>CM047811.1:6740197-7940197 GCA_026214975.1 Gentiana macrophylla | reverse complement strand
ATGGAATGGTAGAAAACCCAATATCTCATATTTTCATATGTTTGGATCAAAATGCTTTGTCTTGAAGCAGAATCATCTGCATACCTTTGATGAGAAGGTCTGATGAAGCAATCTTCATGGGATACTCGGACACCGACAAAGCATTGAGTAATAAATAAAAGAACATTGGTGATTGAAGAATCAATAGATGTGGTTTTGATGAACCATATACAAATGGTGAAGATCTTCAAGACCAAGAGAGAAAGCGCACAGAGGCAAATCTATACAAGTGCAACCATACCGGCTACTATCCCGAATCATCTTTTGAAAATCAAGAGGAACCACATATCAATACAACAGAGAAGCACTGAATTGAAGTTCATGCTCGGCATGAAGGTATGGAAGCACCAAGTGAAGATCAACTTCAACCAGACCTAAATTGGCTTAGAGACCATCACGAAGAACAAGTCATTGGAGATATTCACACCGAGTCGAACAAGAAGACAAGCTGGAGCACATGCTAACTTGCTTTCTATCACAAGTGGAACCCAAGACCATAGATGATGCAATCCAAGATGCAGATTGGATCACAACCATGCAAGAAGAACTAAATGAATTTGAAAGAAATGAAGTCCGGGAACTTGTTGTGACTGAAATGGCCAACATCATTGGTGCAAAATGGGCATTCAGGAACAAGATGGATGAGCAAGGCTGTTGTCGAGAAACAAAGCAAGGCTAGTTGCAAAAGGATATTCCCAAGTGAAGGAATAGATTATGATGAAACCTTTGCTCCAAAGAGCAAGATTGGAATCAATAAGACTTTTTCTAGCATTTGTCGCACACAAAGACTTCAAAGTCTATCAAATGGATGTCAAAAGTGCATTCCTAAACGGACTTTTGGAAGAAGAAGTTTATGTAGAACAACCTCACGGATTTCAAATCAAAGGAAAAGAAGACAAAGTATACAAACTCAAGAAGGCCCTCTATGGCCTCAAACAGCACCTAGAGCCTGGTATGGCTCTTGTCACAATTCACGATCAAGAATGGATTCAACAAAGGAACTATAGACAAGACTCTATTTAAACTAGAGGAAGGGGCAAGCACATTGCTAGTGCAAATCTATGTTGATGACATAATCTTTGGATCGAGAAGATGAAAAGTTGTGTGAGAAATTTGCAAACCTAATGAAGAGCAAATTTAGGATGAGCATGATGGGAGAATTAAACTACTTCCTTGGCCTTCAAGTAAAGCAAATGAAGGATGGCATTTTCATTAGTCAAGCAAAATATACAAGAGATTTGATACACAAGTATGGGATGGACACAAGTGGCACGCCAGACACACCAATGTGTGCGAGTCATACTTGGAAAAGATGAAGGAGGAAAAGATGTTGATCGAGAAAATGTATAGAGGAATTATTGGATCATTATTATACTTAATCGCAAAGAGACACGATATTGCATTTGCGGTAGGAGTGTGTGCTAGATTTCAAGCTCAACCAAAAGAATCACATCTTCTAGCAAACTAAAAGGATAATCAAATACTTGAAACACACCATCAATGTTGGCATTTGGTACCCAAAAGATGGAGGATTTACACCGATATCATATTCAGACTCGACTATCTTTGGATGCAAAATAGATAGAAAAAGCACCCTCTGGAACATGCCAAATGCTAGGAACCGGACTAGTCTCATGGTTCAAAGAAAAAGCAAAACTCTATATCTACATCAACGGTCAAGCGAGAAATATATAGCAGGTAGGTAGTAGTCACAGCACAAGTACTATGGATAAGACAACGACTAAGGGACTATGGAGTCGAAGAGAAAACAATCCCAATCATGTGTGACAACACAAGTGCAATATCTATTACGAGAAAATCCAAAGATTGCATTCAAGAACAAAGCACATTGATGTGAGACATCATTTTATCGAGACCATGTTGAAAAGGGAGATGTCATCCTAAAATACATATCCATCGAAGACCAACTGGGTGACATCTTCACTAAACCACTCGGTTATGAAATATTTAGTTTGTTGAGAACTGAGTTAGGGATGATTGAAATTGACTAAGTAACAACGAGTGGCTAAGCGGAGTAATCGGCTAAGTGACTTCATCAATGGTACAACCTTTGCCGTTACGAGGAGATGTAGCAGTAAGGCAATCGGTATCCGGCAGAGGTAACTTAAGCGATTGTTTAGAGCAGTTCAATAAAGCACTCGATGAAGAACTCATTGGACCGGTTAAGTGACCGTGAAGGCACTTCACCGAAATAAAGACTTGGACAAATTCAAAGTGTGAACAAAATCAATTCTAAATACACGTGGAGAATAAAGAAATTATGAAGGATTATTCAGTACACACGTGGCGATCACGTTATGATCATGGAGGTAATTATATTATTTTTTTTGAATTATAAATTCCTCGATTCCGGGCTCTATCATTACTTGCCTCAAACCACTCCCCTCTACGCTCGAATATCGCGTTTTCATACACAAAATCACGCCATTATGTCACTAAATCCTTCCATATTCAAACCACGTTCACACTACCCAAATCACACTATATAAATCAGACTTAGAGATTTTCAGAGATCCTTACATACTTCTGCAAATTACAAACCCTACTTTTTCTCAAAATATACTCTTCTAATCCTCCTCTACCTATCGATGGCTTCATCCTCCCAAATCACTGCTATTGAAAAATACTACGAAAAATCAATCATAACCGGTTGTTTTTCAAGCCTGAGTACTATCTCTCTTATTGTGACAACGATGCACAAGCACGGACGCTGGTCGATTCTTTGTACAAATTTGGGGCTGATGACCTTTCTAAACCCCCCAATAACTGGTATCTGCTATGATAATCTGATAGCATTTTGGAAAAATGCAAAGTTTATGCCCAGCACGAAGAAGACTGAAGTTGATCGCATCACAAGCTCAATCTTTGGAAAGCACATAGTCATCACGCCCAATACACTCAACAGTTCTGAACCTCCCCAAATTGGTCTGCAAATGTCAAGCTTGTGACGGCAGACATCCCAAAATTCGGGTGAAATAGCCAAATGCCCCAAGCCAAACAAAGAAACGTACAATCTACCTAGATCAACGCTCAAACTTCCGTTTCTTTGAATTTGCTTTGGTCATCACCAAAAATATTGAAGGGAGAAAGGGGTCACTGGAAAACCTAACTGAGGTCAGGATCAAACTGATGGCCATAATCTACGAACGAATAAAGTTTGATTGGGCAACCTTCGTATTCAATCGATTGAAGGATCAGATTCAAAAGGAGATTGACTTATCAATCACCGCACCAAGCAAGGGTTTGCTGAAAAAGGGCGATTTCTAGGAAAAGAAATCATACGGGTTCCCTCTTCAACACCTGTTCAACGCTATGAAAGTACAACCCACAAATTTGCAGTCCCACACAAGTCCAAAACAATGTTCACTACATCAAGGCTTCCACGAAGCCGAAACCCATTCTTGGTCAAAAGAGGAAACAACACGAATCAGCAGATCAAGAGTGGGACGAAGAACCAGGTCTCAAAAGGCACAAGAAGATACCACTGTGCCCAAACACCAAAGAACTTAAATGAGCCTATGATATTAAGTGATGACACGAAAAATGAAGAAGAAAAGCAACAGGAGGAAATTGTCTATCCGGAGGAGGGTGAGGAAGGATATAGAATCACCTCATCGAAGAAGAAGAGATAGACGAGGCGGAAGATGAGTCGGAAGATGAACACCAGAAGGTGAAGCTCATGCAGACAAATCAGGAAGATATGGGCATATCGGCGATGAACCGACCCTCCAGGAAGTGCTTTTCAAAAGCATTGGTACGGTTGACAAGCGGCTCGGTGAGCCGGTGATAAAGCTCACTCAAATTGAAATTGCCAACGCCCCACAATTGCACAAGGGGAAAAGAAGCGGATGAAGAAGTTCAATTCCAACAACCTCCTCTAGATGACCTCGGCCTCATGAAGCGAGAACAAGAAAAGTTGGAAGAGGTTCAAAATGAGGAGGCAGAGAAGAAAAGAAAGAAAAGAAGTTGAAGTGGAAGGCGAGGAGCGACAAGGTGAAAAATTCGAGAGTGAAAATGATGAAGATGAAAAGGATGTCCATGTGGCACTGAAGAAATTGATCCAGAAAGAGTCTTCAATCTGGACATTCAACCCCTTATTGTGGACATGGAAAGGCAATATTACAAACAGGCAAAATGAAGCATGCCTTAAGGAGTGAAGCAACCTCCTTCAATCACAAGATTGAGGCTCTCATCACCACATCAAAATCCAAGATGAAGTCATGGAGAGACAAAGGAACTTAATTTGCAACTTACAACACCTCATCCTCACCATGTCCAAACCAATCTTGAATTCCATCTTTGAGACGGTTGACAACAATCTCAAGCCCTTGGTGGACACCCTCAATGCTCACACTTCCAAAATTCAGCATCTGGATGAGATAATGGAGCATTTTGGCAAGCAATTGGACTTTCTCATCAAAGTTGGTGAGGCCAACAACAAATTACTTGGAGAAAAGATTTGGCCCTCTCCCGAGTGATGCAAAGCAATTGCGGACCTTGAGCCACATTTTGATCTTTGCCACAAAGGGGAAGATGATAACTCAAAGCACAAAGCTCCAGTGGAAAGAGACAGGGCAGCAAAGGCAAGGACAGCAAAGGCAAGGGCATCACAGCAAAGGCAAGGGCATCAGGTTTGAAGAAATGAAGAAGTAAAACCAATTGCCTGTTGCTTAATTCAATTCACCAATTGCATGTTGCTTAATTCAATTCAATCTATCTTATCATTTGTCTTTTTTTTTATTACCCTATGATGGAAGAATAAAATCTTTGAGTTTTTAATCTGTTGACAATTATGAAAATTTTTGGAAATGATGAGCATGCCAAAAGGTTGGCAGCAGAACACTGGCTCATTCTTCCAAGCAGAACACTACCTGAAACTGTGTGGAAATGATGAGCATGTTAAAAGGTTGGCAAAGAGGTGCGAAAAACTAAAATTATCCACCTTCCTCAATCCTCCAATAAGCGGAAGTGTGTTATGAAAGTCGATTTCCTTCGGAAATCGCACAATACGTGCTGGGCTCCCTATGAAGAAGGTGACAAGTTCGAAGAAGACAAGATTGTTGCATCCATAAATGGCAAAGGCGTGGTGATTACAAAGAAAGGTAATTCGAAAACATCTCAAACTTTCAAATAAGGGTCAAGCAAAAGTGACATTGATACCACAGGACTTAGATGAATTCGGGCAATCATTGCCAAAGCGGCAAACCCAGGATCCACAAAAGTAAATTGTCTCGAGATCCGAGTTGAAGCGACCATTTAATGAGTTTAGTGCCCTAATTGGCAAAACCATTGAAGGAAAGTTGGGAGCAAATCATGCCATGACAGAAATTAGAATGCGATTAATGGGAATCATCTATAACAAGCTACGATTTAATTGGGCAAAATACTTTTTTGAGAATTAAAGAGCAAATCCAAGGTGAAGTAAAAGCAAAGTAAAAAGGGATAAAAGAGGAAAGACAATGAAAGGACAGTGCAGGTAAAAAAGTCATATGGAATACAGTGCACTATCTCATTGCAATGTCTCAAAGTCCCCTCTGTACAACTCCTCAGATCGCATGAATCCAAAGTCATGTTTACTTATGTCAAACCACAAAAGGAGGCGAGAAGAAGGAAAGAGGAAGAAATCCTCACACAACACCACAAGTCAAAGAAAGAAACAAAAGGTCGATGAAGTCAGAAAAGACAGACTTTGGAAAATTAATTGATGAAGAAGAAGCGTAAGAGGATTACGACAATGAGGAAGCACAAAGCAAGTAGAAGAAAGTGCGGTGAGGATGAACGGCATCCACATGAAGAAAACACCTGGAGAAGATGAGGAATCTCTAAGAAGAAGGTGTACAATTGTGCGTAAGCGATATAGATGACCGAATTGCGAGAATATCTTGAATTGAAGGAAGGCGATTCAGCACAACAACTTCAAGACACAGACCACATGCTTATTGAAGAAGCTTGGTTATTTGATTTTCTCGGGAATCACAACACTTGTAGGAGTACTTGATGAATCACCACTATGGGAATTGGTTGATGCGACCAAGGCAAAGATGCTCCGGACCCTCGGGGGAGACGAATGATGACTCAGACGGTGGTGATGATGATCATGATGATGATGATGATAATGATCATGATTGTAATGACAATAATGATGGTGATTTAGGTAAAGGCAGAGAGAAGAGGATGCTCTCGCACGGATGCAATTGATGACACTACTCTTCTCCGTACATTTTTGAAACCACAAGCCTCCGGCAAGTATTCAACTCCAAAGAAAGACAAGTCACTCAACATTTATCGTCAATGTTCCACTAACAAAGACAAACATTGTGGACACTGGTTCAGCTGCTGCCACTCCAGTCAAGACAACCCCCGGCATAGAGATAGGGGAACAGCAGCTCAAGCCACACCAGTATACTCATCTACCCAAATACTTGAAGATCTAGATGTAAATGCGGATGTCACTCAACATCAAGACAAGTGCCGACAAGCAGATCCAGAACCGAAATTTGAAACAAGGCATAAACTCTCTCGGTGAACACCGGCATTACAAATGAAACTTTTGAAAGCGCGGACTTGTTTGGTGAAGAATTGGAACAGCAAGCAATGTATCTCAGATCCATGACTTCAGCGTTTAATGACAAAAGGTCCTTCATTGAAAAAAAGTTTCAAGCCATTGCCGAGTACATTGATGCACAAAACATTGTGGTTCAACAACAGGGAAGTCGATGAAGCGACTTAACATCAATATCACCAATGATCTTGCAGGCCTCGGGCAACACATTTCCCAAGAAAAGCGAATCACCGGCGGTAGCTTTTGGCACTAGACTTAGGAGTGTCAATGAGAAATTGAATGATCATAACAATAGATTCACCTCTATTGAATCAAAACTTGACTCTCTGATTGGGCAGCGAAGCCACCAATAGCATCCTACTACAGCAAAGGGATGATGCTGCCAAAAAGGGGGAAAATCTGGATAAGCCTGAAGGATCAACTTTCAAACCCCCTAATTTCACTGAAGAACAATTGAGAGCAAGAGACAGAGAAATAAGGATCAGAAATGAAGCAGAAGAGCAACAAAGAAGGATCAGAGAAGAAAGAGAAAAAGCCACAAAGGAACCCTGCATTGGATTTCCTCATCCTATTCAACGAAGAGATGATGATAGAGACAGGTCCGGCAGACAGCAAAGGCCTGGATCCACCCAGCAAAGAGGATCTGTCAGTCAACACAGACTCAAAGCACGGAGGAAACACAGCAGAGGCGCAGCAGCTCCAAATATACTAGTGAGCACGAACTTACCTTTGGTCACCAAAGCAAAGCGAGAATATGATGATGGATGTCTTTGGACCATGTAAGAGAATTTTTTAGAGTACAGGAAGGACTTTATCCTCACCTCTCACAAGATGAAGCTTGGGCTGATTGGCTAAACTATCAGGATGAAAGGATGAGAACTGATATGGCCAAACTCTACAATGAAGTCAAAAGAGAATTTGCACTTCTCAAACAGACCAACAACAAACCAAGTTCAGCCATACCACTATCTGCAAAGGGACCAGAAGACTTGCCAGCCGCACAACAAGAAGATTTCAAATACATGGCAAGATTCTTCAATCCCATGGGAGATTGGAAAACAGAGCAGTGGGGTCTCTACAAAAGTCTCAAATTTGCAGACTCGCACATTGTTGAGGCTAGGAAAGACTTGAAAAATATTTTGAGAACCTAAGGCCAATGAAACCATGCACGATTTCAATAGACTTTTTGCCAAAAGAGTTTTTTAGGGTGTATCTGAATACACTGACTTTGGCTTCTTTGGAAGTGGAAGTTTCAGAGAAATTGATTGGAAAGACATTGAAGAGGTTCAGACTACAAAGTTCAAAAGGTACAAGGCTGAATTAAGCAAAATGTAGTTTGTAACAGATTGAATAAATTCTTTGGATCTCATTGCCCTTGATGGATGAATAAAATTGTTGAAATTTTGTTACATTGGTTATTATGAATTTTTGATTACTTATGTTCAAGGCTTATGAGGGTTTTGGCATCATCAAAAAGGGGGAAATTGTTAGGAACATTTTATTATGTTTTGATGATGGCCATACTAGCTGTTATAGCAAGCCTGAAATAAGTTAGAATTCTCTGTATAAGTCTTTACTTAGAGTCTGACATGTTGTATAAGTTGAGTCAGACGAGTATTGTACTTGTTGGTAGGACGGCACAGTGAAAACAGACATTCGGCAGAGTGAAGCTAGCCAAGCACCAGCAGAGATACATAGAAGGGATTATGATCTGACTTATAATCAAGGAAGTCTGTGATGACCTTGGATAAGTCTAAGTTATGTTTCAAGTGATAAAACTCAATATTCCAATATGGTGTACACTGATCCCACCCAAATCAAGGATCAGTGAAGTATAAAGATTCTCCTGAAACTAAAGCAAAGAAGAAAACAGTGAATCGGCTTAGTACACTGACTGTCGGCAAAGAGAAAACAAAACGGCGAAGAAAGAACTAACGGCTAAGTCAGAAGGCTCACTCCACCGTTCTGCAGACGGTGAAGAGACACTTACAAGATCATAATTAATATACATTGAAGATTCAGCAGATCATGCATTAAATGCACAATCATTGAAGGATCAATCAAGGACGGATTTTTTACGCTATACATTTGAAAGAAGAATCCGATCACTTTGAAATCAAGGAGAATACTGATTAAGGGGAATCAAGGATAAAATCAAGGATTATTCCTCATTAATATAGCCAACGGACGGAATTTCAAAATCAAGGCTATTCAAGGCTATAAATAGAAGGCATTGACAGAAAAAGAAGAATACGATTGAAAAATAAAGAAAAGCAGAAACTCTGTCAATTAGAAAAGCCTTCTCTCTGAACTTACAAGTATACATCTAGTGATCAACTCAAACATCGAACTACAAAGTCATATTCGTAATTGAGATTGATCAAGCAAGTGCGTGAATCACATTCACATCAAATCAAGCACAATCGAATCAGAGGCAATCGAGAAAGAGAGTTGAAGCTGTGATAGTGTTGAAGGATTTTGATCTCAGGAGCGACAAAAAGGAAGATGAATCATCAAGGCTATTTGCGATCAAGGAGTGATAGTCTTGTAGATTGTGAAGCTTGGGAAGCCAAGGACAATCACATTGTTGTATCTGTGAAAACAATAGTGAATTCCTCCGATCATCACGAGGAGAGAAGAGTGGATTAAGGGATTACACCACCCTGAACCACTATAAACCTTGTGTCAATTTAATTTGCAATTTACTTTACAAAGACTTATTTAATTTGCCTACATCATAACACATATCTGTGATTGTCTAAACTGATTTGAAAACAACATAGTAAGAAGGGACTTATCCGCTGCCCAAAAGCTTTTAAAACACAAGAAAAGTTTTTGAAACTCCACTATAGTCATTCACCCCCCCCCCTCTGACTATAGTTTCACCCTTCTCTGGGACCAACAGTCTATGAGAATCAGTTACCAACTTTTGAAGACAGATTAGAAGAATGCTTAACTCTATCTATCTATAAGGAAGATGAGAAAGACACCGAAATGAAAGAGATAATTCTTTCTCTAGATAAAGGAAGTTTTACTTTTAAACCATCATGGCATAAGTATTTGGAATTAGAACTAGAAGGACCAGTTCTTAAACCATCACTGGAAGATCCACCTAAGAATCTGGAATTGAAACCGTTACCTTTAAATCTGAAGTATGTTTTTCTTGAAACTAATAATCTATTACCGGTTATTATTTCATCATCTTTAACTGAGCAACAAGAAGATCAATTACTTAGAATGTTGAAAAAGCATAAGAAAGCTTTTGGATGGACAGTTGCCGATATTCGAGGTATTAGCCCTGAGATTTGCGTTCAAAAGATAATTCTGAAGGAAGATGCTAAACCTTGTATTCAACCGCAACGCCGCCTCAACCCAAATTTGCAGTTAATTGTTAAGAAAGAGGTCATTAAGCTATTAGAAATGGGGATAATTTTTCCCATATCAGATAGTGAATGGGTTAGTCCAACTCAAGTTGTACCAAAGAAAGGAGGTTTCACAGTGAAAGAGAATGAAAGGAATGAATGGATTCCGACAAGAGAGATTACAGGTTATCGAATGTGCATTGATTTTAGAAAATTAAATGATCATACTAAGAAAGATCATCATCCACTTCCATTCATAGTTCAGATGTTGGAACGTTTAAGTGGACATAAGTATTCTTGTTTCTTAGATAGTTATTCAGGATATTTCTGAGATATTCATTCTTGTTAGGAGATAGAGAAAAACTACTTTCACTTGTCCTTATGGAACTTTTGCTTATAAAAAAATGACGTTTGGTTTATGTAATGCACCACTACATTTCAAAGGTGTATGATGGCTATATTTCTTGATATGGTTGAGAAATTCTTAGAAATTTTTATGGATGACTTTAGTGTTTACGGAGATTCATTTGAAATTTGTTTGTTACACTTAGAACGAGTGTTACAATATTTGTGAAGATACCAAACTAGTACTAAATTGGGAAAAATGTCACTTAATGGTATCAGAAGGAATTGTTTTAGGTCACAGAATCTCTGAAGAAGGTATTGAAGTTGATAAAGCTAAAGTCGAAGTAATTGAAAAGTTACCTCCACCAGTTAATTTAAGAACCCTAAGAGGATTTCTCGGGCATGCAGGATTTTATAGAAGGTTCATTGCCGATTTTTCAAAAATAGCAAAGCCGCTAAGTCATTTACTTGAAAAGGAAGTACCTTTTAACTTTGATAGTAAATGTATGGAAGCTTTTCAGACCTTAAAAGCGAGGTTGACTACTGCACCAGTGCTAGTAGCACCAGATTGGAGTTTGCCATTTGAGATTATGTGTGATGCGAGTGATTTAGCTGTAGGAGCTGTTTTAGGTCAAAGATATAACAAAATTCTCAAAGCTATCTACTATGCATCCCACACATTAAACACTGCTTAACTAAATTATGCAACTACAGAAAAAGAACTGTTGGCTGTAATTTTTGCCTTAGATAATTTTCGATTGTATATTGTTGGATCTAAGGTAATAATTTATACAGAACATTCAGCACTAAAGTATTTACTGAGTAAAAAAGATGCTAAACCTCGTCTTCTTAGATGGATTCTCTTACTTCAAGAATTCGATATTGAAATTAAAGATAAAAAAAGGAAGTGTGAATGTAGTAGCAGATCATCTAAGTAGAATGGAAAATGAAGAAATAGGAATTGAAATTAAAGATTCATTTCCTGATGAACAACTATTTAGAATAGATACTCCTTCAACCATGCAGTTATTAAAAAATAGAATTCCTTCTAAGGAAATTTCACATTGGTTTGGAGATATCATTAATTACTTAACCTGTGATTATATTCCGTCTCATTGGACTTGGCAACAGAAAAAGAAGTTCTTTTATGACTTAAAATTTTATTCTTGGGAGGAACCGGACACTTTTCCGTAAATGTTCGGATGAGATAATCGAAAATGTGTGCCTGATAATGAAATTTTAAGTGTTTTATCATTTTGCCATGATCGTAAAGCGAGGAGGTCATCATGGAGGGTGAAAAGCGCTTTTAAAGTTTTACAATGTGGTTTTTATTGGCCTACACTATATAGAGATGCGTATAAGTATGTTAAATCTTGTGAATCTTGTCAAAAATGGGGAAATGTATCTAAAAACATGAAATGCCTATGCAACCTATTTTAGAATGTGAGTTATTTGATGTTTGGGGTATAGACTTCATGGGACCTTTCCTATATCTTTTGGAAAAGATTTATTCTTGTAATGGTAGATTATGTTTTGAAATGGGTAGAAAGTGAAGCTCTTCCCACTAATGATACCAAAGTTGTCATACGATTCCTTAAAAGAATATATTTACCGGATATGGCATTCCGAGGGCTATCATTAGTGATAGAGGTCACACTTTTGTAATAAACCATTTACTAAGATAGTGGAAAAATATGGTGTAACACATAAGTTAGGAACGCCTATCATCCATAAAACCGGTGGATGTGTAGAGGTGTCAAATAGAGAAATCAAAAGAATCGTGAAAAAAGCAGTTGATTCAAATCGTAAAAGCGGGCGATTAAATTAGATGATGCATTATGGGCATCTGAATGCGACTTTTAAAACACCAATTGGTTGTTCTCCTATAAGCTAGTCTTTGGTAAGTCTTGTCATCTCTCGGTTGAGTTAGAACACCGAGCCTTACGGGCTATAAAATTTTGAATTTCGATCCTAAGGTCACGTCGGTGATCATAGATTGCTTCAATTAATGTAACTAGAAGAATTTCGTCTCGATTCTTATGAAAATGCTCGAATCTAAGGAACGCATACGAAATCTTTCCATGATAAGAGAATCTTTAAACGTGAGTTCCATGTAGGTGATCGAGTGCTTTTGTACAATTCACGTTTAAAGTTGTTTCCAGGTAAGCTTAAATCAAGATGGACAGGTCCATTTAAAGTAACACGGGTTTACAAATCTGGAGCTGTTGAACTAACTGATGAAAATACAACTTTTATAGCCAATGGCCACAGAGTAAAGTTGTTTGTGGAGGGAGAAGGAATCACACTAAAAGAAGAAGTAATGCTATTGATTGATCCCCCAACAAATTGAAAAAGCAGAAAAACAAAAGAACTGAAAAGCAGAGAAACTGGAATCAGCCGAATACCAAGTGCTATCTATCTTTACTCTACTTTTCTGTGTTTTTATTTATGTTTAAACTCTTTTCGTCTTTTACCGGATAGACGTAAAAGAACTGGATGCCTTTTTTAGATAGAATAGGAGTTTTTATTTTACTTTTAAAATTAGGCCTAGATAAAGATGTCGCGTTTGCTATAGAAGCTTTAGTTTTTGAACAAAACAAGAAATTGTTGAGAGATCAGATTGAGAGAAGTTTGTAATGGAACATCAAGGAGTGCGATAAAAAAGAAGGGCAAAATTTACGATGAGATGCGAGAATCTGTGGAAAAAGTGAACATGTTGGATATTTGTGGAAAAACACAACCAAATCCAGGATGAATGTTTGAATATTGTTAGGAAGGGAACGATTAGGTGGTTATCCGAAAATCCCGATGGAATTCCGAGAGATAATTCAAATGCCTCGTTTTTTAGGAGTTAGGTTGATCGAGCGTTACATCAGAACTCTAGAGGACTTAGAAATCGAAGAATCAGGAACCCCTTAAGTTCGAGTCTTTTCTTATGTTTTATTTTATAAAATTTTCGCATAACTTCTGAAAATTTTATAAAATTGGATCTTTATGAAATTTGAGGAGTTTTATAAAAGTTTTATAAAAGTTTTTTTTTAGTCTTTATTTAGATGTTTTATAAGAGTTGATATAAATTTAGTAAATTTTTATAAGCTTTTTAATAAAGTATTATAAAGATTTTATTAAATTTTTAGAAATTGTTATAAAATTATAAAATTTCCTTCAAATTTTATTTTTAAAGATTTTAGCAAGTTTTAAAATTATTATAAACTTATCTTTAAGATTTTAATTAAAGTTTTATTAGAATTTTTATATGTTTTAATCAAAAATCATAAAAAAGAAAAAAAAATCGGAAAAGTGAAAAAATTGAACACGGACCGATCCGGCCCTGAACCCGGACCGATCCGGGGTCTAAAAACATAAAAATACGGGGACCCTCTTTTTCTTCTTCTTCTTCCCTAATTTTCTTCTAACAGCCGCACCCCACACCCAAAACCCCACCACTCGAAAATTTTTATCAATTCTTCCACAAAAATTCATCTCACACTACACCACTACTTGATTTCTTCCTACATTCATCTCCTCTCTTCCACAAAAGTTAAAAAATTCAAAAAGGATCAAAAACAAGCTACATTTTTTCCGGCGACTTTTATCACTTTTCCGGCCTACTTTTCAACGTTTTCTTCATATTAAGGTATTATTTAGATTATTTAGTTATCAATTTCGTATTTTTCATAAGTTTTTAGATTAATTTCAACTGTTTTGATTTTTGAGTGTGTTGTGACATTTTTATTTTTTGTTGTTTATGTTGTTGTTTTTGTTGTTGGTTGGTTTTACCAATATCGTAGAATGGCTGAGTCGAGTAGGAAAGCCTCTAAAAAGCGTAAATCAAACATTCCTATTTCAACTCCGGTAGTAGGCACAATAATTTTATCATCTGAAGAAGAAGCCGTAAGTTTTGATAAGACAGCATCACCTGAGGCTAAGAAAGCATATGAGAAAGTTTATAGTAAATGTGATGTCTTGGTTGAAAAGGGATTAGACTTGGATGACTTAGGTGATGAAGTTAAAGATATCTTTAGAAAACGACAGTGGTTAGAACTAGCAGCCAGAAGAGAATGGGAGATTAATACGACTTTAGTAGCTGAGTTTTATTCAGTTTTATCTACATTGTCACAAGATGAGCTAACTAAGTCGCAAATTGTACCCTTAAGAGCCAGAAATGTTCCTTTTAACCCTGAAGTTATAAATGCAATTCTTGGAGTTGAAGTTTTTCCTGATGAGGAGGATTACAGGGTAGTTTGGAATTTAGATGATCCTGCAAGCTTTGAGCAGACTGCCCTGAGAGCTCAGAATGCTTTTGACCCAACCGCTGTGTGGGTTGAGAATCGGTTTAACTACTGGAGGTGTATTAGAGGGTTAAGGGTGATTAAAAGATTCATTAGCCATACTCTCTACCCTTCTAGTAAACATACTGCGTATGGAAAGGAAGATGTTTGTATCGCTTGGGCGATAGTAAATGATGTTAAAGTGGATGTTGGAAAGGTCATGTTTAAAAGAATTTTTGAGAGTATTGTCATCGCCAGACCAGGGAGTCATCTGTACTTCCCTTGTTTTATCTCAGATTTATGTCGTAGGGTGGGAGTACCAGTCCTGCCTAATGACAAGTTATCTCTGGCTGATGCAAATCTGATTGGACCGAGTTTGACTAGGCTTCCGGATGGTAGTATACGCTCTTTGATTAGAAACCGTCAAACTCAACCAACTCCACCAGTCTTCACATCTTCTTCTTTTCCATCTTTTTCTAGTCAGCCTCAACAAACTCCTTTCTCCAACACTATCACATATGATATGTTTCAATCTCTAGTGTCAGACGTTGCACGTGGTCAAGCCAACATGGCTTTGTATGCTGAAAGTAATAAGCAGTGGTGTGATGATATTCGTAGAGGTTTAAGGAGGAACGAGCAGTTGCTTCGTAATCCTACCTTTGATGATCCTGCCTATCCACCTTGTCAGTCAGATCCATATACCTTACCAGATTGGGTAACACCTATTCCACCACCTTCGAGCTTTCATCCATCGTCATATCCTTTTGGGAGCCAATCTAGTGGAACAGGTGTATTTTCGACGGTGTTCCAGAGACCAGCGATGTCTAGTTGGGGAGGATTCACTGAGTTTGCACACATCACGAGTGGCATGAGTTCGATGGGTCTTGATAGTTCGATCGAGGACCACGACTCTGATTCGACCACGGCTTCTCGATCGTTTCCAAGTTCAAGCTTTCATGTCGATTCTGAGGAAGACTATGAAGAAGATTGAATTTCATAACTTTGTTTGATTAAACATTTTTTACTGTGCATTTTATTCGACATTTGTCATTTAGATATTGGTTTGTTTTCGTTTTCGTTTAACTTAATTTTTAGTCGTTTTATCGAAATTTGGTTTGCATTCTAAATCGTTTTAATTTTTCTAAAAACTATAAAAAAAACCCAAAAATAATTTTTTATCATTACTACATCATTTTACAAAAATATAATGTGACGTTTTATCCGTTAGTATACAGATAGATGAATCTTTTTAAAGAGGTATGTAATGTTCAGCACGTGAAGTAAAAAACCAAAACACAACTTGACTTTACCTCTGTCCTCAGTAAAAGCAGGATGAGGCCGGACCAGTCCGGCCTAGACTCGGCTCGAGCCGTGAAGGAAAAAGAGATGAGTCATTTTAGAGTCTGTCTAGTGCATCCACGTGTGTATAATTTTCTATCTATTAAAGGAAGGGCAGCCATGAAGTAATTCATACCATCTCATTCACTGTCTATCTTTTACTTTCAACTCTAATTTTATTTTTTCATCTGTTTTAAATGTCGAACCGATCATCTCCATCTGTCAATTCATACGAGCCTCACACCCCGGATCTTCCGGAGTCTCAAGCTTCTAACGAGAATATCATTTTACACCCTCGTTTTGCGAATTCTCCAATCCAGTTGGAGAAAGGTTTAAATGTCGATAAAATTGATCGATAGGGTAAAAGCGATTATTCAAGGGTTTGGTGGAAAAAGTTCACAAGATCGCGAGAGAGGAAGGATAAATGTCTCGATAGTTCGAGAATTTTATTCCGCCCTCATGACGACATCCATGATCGATATCACTCAAATTGTTTCGGTAAGAGGAGTGGATGTTCCCTTCTCTTCTTCTATTATCAACCAACTTTTCGAAATTCCACCGGTTGCGATGCAGCATTTTGAGATGGAATGGGGCTTACAAAATTCGTATAATTATTTGAACAAAGTCCATGAGTCTTTCCATTGTCTGTTTCCTCTTTTCGACACAAATCACGATATATCAACGAGAGCTTTACTTCCACATCTAAAGGCGTGGAAACATTTCATTAACTCTAGGGTGTATCCTACTTGGGATTTCGGGAGCCTTAGTGATAATGAAATGCTTCTACTTTTTGCTTTGGCATTTGGTGTATTTGTCGATTGGGGTATTTTGATTCAAAGGACAGTGTTGGAATTTGCAATCACGAGAGGTAGTAGGGGGAAACCTATGCCTAATTCTTGGATGATATCGCGCCTGTGTACTCAGATGAGTGGAGTGGGAGAGCTGGAGACGGATGAGATTTTTCCGTCTAGAGATAATCGAGTTGGTTTGTTACCGGTTGATACACCGGGTTGTTCGTCTACGATCTAGATAGTTTGTTGGTGGTTAGTTTATAATGCTTAAGTTTTAATAAGTTAAGTTAAGTTAAGTTTGAAGTTTTTTTTTTAGTTCGGTTAAGTTTATGTTATTTTTAAGTTTGTAATAATCTATCTTGTTTAATATATATATGTTTCGGTTTTTTTTAAGTTTGTTTGTTATTTAATGGTATAATTAGTATACGCTAAAAATAAAATCAGAATAATAACGATAATAGATAATTTTAATTTTATTTTCAAACCTACTTATTTAATACTCATTGAACATCGGGACGATGCCACTTCGTAAGTGAGGAGTAGAGTTAGGTTAGAAAATTCATTAAAATTTTCGGAAATAGTTATAAATTATAAAATTATCAAAATTTTTCTTTACTTATTTTTAATTTTTAAGTAGTTAATATATAAAAATGAATAAAAAATGATATAATTTGGAAGAATAAGTTTTTAATTAAGTAAAGTATATTAGATATATTATAATTATATTTTATGCCTAATTTAGATTTTAATGAGATTTTAAGTTTATATAATTAAGTAATTAATATTAGATATTGTTTTTATGAAATTATATAAGTATGTTGATAATTACAAGTAAAAAAATTTTAGAATCATTTTCTTTTCAAAAATGAATTATGAGTTTGGAATTGGACTAGGGATGTCGATTTTTGGCACCACAAAAATATAACTATAGCCAAATAGCCTACCTAAATTTCCAATTTTTGTTTTTATGTCAGCCTTGATTAGAGTGATCAAGACCTCACTCGAAATTGTCAATTGTGATTAAATAACCAAGCTTTAGCTAATTTTGGTCTACATTTCCTTGAAAATACCGCAAGTTTGTACGTACTTATAAAAAGAGATGAAGACATAAAAGCTAAGTTTTGGTATATGCTGAGATTGGAAAAATTAGATAAGTATTAGTACATTCGATCTTACCTCATGACACTTGCAAGATAGTCGATTTTGGTAATAAGTTCGGATATATTAATATTCTGAATTAAGAACGAAGCACCATATTTACACAGAATTAATCAAAAACCAGGTATCTTCCTTATCTGTGATCGACAACTTAAAAGTAATAAAAGAACATATCGGTTGTAGCTACCAATGATTTGAGTGAGTAGGGTATTATCATGAAATGTCCTATATCACTATGAGGTATAAAAGCTCCCGATTGCCTGATGATAGTAGTCCAGCTAGGGTATTATCTCGAAATGTCCTATTGCTGGGAATGAAGACACAGAATGAAAAAGAAAAAAAAAGTCGAATCATAAGATCTCAAGAATGATTACAAGTTTAAGGAAACCGGACTTGTAATTTTCGATCGAAAGAGTAGTACTCCGATCAATCTTGATGAAGCAATGCTGGTAAGTTTGATTTTCTGCACACACTCACGCTTTTAGTTCTTGATTGAAAAAAAAAAAAAAAGAGAGAAAATCTGAAAAATAGAGGGAATAAAAGAGGATGCTATTAATCGATGATTATTTTTTATCAAGAATATGAAGATGTAGGTACGTACGACTTGCCTCTTTCTCTTTTTGATTTCGTTTTTCCGATTAACCAACATCTTGAGCCTAAACTTTATAAGCCATTTTTGTCGACTACCTGACCAAGTTTCTGATTCCATGATTTCATAATAGTTGCGATTAAAAATAATTCTAATATTTTATTTATACGTATTAAGTATTACATGTACAATTTCATCTAAATAATATTTAATGTTTAAGTTATTTAAGTTATATACACTTCCTGTCTTCTTACGATTTTAAATTAGAATAAGTAATATATTTATAATATTGACAATATAAATTACATTAAAAATTATAATCTGATCAATTATATTATCTTTTATTACCGCTTATTTTTGCTCGAGGACGATCAAAAGCTAAGTGGGGAGTAGTTGATATACTACTTTTATATGATTAAATATACGTTATATTATTATGTTTTATCAACGAATTCTATATAAAATATATGAAATTATGATATAAATAGTATGAAATGTTAATCTTTATAATTTAGAGTAGTTAGTAGTAATAATAATAATAAAAAGTTGTAATTTTGTACCGATTTTAGTAAATCGGAGTGTCGTGTCAGATTTACGTGGGTATTTGTGGTATTCTATTGCAGATTTATAAACCAAGACCCCGAGAATCGACATATTGAAGTATAATCATATCTCTGGAAGGATTTAGAGAGTGTCACGAGCTTAAATGGTCAATTGAATTGCTTAAGTGGTCAAGTGGTCAATCGAAGTGGTCAAGTGGCTAATCGATTTGATTAAGTGTAATCGAGAAAAGTCTTCAACAAACGAATGGCTCATTAAAACGACATTATCTGAAGAAGAGTCCTGCACGAAAGTTGTAGATTTTCCCGAGAGCTTTCCGATGCCTCTTGAATCATGATTTTTGGAGATCCAGAACTCGAGATATGAATTTTATAAGTTATATATAATTATAATTATAAATATCTACGGAGCACATGCTGATTAATCAAAGAGGTGGAGATCATCATTACACCGGCCCAGTCCGGCCTTCTCTCGGACCGGTCCGGCTTGAAGACTTTTTTCTATATAAAGAGCTCGATTCTTGAGATCAAGCGAAGTGTACCAATATATATATATATCTACTACATATATATATATATATATATATATATATATATATCTACTCTATATATATATATATATATATTATCTCTTCTTATTTTCTTTTTGTTTAGTAGTTTGTAAATAGGCCTTAAGCCAAAAATAATAATCTCGTAGTATCGTTGTAATGCTCGAGAAATTATCAGAAGTTCGGTGTTGATGAAGTTGTTGTAATGTCCGGAAGAATACAACTCTGATTCAGCATTTCTAATCGGGTAAATTTTCTTAAGTATTTATGTTTGTTTTTATCTTTTTCGTTGTTATAATGTTTTTAGGCTAAATATAATAACTAGCCAAAGTTATGTAATCGTTTTATTTCGATCTTTTCGGTAAAGGAATGCTGTCTAATTAAAATTGATTAAAATTGAGTTAATTGAATCTTTTTCTATTTTGTAACGTATTGATAATATTCGGATTGACGTAATTAACCAAGATGAATTGCACCATATAACCTAACGATGAACTGAACAGAGAAGTTAGGATATGAGATAAAAGATAGAAAAACCGGAGGGTAAAATTGGCCGTGCGAAAGCGTGACTACGGAATCCTATTTCCTACCCGGGGACAGATTTGTCTTGGGAAGGATAGATCTTATTAAATTTGTGCTCGAGATCATAATAGTGTTAAAATCAACGGTTTAATTGAAACTAACACCGGAAAGTTAAATCGATCCGCCTGACAACCGGAGCCTTTTGAATAACATCGGCCGTCTGACAAACGGAATAACCTCTTTTATCCGGGGTAGATTTGTACTCGGTACCTGTTCAGACTAACTAAGATTAGCATGGGGCAGTTGTGGAGATTGAACTGATGACAATGACATATGACAATTTCATACGCTCGTGTGAGGAGGAATTGTTAACCTCAGGAGTGCACCGTTTCATTTACTCACTTGGACCTAATATAAAAAGGAAAGATCGAGCACATTCCGCTTACTAGAAAAGATCGTATAATTCAATTATATAAACTTTGGCTAGTTCTATAAACTTATATGTCTAGTCTATAAATATATTGGTATCTATATATTTATATCTATATATATATTTTGCAATCTATGTACATCTATATATATTTATATATCTATATACATTATATTAGAATAACTTTTAAATTACGCATTTATTTTATGTTAAGTAGAATAGTAGTGATATGTGTTATAAAATTGCGGTTTAGATCGAGTTAATAATAGCTCTTTGGTGTTTAACCACACTTAGAAGAATTACCAAGTTCCCTGCGGATTCGACACTCTGACTCACCACACTAGCACTACAGTTTGACCCGATACACTGTCGGTTAAGGACTGGTTTAGCACTACGAAAGGCAGCTGTCATCTACCCGAACCGTTTGTGTGCAAGACTTTTCATTTTGATCCGGCATCCGGGCCGTCATGAGAGACACGATATCCTGAGACATCCAACATAGCATGTATCTCATATGGGGCCAATCTTCATTGGCTAAGCAGTCTCTATACTCCCATTTGGAAAACTTGTCTTGCATCTCCCCGACCCGTTTCAAAGCATCCTCGGCCTCTTTATATAACACGAGCATCCGGTTCAACCAATCGATCTATTGATGTGCCGACACTTCCTCATCCATAGCCATAGAAACCCTTTCCATCAGCTCCTGAATAATACCTACTTCTCGTTCCTCTTCGGCATAGGCAAAGTCAATCATTGTAAGTCTTTGATTTTGAGAGCTCCAATTCCAAGGGTTGTTTGAGTCATAATTCGATTATTCCCTTGTCCTTGATTTGGGCTCCAATTGTAGTCATCTTTGGCTTTGATTGCCTCCCGGTTTCCCGGTCGATTCTGGTTCCAATTTCCCCCAAAATTCTGACTATTATAGTTCCCCTCATCATATCGATAATCGTCGTCCATTCCACATCCCATGGACGCACTGATTTTGACCAAGCTCAGGTGCCCAAGGTTGGTAGGTGGATTTTTCTTCATAAAAGTTGTATTGTTGAGAGTATCCACCCATTTATGCTCAATCTACAAAATCACAGAAAATAACACGAAAACAATCACAGTGCCTCGTCACCACCACCTCATCAATAGGTGGTGTGGCACTTTAGCTGCAAGTCAAAACAAAGCAACAAGAAAACAATAAAAACGACCTAAGCCCAAGCTTTCGGTCAACTTTTGTGATATCAAAGCATTGCCAATCCCCGGCAACGGCGCCAACTTGATAAGCGGATTTTCTACGGTCCGGTCGATCAAGTAAAAACTCGAAACCTTAGCAAAATCTACTTTCTAACCGGCAGTGGACCGGGTCGATTGCAGGATAGTGCTTGAGGAGTCCGAGGTCGAACCCACAGAGATTGGTTTTTGAGTACCACAGTTGACTTAGCGCTCAGTTTAGGTCAAACAGATAGGTGTGAAGTTATACTATTGCGTAAAAGAAAGATTACACTACTCGAAATTCTAAACAATTAAAAGAAGTATGGCCGAACTACGTTTCAGCGGATTACTTTACCCTCAGAAAGATTGCCCCGGGAGTGTGCCTTATTCTACCTTGCCGTCTAACGATAACTCATAGGACAAACCCGTGATTGAACCGGACTTGATGACTAGGGCGTCAATCTAGTACACGGGTAGAGTGTCGACTACCTTTCAAGCCCAAAACTTCTACGGTCCCGAAACCCGTTCCCACACATCGCAACATACATTTATAAGCTACGTGTGTGCAACAATGAACAAAGTTGTCAATCTCATTCAAAGCTATTAAAACAATCAAAACAAGTTTCGTGATGTGGATTATCGATTAGAACGTTAAATTACGCACTACACTACCTCCCGGTTCATCGATCTAACGGCGTTTCACCCGCATTCACGTGGTTCGACCATACGACAAATCTAGCTACTCATAATCGAATCTAAACAACAAACAAGATAGAAAAACATAGCAATAACCATAAAAGAACAAGAGAATAAACTTACTTGATTAAGAAATTAAGAGTACCAAATTCGTGCTCCAAAAGATCGAATTTTGACAATCGAAATGTAACAAATCGAAGTTCTAAGTTAGATAATCAAAGAGAGGATCGAAAGACGATTCTAATGATATATAGCACTAATTCTAACTCTAAGAAACGAAGAAAATCGCCCAAAAGAGGCCCAAAGTCGCCTAAAAACCCCCTCCCTGCTGCTGCTGCAATGTTTGAGGTGTTTATATAGTCCAGGGTACTTGTCCGTATGCATAAAAGGCTATCCGTACGGATAGTTCATCATTTTCCAGTCGTCCGTACGGACAAAATGTGTCATCGTGACGGACAACTCTCTGGTTTTGCCTCCAGATTGCTCCATTTACGGCGACTCTGCGATAAACACTTCATAACTTCTTCATCCGACTTATGATTGGGGTGATTCAAAAACCATTAGAAATATATTTGAATTATCTACAACTTTCATGAAGACACCATGACCAGAAAATGCCTCCATAATCGGTCAAAATGCTGATGAAGTGAACATATGGTGAGAGCAACAACTATTTCTCTTCCTTTTCTTATTCTTTCTTCTTCCTTGGCTCATTCTTGCACCTTGATCACACTTATCATCATAAATATTTGCCTTCCGGGTTCTCGAGACACCCTAGTCCTGCATCCATATGAAAACAACAAGCAAACGCATAACCCCGCAAACTACGGGTGCTCGGGAAAAACGAGTATAAAATGCTAAAATAAGGTCGAGATTACGGAAAACCGACAGTCACTCGCCGTACAATAAAACCTCATTTAATACTCAAAATAGGGTCTAAACTCACCCGAAACATGCCAGAAATGTGATAATCGTGGGCTGAACTGTACAGAAATGTACTGTAAAGTTGGTTCCTATCTGTAATTAACCTCCCCAATTATTATGTTGTCGTTTGGATCTAGAGATTCAATATAATTAAGCTAGACTCGACAACTATTAATCCGATTCGTATTTCTTTTATATTGGCTACGGAGTCATCCCTAAACTTGACTTAGTTAGGTAGGACACTAGATCACGCGTGCTACATTACGTGACTTCACCTTTTGGGTCTCCATCTCATATAACTTGCACGCTTACAATACTAGGGATGCCGATATTAACCGTATTCCTCACCTAGGAAACATTCCCGTGGTTAGGCGTACTTCTTAGGTGATCGCATCAGTCTCCGTCCCATTATCAATTACCTACACGGTCTCATGTTAATCTACGATTTACGTATAACTAGATGAGCTCAATTCCCCTGTCTGAGCAATGATTTAGATCTCATTTGAAAGTCCCGGAAGATCAATTCATGAGCCGACCTAGGAGCCCTATATTGGTATTTTTTAATCATACGCTAATTAAAACAGACAAGCAACGTAGACGTAGCCATACCTACTAAGATAAGAAATTCTAGGTGGACAATCACACCATAAAGACGTGGCTAGATTGACACGGCGAAAACCTAAATCTTAGCGTTTCTACATACGTAACGGATAAAATAGAGATTCATAAAGCAATTATATAGATCTACTAGAAACACGATTGTCGATCATACCAAAGTCATCTATAGGTCACCGGATAACAGATCTGGGCGTGTGGATCCTTATAGACAAGGAATCCCCACTGCCTAATATCGTATCCTTAGATCTACATCGTCCGGTGAAGAACGAACAACCTCCAACGATAAACAATAATTGGGGGGACTTAATTACAAAGAACAAGAAGAAATTAACACAAGAAACTCACAGAATTACTGCTAGAATCTTGTATAAAAACTGCTCTGAGAAACTGAGAATTTGTGTTATGAAAAAGTGATATTCAAGATATAAAGTGATACAATGAAATAAGTATATATAGGCTGGGAAAATCGACTTAAGATAAACTCCAGCGGACCTAATTTACGTTTCCTAAACCCTAAAGGAGTCTAAAACGTGTCGAGATAACTCTGAGCCGATCCTCAGTCTGCCTCTCAACTCGCTCCCAGCGAGCCCTCACTTCGCTGCCAGCGAGTCCTCTCTGCTCTGATTGGCTCGCTGGCTTTTGTTGTTCCACACTCCACTCTTCGTGATACTTTGATATTTATCTTTAATGCAATCCGATTCCGCTCCGATTTATCTTGAGATTTACTTCCTTCGTTGGTAAATATCCTCCGATTCACCGTAATCTATAAAATCAATAATTATCACACAGTAAATCGTATTTAAATAATAAAAATAGATAAATACCAAATTATATTCTATAAATCACATAACATTAAATAAACATTATAAACATGTGATTTAATATAAAATAAATATTATTAAGCTCGATTTAAGGATAATGTTGATGACTTCTACGGGTATAATTTGACCGTCATCAAAGGCCCTAGAGGCTAAGTACAATGCATGTCTGAAAGAAGAAATGGAAAAGCATAGGGTGGCCGAGCACGAACTGGAACGGGCAATTGGAAAGCTTCGGGACAAGAAGAGTGCCTTAGAGGCCCAAGTTAAGGCAGCCCCTGCTGAGTCTGTCAAGAAGTTCCAGGCCTCGGATGAGCTGCGTTGGGCCATAGTGACCCTGCTTGCCCCTGCTACGAATTTTGCATATACCCTTGGGGTTGATGAGGCCTAGGCGTAATCTGCTGAGTTTAACCTTGACAATCTTGCCCATAAGACGTTGTACTGTCCGAACATGGGTGAGGTTTTTTAGGCTCATATGAGGGAGTTCCGGCAGGGAGTTGACATTGTGTCCAAGTATACCACCCGCCAAGCTGCCGCTCCACGTCAAGCGCCCTCTTCTGCTGCTCTTTCGAGATCAGCTACTCCTGGTGGACCGCCTCAGGCTAACACAACTGCGGAGAATCAACCTCCTTTTACAGAGCCTGGGCAGAATTCAACCCCTGGAGCATCTTAGCTATTTGCTTTGTACTTAATGCTTTTGAAAATCCCCATTGTAACCTGTACAACATCATTAATATAATGTAATATTTTTTTAAGTCTTTTTGTCTTAGCTTCTTTTTGGCACTTTTTTCATAGTACCTATTGATTTGTAGTGTGGAGCGCCTTACCCCCTAGTATGCCATGCATTAACTTACAGTTTTTGGACGGCATGCTTAGTTGTTTATGCAATTTATATTGGTGAGTCTAACCTGCAGAGCTTCGAAGCTTGATGTCTGTCCTGCAGACTAATGAGTTTGGATTATTCAAACTAGTTGAGTCTGACCTACAGAGCTCAGTTTGATGTCTGTTCTACAGACTTAGTTAGTTTGTCTTGCAAACTTTGCTGAGTCCGGCCTGCAGAGCTCAGTTTGGTGTCTATCCTGCAGACTTAGTTAGTTTGTCCTGCAAACTCTGTTGAGTCCGACCTGTAGAGCTCAGTTTGGTGTCTGTCCTACAGACTTATATAGTTTGTCCTGTAAACATTGCTGAGTCCGACCTGTAGAGCTTAGTTCGGTGTATGTCCTGCAGACTTCGTTAGTTTGTCCTGCAAACTTTGCTGAGTCCGACCTGCAGAGCTCAGTTCGGTGTATGTCCTGCAGACTTAATGTTAGAAATAAAATTGAGTTTTGATGATGATTCATCTTTTATTGTTTGATTGTTTGTTTTAACCACATTGATGAAGTGCGAGAACTAGTTGTTATTGTGAAAAGCTAAAAGATGACTAAAACTGAATGTATATGATTTACTAGAGTTTGATTATTGTATAGGCTATATCAGACAAGCATTGTAATAGATAGGTTTTAGTGGAGTCTAGAAACTGAAACTGATATCTAAAAATGATTCGCTGAGAGTTATGATGCACCGACACTTCAATCTGGTCGTCGTGTGTCGTGTCCGACACAAGACACGACACGACACGCTCCGACACACTCTGACACTGTGTCCGATACCTGTCAGCTGATTAAATTAATATTATTTAAATTTTAGATATCCGACACACTGTCGACACTCCCCGACACGGCACCGACACTCCCCGACACGGCACCGACACTCCCCGACACTCTTAAACACAATTTTTATTTTTATTTTCTTTATTTAAGTTTTCTTAAATGTAAACGTTAAAATACACTATTTTCTTTTATATATTAATTAATTAAATAATACGTAGTATCAAGTTCATACGTTTTTTTAAAACAATCATTTTTACAATTTTTAATATTTTGAAGATCAATCGCAATTTCTTTTGGCACCGTATAAAGGTTGAATATATATTCTAGATATTCATAGAGTTTATGTAATACCTATCTTATTTTGTCTAGTTTTTTCAGATGTTTACGAATATATATTTTTTGATAAATTAAATTTTATTTACAATATATATATATATATATATATATATATATATATATATAACGTGTCGGCAGCGTGTCGTGTCCTTAAATTTTGGAATTAGCCGTATCGCCGTGTCCGTGTCGTGTCGTGCGACGTGTCCGTGTCCATGTCTGTGCAACATAGGTTCAAACTTAGTTGATCATTTACAAGACTGAAGACTCAAGGCTGAGGGAACAAACTCAGTTATGAAGGCCGAGGGATCAGACTCGGTTTTGAAGATTGAAGAACTAAGGGTTCAAACTTAGTTTATGAAGACTAAGTCAAGACTATAAGGTTAGACTTCAGGTAAGTCTGTGATGGCCTGAATTGACTTCATAAATTTTGTATTGAAGGTCTAAGTTACATAAGGACAATGTAAACTTAGTTAATTTTATGAGATGAATATGGTGTACTCAGTTTTAAAGAAGAGTAGAAACCGAGTTAATGCTCTAAGATAGTTAGAAACTGAAAACTCAGAAAACTCAGTTTCAACTGAAGCAAGTCAGCTAATCAGTTCTATGAAGGAAAATCAGAATGTTGAAGATCAAGTTACATGATTGGTTGGCAGTCTGACATACTAAAACCAAATTGGTGTTAGTAAATGTGTTACTTTATTTCCTTATACCACACCCTTCACAGCGCCATGGTTCGAACCCACACGGGCTGGCAGATTGCTAAAACCCAACAATCTGCCCCCAGCACCTGCCAGCCATGAACCGCGGCATTTACAGATTATGTTTTTGCCGGCATTCGAACCCATGACCTGCTCTGCTACCAGATTTTTAGGATCAAGAGCTTACCGTTGTACTAAAACAAATTGGTGTTAGTAAAGGTGCTACTTTATTTCCTTATACCACACCCTTCACAGTGTCATGGTTCGAACCCACACAGACTGGCAGATTGCTAAAACCCAACAATTAATTAGTTTGTCCAGCAAACTTTGCTGAGTCCGACCTGCATAGCTCAGTTCGGTGTCTGTCCTGCAGACTTAGTTTGTCCTACAAACTTTGCTGAGTCTGACCTGAAGAGCTCAGTTGATGTCTGTCTTGCAGACTTAAGTAAAACCATTCACACTATAATGGAAAAAACAAAATATTATTGGAACAACGTAAGTTTGGTAACTCAGCGAGTACAAGTTTATTGAAATAACATTGCTGAATCAAAAGAAATGTATTGAAATAATTTATTGAAGTCTGGAACATGTCCTAGACGTAAAACTTGCGGAGATTGTTCGTGTGCCAGCTCCACGGAATGGTCTTTCCATTTGAATCAGACAGTTGGTATGCACATTTTCCGTGCACTTTGACAACTTTGTAGGGGCCTTCCTAGTTCGGGTCAAGCTTTCCTTGAGGGCCCTGCTTGCTGACTTCATTCTTTCTCAGGACTAGATCTCCTTCTTTGAAGTATGAGTGTCTTACCTTGCAGTTGTAGTACTGAGAAATACGCTGCTTGTACTTCGCTATTCTGATGAAGGCAACATATCGAGCTTCTTCTAGATCATCTTTTGAATATCTGAACTTGATCTCTTGATCTGCTTCTGAGTAGAGTTCGGACCGAGGTGAAGGGAGTCCGATCTCTGCTGGAATCACTGATTCACTTCCATAAGCTAAGGAGAAAGGGGTGTCACGGATTTTATCAACACAAAATAAACAAGTAATAATCCGGTTAACCTCAAGTATAAGGATCGTAGTAATAGCGGTTAATGCCGGGTCGATCTTACGGGGAACTAAGCGATTGTGGTTTCTAGTTTTATCTAACTAACCTATGTCACGATTACTAAGCTAAATAACGGATAAAACTAAACGAATCATCGTAAATTAAACTTAACTAAAACGTAAAACCGACGTAAGAGATGATCTAAAGCCGGGAAAGATACGGTTTGCGAACCAATTTAAACTAACTAATCTAAGATGCGGATAAAAGTAAACTAACTAGACAAATTCAAGCTTTTAAGGATTTAAATCAAATTTATAACGAGCAAACGAGGATTGATCCACCTATCCAACAAGATTGATTTCCTATCCCGATTATATTGCCGTTTTATTCAAGGTTGTGATTCACCTCACCTAAACATGAACCCTAATTCCTTAGAAAGTTCATCTATCAATCTACTATCTTCCGATGTAAGATTAACGCGTTTAATAACCGAAGGTGCAAACTTTGTGTTTAAAATCTAGTAATCGAGACCTATTAACTTCCGTTATGATAGATTCGAGTTACTATTCTTATTCATGGTGATCTAGGGTTTATTAAGACTTCCATCAACAATAAACGATCAACACATGCATATCTTCCGATATAAAAGCAAATTAAACATGAATAAGCATGAATAAGAAACAACCTTTATTAAAACTCACAAGATAATCGAAGAAAACGAAATCAACAATTGTTGGACGGCTTCACAATACTCGTTTGATGAAGCTTTTAGCCTCTGAACATCCTCAAGAACTCAAATTTGCGTAAACAATTGCATAAAAGTAACTAGTGTTTAATCTAAATTAAGAGCATAAAAATAGGAATAAAAGATGAAAACGCAGCCTAAAGCCGCCCTAGGTTTAGGGTTTTGAATAATGTGTGTATGATTCTCTTTTGTGGAGAAAACAAACCGACTATATATAGATTTTAAAGTCGGAGTTCACGCTAAGTCGGCCACCGGACGCCCGTCTGAAAACCTTGAACGCCCGCCCACTCTTCAATAAAACTTGAATCGGGCGAGTCATGACCAGACGCTTTCGCCCACGGGCGGCGTCCACTCCAACGCCCAAACTTCACGAATCAAAGATGACATCCTCGGACGCTGCGTTCAATTACACTGCACGCCCGCCCACCGGACGGAGATTCGGACGCCGCTTGATATGATCGATTTTGATTTATTGATCTTTATCTCTTCTATCTCTATCCCACTTCTTCATTATCTCTTTTATCATCAATTAGCTCGAACTTAATCAACCTTTGATCATCTTTTGAGCCTCAAACATGTATCTATAACACATAAAAACATCGCAAAATGTAATAATGCTCAAATAATCATAAAATCACAATTAAAACACATAAATCAACCTATTTTGCGATTAACTCATTTAAAATATCATTTGCTCAATATATCCATTAAACCTCGTTTCTTATGCAATTTAGTACAAATACGGGAAAAATATCATAGAATATAGCGTTATAAATCGTATAAATTCACCCCTTAACAACTCCCCACACTTAAGCTTTTGCTCGTCCGAGCAAAACAAAACAAAAGTTAGGCTCGAGAGAAAACAGCATCTAGCGTGCATAACACATATCCACTAAATCGAAGTTCACCTTGTGCGTGTGCATAGCCATAATAAACTTCCACTATATCCAAACTCGAGAAACTCAAAGCAAAACTAGCTAATACCCCTTGTAGACTAGTAATAAAGGACACTCATAAGATGCACCTACAAACGTGATATATCCCGAAAAGAATGATCGAATATATCTAGGGCTTTTCTGAAATACTCAGAGGATAATCCCTACAACATATCTCACGCTGGGTTTCTCTGGGGATAAGGTAGACGATAACTTAGTCTTATATACATTTCATAACACTTTATCGCTTGATTTAACTTTTCACTTAAAACACACATCGAATGAGCTCTTGCCTGTCATAGCAGAATAGGACATTTCGAGATAATACCCTACCTTACTCCAATCATAAGGCAGCTTCTTCTGACTGTCGTGAGCTTTTAGTCATCATAGTGGTATAGGACATACGTGGTATACCCTATCTCACTCAAATCATCGACTAGCTTCCGACACACCCAAAAATTCTTCATATTTATTCAACTTTTTCATTTGACAATAAGTTACGTGTTACTTATCACATTCAAACGTCTAGATATTCACAGTGTATCATACTCGGAACTAAATACAAACTATCATAAACCTCATGATATATACGTAGCACTAAGCACATGACTTACGAGAAAATCAAAAACCACTAATCCAAAAGGGGTATAACTTTATAAATTAGCTCATCATTCACTATGGCTCGTGAGAAGCAATTGTCGTGAAACATCTAACTTACCAAATATATGATACATTTAATCGAATCGCTACTCGGGACAAAACAAAAACAAATTGTCGGAAAATTTCAAAAATTTTAGCTCATTTGCATAGAAACATTACGAATTAAACAAATGTGTAGATACATATCGAAACATTCCTCCCCACACTTAAAAATCAACATGTCCTCATGTTGTGCAAAACGAAAGAAAAGGAAAAGACTTAGTGATTTAAATCGAAACTCGAATCGTTGGTCGGGCCGAGCCTTCATAATGATATCAAGAATGCGTAACCAGACAATGTAGATACCTGCACATCTTAGACAACATGGAACCATCTCGGGGAAAACGGGGAGTCATACCAACATGAAAAGAGATATCAAAAATAAAGATAAATCAAAGTGAGAGCACTCAATACATCCAGAAAGTTGAAACACAGTTGAAATGAAAGTACGCGCGCCTTATGGCTTACAAGATCCATCGAAAAATAAATAGTATCAATATCAAAATTACAACGAACCAAGTAAAAATGTCAATACAAAACAACCAACGTGAAAATAGACAAATAAGATCAAGGTTGGCTCGGCGCCGCAGAATCATCAGCTGGAGGATCAGAGGAGGGTCGGAAGGTGGTGCCGTAGCCCTAGCTGCCGAGTCAGGCTGCTCCTCATCTGAAGATGACTCAGAGTCGTGTAGAGCATCCGCAATGACCTGCTCAATCTCATCAGTAAAAAGATAATCAACGGAGCTCGGAGTGAAGATCCTGTCATCCCTCGGCTGCCGGCCCTCACAGATGCACTGAAGAATCGTCAAAATGTTGTTCTGTGTATCCCGAATATCACCGAGCCATTCCCGGAAACTATTGGCCATGCTTAACCGCATCCTGACGGCGGGGAGATAAAGAGAGAAGGGGAGGATGCACGAGGTGTTGCCGATGAACCAGGCTCCGTAGGTGCCTCCGGCTCAGAATGTCCCGAGGGCTTACTCTTTTCCCTTTGTATAGGCCTCGGGTTCTTCGGCTTATGATCCGCCCCAAACTCAGGCACACCGGCATCGAGACACAAACTGTGGATCAAGTGAGGGACGATCAAGCTCCGTGTATAAACCTTCTGATTGATCGAGATCTCGTCATACAATGCCTGTCCCACATCCACATTCAAACCAAATGTCAACGCGTACAACATTCCCAGGTCACCAATATGAAAATGTGTCAAGTTGTTTTTAGGCAACAACCGACTCTGAATAAATCGACACTGGACCTTCCAGTCCTCCGTCCAGGTCGTGGTGACCAACTCTTTCCGGTCTCCTCCCGGTCTCAACGTCCAGGCCACATCCGGGCAAACTCTCAATCTCAACTCCTCCAAAGGATCTCGCCCCAAACTCGCATACATGCACAATCTCCTCCTTATAATCCCGACCTCGAAAGCCGCTAAGTTGTATTTCCGATTAATTACCTCCGGTGTAAAGGGAACTTCCACCCTCGAACCACGACTACCTTTGTCCCCAAGTCGGTTTCGAACAGTTTGCATAAAATTCCCGAACTAGGAGCTATTCACGGGGTAGTCGGGATTGTCATCAAGGCCTCCCATTTCCTATCCCTAAGCAACTTAACGAACCCCGGATCGACCTTCGCCTCCAAAATAGCCCTCTCCACCAACATGTTTCTCGAAAAGTAATGTTTAGTATAAACTTCATGGGCTCTAGGGTTCACGAATCGACGAGGCAATGGCATCGGGGCAACGGTTTTAGACTTCTTTCTAGGAGGGGCTGCCCTAGGTACAACCGGCTCCTCCTCCCGGGTAGCATCGACAGTTTCCTCAATTACTAGACGAACCTCCACCTTTCGAACTCTCAGGCATCCGTACTCAAAGGCACATCATCATCGGTCTCGGATCCGAAGTTGGCTCATCTCTTAAGGTTGCCCTAGTTTGGGTGGCTCTGCAGGGGTTGCTCACGAATACTCACACCCCGGTTAGGATCAACTAAGGTAGGGTCAATTTCTTTACGCTTTTTCCCCGCCTCCCGGGCCACTTCCTTACCATGCCTCTTCACAACTGCCTTCTTATGAACCATTTCCACGCCTAGTCTAAACCAAACAATCCAAATGTGCACAAAGATACCCGTTTAACATCCAAAGCGGGATTTCAAATCAACCAAACCACAAACCACAACCATAATCATCCATTCACCACCCATCACAACACCACATCACCAAAACAGAGCGTAAAGAAACACCAAAACCAGGAAAAAAACAAATTAAGGTGACATTCAAGAAAAGCGAGCCGACCTAAAGATCGAACTCACAAAAACGTGAATGAAATCTAGAAAAGTTGTTACTAACTTACCGAGTAGGGTGAGTAGATGTTGATTGAGGTGAAAACGAGTCCAAACAACACAAAATTGGCTCCCAAAATCGGATTTTTCTCTCAAAAGTCGGATGAAGTGGGTCCTGATTCTCCAAAAATATCGTGTTTTGGGGATTTGGTTATGAAAATCAAAGAGAGGGTATCAAGGGCGGCTGTAGCACTTTGAATCGCTCCAATCGGTGTAGAATCGGCGATTTTAGGGCAAAAGGAGGAGAGAAACCGTTTTGATTTTTGAAATTCGAAAAGTGAGGTTCACTCGATGAAGGGTATATATAGACAGAGGTTGGACGCTCGTCCAACTCGGACGGGCGGCGCACCGAGAAATCGATGAACCGGACGGGCGCCCAGGTTATTAGACGCTTCGCCCAAGATTTTGAATCACATACTGAGATTGGAGGAATAAAGCGCACGGGCGTCTGTGCTTAGTGGGACGCTTCGTCCTAAAATTGGTCAAAGCGGACGGGCGTCAGAGTTCTCGACGGGCGCCCAAGCGATATAAGTTGAAAAATTATAAAATTTCCATACAAATCAATACAAAATTGCCCTTTCCTATTAACTTATATAAAACTTCAAAAATACAAATAAAAAGCAAATGGAGTACAAAATTACTAATAAATAAAAACAAATGGAAAACAAAGGTTGCCTTCCCACTCGGCGCTTTTGTTTTACGTCGTTTGCTCGACGAAACATCCTAAGAACGCTAGTCATCATAAATGTCCGACCAATCGATCACTCGAATGAGGCGGCGGAGCATGTCAATCGCCGGAGGAAGTCATACTCATCTTGTAAACCCCGGCCTCTCACCCGGTACATCAACACCTCGAAAGTGCTCGGCTTAAAGCACTAGTGCTAAATCTGTCGAGATCGGATCATTGAGGATGGTGTAAGGGCGCCCCTAGAGCCGCTGTAACTCCTCGGTAGTAAAGTCTCCACCTCCCGAACAACGGGAACAATAAGAACATAGGTGACCGTCTTGACGCTGGTACTAATGTCAAAATCTACGTGCAAACGATGGTTCCTCCCGGTCCGTCATCTACGGTAATGAGTGGGATCCTCCAGGAAAGGTAACTCCTCCGGCCGAACACCGAAATCCATATCTAGAAAGCACAACTAAGCGGTGAGATAAAAACAAAAACTTAATAAGGCTAAAAGCGAATAAACTAAACTTAAATACTAATACTATCAAAGCATAAAACAAAACAACTAAAAGAACGATATCTAGGTTGCCCCCAGTGGCGCTTTTCGGTTAATGTCGTTAGCTCGACACCGTTTAAAACTCACTGGATCAGGCCATTTGACTTTTCTCGCCACCTACTACCTGTAAGCTCGATCAAGTAGTGTGGGCTGCAGAAGCAAGATCTCACACATGGGGTGAAATCTTTGAAAGCTCTCCAAACCTTCTTAAGTCTCCCCATGGTTGTGTTCTTTCTCCTCCGACTCCTCTGATGACGTTTAAGTTGTCGCTCCCTCTCAAACTCTTCCATATCAAAGACTACCGCTAGAACTTCTTCAGACGGATCACTACCGTCATCCTCGGAGAACAAGTCGGGTGATAACTCGTCAAATTCTTCGACCTGAGTAACACCACATCCGAGAATATCGAGAAATTTAACAATCAAAGATGTCTCTTTGGGTTCACCAATATAGTGTTTGCACCTCTGACCGTTGACTCGAAACGGTTCACCACTATAACCACGAAGTTCTAGAACGCCTCCCGGAATGATTTGGAGAATCTCGAAAGGGCCGGACCAACGTGTCCTTAACTTTCCAGAAAGCAGATGTAACCTAGAATTATATAGAAGAACTTGTTCGCCGACATGAAATTCTCTTTTCTTAATCTTAGCATCGTGGAGTAGCTTCATCTTATCTTTACTAACCCTGGCACTTTCATAGGCCTGGAGTCTGAATTCGTCCAGCTCATGTAACTGCTGTAGTCGATGCTTCCCACAAGATTCGGAATCAAAGTTCAAAACTTTGTAGCCCAATAAGCTCTATGCTCTAACTCGACAGTGAGATGACATGGTTTCCGTAGACCATTTGATATGGTGATGTACCCCGTGGGGGTCTTATAGGCGATTCGATATGCCCACAAGTACATCATCCAACTTTAGACTCGATCTTTCCTATGATCATTGCTTACATGATCTTCTCCAGGATCTTCTTAATGCTCTGGTTGCTCCTTTCAACCTGACCACTAGTCATAGGATGGTACGGTGTGCCAATTTTATGCCGGACACCATATTTCTCAAGTACTTTCTCTGGGGGTCGGTTAGGAAATGCGTCCCTTCATCACTGATCAAGGCACGTGGACATCCAAACCTCACGAAAATATTCTTCTTTAGAAATTTCATCACCGTCTTATGATCATTGTGAGGAGTGGCTTGGGCCTCCACCCATTTAGACACGTAATCCACGCATGAGACTAAGATGTATTTATTACCGCAAGATGATGGGAATGGTCCCATAAAATCGATACCCCATACATCAAAGACTTCGCATTCGAGGATGGGTTTTAAAGGCATGTCAAAACGCCTTGTCGAGTACCGGTTCTTTGGCACCTATCACAAGCTTTTCTGTAAAGCTTCCGTATCTTTAAAGATCGTAGGCCAATAGAAACCGGATTGAAAGATCTTAGCAACGGTTTTCCAAGGACCAAAGTGACCTCCTGTGGGTCCACTGTGGCTTCGCTCAATGATGTCACGTTGCTCGGATTCGGAATACATCTCCTAAGCAAACCATCTTTACTGAGATCTTGAAAAGATAAGGTTCATCCCAAACGAAATATTTCAAATCCGAGAAGAACTTTTTCTTCTCGATAAGACATCTCTCGGATCGAGATAACGGCCATGAAGGTAGTTTACAATGGAAGAATACCATGGAACATCAGGGGAGCGGCCATCGATCAACATGATGTTTTCTAGAGGAAAGTAAAGATCTATATCATCTGGTTCATTCTTTTCCTCATTTAACATCCTAGACACGTGATCCGCTACTACATTCTCACCGCCCTTTTGTCCTTAATTTGAACGTCAAACTCTTGTAGGTCAATATCCAACGTAGTAAGCGCGGTTTAGCCTCTTTCTTAGTCATCAGTAGCATAAGCGGCGTGATCGGTCCACACGATCACTTGAGCTCCTAACAAGTAACTACGAAACTTGTCCATAGCAAAGACTACGGCTAGTAGTTCCGCACCGATAGTAGTATAGTTAACTTGAGAGGGTTCAATGTGTGACAGACTTGCGTAGTAGATAGGTGGAACTTTCCTTGATCTTTTGCCCTAGAACGGCACCAACAAACATAGTTTGATGCGTCGCACATAAGCTCAAATGGTAGGTTCCAATAAAGCGATATAAGAATCGGAGCGAGATATTAAACGATCCTTAAGCTCTCAAACGCTTGCTTGCGGCTCTCATCAAAATTAAACTCAACGTCTTCCTTTAGTAAAGTAGGCAGGGGGCTTGGCTATCTTGGAGAAATCTTGAATGAACCTCCTATAGAAGCCGACATGTCCGAAAACCTCGGACTTCCCGAACATTCTTAGGGTAACTCATCTTCTCAATAGCTTCTACCTTGGCCCTATCTACTTCTATACCTTTGGCGGAGATCTTGTGGCCAAGAACTATTCCTTCATCTACCATGAAATGGCATTTTTCCCAATTAAGTACTAGGTTCTTTTCCACACATCTGGATAACACTGATCAAGATTGTCAAGGCAATCATCAAAAGATCGACCAAAAACCGAAAAATCGCCCATAAAAATCTCCATACACTTTTCTACAAGCCCGTCAAAGATGGCTAGCATACATCTCGGAATGTAGCTGGGGCATTGCGAGAGACCGAACGGCATTCGCCTCAGAAGGCGAATGTACCATAAGCGGTGAAGGTGGTCTTTTCTTGGTCATTTGGATCAATGGGTATCACGGAAATATCACGAATATCCATCTAGGAAACAAGAGAATGCGTGCCCGCCCAGACGCTCGAGCATCCTGGTCAATGAATGGAAGGGAAAGTGATCTTTCATGGTTACCTCATTGAGCTTTTCGATAATCGATGCATCAGAATCGATAACAAGCCTCAATGCAATTTCCTCTCCCTTCTCATTCTTCTCAATTGTAATTCCACCTTTTTGGGAACTACTTGAGTCGGGAAACCCATTCACTATCCGCGATGGCATAAATGATTCCCATGTCCGTAAGTTTAATGATTTCTTTTTAACGACTTCTTGCATATGAGGGTTTAGCCTTCATTGGGTTGTCTCGACACACTTGGCGCCTCATTCGTCTTGATCTTGTGCATGTGATGTCGGAGATATTCCCGATATCTCCTACTTGCCAACCAAAAGCTTTTTCATTCTTCTTCAAGACGTTGATCAGTTTCATTTCCTCTGTACGGGAAAGCTTGGCAGATATGATTAAAGGAAGCTTGTCGCCCTCTCTTAAGAACACATACTTAAGATGTTTAGGTAACGGCTTTAACACCAAATCCGCAGGGGGGTCTTCTAAACTAGACTTGAGATCTCCACTTTTCAATTCAATATCATTGAGTTTACTCTGTGGTCCCACCGCCAAAGCTTCTCCTTCCAACAGCTCTTCCTCAAAATCAGCTGCTAGTTGATCCAGATTCACCCTACCATGAGTATTCAGATTATCAACTAATCGCTCATATTCGCGCTTCGACCATGACTTGCTTATCCATATAGTCGGTGAAATCATCCGTCATATAATCAATGGAAAAGCCGGTTGGAGGGCCAGAGGGTACTTGAATGGACTTTAAGACATTGTAACTCACCTCTTGGTCACCAACTCGGATAGTCACGTGCCCACCATCGCAGTCGATGAGAGCTCTAGCTGTAGATAAGAAAGGTCTTCCTAGAATCAAGGGAACGTTTTCGTCTTTCTCTATATCTAAAACATACCAATCAAGCTGGAAAGGTAAATCGATCAATCGAAACCAAAACGTCTTTTAGGATTCTGAAGCTTTCTTAGAGGATCTATCCATGAATTGTAAACTCATAGTAGTGGGTTCTAGAAGACTTTGTAAACCGAAATTTGTTTTGCATAGACATTGGCATAAGGCTTATAGAGGCACCTAGATCACACAAAGAATTTGGGAAGACTAGACCTCCCATCAAAACTGTAAGTACAAATTTGCTGTGGTCACCTCTTTTAATTGGTAAGTTTTCATAATTAATCATGGAACAATCCTCACCAATCGCCTTTCCATGCCTGCTAATTTCTTTTCAAGACACAACATCCTTGATAAATTTTGTATACTTGGGCATCTCGACTAAGACATCCGACAATGGAAGATTCACTGAGTATTTTTCAAAAGGTTTAGCACCTTTCGTACTTCTTATCCTCAATCAAAGGAATGTTGCTCTTTCTCGGTGGAAATGGAAGTTTCTTAAGGTCATCCTCAGAGAAAACCTTTTCGAGGATGCACCGACGCCTCTGTCTTCCGGATCCTTCCAACGAACAGCTTTTTTCAGATTTCAAGTAGTCGGGGGGGATCAACCTCCTGACTTTCGCTTGCTTTTTCAGTCCTCAAAGGATCAGCCACTTGAGGATCACCAAATTCTTCACCTCTCAGGGGATCAGCCACCTGAGTTTTCTCTTGCAGTTGAGGGGAGTGTAGGTGCTCAGCTTCCCCTCCTGCCTTATCAATGGCAGGAGGGGCTAGTGGTTTCCCGGATGGGAAGGACCACTAACTTGTGTACCGCTCCTTAGATTCATTGCACTGGCCTCCTCCTTACCGTATTGAATTGATGGCACGAGGTCAGTACATGGGCCTTTGTTCAAATCGGCTGAGCAACTTGACCACCCTTCGGATTCTTCTCGGTGAAATCGGCGGTTGCCCTGGGGTCTAAAGCCAAGCCGCTCGGCCGGTTGCCCAATTTGTCTCTCAAGATTCTTCATCGATCTACTTTGCTCTTCCAACTTAGCCTCAAGATTTGTAGGTTGGGAGGGGCCTTGAGAGTTTTGGAGATTCGGAGCATAGAAATTGGTGGGCCGACTTTGAAATTGAGAATTTGAATTGGAAGGCCAATTTCGATTGAATTTTTGCGTAGGATTGGAAAAATTCGAGTTTTGATTCGATTAAACCTGGGTTTTCATTGAAATTCGATTCAATTAAAATTTGAGTTGGGATTGAAATTAGAAGATGGATTAAACCCTTGGTTTTGAAAATTGCCCTGGCCACGAAACCGATTGAACCTTTGATTGTTCGGCCATAGAATGCATTCACTTTCGCGATTCTCGTCCGTTCATAGGCGAGAATTTAGAAGTGTGCCCCCCACCTCGTCACAATTTTGACATGTGACTTGATTGTACCTTGTCCATAGTCATGAAGCAAGCATTTACTTGATAAGGTGCGAGGGGATTAAATTGACATTGGCCATTCATATGGCCGGTCCGACAAGACATTTTTCGCAATACGAACCCGAGGGTTCTGTGTGAAAAGAGGAAGTTTGATTTATAGGATTGGAAACTTGAGGTGGGGCCATCCGCTTTGCAAACATGGCAATCAAACTTTGTAAATTGACTTCCTCAACCTTGGGAGGAGGAGGAGGTGCTTGAATTGCTTGATAAGAGGGGCATAGTTATATTTTGCAATATCCTCAAACAAGTGCCCATCCTCTTCAGCGTTTTCTTAAATGCCCCACTGGAAGAGCTATTGACCATGCCTTTTGTTAGCTCGGTCAATCCACTAAAGAAGGTGTTGACTTGCCTTTCCATCGGCAAGCCATGGTGAGACACTTTCTAAGAAGAGACTTGAATCTCTTCCAACATTCGAAAAAGGACTCATTCTCTTTACGGTAGAAGGTGAATATTTCATTTAAGCATGGCGCTTTTGAAGGTGGAAAATATTGACTCAAGAACTCCTTTTCGAGTTACGCCTGTGTGGTGATAGATTCGAAGGAGAGAGAGGTGTACCACTCTTTAGCCTCTCCTTTCAGAGAAAAAGGAAATAGTTTCGATTTGATAGCATCCTCACTTACTCCTTGGATGCGTGTAGTACCGCATATCTCTAAGAATGTGTGTAAGTGGGTATGCGGATTCTCCGATTGGTAGCCGTGAAAAATTGATGCGTCTTTGCATCATCCGGATAAGTCCTGGCTTCACTCAAAAGTTTGTGCAAGAATCATTTGGAATAACAATAGCCGGGTTGACCTTGACTTCGCCTGGCATGGCGTGAGTCCGCCAATGTACGTCTATTATCGCCATTATCACAAAATCGGTGATTTCTCTTGCTAGTTGTTCTTCAAGATCTCGCTCGGCTCATGCGCGAATCGCTGAACGGAAATTCGCGCTGCTTGGCCGGACTATGGTTCGCTTCGGGGTCGTGGGTGTATATTAACGATCCTTTGACTCTCGAGTTTGCATAAACCGGACCAAAAACAAGTGGAACAAAACCTAAAAACTAAGAAGAGATCAAAGCCTAAACTAAAAATTAAAAGCCTAAAAAGAGGAAAGGAAAAGAAGAAAAGGAAACAAAAGTGTTAAAGAAAACAATACCGGACGGACGTCAAAAGATTGGACGGGCGCCCAGATGAAATTGAGATCGGACGGGCGTTTAGTAGTTTAAACGCCAAATCGACAGACGAATAATATCTGACGGGCGCCCAAAACTTATGGGACGCTCGTCTAAGTGAATAAAGCGTAGCAGATTGATAATTTCAGCCGGACGGGCGTCCAATATCCAGACGCCCGCTTGCTCACGGAAAACTTAGAACGAGAGGAAGGAATTTGCGAAAAGAAAAGAAGGTAAGAAAGAAGCGCGTAAAAGCGAGTAAAGAGCCAGACGATCTAATCTCCAAGGAAACTACTAAGGGAAAGTCTTAAACCCTAATTATCTACTTAACAACTACCGAAAACAATTATCAACTAAGAACAGGAATTTAGAACGGATTAAAACAGGAAAACGAAAACAAAAACTAGACAACCGTCCGGTTCCCCGGCAACGGCGCCAAAAACTTGTCACGGATTTTATCAACACAAAATAAACAAGTAATAATCCGGTTAACCTCAAGTATAAGGATCGTAGTAATAGCGGTTAATGCCGGTCGATCTTACGGGGAACTAAACGATTGTGGTTTCTAGTTTTTATCTAACTAACCTATGTCACGATTACTAAGCTAAATAACGGATAAAACTAAACGAATACTGTAAATTAAACTTAACTAAAACGTAAAACTGGACAGAAGAGATGATCTAAAGCCAGGAAAGATACGGGCTGCGAACCAATTTAAACTAACTAATCTAAGATGCGGATAAAAGTAAACTAACTAGACAAATTCAAGCTTTTAAGGATTTAAATCAAATTTATAACGAGCAAACGAGGATTGATCCACCTATCCAACAAGCATTGATTTCTATCCCGATTATATTGCCGTTTTATTCAGGTTGTGATTCACCTCACCTAAACATGAACCCTAATTCCTTAGAAAGTTCATCTATCAATCTACTATCTTCCGATGTAAGATTAACGCGTTTAATAACCGAAGGTGCAAACTTTGTGTTTAAAATCTAAGTAATCAGACCTATTAACTTCCGTTATGATAGATTCGAGTTACTATTCTTATTCATGGTGATCTAGGTTTATTAAGACTTCCATCAACAATAAACGATCAACACATGCATATCTTCCGATATAAAAGCAAATTAAACATGAATAAGCATGAATAAGAAACAACCTTTATTAAAACTCACAGTATAATCGAAGAAAACGAAATCAACAATTGTTGGACGGCTTCACAATACTCGTTTGATGAAGCTTTTAGCCTCTGAACATCCTCAAGAACTCAAATTTGCGTAAGCAAATTGCATAAAAAGTAACTAGTGTTTAATCTAAATTAAGAGCATAAAAATAGGAATAAAAGATGAAAACGCAGCCTAAAGCCGCCCCTAGGTTTAGGGTTTTGAATAATGTGTGTATGATTCTCTTTTGTGGAGAAAAGCAAACCGACTATATATAGATTTTAAAGTCGGTTCTCGCTAAGTCGGCCACGGACGCCCGTCTGAAAACCTTGAACGCCCGCCCACTCTTCAATAAAACTTCGAATCGGGCCGAGTCATGACCAGACGCTCGTCCAGACGGCGTCCACTCCAACGTCCAAACTTCCTGAATCAAAGATGACATCCTGGACGCTCGTTCAATTACACCAGACGCCCGTCCACTGGACGGAGATTCTGGACGCCAGTTTGATATGATCGATTTTGATTTATTGATCTTTATCTCTTCTATCTCTATCCCACTTCTTCATTATCTCTTTTATCATCAATTAGCTCGAACTTAATCAACCTTTGATCATCTTTTGAGCCTCAAACATGTATCTATAACACATAAAAACATCGCAAAATGTAATAATGCTCAAATAATCATAAAATCACAATTAAAACACATAAATCAACCTATTTTGCGATTAACTCATTTAAAATATCATTTGCTCAATATATCCATTAAACCCTCGTTTCTTATGCAATTTAGTACAAATACGGGGAAAAATATCATAGAATATAGCGTTATAAATCGTATAAATTCACCCTTAACAAGGGGTTTCCCCAGAAGATTAATTCGGTGTAGTCTTGTACGCCCATGGTATGTTGGGTAGATGCTCAACCCAACTTTATTCCTCAAGTCTTTTTTTTAGACCCATCTTAATTTGCCTGTTGGTCTGCTTGACCTGCCCATTTGCTTGTGGATGGCCTACAGAGGTAAAGTGTTGAGTGATCCCCACCTCGGAACAACAGGCTTGAATTGTTCTATCTTCAAACTATGTCCCGTTATCCGAGATTAGCATTTTCAGGATGCCATATATGCAAACGATATTCTTCCAAAGGAATTTCTGAATCTGCAAAAGTTGACTCAGATTCAAAGTCAAATTCTGAAAAGAAGAATCAGACCTGAAGAGTCAGACTTGAAGAGTTGAGCATATATACTTCTGTCGCATTGAAATTCGAGCAAATATCAAGGAAGTGGTCCGTGTTGGCCTTTGGCCACTCACACGATGGCTCTTTTCCGGCTCTATGATGGGAAGAAAAATGCAATAACATAACTGACGAACGTCAAAAAAGAAAGAAGAAGAAAGAAGAAGAAAGAAGAAGAAGAAGAAAAGGTTTCCATTTTGTAAAAGAAACGTGTAATATCATATGTTAATGCATTGCATCAAGGAATGAACCACATAACATGCTTACTTCAAAGAAGACACAAAATGAAAGAAACATTTAATCATAAAAAAAATGTAAACAAACATCTATGATAAGCTATTAGAGTAGTAAAACTAAATTTCCATTGATTTGTTTGAGTACAATAGAGGTGATTATACACTACACAATCATAATATAAATGCAATAATACACAATAAATGCTATTGGTTACGATGATTTATTTTCCATGATTTTGTGTATCTAGAATATTCTCAACACGTCCTCGCAATCCCATGGTAAAGCAATGGATATGAAGATTTACCCGTAATGAATGAATCTTGTTTCCTTCACATGATGCTTGCAACAAACTTCTCCATATCAATTGGCATCAACTGCTTCACATCAACCTGCTATTTGCTTGAATTTGTAATGAATGACTCAATTTTTTTTTTTTTATAGAGTCATAGAAGAAATAATAGAGAGGGAGAAATATATGGAGGGAATACCATCCTTGAGGGGATGTGATACCCTAAAAAAAAGAATTTATAGATGAATAAAAAAAAAATATTGATGTGTGGTCACCTTTGTGATCAACACATGGTTGGGACAAAACTTACTAAAATTTGGAATGAAGGGTTGTACCTTAATTAAGAAAATTTGGAATGGAAGATTGCAAAAACCCTTAAAGAAATATTGGGAAAGAATTTGATGGAAGGAGAAAAAGAAAACATGATTCAAACAATATTTGATTGCAGCTTCCTTCGCACTCTAAGGTCCGTCGCTGCGGGTTGTGTTTGTATTGCTGCTACTACTCTCCTTCATCCACTTGTTCTCATCACATCCAAATTGGTGATCCTAAAGGAAGGGACGTTGGACCTGCTTGAAGATTTGGGAAATTTTTGACAAGGGTGTGGGAGATCATAATGATAAGAGCAATTTATTTTGGTGACTTAAAAAAAATCAACGGGAAAAAATCTGTGAAAGAAGAAGGTTGTGGGGGTGAGGTTTCGTGTAGATTACGGTAACGAACCCCCACCCAAATACGATTGACCAGGATCTCATAGACGTTAATCAATAGCTTTGATACCATATTGAGAGTAATAAAACTGAAATTCCATTGATTTGTTTGAGTACAATATAGGTGATTATATACTACACAATCATAATATAAACGCAATAATACACAATAAATGCAATTGATTACAATGATTTATTTTTCATAATTTTGTGTATCTAGAATATTCTCAACATAAGCAAACAACAATAAACTCATACCTCAAGTCAGTTCAGCATCACAATTTTAAGATTCCCAAGTTTAAGAATGGGCAGAGAAAGTGAGATTTACCTATCCATTATGTACAAAATATAGAGAAATAAGAGCGTATTCTGAATAGTTTAAAGTGGTGCCTATTCACCGCAGTTTTCTCGGAGCTATGCCTCATGTGAACCAACTTCAAGATGCCTCATGTGAACAAACACGAAAAAAAAAATTGCGACGTCATTTATATCTATACAATTAAGCAAATAATAAATAATAAGAAATTATTACTTCTATTTAATTAAAACAATTATTGTTTTTCCGGACACCATGCCTAACATATATAACCAGTGAGTTGATGTTGCTCAGAATCAACATAACAAACGTGTAGTGTTACCCTTTTAAACTAGGGAAACTTGAAAAGATATGCTTAAAAGTTAATTATTTGTGTGATATGTCTCAAAATAATTACATTTGGAAAATATGCCTGAGAAGCATTTCGTTGCGTATTCGCTACCGATTTGCTACGTAATAGCTGCGTAATCGCTACGAATTGTTTTTCAAGCATATTTTTCAAATATTATTATTTTGAGATATATCACACAAATAATTAACCTTTTAAGCATATTTTTTCAAATTTCCCTTTAAACCTAACACAGTGTTTGAGTGTATGTGTTGCTCTCGGTTAAATCAACACTAGTAGAAAATTCTTATCCCCTGGATATGGCCTAGTGGTGAAGGTATGGGTGTGTAAAAGCAGCCTAGACCATAAGCTGGAGGTCAGCGGTTCGATTCCCGTAAAGGGGTTGATTTCCGATTGATAACACCCTTCAGTGCAGTGGTTGTCAAGACAGCCCATGTTGGAGCTACTAGGTTATCTAATTAACATCTCCCCACATTCCTGTAGGATCGGAGGTGGGGGGACCCTTTATGTTGGGGTTCAATATTTTTTTTAGTAGAAAATTCTTAATGGAATTTTGAAAGTCAATGGGTTGTCATTCCTTTGCTAGTGGACGTAGCTCAAGTAGAGTGAATCATTATATTTCATATGTTCACCACTTGTGCATTTATTTTCTGCCATTGTATATATATGCTTAATTTATTTAAAATGACCTAGTAACACATAATGGTATGCCTTAGTGTTGGTTTGACTTTGATGAATGATAAGGCTACTTTGGTTTGTCTTTAGCCTTAGAATGAATCTAAAGTGATTAGGCATTGTATGCTAGATGTGTTAGATTAGCTTGTCTTAGGATATCATGATGTCACCTTTATAACGGAGAAAATTTTAAACGATATTTTAAAGTGATAATTCATAAGAACAACTATTCATCTTCCTCTGGTCGTGTTCCCCACCTAAAGATCCTAACAGGTCCTAATCCTACATTATTACATTATTTATTGTGATGGGTCCCAACAAAATATGTAGTGTTGATAGTATTGTGTAAGATGTTGTGATAGAAAAAATAGTGGATTTATCACTACTCTATATAAAATTGCCCCACTTAGATGTCCAACATCGACGATCCAGAAAAGACGGTCAAACATAAAGTATCATGAGCACATTATTGATTGTTCAATCAATAGACATCATATTTTGATTAAATTTTTCACGGATTAACATGTTCTAAGTGTACCACCATACACTTAATACTCACACGTGCCACACACTAAATACTATGTTACATATGATACGGGTTTTTCACTAATGTATATATTAATGCACACAAAAAAAAATGATAAGCAATTCTGGCATTTATTAATAATTAAAAACAACTTTAAAAAAAGGCGGCTTCTATTGGCACCACGAAACTATTCACGGCACCACGATTACTTTTGGTACCCTATAAATTACACTTGACACCACATTGAATATTTTTATTATTTTCTCACTTCAGGCACCAGCAAAAAAAAAAAAAAAATTACTTAATATACCACAATTTTATAAAATTACAATCAAGTCATTTATTAAATTAATAGAACATTTTAGTCATTCATTAATAATATAATCTTAACATTAACCAATAATCCATATCTTTCAAAAATCTTAATCTTAATCCAAAACACCCATCTTCATCATCCTTCTTCTTCTTCATCTTCATCATCCTTGTACATCTTCATCTTTATCATCGTCCTTCTTTCATCTTCATCATCATTATTATTCAACAAAAATTCCATTAAAAAACACCACACACCATAACAATCCACATATTTAATCTTCATCCAAATCATCAACATTAACCCCATTACTACAACTTTCTTCATCTTCATCATCAAATTCATTTCTTCATACCCGGAAGGGAAAAAAAATCACAGACCCTTTTTTCATCTTTTTCTACACACCATTTACCCACAATCTACACACATTCATATTTTTCTACACATCTTCATCTCCTTCATCATCTCAAAATACATATATTTTATACACGCCTTCATCTTCTTCATCACATCAAAGGCTTCATAAAAAAATCTTGATTTTTATTTCAATACTTGAAATAAGTCAATGAGTTACCCTATTACAACATTAAGAACATGTAAAAGCATGATTTGTGGAGAAAAATCATGTTGTTATGCGTTTTCCGATGAAAGAGAGGGGTTTTCATGTTTTTTCGAGCATCCCGTTTCTGATACTAGAAACGTCGGCAACACAGACGTTTTATGTAAACACAATCGTCGAAATTGTCGACGTTACAAATTTATAAACAACGTCGGAGCAAATTTTTACGTCAGCCAAACTGACGTTCCAAATGTATAACAACGTCGGAGTAATCTACGTTGCGCAAACGTCACCCACATTGGTGTTGTCTTGCTATTACAACGTTGGGCCTGTCGACGTTCCAAAGTTTGCCTGAGTTTTCAGATTGCTTAAAACGTCAATTGTCCTGACGTTGTAGTACCAAATCAACGTGTATAGGTGATGTTACGAGTCATCTTCATCGCAAATGCAAGAACGGTTTTTTCTAACGGAAAAAATTCGAAAACCAACCATTAAAACCTTCGATATCTACCAAATTACGAGCGAATTTCTTAAATAATAAGATACATACATGATTTGGTTCAAAGTTATGTTCGTCTTAGCTTGATTCTTGCAACCAATGCTTCAATCGCGGTTTCCAGCGATATACTTATCTTCTCCGGTGAAATTCCGGCAAAATATCGTCTTCTCCGGCATTCCTGCAAAAATATCGTCCTCTCCGGCAAAATTCGTCTTCTCCGGCGATTATTTTTTTTATTCAAATGAAAAAAAAAGTTAGTATTATGTTAGAATGAATTGGTTAAATTAATTAAAGAGTGTTAAAATTGTTAGGTGTAGTGCCCAAAAGACAATTATATAATTGTTTTAGGACAGAATTAATAATTCATCTTATTATATGCATGTGTGCTTATAATTAAGACACTACTGAAAACCCTAAGTACCTCGTTTATGTAATCACATAACTCACTGTATGGTTATACACAAGAGGATTGAGTTAGTGAGATGTACTTAAAATTAACTTAGTCCATAGCGTTGATTAATCTGAGTACGGGTCTCATGACTAATATGCTAATAATGCGCCTAACACTTTACGGTGTGTGATGATCTTATCCGGATTTATCGGTAATAGAGGTACCTAGTATGGCATTTATCTATGATGATAATCATATAAATTTGGACCGATTTGATTTGAGTTCTCGATATAATTCCGTGATCGAGAAGTCTTATCGAATCACAAGATGATCATATATGGATTAATCTCAATCCCGAGGTGATCACAGACAACTGCTTAGACCAGGGTAGAGTTTGATGTGTTAGTAAGGATCACTTTGTAGTATGTGGTCCAACACTTCGTTGGCTCTATTACGGAATGAGTGAGTAGTCTGTCTTTATCGCAGAATATGGAATCCATTCATTTCCTCGGGAAGTAGACGAGACAGATTCTCTTATTTGTTAGCCCTCAAGAAAATGATCGATCCGGGAGTTCATGTTAGACTAATTAGCTACTAGTGCGGTATGTGAATTAATTGATCACTAGGGGTTAATGGTAAATAAGGATAATATGTTTGAGAAGGGTTTACGGAAATATCCCGACTCGAAATGAGCGATCTATGGAGGATTTATCCGTATGTAATGATTATATCGGTGGACGCTTTCGACTCATGGTTGAGTGTAAGTTATCTATATTCGGCAGAGTTGGGCCGGATTTATGGTGGTGTAATCCAGGAATTAATAGATTGAATATTATTTTTGATCGACGGATAATATTATTTAATTTATTGTATTTATTGAATATGGGCCCATTGGTCTCGACGCGAATCACAATATAGCATATAGTTTTTTCTCGTCGTTTCACACTCAATTATAATTAAATAGTTGGATTGGACTATTTAATTGATATGTAGATTAATTGTTTAGTTGGATTAGATAATTAAATACATTGGAAAAAAATTTTTAAATTGAATTCAAGTAAAATAATGAAACATGCGTGTGACCTAAATTTGTTTTAGGGTGGGGCGCATTTTTTAATTTTTATTTATTAGGAAATTAGTTTTCTTAATAAATAATAAGACATGTGATTAAATTATTTATGTGTTAAACAATTTAAGGAAAAGAAAATCTTTTGTATATCCTTATTAATTTGGGAATATTCTAGATTTATCTTTTTAAGGAAAATGATTAATATGATTAATTTTGTATTAATTAATTAATCCTCGGAGACGAGGATTACTCTCTCATATATAAAGAGAGTTTTCATGGCTCAAATTAGATCACAAAAGTCGAAATTTTGGATAGTATTATGGCTTAGAGATTTCGGCCATTATACTAAGGGTTCGAGTTTTAGAAAACTTGGTTTTTTAAGGTAAGATATCGAGGAGATCAGCGGGCGAATCACCATCCACTTGGTGTTGCTTGGAGATACACGTCGGAAGACAATGGCTTCTCAATTCTTGGATCTTGGATCTCAGATTGTTCTAGACGTTTATTCACAATAAACCGGTAAGCAATCTAAACCCCCTCGTAGGTTTAGATCTATTATTTTATGTATTTTGGTTGACTAGATCTAGATCTTATTCTTTCCGCTGTGTAATCGGGTGGATCTATGATCCATCCGGCGATATTACATCCTACAAAAATATTAAAAAGTGTTATTTTATAATTTATAAAAACTGAGGGACTAAAGTGTATATCTTTTAAAAGTTATTAAATGGATGTGGTGCCGTTAGTGATTTGGTGGTGTAGGAAAATAAATGAAAAATAATAAAATAAAGGGAAAGTTATTGTGTGGTGAGGGATTTTGAGGTGAAGTGACGGATGAAATGATCAGAACCACACAGTTTAAATACAGAATGAAAGTGTGTGGTGTGTGGGCTGCCACACGGTGTTTCCGCACCGTTTGGAGATACCACACAATAACCTCCCAAAATAAAGGGTGTCAATAGTAAATCGATGGTGCCGATAGAAGCCGCCTTAAAAAATTGTATTTTCTGGAACTACATGTAAAGGTAGTCTCAAGACACTGTCAATGTATCAAGAAGCCCCTCATCTTTACAACTTGTATATTAAGTCCTTACTATTTGGTGCAACATCAATTAACACCCTCGAATTCTCATGTATTTTCTTCATCACCAGCATTTTGGATAACTCAATCAACACTTTCTTTTCTGTCCATTTCATTATTGGCCTTGCACCATACTTCTGCAACAACATGTATAACAAAATTTGCAGTGATTTCACAAGAACAGAGAAACTGAATTCGATGAAATGTGAAACCAAATTCAAGAAATTAAAATCAAATTGACCAACCAATGCAAAAACCAACCTCAAAATTTGAAGTGACTTCATAGGAACAGAGAAACTAAATTCCATGAATATAAAACAATATTCAAAATATTGAACACTTGTTTGTCAATTGAAGCAAATTTTAAGCCATAACCCACAAAGAAAGAAGCAAACAATTAAACATACCGCTTTTGATTGATCCTTTGGTCATTTTAGAAGTATTGCAGCCAGTTTCTCCTTCAAATGTTCAGCACCACCACCTGGAGACCGGATAGAGAAAGTATGGACCACTTTTCCGGTATCCGTCACAGAGACATTAGATTCTTGTGCCGAAACCTGATGTTCTCGTAGTGCTTGTATAATTCGAGAAACCGGATGAACATTCAATGGGAAGCCCACTTTCACAACAACATCTTCATCTTCGGGCCTATCAAGAACGTCAATATCCGGAATACTAGTACTAGATTTACCGTTATTGAGCATCATCTCCTTCTCGGCTTCCATGACCCTTATCTTCTTTTGGAGATCAGTGATGTATCCAATAGCATCACCTAGCAAAGATGCCTTATCCATTTTTGAAATATTGGGTACGAGAGATCGTAATGCATAAAACCGTTGTTTCAATCTCTCGCGCCTCTGCCTTTCAGACAGAACATGATTTAGTGCATCGGCTCCAGCTCTACCACTGGCATTGTTTCTACCTCTCCTTTTATATTGCGGATCCTCGCACTGGACATAGTAATCATCACCATCCTGTTCCAAAGTAGAAATCATGTAGCGGTTCCTCGCGGGGATAAGGTTCACTTCAACATCATGGTATGAATCTGAAAGGAAAATCATATCATCATCATCTACCTTTTGGGAAAAACTTATACTGATTGGACCAGACCTCGAACTCCCGTGGCTAAGATCTTGGCAAGGAATCTTAGGTGATAACGCCTTGGATTGAACAGATTGACTTCCAAGACTAGTTTTCACCCTTTGGATTAAGGTTTGATCTTCACAGAGTGACTTTTTAGAACCGATCTCTACAACGCCTGACTTTAAAGGGATGAACGCTACAGTCTCGAATCCAGCTGACCTAGCTAAAAATGCCCTAGACTGATAATGCTCTATACAACTTTCAATATCCGAACCCCAAATTGTCCGACTCGTATTATATGCTAGGGAAGGAGCAGAGGGCAGATCAAATGGAAACGCAAAATAAATCGACATGAGATAGAACATTTCCACTTGTGACACTATGTCCAACTTAGCTGCAATATTGTTGTAATCATCTGTTCCTCCAAAACAGCCATAAATCTTCCTAAGTGCTTGTTTCCTCCTATCTTTTTCAGCCAGATTTTTAGGGTTATCATGAAATTCATCAATATTATCGCTTCCTCGAGGCTCTCTGCAATGGCCATCACCCCAAACTAAAGCTGCTTTACCAGACTTAGATGTCACAACTTGCCAATAAATGGAATATTTCCAATTAGATCCCTCAATAATCTTAGACAGTCTATCCTCCAGCTGCAAATTCTTGTCCGGTGGTTCGAATTCTGATAAAATGTTGTTTGAATCTAACCATATAAAATATTCCATCGCATTCGTGCCGATTATTCCCTCAACTACATTCTTATCTTCTTCAATTAACCAAAATTTATCCCCCATTGTTAGACTAGTCAACAAATCCTTCAACCTCAACCTATCTGAACTTGGTCAAACAACACAAAGTGCTGGATTTACCTGGAAAAGTATGAACGTTGTATACTAGGCCAACAAAACATAACATTACTACAATACTATCAAACCAAAGAATTAAAATAACTGATCTCAACCCAATATACTAGAAGGTAAGAAAAACCCAAATTGATAAGATTAGAATTAACTCTAAAAGTACTGGCAACAGCTGTATATAAATAAAAAGCAAAAAAAAAAAAAAGAAGATTTACCAGGAGAAGGCAATACTATTAAGGAAACAGAGAGCTGGGCTATCTTCATTCTAGTGAAAGGAGAAAAGACCAAAATATTTCTATACAGTGTTGTTGGATCTATGCACATATTTTTTTACTCTCCAGCCAGAACCGCCATAGGTATCTTTTCATAAACAAATGAAAATAGTCTCACGGACTCTACCTTCAAAAAGAGAAAAAGAAAAAAATATAGTCCCACGGCCATAACTCATTGGTTAAAGAAATCAGATGTTTGAATGGCATAAATGATAGCGACTTGTTTCAGAAAGAATTGTTTTTTTTTTAAAGAAAATCAAAATACACTGAATCGATCTTAGAAATGGGATAGAGAAGACTTTTGGGTTTGAGTTGAATATTTTATTTTATTTTATTTTTGATAATAAAGATATGAAAATAGCGTTTACTTTTGCCTTTCAAAGTAAATTGTGCACTGCAGGCACGTCTCGGGAGGACACGACTCGATTCTTCTCTGAGGCGTCATATTGAAATAGTATTTGGTCACGATTTGGCAAGAGCTTGAATTAGTCGGATTTAGTGGGTTAGGATACACTAAGAAACTAAAAAAAAAAAAAAAAAAACAACTGTGCACTTCCCGCAGTATACTCTACACAGTGGTCCCGCGTCTATTTATTATCATCATTTTGATTACACGTTGCATATTGATGGCATATTAGTACTTAAAAAAGAAGGTGGTGTTGTTTTCAGGAGTGGTGAGGTTATGATGGAGAAGATAATGTTAGATATTTTATTTATAAAATCTGTTTTTTTTTAATTTTTAATGTGTTGTTAGAATCGAGTCACGACAGTGTCGTCAAAAAAAGCGAGGGTTCGACTCTACGCGAACGAATACACACCATTTCGTAGAAGGAATTTTTCATTAGGAAAAACACCATTTCGGTGGTGCGTATTCATCGACACATCCTTTGAAAACGAACCTGGTTTGTTTTTCGTCAAGAAATTTCTGATATCTTTTCGTTGTCTATATATAGAGAGACATCAGCATTCGTTGTAAAAAAAACGCACGAAGTTTTTTAGAAGAATCATCAGTACAAACATATTGTGTCTCTAAAGTAGTACTCTATTAAATCCTAAGAGAGATCTTAAAACATCTCTTTAAAGGAACGTTTTATACGTGCCTTGGAGATCATTCAATTATGTTTTTTATCACTTTTTTTCTAACAATTTTAAAGAGATGTCTTCATTCAAGGATCTGAGTTTTAATGATTTTGTGGCTCCATCGATTCAAGTCATGAATCAGGACTTGGTTCGTCTTGATCGTTTTGATGGACACAACTTTACTCACTGGCAAGAGAAGGTTCTATTTTTCCTGACGACAATCAAGTTGTCTTATATTTCAGGTGATGATCTTCAACCTGTTGAAGGCGAGCAAGAAGACGCGACAACGATGAACGCAAGAAGGAACTGCAGGAACAAAGGAGGAAAGCGAAAGGATGATGATTTTTGTGCAGAGGACACATTCTCGAACACACTTTATCGATTCGATTCTCGTGTACAATGGACATAGGACAATCAAAACAAACAAAGGAATTATGGGTGGTATTTGGACAACAAGTATCGCGTTGAAGAGGCAAGCAATCGAAATTTTTGATTGCTAACTATTTCGATTACGAAATGACTGCAAGTAAGTCTATTCTTACTCAAGTTCACGAATTACAATCTATTGTTACTAATCTTAAAAATGCTGAGATAACTTTGCTTGAAGCATTCCAAGTTGGAGCAATTATACTAAATTACCAACTTTGTGGAATGGCTATAAAAAGAAACTGAAACATGATGAAACTAAGCACACTTTGGAATCCCTCATGCGTCATCTACGTATCGAGGAAGACTCTCGAAAATGAGAAAATATTGAACAAGAAGCTGAAAAAGCAAATATGGTTCAGGGCTGCAAACCAGGAAATAAAAAGCGCAAGAATTTTTTGAAGGGAGATCAAGCAGAATCTTCTAAGAAAAAATTCAGGGGTGAATGTTATTACTGTAAAAAAAACCCGGTCACACCGCTCGTGAATGCCGCACTCGCATACAAGACGAAAAAGGCAAGAATGACAAGTCGACAAAAGACCATGTCAATGCTGTTGATGGCAATGATGATCAGAAATTTGTAGCGGTTGTGGAGGAATCCAATTCTATTGGAATTGATGAAGGGTGGTGGCTAGATACCGGTGCTACAATCCATGTAAGTAATAACCGATCCGAGTTTAAGACTTACAAGGAAAGTACCGATGAACGTGCGGTGAAAATGGCAAATGATGTGCAAGCCAAGGTTATTGGTATTGGCGAAGTGGAACTCAAATTCACTTCGGGAAAGACGTTAACATTGGCTGAAATTCTTCATGTTCCTGAGATGACAAAGAACCTGATTTCTGGAGACCGTCTCAATAAGGCTGGTTTTAAGATAGTGTATGAATCTGATAATTTGATTGTAACTAAAAACAATATCTTTGTTGGCAAAGGGTACTCTTGTAATGGCATGGTTAAGATGAATGTAATGAAAAATAACTTTGCTTATGTTGTCGATTCTTCAACTTTGTGGCATGCTAAATTAGGACACGCTAATTATAAATCTATCAAGAACATGCATAATTTAGGCATAATTCCTAAATGTACGTATGACAATATGGGAAAATGTGAAATATGTGTTCAAGGTAAAATAACATGTAAGCCACATTAGTCTGTTGTTCGCACATCTGAATTACTTGGTTTAGTACATTCTGATGTTTCTGATTTACACAGTAAAGTGTCTCGTGGTGGTCATAAATATTTCGTAACTTTTATAGATGATTTTTGGAAATATGCTTATGTGTATTTATTGAAAAATAAAGATGAATTCTTAAGCAAATTTCTAATCTATAAATCAGAAGTAGAAAATCAGTTAAACAGAAAAATTAAAGTGTTATGTTCGGATAGAGGTGGAGAATACCAAGTAACAGAATTATCTAAATTTTGTGAGGCCAATGGTATTGTTCACAAATTTACTCCTCCGTATTCACCCGAATCAAATGGAGTAGCAGAAAGAAAAAATAGAACGTTAGTAGATATGGTAAATTGCATGCTTATCAGTTCTGGTTTACCTGATTATTGGTGGGGCGAGGCAGTCTTAAGTGCATCTTTTATTCAAAACAGAATTCGTAAGAAAAACATTAAAAAGACTCCGTATGAATTGTGGTTTGGTCGAAAACCTAACATAAGTTGTATTAAGGTTTGGGGTTGTCTTGCATATGTAAGAAAGCCTAATCCTGAAATTACTAAGTTGGATAGTAAAACTTATAAATGTGTATTTATAGGCTATGCTATGAATAGCACCGCATATAGATTTCTAAAGTTAGAATCTTATGATATTATTGAGTCTATTGATGCTGAACTTTTTGAGCATATGTATAAATCTTATGTTGAGAAACTTGGAGATAATGTTACTCCTAGTACTTCCAAGAGAGTTCGTGAGGAATCTCTTGATGACTCTCCAATGGAATCACAAGCGGATCCAGAAATAAGGAGAAGTAAAAGGCAAACACTACAACAAAAATGACTTTTCGCGGCCCAACATTGGCAGCATGCAATAACAATACATCTCAAATGGCCCTTTTCACGGCTTGCCCGTTATGTCATGCTGCTAATATGAACCGATTGCAGTGTGTGAAAAGAATAAGCTGCTGATAACCTTTTTGCGGCTTGCTTTACCACGCTGAGAAAATCATTTTATATTGGCAGTGTGTACATGCGTGCCGTCATTGTTTTTCGTCCTCCCTCAATTTCCAAAATTTCCCGGATAATATTAAAGGATACGCGCTAAACATTTTTTCATCTCCCTCCATTTCTTCTTCGTCAAAAAATATTTCCTGAAAAAAACAAAAAAAGGCCCTAGTCTTTCCTCTTCCTCGATTGAGGTCTCCATCAGTGCCTTTCTCCGTCGCTTCAACTCTCCATCGCTGTCGAAATTGGCAAGACGAGCAGCTTATATGTACGCTAATGAAACTTCATCAACTTCACCAGAGTGGAAAAGGAAACAGAGAAGCATAATACTGAAATTTTCAGCACAGATTGAACGAGAAAAGAAAATTCATGTTACATTTCATTCCCTTTTTATGCTTATTAGATGAATTTGCATTTGATTATGTTCTTACATGATGAAATTTGATGCCTTTATACTAATTTATTGTAGGTTGTTTTCGATCGAGATCTAAATCTAGTTTGTCACTTGTTTTGCTCCAATTTATCTATCTGGTCGCCTTTTCCCTTTTCTGGTTAGCAGTCTGCCTTGCTTGATGACTTAAATTCATCGTTCATGTATGGTAAACATAATGGGGAACATCTTGTGTGTGCTACAAAATCTTTTTATTTTGGTTATTTTGTTTTGCCTTTTCACAACATTAGATTTTTAATGCATTGGGCTCATTGGATTTTGAAGAAAGGCTTGTAGTCTGCTTAAAATATGTTTCATAGGGCTTAACTTTCAAAATTGAATTGTTACTCCAGCTTTGATGATTTGGTCTCTGTTTTGTTTCAGATTTTGGTCTTTCATTGGAGAGGATGCATACTGTGTTTATGCACTTATTGGTAGGTTGCTAAGACATTTAACTGAAATTGGATTTCTCTTATATATGGATTAAGGCTTTAAACAACTCTAAATATGGAAATGTTTGGAAACTTGCATCAGAGATCTTTATAATTTCATGATTACTTATGTATCTGGTTGGCCTTATCTCCATAAGTATACAATTCTCTAAAACGTCTTTGGACTATGATTTACTTCTGTGTTTGTTTAATTCTTGAATCCTAGTGGACCGGTACCCACGTTTCCGAAAAGAGCTTTCATATAACTATCGGCTAAAGAGCTAAAGAAAATCTACTTTCTTTGATTAAGGGTTATGATTTTGTGTTGCTTCACATGTACAACCTAATGATGCTAACTATAACATCGAAAATTATGTCCGATGGTGGAAATGTGAGCAAGATTTAAGTAGCTATCATATTTTTAATGATTACACACTTGCAAGAAGTTTACAAAAGGTCGCATATTGGATTCGTATCAACTTAAATTGATGTCTATGCAGATTATCAAGAGGCTGGAACAAGTGAAGAATCCATCAACAATTATTTTGATTGCGAGTGAAGACAACATGGAGGATGTACTAATGGTTGATTGGCTAATGAATTGTATAATGAGGCAACAAATACAGAGTAAGTTATTCATTTCTGGCTCTCATGTGGCTAAGTAAGTTATTCATTTATGGTTTTGCTGCTTCATTCATTAACTTTAATATTTTGAGTTTTTTTGCTAGCTCGTCCTGAGGAACGAACTTTCCCTTTGAAACATAGTCTGAAATGGTCGACTGTTTTTCATTATTGTCTTATAATTTTAGACCCGTCTTCTTGCTTCCTATTTTATTACCAAATTTCCATTATTTTTGTCAGTGTTAACTTTTTGTTTGGCCTAAATAAACATTAGTTTCACAGGTTTTTTGGATTTTTTTCTTTTAGCATTTAGATGCTGTTTTGTTACAAATTTACAATACAACCATTGTAAGAAGGTGTTACCAAGTAACATGCATCATATCTTTCTATTTTTACTCTCATTAACACAATAGGTTTGTATTATGTGAACGAGAGTACAAAAAAAGGGTATATTTTACCAACCGTACAATGGTAGGTGTTTTTCGAGAGGAACTTGGATTCTTTGGTTTTAGCGTTTTGTTGATTTGCATTCGACATATGGTTTCTATTATCTTTACCCTTCTCATGAATTTTGCCAAGGTACGTTGAAATGTTAGTAGAGTGAAAGGAAACACAAAGCTGATTCCTGGGTTCAAATGATATCTATAGTCAATTTGAACTAAGGTAGTACAATACATGTTCAGTTCGGTAAATGCCTGCTTTTATCCCTTATGTTTTCTGAATAATAGTGGTAGAAAGTGGAAATGGATGGACAAAAGTTTTACAGATTTCTCAGTCATTCTTCAAAGGTATTTGCGTTGATTCTCTCAAAACATAGCGAACTCTTTTGCCCTTGTACTCAGTTCATCCTTTTTTTCCGAAAGGAAGTGGTATTATATTTTCCTCTTGTAGGTCTGTAGACTGTAGGTTCTTGTTTGATGTTTGTGCTGTTTGGATTTCTTTTTTGGCTGAAATGTAACATGGTTGCATCACAAAGACTTGCCCTCCAGGGGTTTTCTAGAAAATTGTTTTGTTTAAATTTTGTTTTCTTGCTTACAAGCATTATTTCTTCCCTCTTACAACGGCTATGCATATTTCACTTTTCCACCAACCGTCTTATTAGAAGGACTCCACCCAGTTGGCTGAAGATACTTTCTCAAGAGGTATGGAATCTGCATTGAAGAACTATTGAATCTGCATCTTTTTTTTTTTCTGGTTGTTTGAAAATTCTAGCTAGAATATCTTGTTTATTGTTTTAATGTTGTTTGTTTGAAGATTCTAGCTAGAATATCGAGTTAATTGAATCAATGTTGTTTGGGAGAATGGGATTTTTATTTTATTGGAGGACATTGTTTGTGTTTCCATGACCGATAAGTGCATTTTGTAAGATGTAAAGAGGAAGGAGCACATGTGACAAGCTTTCGTGTATTGTGTCATATGTGATTTTGTGTGCCATTTTCTTTTGTTTTTTTGAAATTTTCACCATACACAGGCACACAACAGGGCATTTTGTCACTCCACCACCGGTGTTGGTTTACGTGGGGCAAACTTTTTCCACTGCTGCTTGGCATGAACAGTGTTCAAAACTTGTTGTAACTTATACTTGTTACTACCAAAGGTTTTTGTTTTCTTGATTTTTGTAAGGATTTTGCTTATTATGAGTCAACATGCCGCGGAATAATAGCATTAGCAGCGTGCAACTACATGCCGCGGAAAGCCTTGTACTTTTAGCGGCTTTGAATTGTGCAGCGCGCAATGTGCGCTGCCAATAGCCATTTTGCACGCCGCAAAAATTCATGTTTGTTGTAGTGAAAGGAAAGAAAAAACCTTTGGTCCTGATTTTGTGACAATTTTACTGGAAGGTGATGTAAATAATATTACACATCAAACCAAGTTAATAATTGATGATGGTGATCCTGTCACATATTCAGAAGCCATTTCCTCTCATGATGCTGTTTTTTGGAAAGAAGCCATTGATGAGAGGATTTTTCACGATCCAAAAACCAAACAATATTTATAATCCACGAAACTCATATACCATGAAACCACTCTCTAACCGGCCAAACACCGGGTCGATCGTAGTAGAATGGCAAAGAGTACGGGGTCAATCCCACGAGGAAATTGGGTCGAATACGAAACCTGTGTTAAAATCGATGAACAAAGAGCACACCAACGGGATAAAAGATCGAAGCCCATACTAAACTACGGCACGAAAAAGGGATTTAAAGCATGAACCAACAACAACAAGCAATCCCATCGACAAAAGATCAAAACAATCAAAGCAAAATCGAGAGAAAGCAAATCGACAAAGGAAACTCACAAGATCGACATCGACATACATTAGATCCAAAGCCCATGTCCCAAATCGACAAAAGATCCGGTCTTTAATCCCAACCGTGACCATGACGCGAAATCCACAAGCAAACGATCGAATACCGCGTTCGACTATCATAACAAAACTAAAGATCTAAACTAAAAGCACGGGCCCAAGCCTTGATCCGACTATTTAGATGTCAACTGCATAACATGACCGCCGCGGCGCATGGGTTGAGCACCTAAGCCGGCCTCGAGCTCAGTCCATGCCGAAAGAAATGAGGGTATGAGGTTCTCTTTCTATGGAGCCTCTTATATAGAGCAAAATCGCGAGTTTGGTGGTGGGCCGACCAACTCGGCTCGTTTGACCTGTCTTGATAAATCATTAAAATCTCCTGTGTGTAGCTCCGAATTGAACGATTCAAGATGCGTCGGAAATCTCGTTCAATTACCTACAACTTTCATGAAGACTACTTGACCAGAAATTGCTTCCTCGATGGGTCAAAATGCAGCTCAAAGGACCGGACTGGTGGAAACTGAACCTGCTGTCAATCTGCTGCTGCTGCTGCGATGTTTGAGGTGTATATATAGTCCAGGGTACTTGTCCGTGACGGATAAAAGGCTATCCGCACGGATAGTTCATCATTTTCCGATCGTCCGTGACGGACAAAATGTGTCATCCGTACGGACAACTCTCTGGTTTTGCCTCCAAATTGCTCCATTTCCGAGCGACTCTGCGATAAACACTTCATAACTTCTTCATCCGACCTCTGATTGGGGTGATTCAAAAACCATTAGAAAGATATTTGAATTATCTACAACTTTTGTGAAGATACCATGACCAGAAAATGCCTCCATAATCGGTCAAAATGCTGATGAAGTGAACATATGGTGAGAGCAACAACTATTTCTCTTCCTTTTCTTATTCTTTCTTCTTCCTTGGCTCATTCTTGCACCTTGATCACACTTATCATCATACTTCTCGCCTTTCGGGCTCTCGAGACGCCCTAGTCCTGCATCCATATGAAAACAACAAGCAAACGCATAACCGGTGCTCGGGAAAAACGAGTATAAAATGCTAAAATAAGGTCGAGTTTACGGAAAACCGACAGTCACTCGCCGTGCAATAAAACCTCATTTAATACTCAAGATAGGGTCTAAACTCACCCGAAACATGCCAGAAATGTGATAATCGTGGGCTGAATTGTAGAGAAATGTACTGTAAAGTTGGTTCCTATCACCACCCCACACTTAGCCTTTACTCGTCCTCGAGTAAATTAGGCGTTCAAACAATACCAAGGAATCAACTTTACGGTACATGCATGCATTTCAAAATATCGAGGTGAGAAGAACTTAGTTAAGTGAATGCATTACTTTGACTCTACTATATCATGACACGGAGTGAGTGTGTGTTGAATGACGACGACTTATGCTTAATACGATTTCGGGCTTGGAATACCGGACAAATGCCTTTACACAATCCTGCCCTTCCTAGAATCTCCACTAATCGGGACTAACCAAGGTTAAACACGGTCCAGCAGGACTTGAATGGTTATAACGTTAGGCTCGGGAGGGGGCTAACCGAAAGGATAATTTGGGAACTGGAGAAGAGAAAATACGAGTGAACCAAATCAACAAGTGTATCTCCTCCTTGCAACCACACAAATCAACACCAAACTCCTCCGATCATCAAACAAATCAAAACAACTTCCGAACTCAACATTATATGGACAAACAATACACGTCCACACAAGGCTTTGTTTGACTCAACACTTATTCACTTTATTCAAACTTTTATTTCACTTCTTTTTCTTTTCTTTTCTTTTCACCTTTTTTTTTCCATTTTTCTTTTTGCATTCTTTTTCTTTTTCAACTTTTCTTTCTTTTCTTCTTTGAACCAAAGGCCTTATAAAAAAGATCACCCGAGCTCCTCCCCTTTTTATAGCTCTAAAACTGAGAAAACAACAACCCGACTCAAAGACAACATCTCCCCCCACCCCACACTTGCCTTGGCAAGTGTGGTTTGACAAGAGACTAAGTCCACTCGTAGGGTCAAATGAAGGGAATGTGACCAAAATAAGGCTCAAGGGTAGGTTTCTGACTAAGTAACGAAACGGCTAATAATGCGAATGGTGGTCAGACCATTCTATCAAGGCTGAGAGGGGCTACGAAGGTCAAACATTCGGCTCAGGCTTATTTGGCTAAAGTAGGGTAAAAAGAACGCCAAAGCTGTCATCCCGTGTTCCTACCAAGGCCAATCCTTCTATTTCGCCTCGAAACTAGAAGTGCAGTGTGTAAAGTAATCGTGATAAGCAAAAAACGTCGTCAAACGTGTACTAAAAAGTGTTCCGTATCATGACAATAAAGACTCACTGTGAGACATTCACAAAACTAAAGACCTTTCACCACTCAATTGTGAACATCATGCATATAACGTGGTGTTAACATCTTGGAAAAATTTGAAAAACGGCCTAAAACTCGACTCAGGAACGAGTAAAAACCAAGTTTATCACATCACGGCATAATACTTTTAAGAACAAACGAATAAGCTAAGTCGTCTCCCCCCCACTTAAGTGAAGCACCGTCCTCGGTGTGTGTGAGCGAAGGAAAAAGAAAGACTTAGCTTATGAGCCCGGCAAAACGGGCGCGATCAAGTCCCGTAACGGTCGTGGAAAGTAGTCCATCCTGAATCCTAGTCATTGAAAAACATCCAAGAAATACATGCACGGGACATGGTCCGCGTGCCAAAGCATATAATATGGGGGAATCCGGGGTGATAAAATAAACGACCTCGTCACACGTCGAGAAAACTTGAACAAGTATGTCACAAAGATAGTCAAATATGATTCAAACATACAATAACAACCAATCACGCCCAAGCGTGCCCAACACAAAATCCACAAATCCAAGACAAGTCACATGAGGCATGAAAAGATGAAAAGTGGGTGAAAAAGTACGCGCCTACGGCGACACAACCACGGATCAAAAGCAAAGTAGCAACAAAGTCATCTCAAAACAAACCGGAAAGATAAAAACGGTGATCCATCCGGACGGATGGTGTGTGTGTCCGTCCGGACAAGAATAAAAGCAGAGGAAAAGTGAATTTTTAAGCATGAAGGCCCCCGAGGATCATCCGGATTCAATCCTCAACACCAAAAACACAAAGAACACGAGTTCAAAACCAAAGAAAAACACGAGGAAATGATGGGTTGCCTCCCACCTAACGCCTTTGTTTTATGTCGTTGGCTCGACATAGTGACACCAAAACGGACTCAAACCATAAAAGACTCAAAACAACAATTCAAATATTTCATTTCAAACAAGTATCACCAAAACCATCAACCAAAATCCGAACTCAAAAAGATCAACAACTCAAGAAGAATACAAATAGCAAGCATCATGAAAACCGAGTTCGAATTTATTTATTTATTTATTTATTTTTATTTTTTTCACAACACACACACACACACGATATTTTAAACAGCTCAAAAAGTCATGATAGTCGAAGGTCCTGAGCCCCAGTTCTAGCGCGACTTAGACGATATCAACCTCCGAAGAGACTAAGTACCAAAGTCGTATTCAATCCGAGTTCAAGACAACATCACTTCAACGTCCCATGGCTCCTATCGAAATCTAAATAAAACAAGATGATAAGCACTTAGGCCCAAGTTCTAGGACAACCTACAAGATATCAACCTCCGAAGAAGCTAAGTACCAAAATTGCATTCAAACCTAGTCTAAGCACAACATTATCAACATGTTTTCATATTTTTCATTTTTTTTTTTGTTCACGACCAAACACAAATTCGACTTTTAAACAATTTCCCGGCACAGCGGCGTCATTTTGATGAGAGGATTTTTCACGATCCAAAAAACAAACAATATTTATAATCCACGAAACTCATATACCGTGAAACCACTCTCTAACCGGCCAAACACCGGGTCGATCGTAGTAGAATGGCAAAGAGTACGGGGTCGATCCCACGAGGAAATTGGGTCGAATACGAAACCTGTGTTAAAATCGATGAACAAAGAGCACACCAACGGGATAAACGATCGAAACCCATACTAAACTACGGCACGAAAAAGGGATTTAAAACATGAACCAACAACAACAAGCAATCCCATCGACAAAAGATCGAAACAATCAAAGCAAAATCAAGAGAAAGCAAATCGACAAAGGAAACTCACAAGATCGACATCGACATACATTAGATCTGAAAGCCCATGTCCCAAATCGACAAAAGATCCAGTCTTTAATCCCAACCGTGACCCGCGACGCGAAATCCACAAGCAAACGATCGAATACCGCGTTCGACTATCATAACAAAACTAAAGATCTAAACTAAAAGCACGGGCCCAAGCCTTGATCCGACTATTTAGATGTCAACCTGCATAACAGCCGCCGGAGCGGCTGGGTTGAGCACCTAAGCCGACCTCGAGCTCAGTCCATGCCGAAAGAAATGAGGGTATGAGGCTCTCTTTCTATGGAGCCTCTTATATAGAGCAAAAATCGCGAGTTTGAGCTAGTGGGCCGACCAACTCGGCTCGTTTGACCTGTCTTCAGTAAATCATTAAAATCTCCCTGTGTGTAGCTCCGAATTGAACGATTCAAGATGCGTCGGAAATCTCGTTCAATTACCTACAACTTTCATGAAGACGACTTGACCAGAAATGCTTCCTCGATGGGTCAAAATGCAGCTCAAAGGACCGGACTGGTGGAAACTAAACCTGCTGTCAATCTGCTGCTGCTGCTGCGATGTTTGAGGTGTATATATAGTCCAGGTACTTGTCCGCACGGATAAAAGGCTATCCGCACGGATAGTTCATCATTTTCCGATCATCCGTGACGGACAAAATGTGTCATCCGTACGGACAACTCTCTGGTTTTGCCTCCAAATTGCTCCATTTCTCGAGCAAACTATGCGATAAACACTTCATAACTTCTTCATCCGACCTCTGATTGGGGTGATTCAAAAACCATTAGAAAGATCTTTGAATTATCTAAAACTTTCGTGAAGCCACCATGACCAGAAAATGCCTCCATAATCGGTCAAAATGCTGATGAAGTGAACATATGGTGAGAGCAACAACTATTTCTCTTCCTTTTCTTATTCTTTCTTCTTCCTTGGCTCATTCTTGCACCTTGATCACACTTATCATCATACTTCTCGCCTTTCGGGCTCTCGAGACACCCTAGTCCTGCATCCATATGAAAACAACAAGAAAACGCATAACCCCGCAAACTACGGGTGCTCAGGAAAAACGAGTATAAAATGCTAAAATAAGGTCGAGTTTACGGAAAACCGACAGTCACTCGCCGTGCAATAAAACCTCATTTAATACTCAAGATAGGGTCTAAACTCACCCGAAACATGCCAGAAATGTGATAATCGTGGGCTGAATTGTACAGAAATGTACTGTAAAGTTGGTTCCTATCAGCCATCAACGATGAAATGAGTTCTATCATGTCAAATCAGACATGGAAATTGGTTGATTTGTTAGTTCTTTTAGATTCATAAGTGACTGAATGCTCATGTCTTTGATTCTCTGTTACAGATTTAACAAACTTGACTGCTTGACCTATCTGACTTTTGTTTCAAATTTGAGAGATGGTCCATAAGAGATACCATTTTCATATCTGAACTTCAGGTCAGACTTGACAAGGTTCGTCTGTTCTGAGTAGTCTAGACCAGACTTGTCTCCATGTCATTTGGCTGGTTTGAACTCAGGGATGATTGATGTAGTAGACTTGATCTGAATATATGATTCCTTATTTAGATCAGGTCTGGTTTCATATATCATTGATGGTTTGTTAATTCTTAATTTGAAAAGTTCATCTTTTAATTTCAGATTTTCCGATTTGAGATATTCATTTTCTTCCTTTATAAGATCACAGTTTGCTTGAATTTCTTCAAACTCATGGCTAAGATCTTTAAGAAATCCTTGAATGTCTGCAGTCTCAAGATTTGGAATTGCAGCTTTGGAACATGAACCAGATAAGGATGTTGAATGTGAGAATAGTGATATTACCTCATCGTTATCCTCTAAAGCCATGAATGCTTTGTCATCTAAGTCATATAAGGGATCTACTTGACTCTCGTGAGATTAGTCATCATCTGATTTGTAAGCTCACCTGTTCTTGCCCTTGTCGTCTGCTCTTTCACGTCTGTCCTTATCTCTGGTTCTTTTGATTGGTTCCGGGCAGTCTATCTTGAAATGTCCCGGTTTGCTGCAGTTATAACAAAGCAATTCTTCTTGTTTCTTTCTTACTTGATGATCATCTTTCTTTTGATCATATTTTTTATCCCTTCTATCATATCTACGATCGTCTCTACGATCTTCTCTACGGATGTCTCATCTGTCATCTCTTCTATCATCTTTTCTTCTTTTGTAACCATCATCTCTTCTGTTTTGATTTTGAAACTTCCTGGTTGAGTGAGACAATCCCTTGACGTGTCTCATTATCAAAGCCATCTGATCTTGCAATTGATCGATCTAACTTTATTTGACATTTTCAACCAATGAATTTGAAGTTTCACTCATGGGAGTAATGAGAGCTGGTATTTCCTAAACATTTTTTTTTATTTTGTTGTTGAGCTCGAACTCATATGCTTTCAGATCAGAAAAGATATCCACTGTGTCTAGTTTGGTTAGATCTTTTGTAGCAGCTAGCACAATAGTTATGATGTCCCATGATTCTGGGAAAGCTTTTAGAATCTTCATGCAGATCTCTTTTTGAGTGTACTGTCAATTTAGCATTTGTAGCTCATTAAGGATCTCATGAAAACAAGCTTTCATTTTCTCAACATTTTCTCCAAATTTCATCTCGAAGGTCTCAAATTTCTGAATAGCAACTACGAGCTTGTTAACTTTGACAGCTTCAGTGCCTTCACAGTAGTTGATAAGAGTTTCCCTGATTTCGTTGGCAGTTTTACATCCTGAGATTTTCACGAACATGTTTCTATCCAAGGTCTTCATTATGGTGTCTTTAGCAACATTATCCAGATTGTTGATCTTTTTGTCTTCCGGAGTCCACTCATGCTTTGTCTTTCTTACAAATGGTTGATCTCTTTGAGTGACTTCATCCGTATTTGCTTTCATGATGGTGATTGGACCATCCTCTATCACAGTGACCATATCTTCATGGATTGCAGCTAAGTGTGTCTGCACACACTTTTTCCATTCATCAAAATTTGAAATAGAAAAGGTAGGTACTCTAACAATAGTACTATTTGACTCTATGCTGAAATTGTGATTTTAAAACCTTTTTGAAAATGCAATCTTTGGATTCCAACACACAAAATACGAAGATGTCTGTTTTTGGGAGACACACTCTGATACCACTTGTTGGTCCGTAATACAAGGCTTGTAAGAGTTCAGAGGGGGGTGAATGAACTCTTTTCGATTTTGGAGTTTCTCACTTTTGGATCAAGACCAATAAGTAAAACAGACTGTTAAGTACTCTTCTATTTTTCTGGTCTAGTCTGGATCACGAAGTGAGAGCAGCGGATTAATGTTATGTTTCAAAAATAAGCCTGGAGCTTGGTTTTCAGTGCTAAGTAGTGTGATCTAGAGTATGCAAGTAATTAATGTAAAGTGCTGAAAGTAAATAAGACAAGAAGTGTTATCGATCTTTGGAGTGGCGTAATCTCCTATATGACTGATTCTCTCGTGACTTGGGAGGTATCACTATTGTGTAAGGGATCTACGCGGGAACGTAGCAGAATTCAAAAATTTATTTCCTTTTAACCAGGATCGACTTCGTTTAACAACAAGCATAAAAGAAGTAGACAAAAAGAATACCTTGGTTGATCCAATTAGATCGACGCTTTGTCTAAGGTTGTAGTTTCTACACGAAGCCGCCCAAGCGTTTGGCCTTTACCGATGATCCACACGAAAATCTCGCCGGAATCCCATCATGGATTTCTACTAGGAAAATCTGGTTGCTACACCGGCCTTTTCTCTCTCTCTAAACTCTCTCTAAGAAGCTCTCTATTTTTCACAAGAAACTATTAGTCTCTTGGAATTGTGATGTACAAAAGAGCTAGCCAAGCCTCCCTTAAATAGGTGTTGGGCGCCACTTTCATATCACAATCTAATTGGGAGAAACATCCTAGTAGATTGAGGAGAAAGAAAACATTTACCTAATAAAATCAGGAAAATACATTTGATTGATTTATCTCATTTAATATTCAATATCTTATATTAAATATTTCCAATATATATTGTCAATATCTTGTATTGACTATATTTATTTTATTACCATAAATCTATTTTCCAAAAATCAATTAATATATAATATTAATATTATGGTAATCTTATTAATAAAATTGCACAATCCAAAGTGTATCTTATACACAATGATATCTGCGCCTTTATAGCCAATATTTTGGCATCCGAAATATTCTTTAATTAATATAATGCTATGATTAAATTTGCAAAATACATGTATATCACACACACACACACACACACACACACACACACATATATATATATATATATATATATATATATTTCGACATATACATCAACTTATGTATATTTAATTAATCAACATAATTAATATCTTATATTTAAATTATTCACAATAAATAAATACCACCATATTAATTTATCACTTCAACACTTTATAATCGAGATAAATCATTTCTTTATTTGGTTATCACTATAACCGCATTTTAATCCGGCTATATGTTCTTATGTGTGTGACCCGATAGGCTTCCGAATATGTTGGCCGTAGACACAAAGTGTAAATTACGAAAATGCCCTTCATGCCTAAGGATCACGGGATAGTGTCTAGCAACACACCGTGACCCCCATTCATCGGAAGAATCAAATGCAATGACTACTACCTTTCATGTGAAACAGTTACCGTGTAAATAGAATCCTATCGCTATAATAATATCCATACGGTCGTTCGTCGAGTGTCAAACATCAACGATCGTATCTAATAATCTGGATATCATGCTCTCTCGAATTAACTTATTTACTTCCACTTTGCAAAGATTCACGAGAGTAAGACATTCCTTATAAGAAGACCCTTTCGGATATTCACCTCTACTAATAGGGTACGCGGTTTCCGGACGACCAAACACGTATACTCTGCATGCTTCAGTATCACACCCAGTCACTACCGTATGATCGCCCCGTGGTTAGGGGAAATCTCCATAGTGTCAAAGCATGACAATCCACACCGTGATGCCATGTAGACTCCGGTCTTAATGATAATTACACAACCTCCACATAGTGTGACACTTAACATTGTAAGTGGGTCAGTCTAATGTACGCATTCTCTAATACACGTACACGTACAGTCCAAGTGTCTCTACACTTTGATAGACGAGATATATCCCTGCCCTTAAAGACAAAAGACATCTAATACGTGCTAGCATGTTCGTACTATCAATGCCTTGTTTAATAGTATATCAGCCTAGAGACATTTAAGTATCAAACTTATTAAAATGATTAGCGATCTCATCAACCATAAGCCTATCATGGTTTCTCTATCACAGTTTAATACTAAGGACGTTATCATATAACAATTCACAATTGGTTCTTTAAAAGAACAAATATATGACAACAGAAAAACCATTTAACATATGTTTAAACATAAAGAAATAGTAGAAATGATCCGACCCGATCGGATCCGATCCAACCCGATTGAGTTTAGGACACTATTTCAACATATTGTACTATAGACTAATACAATAGGCAAGTTTCCTTGACACCCCGCAGATGCTTCACACTCTAAATAGCCAATCCTTGACACCCCGCAAATGCCGCACACCCCATAGATGCTTCAATGGTCTATTTGCACGCACCTTGTCTGAAGAACTTCCTTTCTCCAACAGCTCGTCTGTCTTCTTCGATGTTCCTTCACACCCCACAGATGCTTCAACAGGTTCTCCGTTTTCTTGAGAACTTGATTATTGAGTAGAGTTGGTGTTGTTGTATCAAATTAATGATACAAAGGTGAGAGCTTTTGTTGAATCTGACTTTGAGGTTTACGTTGCAGCTCTCTTGACCTAGTAGATCTCCAGATATTTCTTTGAAGCTTCGATGATGATCTGCTTGATTTCTTGATCTGGATCGGTAAACTTTGAGATGAAGATCTTGTTCCTGTTTAGATTGAATCTTATAGAGCTTTTTAGATTTTTCAAGAACTTAATTAACTTCCAGAACTACTTCTCTTGTTGTTGATCTTCATCCATATATACTCTTCGTAGGGTAGGTGTTCGGTTGAGAAGATGGGTGGCTTCAATTCAATGCTGAGTTGTCACTTGAACTTTTGAAATTGGCCCGTTCAGCTTTTTAACCGCTGAAGCATGTCCTTGTTGGCTTCTAAAAGATAACTTTATAGCATCAAATACTATTTCTCCACTTGTATGATTTTGTAGCCGTTAGATCAAATGTTGATCATATGGTTGGATACACGCCCTTTAATTTATCACTTCATTTGTCTTTTAGTCACTTGAGAGCATTTGTTGTCCCTGGTTTGAATCTTGACTCGTCTGGATCTTCAATACACGCCTGCTTTCTTTTTGCTTGCTGGTCTGCTTTCTAAATATTCTGACTTGAGTAGTCTGCTTGACAAATTGGACAAGAGTCTGGTCTTCTGGTCGTCTGGTCTTCTTGTCTTCAAGCCTAGACTAACTTAGATTCTACAAATACAAGCAAGGTCTGACTAATCCTATACAATTCGCATGTCATACTACTGAGCAAACTTATACTTGGTTTCTAAACCAACTATTTTGGTATCATCAAAACTTCTAGTCTATGGGGACCTAACACTTACTCCTTTCACATGGACCCAGGTATTGAGATTATGATGCTGTAGCTGAGAGCAATTATTATGGCCTTGGTGGAAAGACGGCGGATGGGTCTATCTACTTTGATAGTGGAGAGCGATAGTTTGGTTTGTGTTCAGCGGCTGACCTGTCGGCAGGATGATTTCTCATCTTTTGGCAGCTTATTGCAGGATTGTGTTGTGGAGGCATACTTTCTCTTCAGTTCGCTTTTCTTTTGTTAGACGCACCGGTAATGTAAAGGCTCATTTACTAGCTCGGCTAGGAGTTGATTCATTGGGTGCCGTTGACTAGGGAACACAGCCCCCGAACAATGTAACTTTTGCTATGTTAGCGGATTCGGTTTGATTAATAAAATTGGTTGGTTTCCTAAAAGAAAAAACATCTACAAAATGGAGTGTTGAATATATATATATATATATATATATATATATATATATATATATATATATATATATATATATATCTATGGGACAATTATTCAATAGGACATATATTGGACTTAATTAGGCAAAAATGACATCTAAACCAAACATTTAGTTATAAGGATACAAATTAGATAGATAGACCAAAATACCCTAAATGAAGAAAAAATGAAAAACGGAAACAGGCGGCAATGGGCTGAATGTTTATTTATTTATTTTATTTATTATTGAAACAAACGTTGCTGTTGTTATGTTTTGCTTTATTATTATTTTTTTATATTTTTCCTGGGCACTGAAAGTATGGTTTTTTTTTTCTTTTCTGGACGGTGAAAGTTTATTTTTTCATTGACCATCCCGATGCATTGACCACCCCGATGCATTTACCACCGCGATGCATTGACCACCCACAATCCATTGACACCGCGATGCATTGACCACCCCCGATCCGTTGACCACCGCGATGCAATGGCCACCCACGATGAAAAGACACCGCGATGCAGTGACCACCCGCGATGCAGTGACCACCCCCGATGCAGAGACACCGTGACGCATTGACCACCCCGATCCATTGACCTCCGCGATGCAATGGCCACCCACGATCAAGAGACACCGCGATACAGTGACCACCCCCAATGTAGTGACCACCCCCGATGCAGAGACACCGCGATGAAGCGACACAACGATGCTCTAACAACCATGATGCATTGACACTGCGATGCATTGACCACTACGATGCATTGACCGCGCGATACATTGAACACCCCCAATCAATTGACCAGCGCGATGTAGTGGCCACCCCGATGCAGTGGCATCGGCAATCATATATGCGTGACATCAACAATTTATGCAGTGACATCGGCAATCAGATATGCAGTGACATCAACATTTTATTGAGTGACATCAGCAATCATATATGAATGACATCAACAATTTATGTAGTGACATCGGCAATCATATATGCAGAGACATTGCGATGAAGTGACACCGCGATGCAGTGGCCACCCCCGATGCAGAGACCCTGCGATGAAGTGGCCACCCCCGATGCAGAGACACCGGGATGCAGTGATCACCGGGATGCATTGACATTTGATGAAGCAACACCGTGATGACATTTGATATTTTTCTGACTTAATTTCATAAAATCGATTGCTTTTTTTTTTCCTTCATAAAATCGACTTCAAATGGCTATATCTTTTGATATAAAACTCCGATCAACATAAATATCTCACCTTAATTCATATTTTTATGCAGTGACATCGGTAATCATATATGCAGTGATATCAACATTTTATGCAGTGACATCGGCAATCATATATGCGTGACATCAACAATTTATTCAACATTTTATGCAGTGACATCAGCAATCACATATGAATGACATCAACAATTTATGCAGTGACATCGGCAATCAGATATTGTGTAGCAGAACAGAATAGCAGTTCAAACTTTCAATAAAAAAAGATAGATTTCAACGTGAATCTCAGCACCTCTTTTCCATTTTAAAGCAACCACAATGTTTTTTTTTTATAAACCTGGAAGTATCTTAAATTCAACTTTGGTATTGCACAGATTTGTGACCAAAGGGTTGATATGACCACACCCATAAAGATATTTTCAAAGCAAAGCGCATGTTAAGGAACCACTTGAACTTATACTGATGTTGTATATAATAATAGACTTGTTTTAACGTAAAATTAAGCAATACAGAGGCATTTAATCTGCATCTTTTTCAACTTTGTATCACTTGCATCTCCGATGCTAATACATCAGAAATTCACCAACATTCAATGATAAATTTCGAGCAAAGAGACCCATGGGTTCAACTACTTGTTTTTTTATGTGCGTTCCTGCTTCTGCAAACCATATTCTGATAAAAGCTAGCAAAAACATTTAGGCTTATCGGCTTCCGTAACCCTCTTCCTTCCCTCTCTACCAGTAAAACAAGATAAAATTTTCCGGAATCACACCAACCATTTCTCCTGTTCTTCTTTCAAAGACATCCAATTTCTCCTGTTCTTCTTTCAAAGACATCCAATCCCTCTGCGCCGACGATTGCAATTCCAAAGCCTCCGCCGGCAGCTCATCTTCCAATTCACTCAAGAGATCCTCCTCCATTTTCCAGCGAGTTTACCGAGATGAAAATGCATTGAAAAAAACTGTACCGATAAATCCTGTTTCATCCGGTAGTGATGAGGAGTATAAGGAATCAAATGATTCAGATCCGGTGGCTGCCGGTGAGTTTGAGTTCCAGCTTGAAGGCGCCGACATCAGAATGCTTCCGGTTGACAAGCTATTCTCCGACGGAAAACTTGTTCCTATGCAACTCTCGGTTACGCGACCACGGGAAACAAGTATTCAGAAGATAATACCATCAATCAGGTAACACCAAAAATACGCCAGAGAAATAAAGTATCCCCTAATGATCCGTATTCATTTTCATTTGGGGAATCAAAGAAGAAGGAAGGAGGGAGCAATGGTGGTTGTTGGGGTGGGAGAGTCGACATTCCTGATGATCTATGGTGGAGAAAAAGATTAGAAGAAAGGGGTAATTTAGGAAAGTTAAATAGAATGTGTCCTTATAACTAATGATCTTTTAAATGTGTCCTAATGCCTAATTAAGTCCCAAAACATGTCCTTATAAACAAATAACACTATATACATATATAAAAAGCTCCTATCCAACAAGCAGTCAGAATAGTGATCCAAAAATCAATAACATCATCACCACATATCAATATTTACAAAGAAAAATGTGGCAATATAATGAAAGCAATCTTGAGACACGTTATATAACAAAATTTACAAATATTTACCTATCTGTAAGAGCATAAAAGTAGGAGTTTTCACTCACTTAATCCTGATTGACTCATAAATCAACATCAAATCAGGAAGCAAAACAAAACTTGAGCCTCACCTACAAGTAAAGAAGACAAAAACAACAAAATTGGAACACACACACACACACACACACACCTAATACTTTCACACAGCAAGAAATTTTCAAGCAGTGAAGTCACCTCCGGAGTTCTAGGGAAGGTAAGGTAGCTTTTTATACAGATCTTGTCATTGGTGATTTGACAGGGAAATTCTTGTTTAGATACGTTCGTTTTATAAAAATGTAACTCAATCGACGGTCCGGTGCAATATACACTCTTTGTCCAAGAATATCCCGCTTTGACCGAGTAAATATATCATAAGCCATGCTTCTCGATTAAAGGATACAGCCGTCTTCCAAAAGTCCCATCTGGAAATTGAAATGGACAATTTAGATCCACCAAAGAATGATAATAGAAAACTTAAGTAATAAATCAAGACAGCGCATTGTACTCTTTTCTGTTTAGGAAAAGACCGAGTTCCGTGCTATTAAGGAAAACACTAGATAAAAGACAGTGATGGCTGTGTACAGCTAGCTCTGCAGATTGTAGTTAATGGGGCTCCCCCCCCACACACACACACACATGCAATTCTTGATAGCTCTGCAGATTGCAGTTAATAAACTTCTCCGACTTTTACCCCTAAAAGTGAAAACACTAAAAGGCCCAAACATGCAGCAGCTGTAATGGCTGTGTACAGCTAAAAAACCATAGAAATATGTCAAATCTTCTTATCCAAAAGATGTCATATATATATATATATATATATATATATATATATATATATATATATATATATATGTGTGTGTGTGTGTGTGTAGCAGGAACTCACCATATCTGCTGCTAAAATCACTATTTTGACTATCTTACTCTCCTAGAAGAATCCAGTTGCCAGATGCAGTTACCTACATAGTTTTATTCTCCATACATGAAACCTAAAAACGAGAAACCGTGAAAAGACAGTATATTTCTAGTGCTTACTTTGTCAGTGTGGAAGAGCAAACTCAAAGTTCCGTAGTTCTTGCAGCTGATGAGAAATTTCTTGAATAAACTTCAATCCCTCATTCCCATTCTGGAGCGAATTCAAAGCCAGCTTGAGGATATTACCGTCTACTTCAAGTCTTTGCAACCTGTCATGAAGTTCTGTGATTGCACGCCGTAAAGAATCTATCTTTACATGAATTGCTTGACCGGAGAAATTATCCATGTCATCATCAAACTGGTTTTCCATGACTAAATCAATAGTGTTTGGCACATGACTCGGATTTGATGGAGACGTCTCCTTTTGAATCGAGAAATCTTCGTTATTTCCATTTTCATGGTTTTCAGAATGATCTCCATTAGTCGATAGCTGGTGAAGCTTTTTCTCTAATAGCTGCAAACATTGGGAGATGTAAACTTTTTGAGACTCGAAGTTGGAAGCCGTGTGAATATTTAAAGAATCGGCGTTATGATTGATGGTCGGATCCTTGTTGGGCTCGTTACGTGAACCATCTGTTGTTGGTTCATCTACGTAACTAAACCGATACATCTCTAGCTCAGCTTCCAAGTCTAGTATCTCTTTCTCCCTTTCTGCTAAAAGTTCATTAGCCTTTTCCAATGCCTCCATATCATACTCGGCTTGTTCCTCCATCATCCTTAAGTATTGTAAGGCTTCCATATGAAGCGATGCTTTCTCTTCTTGCAATCTTGTTATCATTGCCATTGCTTGGTTAGCAGCAATAGCAGCAGCATTTCTTTCTTCTTCTAATTCTTTATACAAAGCTTTCAAGCACTTACGATCATAATCAACCTGTCGTTTTAGTCTCTCGATAATACTTTCACCCTCTATTTCTTCCAGAGTATCATGACCATTGTTTTCAAGCATTCCCAGTTCTGCAGCCATTTGGAACATTTCTATACCATCTGAACTAACACTACCACTTCTTTGGAGTTCATCTCGGATCGTCTCATTTGTTGACGGATCTCTACCAAGGGAAATCAGTTTCTCAATTGAGTTGGACTGCGTGTGATTTTCATTTGCCAAAATCCCAGTTTCTGTAGTCTTACAGATTTCTGAACTTTCCTTTGCATTCAAGGATGGAAGACCATGGTTGAGTTCATCGAGTTCTGGAATAATGGAAACATTAGGCCGGTGTTTCAATGCATCATCCAATGAGATTAGTTCAGGTAATGCAGAAGAAGTAGTTGGATTTGGAATACGATTATGCCAATCAATTTCTCCTAAACCATGATGTAAGGAAGAAATCGTGTTGTTATGTTCAATTGATTCAGGAAACACAGATAGGTCAACAAGTGAAGGCAAATGTTCACAAGATTGATGATTCGTCTGCTTCTTTGGACCAGATTCATCATTTACTTCTTTCACCAGCTTCTGTGATCCTTTTCTTCTGTAAGAAGATTCTGCTTTGTGGTTACCTTTTCTACAAGAAGCAGACGTTGAGTAACCGTCATCTGACATTGGAACTTCAGATTCAGATTCAGACGTTATCTTTAACTCTGTGTAACCCACGTGAGACAACTTATCAACACCGGTACTAACTCCATAACGAGGTGAATTGGGCCCAGCAATTTTGTCCCTTAATCTCTTCAAACTATTTCGGCGACTGAAACGACTGCGACCTGGAACACGAGGCAATGGAGGTTTGACATTAGCCTTAGAAGCTCCGAATCCAACCGGGGTCAACTGGAAAAACCTTTCTGCTTTTTGATGATTAGCTCTTAAAATTTTGCTACAACACGAGCAGGTCGTTTGAGAGGAAGATTTTCTGCTTTTAATAAAAAAGGTGATGCAGTCTTCACACATGGCATGGACATCAACAAGTTTATCATCGTTATTACATTTTACTAAACATGAAATCTCTTCTCTGTGTTGTCTACATAATAAACTTTGATAGTATCCTGAATTTCTTTTCTCGAAAACCTGGTCTATCCTTGAGCAAAGCGGGCATGGTGTTTGAAGATCACAATAGTGAGCAAATTTTGTGAGCAAATACGATAAACCCGCATCAACAAACAGCATAAATATCAAGAACCATTCACAAACTGCATAAGACAAGACCATCATAAATCCATGCGAATTCTTTGGCTGAACGGATGAAATCCCTTTGGCTGCCATTCCGCGCAAAGAATTCTAGTTATCATTGGGATTCACCACTCGGTCCAATCAACAAATACAGCTAAACTGGTCCAAGAACACATATCCTTGAGAGAGGAGTCAAAAAAAACTAAAATCAGTTGAGATACAAATATATGGATTTCTCATCACTAAGTAAAATTAGAAAAATAAATCTAAAACAAGACATTCTATAGTGAATGAAACATCAACCCAATGTTTTCACAAAATCTGAAGTATCTTTGACAAGAAAAACATCAAGACCTGATAAAGCGTAAACAATTCTGGGCCAAGTAACTTTTTTTTTTTTTTTTTTTTTTTTTTGTACAAATGAATTGAAATTGTCGAAAAATCAAAGCCTGAACTTTTTATCAGCTCAAGTTCTCATATTACGATCACCGATTATTGACTGAATAGTAAATCCCTCAATAACAGATATTCATTGGCAAACTTCTGAGTCAAAAAATAGCACATCAGAATCATAAATTCAAGATTGATGGAATTTTTTTTTCCCCTGCCCTTTCATTTTGATGGTGGGGGGGGAGGGGTAATCCAAATAAAGAAAGATTCGACAATGTAGTTTGGGAACGACATTGTTGTTAAAAGATTAAAGAAAGCTAAAACAAAGGGATGAAATTGAAACCTGGGTGAAGCTGCATCTGGATGGATGGAGGATCAGAAAAATGGAAGGAGCTGGTGAAGATCAGAAGATAAAATCATATAAGTCATAAATAATTAGGATAATAAAAAGAAAAGAATAATTAAGCCGCCAAAATTACATACAAGACCCCTTCAGGAAGCTGAATTGATCGTTCAAACCAACTGAATTTTGAGATTCCTGGATTTCTCTCCAGAAAACTTGTACTTTTCGCTAAATCAAAACACAAAACCCCCCCTCACCTCACGTGTACCTACCGGGATTCGGACATCTTCCGGAGTTATGTTGTCATTTTTTTTTTTTTTTTTTTGAAGGGGGTATGTTGTCATTTTGACAGTTGGTGTTTTCTTCTTGTTCCTAATGATTTACTATAATTAGTCTTTTGTTTGAGTAGATAATTAGTCGTTGGGCGTATGTATACATTTGTTTTTTGGTTTTTTGTTAAGGCATTATTATTGTCACTGTATCGAATCTATTCTCGAGGCACCACATCAATATTCGATTTTTAAGAGTTAAATTTAATTCAGAATTCGATTCCGGAGAGGTCACATGCATATTCGAAAAATTCGGTTAATTGAAATTCAAAACTGAAACTGAACCGTATGTATTTAGGTAACTGAATTTTACGGAACCAAAATGCATTAATGGAATCTTTGGAAATACCTTATCCGACAAAGGAGAAAGATTCAACTTTCAATCCTATGGATAAGAGAACCTCACTAATGCACCTATCGTAAACGGGCTGAGTGACCTATAGTGATCAAAATACTTTTGTCCTAACCAATTCTTTCTCTTTAAACGGTTCCTTAGGAACATATTACGAAAACACAGTCGTAGATGGCTAGTCGTCCAGCAAGCGTGTAAATTAATCCAAGTATTCAGAATCAATATAACAAGAACGACCAGCTCAATTCAGATATGTCGACCCCTCGATATAAAGACCTGCCAAGGTATCTACATCCATAAACTGGATTTTGGTTTTCTACAGCAAACACATGCAATATATTACTAGAACTAGATTCGGTTTAACCTAACATGCTCCTAAACAGATATAACATAGATCATACATCAATGGATTAAACATGAAGAACTTGCAATCATCGGTATAAACACATAATACCAATAACACAAATAATACCTCACACAAACTTTAGCACAGATCTACATATCGAAAATGCACAAGAATTACTAGGTATTTGATGTAATATTCCGATTTTCGGGAAAGGGCAGACGTGTCATTTTGCGAAAACGAAATATTGGGTTCGGTTCCTTTTATTCGGAGTTTAATTATTTGATATTGATGTATATGTTTTCGAGATATATATGTATATATTAAGGAAAAGGAAATCTGATTTTTAGTAAAATGGTGATTAAGGAAAATCATTAAAATTAGGTAATTATAGGATTTTCCTATTTAAGGAAAATAAACCTAATTAGTCCCAAAAACTTTTAATCAGATTTTTCAATCCCCAATTTACTGTTTCTGCGTGTAAGAGCAAGAAACAAAGACTCAGAGACTTTCTTCGATTTCTGAGTCGATTCTTAACGGTTTTCAGTTTCGAGAGAAGCACCGGAATCGTCGTAAGGAGAGCGTCGTTTCGGTATCAGAAAGTTGGAGCTTTTCTCAAGGTAAGAAATTCAAATTTCCTGCTGTTTTTGATGAGTTTGATGGATCAAAACTCGTACCTTTCGTAGTTTAATCGTTTGGAATCGTGTGATCGATTTGTAATGCAAATTCGGATTGATCATATAGGTTGTTGCAGAAAAGAGATCATTTTCTGCTGTTTGTCTGAGTTTTTGGACTTGGAATAGCTTGCTTAAGGTAAGAAGCTCTTCCTACAATTCGATTATGGTTTAGAGTGATTAGGTTGTGTTCTTGATGCGTTTTGTATCAATGATTGTGCTTAAAAGATGTTTAGGATTAAGAGTTGTTTTGGATCATAAAAAAGGATATGTTTTTCTGGTGTTTTTATGAGGAAAATCGTTTATAACATGTTTGGGTTTGAGTAGAAATCGATAGAGCGCAGAAAATCACATTGTATCAGTTTTTGACCTTTTTGGCACCCACCAAACACTTTGGCGCGCCCCAAACCTGAACCAGAGAGTTCAGTGACTTTCTGGAGCAGTTTTGGCGCATGCCGAAAGCTTTGGCGTGCCCCGAACCTGAAACAGAGAGTTTAGAGCACCCTCTGGTGCATTTTGGCGCACGCCAAAGGTGTTGGCGCCCCCCACACTGTTTGAATGATTATTTCTTATATTTTAAGCTACGAGGTGAGTTCTACATGATGTGTCTTGATCTAATAACATTAATTAAACATAAACAAGCTTCGATTGAACTTCCGATTCGTTCAGTTAAAACACCGAATGTACTCTTAAATGGAGTTGAAGTTCGGATCCGTCGGAATGGCATGAAAGGGCTTGTGCTTTGATGAACTAGAGTTCATTAATGTCTATGTAATTGATAGGATGTGGTGTCTAGTTGTCTAAGTGAGGCAGTAGAGCTGGTAAGGTGAGTAATAATCTGAAAACACTTAGGTGGCTAGTTAATTCACAATAATAATTACATATGTGTAGATAAAAGCTAAAATGTCATTTATTCTCGGTTAGACACTCTTTCATATCGGCTATGTGATACGTTCATAAAAGGTGAACAACGCTGCTGGCCTTAAACGGCTGAAGGGTAGTGGAGGAAATTCATCGGACGTATACGCATACCGGGGAGACCCTGGAGCTAATCGGTGCTAATCACCGTTAGTTAGCAAGTATATCTTCAGGCTGATGAACGCCATGCACAGTGTCCTTGAATAATGATGTAACAAAGATAAGCTAAGTTAGAAACGTATAGTCATGACGGGTTGATGGACATGGAATGAACCTTAGATTGAGTCGGTTTCATTAAGATAATCTTTATAATAAAATCTGATAATTATAACCTTAATTGAATGGTAGCTTCTACTTCTTATTTGTACAATGTACTTACTGTTAGGTGTAGTGCCCGAAAGACAATTTGTGTAATTGTTTTTAATAATGAATGACAGAATTTATCTCACCTTATTACTTGCTTTGTGCTTGTAAAGTAATACACTGCTGCAAACCCTAAGTATATCTGTATGTAACCACTTAACTCAGTGTATGGATTACACGTGAGGATTGAGTTAGTGGAGATATGCTTAAACCTGTTAGTCCGTGGTAAGGTAATCAGAGTTTAGGGTCTCTTGATTAAAACACCAATAATGCGCATGAGAACACCTTAGGTGTGTGATAGTCTTATCCGATTTGTCGGTAGAGAGGTACCTACGTGGGGCATTTATATATGATGGCATTCATATAGGATTTGGACCGATTTAATCTGAATTTCTCGGTATAATTCCGTAATCGAGGAATCTTATTAAATCATTAGATGATCATATATGGATCAACCTTAATCCTGAGGTGATCACAGGATGCTGCTTGTCCCGGGGTAGTGTTTGATGTGTTAGTTACGGTTCACTTTAATATGTGTTCCAAGCCACTTCTCATTGGCACTATCTCCAGATGAGTGAGTAGTTACGATTTTCACAGACATGGAATCCATTCCTTCCTGCGGGAAGTAGAGACGATCCCTTGTTTGTTAGCCCTAAGAAAGTGATCGATCCCGGGAGTTCACATTTGACTAATTAGCTACTAGTCAGATATGTGTACTAATTGATCATTAGGGGGTTGATGGTAAATAAGGATAAGATATTCTGAGTCGGGTTCACGGAGACTTCCCACTCGAGAATGGGACGATCTATGGAGGGTTAATCCGTATGTAGTGATTATATCAATGGACGCTTATTCACTCTATGGGTTGAGTATAAGTATACATCTATAATCGGTAGAGTTCGATTCCGGGTTTATGGTGGCGTAATCCCGGAATTAATAATTAATGTACTTATTACATTCGATGAATAATTAATTATGGAGCTACTTGGTTATAGGTCCATGGTCCCCGATGTGGCTTCGTAATTCGGACTAGTAAATCTTGTTACTTGGGCCTCAGTGATAATTAATTGGCTGGGCTAATTAATTGATATGCATAGATATTATTTAGTTGGGCTAAATAATATAATACACATAAAAGACATTTTATGTGGGCTTTTTGACCCTTAATGGTGGCGCCATATATGTCATTTAATTAGAGAGAAATTAGTTTTCTTGGATAATTATTTGACATGTGATTTATCTTTTATTTGTTAAATGATAATTCATGGAATATTAGATTATAATATGATTTATCCTAATTTGTTTGGGATAATCATTTTATTTATCTTTTATTTGGAATAAAGGATTAATGTACTAATTATCTCTTAATTATTTAATCCTTGGAGGACAAGGTTTACTCTCCTATATAAAGAGAGTTCTCCCAAGTCTAATGGCAAGGTACTATTCACGTCACTATTCACCGAGAGAAATTGGCCGAAAAATTTCGGCTTCTATTCTTAGGGTTAGAGTTGGAAAAATCTTTGGGATTTTTCTGGTTGCATATCAAGGAGGCTCGTGTATCAAGAAGGGTGTCCACCAACCGCCGTTTGGAGAACACATCAGAAGATCAAGGCTTCTCTTCCCTATATTGGTAACATGATCTTAACCCCCTTGTAGTAGTTTAAGTCCTTTATTTATGAATTTTGTCATATAAATCGTGATCCATCCGCTGCGCGTAGATCTAACTCGTTTAGATCTAAGAACCTGCATCCTTCATGTGGTATCAGAGCAAGGTTCCACGATTTATATAGTCATAGTCATAGTTAAACGATTTAAAGGAGTGGAATTGCATGTAGGTAATTTTTACTTATAATTATGCATTGATTATGATTAAAATTGTTATGGTTGAAGAGATGGATTGGGGTTGGCACTGTTTACCCGTTAGATCTATTGTAAACTCATATAAACGATGAAAATTCGTTCATATGAGTATAGGAAATTATGTAATTTATTTCTATTGCAATTTTTATTTCCAGAAAATATATCTGTTTAGTAGCTGTTTAGTTATTTCGTTTTTCCCGTTGATCGAGCCGTTAAAACAAAGATCCCTCCGGTCAGAATCAAGATTGGAAGTTGATGAACAATCCCACAAATTTTGGTGTCGATCAGAGTCCGTTTGGGTTTCCGTTCGTTGCTGCGAAGTGGCTGCTGTAACAGAAAAACGCAGGATTCACAGAAACCCTAACTGTGACTTCTTCGATTTTCTGGGAACAATTGGACCGTTCAAATTAAAATCCGACCGGTCATATTGATAATCATGGAGTTTTGGACGTGATATAAAATTTTCAGGACGATCGGGATTCATCTTCATCCCCGATCGATCTCGGGAAGTATATGATGCGCTGCTGTGAGAGTCTGTTTCAGCAGCAAGTTGGACGGCTCACTGAGGAAGATTGACAAGTCATAGCTCCGATCCGACCGTCCATCTTGAAGTCCGAAGAATGAAGATCAGATCTGGAAAGTTTCGTCCCGATCCAAGTTCGTTTGATATACCGATCGTCGAAGATTCTCAACAGCTGCAGATTAGGGTTTTAATTTATTTTCGAATAGATTAGTTACGGGGGTGCCAACGGTCCATCTCGGTGTTTATTTTCCGCACTAGTATACATGTGTAGATTGTATGAGTAGAACCGGAAAATTGCCATGACATGCATCATATTATGAATTCCACTCCATATGCATACATGTAGGAATTAATTCGAGGAATTAGTTAGGCATGTATAAAACACACGATTAGTTTTAATTAATTGTTTGATATTAATTAGAAACTAATTAGGGTAAAAACCGAGGAACACGGGTTTTTTCAATCGTCGAGGTTGGGTGATGGATTCGGTGAATCCCACTCTGCGAAAGCATAAGGAGTAAAATCCGAAAACCTCGTGGTTAAGGTGTTGGATTCTCGGTGAATTCCACCTTACCTAAGACGAGATTACGTTTTTGTTCCGTAGTGTCTACGTGAAAGTTTGATGTTTAAGGATTGGATAATCACGGGCAAACAGGTTCGAAAGTGGTTTAACCACGGTTGGGTGGTCAGCGGTAGCTACGGCTCAATCGACTTCACCTCCTCCACGTGTGGCGTTTGCACGAAGTGCAGCAATCTCGAGCCATCCGAAGAGCCACTACGGCTCAACGGAGCTCTCCTAGCCTTGACCCGTCCGACGGCCACATATGTTCTAACGAATAGGTCGGGTGGGCTAGCCCACATAACCGACAACATTCGGGCCTGTGATTTATTGTTCCTTAATGTAACATCAAGTCCAAAAACGTGATCAGTAAACCCACCACTTTTTCAAAATATTGAGTGGGAGCGGGAGGAGGCGACGGCCGACCCCACGCCTCTCTTGTTGACACAAGCAACGTGAGAGAATGGTGACGCCTCGTGCCGGCTGGGACCGGCCTCCTAAGGAAGGCCTTCACCGCTATCAAAATTCAAGGCTTGGTCTCCGAAAGGATAGGATTTTGGGTACTCGTCGGGTCACCGACCGACCCTAAAAGCGGCACACTCGGGGTCTACCTAAAAATCTGAGACAGATGGGTCACACTCATAAAGGTATTTTTGGTAGTACCTTGGCTGAAAAGGAAAGGTGATTGACGATCACAAATGAGATGTTCGATTCTCAATCGATCTTCAATATTAATCGAAACCTCTTTGACCTACCCTAAGGCGGCGAGGCGTTAGATTAAATCCTTGGAGCAGTAGGATAGACTACAAGTACTTAGTTTATGTTCCTAAAATTTATTAGTAGTGTATGATTTGAATTTATTTTCTGTCAATTTTATTTACGACTATATATATATCTCTCTAGGATGCTAGACTGCTAGTGTAAAATTGACTAGTAATGACTTCGTTAAAAAGTGGTAAGTAACTAGAACGTTGTACTTATTGTTCTTGCATGCGATTAATTTTTCGGAAGAGATATTTCTTTTGAGCCTTCAAGACTTAAGTGACGTAAATAAACATGTCACTGCTGTCACTCGTGCAGAACGAGAGACAACCGTAGTTAGTTTGAGAGATGATTGGGACGATAAAATTCTTCTAGTGAAGTGAATTGTGTAGTGTCTACACGAGAAATTTTTCGATAGAAAAATTGGAGAATCATAAATTAAAGTGTCGCTAGTTAGGCGGTATTTGGAACCGATAAACTAGTGGGAGCTTTTATATTATGTTTTTCTAATTTATTAGAAAATCGAGTCCCCACTGGGTAACACTTTCATTAGACATCCCACGGTTCACGAGTAGTGTCTACTCAAACGAATCGCTAGTTCAAGACTATTTCCTTTTAAGGAAAGTTAAGAATGGGAAAGAATGTCTATAAGTGTTAATCATCTTAACTAAAGTTTTGAGGCTAAACCGAAACATTAATTAAAGAAAGTATAGGATAAGGAAAGTGATTTCGGATCACTAACCAATGAATCCTTAGCGACTTTCTTAACCGAGTAACTTGACTCAGTGGCTTAGTTCTTTGGAAGAACAATTGCGTGCATTAATAAAGTAACAACGGGCAGTAATTTCAGCTACAATAGTGGGAGTGATATAAGGAAATGAATTTCGGATTCTATCCTTGAATATCACAGAAAAATTTATTTTTCTGTTTACAGATTCGTTGAAACAAATGGATTCACTTTCAACTCGATATATTGTTGCCTCATAGAAAGTGAATATGAAATTTGTAGTACGAATCCGAGACTCGGACTTTTGTTTGATAAAGTCAGAACCACTTAGAACAGCTGAATAAGTATGTGTAACACATCTAAAACTATTAAAGGTAAAAGGTTTCCGTATTAAGATAAGCGACCTTTCAATATCTATTAATTAGTGCATATATCCTAGAGATAAGACCTGACGACTGGCTAAGGGTGATTCCTATCTCCCAGTCTAGGAACACTATCTCAAAGGAAAAATGACTAAGTTTCTTTTCAATCGAGAAAGGGTAATAGATTTGAAGGGGTAACATAGCTTGTTCACCATGACCTTCGGGGTCTAGTGAGAGATACAAGCTAGTGGGAGTTTTTGAGTGGTGACATTTTGTCTGATAACTACTCGAAACGTGATTTAGTTTATCAAAAGAATACGAGGAGGAGTCTCTGATTTTAGCAGAGAATAGAGTATTCCATGCTCAGAAATAGGCTATCGCATAGTCTTGGGACTGATGCTCGGCCTGCCTCCTAGTGGAATGTTATTCCACTGAGGAAGAAACCATACACTTGCCCGATATAGTTATTGATGTACTACAATACACTGCTAAACTCGATTAAGATAATTGGTTGCAAAATAACGGTTAACATTATTATGTAAACCGAGAAGTCTACCTAGAAGATGCTAGTGAATTTATGGATAAGGAGTGAATTCGGTTCACACCACTTCCGTAAATGTAGGCATTTAGCATTTAATGCTTGAAGGTAGGATCGAGATTTTTAAGTATACGTTCAGATTTTGATTTGTTCGTGAAATGCCTTAATGAGACGAGTGAAGGTTGGTTGTAAGATTCTTGAGATCGTAAAGTGACGGTTGGATCATCACAAGGCTTCGATAGAATCTATAAGTAACAACCTTAAACCTGGAGTACGGTTACCCAAAGGTAGTTACTATCTCGATTTAATCGGACCACGCCCAACATCGGTTGTTGGTGATTACACCGATAAATACTACTAGATCGGGATGTCAATCCACCACGCAGTGGGAGTATGGTTTAACCATTGACCCATTGTGGTTTTGTGGACTTTATAATCTCTTTGGGGTGTTTGATAACCTATGGCTCTTAGTGGTCAGTGTATAGGATTACGATCATAGAGGTTGGTTTGTGACCTTAACCTGTGAATGGAGTTTTGTACTCGGTTTTGTTCGATCTATTGTAGAACCACCTGAGTGTCTCAGGCCCAGTGGGAGCAATTGGATCTACATAGAAAAGAAACGAATGAATAGGAAAGTTTAAACTTTCAGCGCAAAGTTGAGTGGTATAGGGGTGATTCCCTGACAAGTAGAGACTTAACCAGACCTTGAACTCTCTCACCACTCAGTCTTGCTAGATTTCGTTAGAAAGCAGAAAATAGGGGTGATTCCCTGAGACTTTCTTGCCGAACAACGGAATCTGAATTCATTCAGAATAGAAGGGTTTTAGCTGAGAATGAATAACGGATTCGTTACAAAGCAGAAGATAGGGGTGATTCCCTAATACCTTTTTTGTGAGACTAACGATATCTTAATTTATTCAGAAAGAACCATTGGTAGGAAGACTGCCATGGCTTATATCCTTTGTGGATTTAAGAGAACCTCTCGGTCATTTAAAAGTCACATGTTTTAAAATATGTGGACTTGACCAAAATATTGATAAGTTTTTTCGTAGACTGGATATCAATATTGGTAAAGTAGTAGCATTAGTGTTCATAAAAGATAACACTGAAACGGTTGGAAACAACATGTGTGTGCTATCTGAAGTCGGAAATTGACAGGCCAAGATTCTCTGGATGAGAGAATTGGACTATATTCTAAGAATTTAATTCGGTCAAATTCACAGGAATGAGTCATTGGCTATCCCATCCATCTTATTGAATGAGATGATCATGCATATACGTATGCAACATTCATCGAGAGTAGTCCTACCCTACCTCTCAGGAATGATTCTCCAAATCTTCGGATAAAGAGAAAATGGGATAGAGTTTCTCTTGGATAACGGCAAGTCAGGTTATAACAAGTCAATAGTAGTCCAATCTCGTATTCGAGCATTGAATAGCGGTTTAGTACGTCCTCAAGTATCGTTAGAGAACGAGGAATCATATGCTTGTATATTCAGGTGCAAACTTGAATATGGTTGACTACACTGATTCTAACTTGTAGTCAGATTAAGGATGATCATTAAGTTGATCTCGGGCTCAGTGTTTACTCATAGTGCTTAGAATTTCCTTTTTGGTCTGGGAGTAATTCCAGGCCTGATAAGCCGATATCACTTCATTGTGAAAACAGTGAAGAGATAGCATAGAAGGATATTCTCGGTCACCAGAGGTCAAAAGCATATTGAGAGAGAGTACCGCCTGATTAGATGGACCGGCAACGTTTCGATCCTAAAGATCGTCTCGGGCCGACAACCAAACTGATCAGAGTACCAAGTCGAGTGCTTGGAGGGTACGGCATTGAGGAATATATCTCATCTGCTTTTAGAGCAAGTGGGAGAGTGTTGTGAATAAGATGAGAAAGGGTGTGCTCTAAAAACAATCATTACTTGTCATTTCGTGCAAGTGAGAGATTGTTAGGTGTAGTGCCCGAAAGACAATTTGTGTAATTGTTTTTAATAATGAATGATGAATTTATCTCACCTTATTACTTGCTTTGTGCTTGTAAAGTAATACCTGCTGCTTGCAAACCCTAAGTATATCTGTATGTAACCACTTAACTCAGTGTATGGATTACACGTGAGGATTGAGTTAGTGGAGATATGCTTAAACTGTTAGTCCGTGGTGAAGTTAATCAGAGTTTAGGGTCTCTTGATTAAAACACCAATAATGCGCCTGAACACCTTAGGGTGTGATAGTCTTATCCGGATCGTCGGTAGAGGGTACCTACGTGGGGCATTTATATATGATGGCATTCATATAGATTGGACCGATTTAATCTGAATTTCTCGGTATAATTCCGTAATCGAGGAATCTTATTAAATCATTAGATGATCATATATGGATCAACCTTAATCCCGAGGTGATCACGGGATCTTTGCTTGTCCCGGGGTAGTGTTTGATGTGTTAGTTACGGTTCACTTTAATATGTGTTCCAAGCCACTTCTCATTGGCACTATCTCCGGATGAGTGAGTAGTTCGATTTTCACAGACATGGAATCCATTCCTTCCTGCGGGAAGTAGAGAGCGATCCCTTGTTTGTTAGCCCTAAGAAAGTGATCGATCCCGGGAGTTCACATTTGACTAATTAGCTACTAGTCGGATATGTGTACTAATTGATCATTAGGGGTTGATGGTAAATAAGGATAAGATATTACGAGTCGGGTTCACGGAGACTTCCCACTCGAGAATGGGCGATCTATGGAGGGTTAATCCGTATGTAGTGATTATATCAATGGACGCTTATTCACTCTACATGGGTTGAGTATAAGTATACATCTATAATCGGTAGAGTTCGGGCCGGGTTTATGGTGGCGTAATCCCGGAATTAATAATTAATGTACTTATTACATTCGATGAATAATTAATTATTGAGAGCTAACGGTTATAGGTCCATGGTCCCCGATGTGGCTTCGTAATTCGGACTAGTAATCTTGTTACTTGGGCCTCATGATGATAATTAATTGGCTGGGCTAATTAATTGATATGCATAGATATTATTTAGTTGGGCTAAATAATATAATACACATAAAAGACATTTTATGTGGGCTTTTTGACCCTTAATGGTGGCGCCATATATGTCATTTAATTAGAGAGAAATTAGTTTTCTTGGATAATTATTTGACATGTGATTTATCTTTTATTTGTTAAATGATAATTCATGGAATATTAGATTATAATATGATTTATCCTAATTTGTTTGGGATAATCATTTTATTTATCTTTTATTTGGAATAAAGGATTAATGTACTAATTATCTCTTAATTATTTAATCCTTGGAGGACAAGGTTTACTCTCCTATATAAAGAGAGTTCTCCCAAGTCTAATGGCAAGGTACTATTCACGTCACTATTCACCGAGAGAAATTGGCCGAAAAATTTCGGCTTCTATTCTTAGGGTTCGAGTTGGAAAAATCTTGATTTTTTTAAGTTTTGCATATCAAGGAGGCTCGTGTATCAAGAAGGGTGTCCACCAACCGCCATTTGGAGAACACATCAGAAGATCAAGGCTTCTCTTCCCTATATTGGTAACATGATCTTAACCCCCTTGTAGTAGTTTAAGTCCTTTATTTATGAATTGTGTCATATAAATCGTGATCCATCCGCTGCGCGTAGATCTAACTCGTTTAGATCTAAGAACCTGCATCCTTCACTTACCTCAAATGCATGTTTATTTATGTGTTTGGGGGAGAGAAGACGAACAGGTTGGTGAAGATTTCGAGGAGGACTTTGATGACGACGTTTGAGGACGCCGGAGTTGAAGGCCTTGATTATTTTCTGTTTTTAATTATTTCATAGACTTGGATTATTGTTGGAACATGTAGTTTACTTTCAGTATTTCCTTTGGATTCGTTGGTTTCCTCTTTGGATGTAATAAGTATTATGTTGGACTTATTTCTTAGTTTTGATGATGAGTGCCATACTAGCTGTTATAGTGCAAAGGCAAAAAGATGTCTAGATCAAATGTATAGGTTTATTAGAGTTTGATTCATAAATAGGTTTGATCAAACAAGCACTGTAAAAAGGTGGCCGATTGATATCAGCAGATGGTCTCAGTCGATGGGGGTAGATAGGTCAAGAGACTAGTCTTGAACTCGCCAAGACTCAAGATCAAGGCCGAAGGGTGAGGGTTCAAACTCAGTAAATGAAGGCTAAGGGATCAAACTTAGTATTTAAAGTCAAGGATATGGAATCAGAATTTAGGCAAGTCTGTGATGACCTAAACTGATTACATATACCTTGTGTAGAAGGTCTAAGTTCCAATAAGTTGGATGATGTTTGGAACTTGGTTATAATTAAAATGGTGTAATCTAACTTCACAAATAAAAGTTAGATAAAAGAAATCATTTATGATATATTTTATACACGAAATATGATGTTCAAGCAGATCGATAGTACTTCAAACAGATCGATGAACCTCTTTGATATAATACCTCGATTAATTCAAGATTATTGGAAGATTACATGGATAAGGACACCAACTACCTCGACTTATCAAGGAAATCAAAAATTTGAGATTAAAAAGACGTTGGGATGATTTATATTTTTATCCATTGGATACAAGTCAAAGGGTGGATAGACCGTGACTGTCTAAAAGGAATTTCGACAGTTGTCGATCCCATGAATAAAGTGAGAATGCAAATCGAGATGGGACAAAAACAAGGAACGGTCACATTTAAATTTCAAATACAAGTCACATGCATTCTCGCCTATAAATAGAGGACTTTCAACTCGTAAAAGAAGGATGAATTTTGGAAAAACTTTAAGTGTTAATCTTGAAATGAAAAACACCTCTTTGAACTTGCTTGAGCATAAAAGTCTCTTGATCTAGTAAATTTCTTCAAGTGCATTCTGTATTCAAGCTGCATCAAGACTACACACTTGAAGACTGCAAGCTGCTGATTACATCATCCTAATCAAGCTGCTGCAACTGAATCATTTACTTGATTCAATCTTTATTTCATAAAGAACCTGCTGAAGACAGTGAAGCATCTGTTGGGTGTGAAAGACTGTTGTTTGTGGTGGAGCTGGTGAAGAGGCAATCCTACCCTTCAAGGACCAGTGGAAGACTCAGGAGCAGCAATCCTACCTGTTCCCAGTTTTCAGTTTGTGAAGCCATAGTTATTGGTGAAGGACAAACAACTTAGGAATCTTTGTACAATGGCTACATCAAAGATCTCTAGTGAATTTCCTCCAACATCACAGGAGAAGAGTGGGTGACAGATTACGCCACCTGGAACCACTATAAAATCGCCTACTTATTTTCAAAGATTTACTTTCTGCACTTAGTTTATTTCATTCATCAACCTAATTGAATCTAGCAATTGAAATCACACACTTGCACTCTGAGTATCTAATACTTAGTATCATATTTATCAACAAGTACTAAGGCTTAATTTTGATATAATTCCATTTGCACAAATTCAAGCAAACTAAATCGTCGAGAGACTCATCGTTTATCGCCAGCTCTCATCGAGGTCTCAACATGCTCTGAAATATCGGCCAGAGCTTTGAAGTTGCAGAATTTGTTAACTCCAAAGTTTTAAGTGTTAAGTTTATTCACCCCCTCTAAACTTAACCAAAGCCTTTTCAAGGGACCAACAATTGGTATCAGAGCAAATTGCTTACATTCAAGTAATCATACTTGTTGTGCTTGTGAAAATTCTTTAAAACTTTCTTTCAATTTACAGATTTTCTAAGACTTGCATCATGGACAACACACAGTATGCTAGAACTATGTTGATGTGTTCTCTTGATAGATTTGATGAGTATAAACATCGAATGCAGGCATACCTTGCTGCTACTCATGATGAGATGATGGATGTACTAAGCGATGGACCCTTTGGAGATTACAAAGCGATAGAATAAGTGGGTGACAGAATCGAGTACATTCTAAACCAAAAGAGAATGGAATGCGAGAAGGCAGAAAAAGAGTAAACCTCAACAACATTGCTATTGATATCATTTCTGAGAACCTTGGATAGCAATATGTACATGAAGGTTAAAGATTGCAAGACTCGCAAAGGAACTTTGGGACAAGATTCACTTGATCTCGTGAAGGCACCGATGCAATAAAGAAGAACAAAATCGGTGTGGGCTGTAAAGAGGTTTCAAAAGTTCAAGATTCTGCCAAATGAAACCATTGAGCAAATGGAGTCAAGATTCAATGCAATCTTGGATGAACTTACCCTGCTGAGTGTAAGTTATTCAAAAGAGGAAATAAACACCAAAATCTTGGAAGCTTTACCTGTAAAAGATGTTTGGAAAATGAAGGTGACTGTAATTGAAGAAATGAGAAAGTTGCATGAAGAAGACACCTTCAAGTTGTTTTCAGATCTCAAGGCTTATGAATTTAGCAAAAAGCTTGTACCTGAGACTGAAAAGGAAGAGCCAAAGACCACTGCATTGGCTGCTTCACATCATGAAGAAACTTCATGAGGACAGGATGATATGCTGGATGAGATGCAAGAACAGATTGCCCTACTGAGCAAGAAAATCAGGATGATGAAGACTGGAAATGCCACTGCAAGAAATTTTACAAAGAGGCCTACTGAAAGAAGGAAAGAAGAACCAAAGAAAGATAATGACTATCTGTGCTTTCATTGCAAGAAACCAGGACACTTCAAACCTGACTGTCCTGAGTTAAAACAAGGCAAGGAACCTGATTATCTTTGCTTCAACTGCAAGAAGCCTGGACATTTTAGACCTGATTGTCCAGACTTGCTGAAGACCAAGAGTCAACAAAGAAGACATGGCAAGAAGGCTATGGTTCTTTGAAGATGAATCGGGTATGAAGTTGAATCAAAAAGGAAATGAATCGGATAACACAAGACCAAGTTCTTCGATATGGAGGATTATGATTTGATGGCCAATATGGATGATGGGCGAGGAGGTATAAAACATTTGTATCTATCAACACTCTGCTGGAAGTGATTGTGAATCAACTTGTGGTTCAAATCCTAGAAATTCGACAACAATGAGACTTTGCATGCCATCCTTAATCAACTGAGGATAATACAATCTGGTTATGAGATTGTGAAGGATGAAAAAGAAGCTCTTGAATTGGAAGTTGGAAGATTGAAAGCAGAATTGAGGGTTCTCAAAGGTAAGGAAAAGTTGTTGGGACGAGAATCGGTATAAGTCTCTTTGAACATCCAAAGACCTCTCGAATCTATTTGAACCATCTTGTTCCACTACTGCATACAAATCAGGAAAGCCTTATGGAAATAGAACAGGGCTTGGATTTGGAACACAGCAATCTAACAAGAGTGGATCCAGTAAGGTCACTGAACCTAACACCAGAATTGGTCCTAAGTTTATACGCACTAGATCCAACTCCGAAGAAGATTCTGCCGAGGCGATTAAACCCAATGAGAATGCTTCAAAGAAGCAAAATCGAAGTCAAGAAAGTCAACGACTCTAATAAAAAGAGTAAATCTAAAAATAGGATCTCTTTGTGCCTTCTAAGCTCTCCGACAGCAGACTGCTACCAAGTCTCTTTGGACCACGAAGGGTAAGAGAGAAATATTCCAAGGATAATAATCCTAAACCCAAAAATGTTAATCATTCAAGGGATACTTATCTCGGGAAAGGTAGACTGCTTCTCCTCGATGATGATTGGAATATTCCCGCATCTAATGCTAGAAGCAAGAAGTATAACTATCTTTGCTAGGGTAAAACCTAGACAATGGGATCAAGCAGAGGACTTACACAAGACCTCGGCAGACTCCATACTATAGAAATTTGTTTTAACAGACAAACAAGCAAATGGTTATGCTAATGCTTCTAACACCAAGAATCACTTCAAACAGCATTATAAACCAAAAGACCAGAAAACATATATGATTCCTACACAACCTACTGTTAGAACTTATGGATGTGTGGAATACATGTATGAACCAAAGTATGAACCAAAGTATGACACATTCAGGAGAAGACCTTATGGAGACATGCCAAGGGTCATGCTTACCACTGACCATTATGGACCCAAACAGGTTTGGGTACCTAAAATGCATTAACTTTGTTTTGTAGGGTGTCTGGTACTTTGACAGTGGATGTTCCAGACACATGACAAAGAATAAGCACTGTCTAACAAACTTTGTGGCAAAAGATGGTCCAAGGGTGAATTTTGGCAACAAGAATACACCTGGATATACAAGAGGATATGGCACACTTATCAGAAATGGACTTACAATCAAGAATGTTGCTTATGTGGAAGGACTGGACTACAACTTGGCCGAGTTAATTGGACAATTTCGTGACAAGGGATACAAGGTCACTTTTGACAAAGACAACTGTATTGTCATTAGTGAAAGAGGTGATCAAGTTGTACTTGCTGGTAGAAGACAACAGAACATGTATGTTGTTGATTGGTCATCTAGCGATTCGAAACACTGCTGATTGTGCATACCAAATCAGAACTCAATTGGTTATGGCACAAGAATTTGAATCACTTAAACTTTGATGATATTAATCAGTTGGTGAAGAAGAAGCTAGTGATTGGTTTACCTGAGATCACATTCAAGAAGGATGCTATATGTGATGCATGTCAGCAGGGTAAACAGATAAAGTCAAGTTTCAAATCAAAGACCAAACAATCAACTAATAGAGTGTTGGAGCTGATGCATATGGATCTTTTTGGACCAATAACTCCAATAAGTGTAACAGGAAAGAAGTACACCTTAGTGGTTGTGGATGATTACTCTAGGTACACTTGGGTGATATTTATGAACAAGAAAAATGAAACACTTCAAAGCATGCCTAATCTTTTGAAGAGATTACAAAATGAGAAAAGTTTAACAGTAATAAAGATAAGATCAGATCGGGTAATTGAATTTCTCAACAAAGTTATAAGAGAATATTGTGAACAGAATGGTGTACTACATCAACTTGCTGCTGCTGGTACACCTCAGCAAAATGGGGTTGCTGAAAGAAGAAACAGAACTTTAAAGGAAGCAGGAAGAACAATGATTTGTGAAGCATTGCTACTGAAAGATATTAAATTTCAAGCAATAAATACTGACATGCTATACACAAAATAGAACATCAATAAACAAGAAGATCTGCTGAAGACACCTTATGAGGTTTGGAATGGAAGGAAACCTAACATATCTTACTTCCATCCATTTGGAAGCAAATGTTTTATTCTAAATCATAAAGTTCATTTGAAAACATTCCAACCAAAATCGATGAAGGCATATTCTTGGGATATTTTTCAGTCAGCAGAGCTTTTGAGTCATTGAACAAGAGGTCACTGAAACATGAAGAAACGATCCATGTTGTGTTTGATGAACCTAAGTTTCTTGGTATGGAAGATGAAGATTGTGGACTGCTTGAGAATCAACAAGTCATCGATCCAGATTGTGTTGAAGTCTTGGAAAGATTCAATGACTTGAAAGTTTCGACATCGCCCTGCTTGAACACCTGGCGATAATGTTCTCGATGCAACAATGAAGCAGTTCAAGGATCTCTTGAACCCTTAGTAGAAGAAGCTACAAAGAGACCTCATGAAGATGATGTTCACGAAAATCAAAATAACCAAAATCCACAATGGTTAAGGAATCACCCTGCTGAACAAGTTATTGGCAATGTACAGCAAGGTGTGAGGACTAGAAGACAACTGGAAGCTATGTTTACTTGCTTTCTATCTCAAATGGAACCTAAAGTTGTTGAAGAAGCAATTTCAGATCTAGATTGGATAATTGCTATGCAAGAGGAATTAAATGAATTTGAAAGAAATCAAGTTTGGACACTAGTTGATAGGCCAAATCATGCAAATATCATTGGTACTAAGTGGGTAGACAGAAATAAACTTGATGAATCTGGTACCATTGTGAGGAATAAGGCCAGACTAGTTGCAAAAGGCTATTCTCAAGCTGAAGGAATAGATTTTGATGAAACATATGCACCTGTTGCAAGATTGGAAGCTATCAGATTATTCTTGGCACATGCTGCATATAAGAACTTCAAAGTATATCAAATGGATGTCAAGAGTGCATTTTTGAATGGCATTCTAGAGGAGGAAGTGTATGTTCAGCAACCTCCTAGATTTGAAGTTAAAGATCAAGAAGATAAAGTGTATAGACTCAACAAAGCACTTTATGGACTGAAACAAGCACCAAGAGCATGGTATGAGACTCTATCTCAATTCTTGGTGGACAATGGTTTTACAAAAGGCACCATTGACAAGACACTTTTCAGAATCAGTGAAGGGGACAGCACCCTGCTGGTACAAATTTATGTGGATGACATAATATTTGGCTCTGAAAATGATTTACTTTGTGAAAAGTTTGCAAATCTAATGAAGAGTAAATTCCAAATGAGTATGATGGGAGAAATGAACTACTTTTTGGGATTGCAAGTTAAACAGATGAAAGATGGAATCTTCATTCATCAAACCAAGTACACCAAGGAGTTGCTGAAAAAGTTTGGTATGGAAAAACAAAGACTAAGAATTCAACTCCTATGAGTACAAACATCGATTGGATGAAGATAAAGAAGGCAAAGATGTTGACGGACCTTATACTGAAGGATGATAGGCGATCATTGTACCTAATCGCAAACAGACTGATATATCCTTTCTTTGTAGGTGTTTGTGCAAGATTTCAATCTAAACCTAAAGAAAGTCATTTAGGTGCAGTCAAGAGAGTTCTCAAGTATCTAAAAGAAACTTTGGGAGTAGGGATATGGTATTCCAAGGAAGGAAGCTTCAAAGTTATATCCTACTCAGATTTTGATTATGCTGGATGCAAGATTGACAGAAAAAGCACCTCAGGAACCTGTCAGTTGATGGGAAATAGACTGGTTTCCTGGTTTAGCAAGAAAGCAATTCTATATCAACTTCCACTCTTGAAAGTCGAATACATTCTTCTTTGGAAGTTTCTGTGCACAAGCACTATGGCTAAGACAACAATTAAGGGATTATGGAATTGAAGAAAAGGAAATTCCAATTATGTGTGATAACACAAGTGCAATTGCAATCACAGAAAATCCTGTTTTGCACTCAAGAACCAAGCACATTGATGTGAGACATCATTTTATAAGAGATCATGTTGAAAAGAAAGATGTGGTGGTTCTATACATCCCTACCTGAAGATCAACTTGCTGATATTTTCACTAAACCACTTGACAGTGAAAGATTTGCCAAATTAAGGACTGAACTTGGAATTATAAAAGTTGGTGACATTCAAACAATGTCTTTGGAATTCACCAAGGGGATTAGTCTTTGCTATGTTGGGTGAGCTCACTTAGCAGATTAGTCATTGGTTTCAACAATTCCATGTACTTATGTTTGGACAATTGAGCAAATGAGGTTGCCAAGGGGATTGGTCTTTGTCATTTTGGTGAGCTCACTTGATGATCGGTCATTGGTATTAAACTTCATCTTGTATTATCAATTGAACAAAACAAGAAGAAAACAAGGATCAGCAGAGTACTTATGTCAGCAGGCTGCTGAAGCCTATTTATCAGCAGACTGCTGAGCCCACCCTGCTGAGAATCACCCTACTGGATGGAATGTTACTCAGGCAAAATTATTAAAGTCAAAAAGCATATTTGGCGGGATATTTATTTTATCTCTATAACCGCAGTTTACACGATCTAACGGTTATCATACGTTTTGGAACACGTGTCAAGCCAGCATTTATTCAGATTAATCATGGTTGACATGGATGTACGTGCACTGACAGTTTCAACTACCCACTGTCTATATAATCAGACTGTTACACAGCGGATTCTCTACTTGCAATTTCTGCTTTATCACTGCAAATCCTACATTGTGTGAACACAGATTTGAGAGCAATTCTTCTTCATCTTTTTCTTATTTCAATGGCGGAAAGGATTGAAGTTCAAATCGAATCAAGCCAAAGTGTTAGAGGCTATGTTGTTGATGCAAACCAAACAGAGTTGGCTATTAATATAGGTCGAAGAATAAGGAGGTTTGCAGGCTTGGAGAACAAACTCAATATCAGATTAGAAACAATCTCATACACCAATGTTATTGATTTACGGAAGAATATGGTTGTGGAAGAAGGAGGCTCAAGCATTCAAGACAATCGTGAATCTTTGAGGAGCTTGTAATCTCCTCTAGTCTCTTGAGGGAAGTGTTTGGATTTAAAGGCGTGGTGGATGGCTCGGTCAATCTCGAAGCAATGGGATTGGACAAAATGGCGTTTGTTGATCGATTAAAACAAATGCAACCACCAAATCCGTGCAGGCATCAAGCTGCAGACATATTGGAAATGAGTATACGATCTGTTTGAGCAAGCTCATTGCAAAGAACATACTTGGACTAGTCGGCAAGTATGGATACTCTATCAGGACCCAAGATATAGCTGATGATAATCATCTGCAGGAGCATGAAGTTTGATTGGGCTGGTTATTTCATTCATTATATGAAGAAAGTAGCCAAGGAGGAGAAAGTAGGGAAAAGGAAATCAAAGGCCTTACCCTTAGGATTGATGATTCAGGACCTGCTGAATCATTTGGAAGTTCCTGATCTTGAATCTGAGAAGATAAATCAGTCTAGATACAAGAAGGAAATTGATTATGCTATTCCTGGTCTAGATGATGATGAAGAGGTTCTTTGGAGAGGTCTTTGGTGATGATAATGATGGAGATGATGGTGATCTTTGGTGGTGAGCGGAGTTCAGCAAACTAAGAAGATATCTATCAAACCTGTTGCACCAAAGAAAGCTGCTGATAAGAGAAAGAGTGCTGATGTTAGAAAGATTACAGATATCTTAAAGCCAAAAAGAACAAAGAAGGAAACAAAGACAGATCATTGCTTGAGTCTCGCCGAGGCCAAGTGGAGGTTCACCTGACCTGCTTTGAGTTTGCAAGAAAAAGCTGTTGTTGAAATTTTGAGGAACAAATGAAGGAAGCTAGTAGAAAGAGAAAATCTACTGAAAAGATGATGATGAATCCTCTCCAAAAGAATGAAGGAGATTGCCAAAAGAAGAAACATGGAAAGGGAAAAGAATTAAGAAACTTGGAAGCTCAAAGAATCCAAGATGAAGCACCGATAGAAGCGAGAAGAAGAAGAGAATTTGTTGAGGGTGAGCCCTTGACTATAATCAGGCTGTGGAGATTCATCGACTCCTCACCTGGAGAGGGTGTCAAGTCACGATCTTGCCGGACGAGTTGTTGTTGAGCAATCTGTTGAAGATATATAGCGATCTCTCGACCCTGAGCCTCTTTGTAGTATCTACTGAGGAACCACAGCAAACCACTGAATCTGAACCTGTTGTGGTAGTTGAAAAGGTAATTGAAGACTTGGTTGAAGACCCTGCAAGTGTGGCAAGAACTCGGGGAAGAAGAGTCAACACGACCTATTTGATGAGCATGTAAGTCAGGAGGAACCAAGTGTGGTACAGATGGAAGTACAATCTCAGCAACCTACTGACTTTAGAACGTCTATTGAAGAAACCATGAGCTTACTTGTTGGAGCTTTTGGAGGTCAGCAAGCTGCTGAACCTGCCATTAGGAAGCCATCTATGCCATATGAGAAGGCATCCAGAAAGGACAAAGTAGATCCTAACTTCAAAAAGGTGCAAAACTACTTTCAGTGGAAGTTTGGATTCTACAAGAAACAGAAACCAGCTGCTGATCCAATGAGTGGATTTGAAGAATGGTCATTTGAGCAGCTAGGTGTGGACAGCATGTTGGATTTGATAGACACTAGGATGCTGCAATCCAGGCTGATGGATCTTTTGGATGAGGGAAAGAAAAGAGGAGCTATTATGTTCAGAGATCCAAAGTTTACACCAGATAGTGATTCATCAGATTCTGATGATGATACCCCTATGTTTCCTGGGGAGACCAGTGGAGTGGCTAGAGAAACAACAACTGAAGCCACTGGTCAAGAAGCTACTGAGACTGGTAAGTCTGTTGAGGGCCAGCAGACTGGAGAGATGGATGAGGATCTACAGGATCTCACCATGGATGATCTGGAAGCATTGATCAATGAAGGAATCAATCTGAGTGCTGGTAGGCTAGCTGATGAATCTTCTACATTCCATGTTATAGAGCCTCTTGCTGGCCGAAGTTTGAGCAGTGAGGATTTGGATGGAGAAAAGGTTACTGATTTCAATGAACCTAGTGTCAGTTCAGAGGAGTCCATTGAGTATCAAGATGGATTTGACTTTGAGGGCATTCTTACTAAATCTGCCATCATCCTGCACAAGATTGGTCATGCAGAAGGATTCCAAGTGGATAATGAGGCTATATTCAATCCACAGAGAATTGAAGAGAGGAGTGCACAGTTTATTGGGCTACAAACAAAGACTGGACAAGGGTTGGAACAGGAGAGTGCAATTTCTTTGAGTCTCAAACAAAGACTAGACAAAGGTTGAAACTGATTTGGGTTTGGAGGAAACCCTTGTTGTTGATGAGGCTCTGTGAGTGGAGCCTACTTGGAGGCAAGACCACCTTTGAAGGAAAGATGGTCGCCAGACTGGCATTAATGAGGATGAGCAATTTCTTTGGACTTTGACTTCGATGATGAGGAATTTGGATGCACGAAGAAGAAGATATTGATGTTAATCCCCTCAGGCATTTGTACTGTTTTTGTGGAACGCCATTGATCCTATCACGGAGGAATATGAAGGAACTAACCTGCTTTGGATTTGGATAGGAGTTGGGCAATGGTAATAAGCAATCGAGGCCACAATACAATGTGGAGGAGTCTGCTTGATGAAGCCCTTTGGTAGAAGGATGACCAGTGAAGTGCCGATTGAAGTGTTGAATGAGTTAAGGGGCTGTAAGGCATGATATGCCTTGATTAAGGACACAATCGATGAGATAGGAAGAAAGATTTGAAGAACTGATGAAGATGGTAAATGAAAATAGACAATCAACTGCCACAGTTGCTTCAAACTTCACATCTACTCAAAATGCTGTGAATGATCTAATACTAGATGTGAGGGGCATCAAGGTTGGAAATACTGCAAAAGATAAATTTCTGAAAGATCAACTTATTTCTATCCATCGAAACTTGACAACCTTGTCGCAACACACTGAACTCATCGAGCCTGGCTGCCGCACAACAACTCTTGTGCTCGATCCCAAACTTCTTGAAAGGATCAACAGACTGGAGGAGACCTTGCAATCAAGGATTACTTCAATTGATACAAGAACTGGAGCTATAGAAAATCAATTGAACAGAGTGGTAATCTCACAGGAGGGTATTCATGGCCTCATATCCCGTTTTGTTGATGATGTCACTAAGGGGGAAGAGGGCCAATCAGCTGCAGCAAAGGAGGCTGCAAGACTTTTTGCATGAAGAGATGGCAAGATGATACTAATGCTTTTAGGCAACTCCGCACTGGCGAGTTCAACTTATCGATGATCTTCTTAGACAATACAAGAAAGAGTATTACAACAGGAGGAAACCTTATCAAAACAAAGGGTTTCATGAAGGACTGGACTCTTTCTTGGGATTGAAATTTTGGGAAGCAAGGGTTAAAGCCTTAAGGGCAAGCAACAGAGGTGGAAGAAGTGGCAGAGGTGATAGGAACTTGCCTATCACAAAAGCAAAGGATTCACTTGAAGAGTTTAAAGAACTGTATATGAAGTTTGGTTTCAGAGTGAATCAGATAAACCTTATCCTGCCTGAAGCTTGGAACTGGTGGAAACAAGTTAATCCCTATATTGATTTTACACTGATTGAAAATGAATGGATGAGGGATATGATAGAACAGATCAGAGCCTATCAAGAGCAAGCTGAGAAGGCTAGACAAGAAAGAGAAAAGAGACAATAGATCAGCATACTTCCATTACTTTATCTTTGCTGTATCTAGTTTGTAATAGCCTTGAACAAATGATTTTAATGAAAGATAAATACTTGTTCTGTTCTTGTGTTTTATCTTTTTGCTTTGCTGATTAGGTGAGGGTAGTGGCATCATCACCAAAAAGAGTGAAATTGTTGGACTTATTTCATAGTTTTGATGATGAGTGCCATACTAGCTGTTATAGTACAAAGGCAAAAAGATGTCTAGATCAAATGTATAGGTTTATTAGAGTTTGATTCATAAATAGGTTTGATCAAACAAGCCATCAGAAAGTGGTCATTGATTGATATCGCCAGATCGGTCTCAGTCGAAGGGTAGATAGGTCGATGAGACTAGTCTTGAACCTCGCCAAGATCGAAAGATCAAGGTGAGAGGTTCAAACTCGATGAAATGAAGGCTAAGGGATCAAACTTAGTATTTAAAGTCAAGGATATGGAATCAGAATTTAGGCAAGTCTGTGATGACCTAAACTGATTACATATACCTTGTGTAGAAGGTCTAAGTTCCAATAAGTTGGATGATGTTTGGAACTTGGTTATAATTAAAATGGTGTAATCTAACTTCACAAATAAAAGTTAGATAAAAGAAATCATTGCAGATATTTTATACACGAAATATGATGTTCAAGCAGATCGATAGTACTTCAAACAGATCGATGAACTCGCCGATATAATACCTCGATTAATTCAAGATTATTGGAAGATTACATGGATAAGGACAGCCAACTACCTCTGACTTTCAAGGAAATCAAAGGCTGAGATTAAAAAGACGTTGGGATGATTTATATTTTTATCCATTGGATACAAGTCAAAGGGGTGGACAGACTGCACTGTCAAAAAGGAATTCTGACAGTGTCAGTCCTATGAATAGTGACAGAATGCAAATCAGATGGGACAAAAATAAGGAACGGTCACATTTGAATTTCAAATACAAGTCACATGCATTCCTGCCTATAAATAGAGGACTTTCAACTCAGAAAAGAAGGATGAATTTTGGAAAAACTTTAAGTGTTAATACTGAGCTGAAAAACACCCTGCTGAACTTGCTGAGCATAAAGCTGCTGATCTAGTAAATTTCTTCAAGTGCATTCTGTATTCAAGCTGCATCAAGACTACACACTTGAAGGCGCAAGTCTGCTGATTACATCATCCTAATCAAGTGCCGCTGAATCGAATCATTTACTTGATTCAATCTTTATTTCATAAAGAACCTCTTGAAGACAGTGAAGCATCTGTTTGAGTGTGAAAGATCGTTGTTTGTGGTGGAGTGGTGAAGAGGCAATCCTACCCTTCAAGGACCAGTGGAAGACTCAGGAGCATCAATCCTACTGTTCCCGCCAGATTTGTGAAGCCATAGTTATTGGTGAAGGACAAACAACTTAGGAATCTTTGTAACAGCTACATCAAAGATCTCTAGTGAATTTCCTCCAACATCACAGGAGAAGAGTGGACTGACAGGATTACGCCACCTGGAACCACTATAAAATCTGCCTACTTATTTTCAGCATTTACTTTCTGCACTTAGTTTATTTCATTCATCAACCTACTGAATCTAGCAACTGAAATCACACACTTGCACTACTGAGTATCTAATACTTAGTATCATATTTATCAACAAGTACTAAGGCTTAATTTTGATATAATTACGCTGCACAAATTCAAACAAACTAAAGCTGTCAGGTAGACTCATCATTTATCGCCAGAGCTCTTATGAGGTCTCAGCAGACTCCTGAAATATCAGCAGTGCTGAAGTTGCTGAATTTGTTAACTCCAAAGTTTTAAGTGTTAAGTTTATTCACCCCCCTCTAAACTTAACCAAAGCCTTTTCAAGGGACCAACATATTACATTTTCTATCTTTAGTTATTTCTATTCTTGGACATTTGAAAAAAATTACCCGAGTCTTTTTGCTTCCGTTTGCTTTAATTTGATACGAAGTAGTAGAGGCTTACATATAAAATGAATTTATTTTATTTTATACGTGCCAAACGTTCCTTTTCCGGATAAGGACTTGGTGTCCGGGAACGGGGCGTTACATTTGACTCCCAAAAAAAAGAACTTTTATTTCACCAAAACAAAATAAAGACGAATAATTTATGTTGTATCTTTATAGTATTCTCTGTCTCTTTTCATTTACAAAGCTATCAACTTATATAGCTGCAAGGGCAACAGTCAAAGTCAGTTTGGGAGTGAATTTGGGCCATCGAAAGATCAATGGGTTGGGCAACCGATCCATCGACAGGGCCAAAGCTCGGACCATGCTGAAATCTTCCTATCTTCTCCAATCCAGGTCCAAACCATTTTTTCTTGAGTTCTGAATAATTACTTATGATTATAACACTATCGTATTTCGAATCGATTTTTCCATTCCCCCATAGGTCTTCTCGGTCTAAAACTCGAGCTCATGCTCTGTATCTTCCCGAACCTACAAAAGATCAGAAAACAAACCCAAATGTAGAACTTTTCTATGCATTTTGAGGATAAACACAACTCTTGGATTACGAGATAACACATGAAGAAATAACCCCAAAAATTCATAAATCTGTACGAAAGATATACCATTATGCTCCAAAATCAGGGGTAAAGTTGTGAGAAAACATCATATAATTTAGTGTGATCAAAATGGTGTAGAAATACGTCATCAAGCTGACTTACATCAATTTCTAATAGAATGTTGTTAGGATTCTTCTATCCCATGCTGCTATGTTCAATTGGGATCTCCAGTAGTTTGATGTAAAGAATGCCTTCTTGCAAGGAGATCTGGAAGAAAATATTTACATTCACCATTCACCAAAGGGGATGGTATGTAAACTCAAGAAAGACTTATTGATGACGAGATCAAGTGATATATAAAATACTTGACCACCATAAACCAATACTAGCAAGAGGACTAGGTCCATTGTAGTATAGCTATAGCGAATCAAGGTCGATCCCACAGCGAACCAATTGTGGATCATTTATATACAAACAACTAATCAATCATGCCAAGCACACAGAAGCGGTCTTCGACCAACAAAAGACAAGAAAGATAAAGGACTCGACTCGACACAACACAACAAAGACAACGTAATTAACCTCCCCAATTATTATGTTATCGTTTGCATCTAGAGATTCTATATAATTAAGCGATACTCGACAACTATTAATCCGATTCGTATTTCTTTTATATTGGCTACGGGAGTCATCCCCTAAACTAGATCTAGCTCCGGTTAGGCCATCTAGATCACTGTGCTACATTACGTGACTTCGCTTCGTAGGCCTCCATCTCATATAACTCGCACGCTTACAAAACTAGGGATGCCGATATTAACCGTATTCCTCACCTAGGCAACATTCCTGTGGTTAGGCGTACTTTCTAGATGATCGCATCAGTCTCTGTCCCATTAACATTTACTTTTTAGGTCTCCTGTTAATCTACGATTTACGTATAACTAGGTGCATGCAATTCCCGAATATAACACAGATCTAGATCTCGCTGAAAGTCCCGGAAGATCAATTCATGAGCCGACCTAGGAGTCTTATATTGGTATTTCCTAATCATACGCTAATTAAAACAGACGAGCAACGTAGCCGTAGCCATACCTACTAAGATAAGAAATTCTAGGTGGACAATCACACCATAAAGACGTGGCTAGATTGACGCGGCGAAAACCTAAATCTTAGTGTTTCTATATACGTAACGGATAAAATAGAGATTCATAAAGCAATTATATAGATCTACTAGAAACACGATTGTCGATCATACCAAAGTCATCTATAGGTCACCGGATAACAGATCTGGGCGTGTGGGTCCTTATAGATAAGGAATCCCCACTGCCTCATATCGTATCCTTAGATCTACATCGTTCGGTGAAGAACGAACAACCTCAAACGATAAACAATAATTGGGGGGATTAATTACAACATATAAGAAAGAACAAGTGAATACAAATAACACACATTATTGCTGCTGGAAATTTGTACTAAAACTGCTCTGAAAAACTTATAATTTGTGTTATGAGTTGATGTAAAAAGTGTTATGAATAACTAAGTATATATAGGCTTGGAAACCGACTTAGAATAGCCGTCAGCCGACCTAATTCGTAAATCCTAAACCCTAACGGAGTCTAAAACGTGTCGAGATAACTCTGAGCCGATCCGCTCGATTTTGCCCAACTCGCTCCCAGTGAGCTCCTTCTTCGCTGCCAGCGAGCTCACCAGCCTCTGATTGGCTCGTTGGCTTTTCTTGTTCCACACTCCACTCTTCGTGCTACTTTGATATTTATCTTTAATGCAATCCGATTCCGTTCCGATTTATCTTGAGATTTACTTTCTTCGTTGGTAGATATCCTCCGATTCACCGTAATCTACAAAATCAATAATTATCACACAGTAAATCGTATTTAAATAATAAAAATAGATAAATACCAAATTATATTCTATAAATCACATAACATTAAATAAACATTATAAACATGTTATTTAATATAAAATATATATTATTGGATTAAAGGATAATGTTGATGACTTTTACGGGTATAATTTGACCGTCATCACTTATATGGGCCTCAAGCAATCTTCGAAGCTTGGTTTGGTAAGTTTACCAAAGCAATGAAGAAACTTGGGTATTTTCAAAGTCAATGGGATCATACCTTGTTCATCAAACACTCTACCAATAACATTGTTTCTATTCTTCTGATCTATGTTGATGATAACATAGTTAGTAGGAGTGGTTCTCAGGAGATCCAGAGGCTGCGGAAGTGTTTATTCAAAGAGTTTGATAAATCTCTAGAAGGTTGAAATATTTCCTTGGGATTTAGGTGGCACACTCAAAGGTTGGTATTTTTAACTCATAACAGTAATATGTTTTGGATTTGTTGGTAGAAACAAGGAAACTAGGGTGTGAACCAGTTTCAACTCCTATTGATTACAATCATGGGATCTCTTATGCCCCTGAAGATGAATTAGTGGATATGACCTCTTACAGAAGATTAGTTGGAAAACTGATTTACCTCACTCACATCAGACAAGACAATGCGTTTGCAGTTAACATGACGAGTAAGTTTATGCAAAATCCTACAGCTTCTAACAGGATATTACATTTTCTCAAATGGTGTCCTGGCAAAGGAATCTTGTTCAAAAGAGGAGGAAATGTTAGTGTGGAAGCCTTCATTGATGCTGATTATGATGAGGCCATTGAAGATAGAAGATCCACTTATGGGCACAGTGTCTATCTGGGAGGAAATCTTATTATATGCAAAGTAATAAACATAGTGTGTTGGTCAGATCTAGTGCAGAAGCTGCATTCAGATCTATGGTTCTGGGGGGTATGTGAACTCTTATAGGTCTATAGTATACTCAGTGACCTAAAGATCAGGTGGATTCATCATCTAAAGTTGTACTGTGACAATAAATCAGCCATCCACGTTGCTCTTAATCCATTTCAACATGGTAGGACCAAACACATTGAAGTTAACCGGCATTTTATCAAAGAAAAGATTAAGAGTGGCTTGATTTGCACTCCATTTGTTTCTACGCATGATCAACTTGCTGGTATTCTTAATAAACGTCTTTCAAGGAAATCTCTGACAAGCTTGGAATGTATGATATACATTCATCAGCTTGGGAAGAGGGTGGAAATCAGATATGTTTGTTACTCGTCTGAACCTTGTCGTTTGATCTTATTTACGTCTGGTTCTCTTCACATCTGGTTTCTCCAGCTGGCTGCTTCACGTCTGGTCTTCTCAGATGTTCTTCTCTATTGTTGTTGCTCTTCTCATCTGATCTGACCAGTTCATCTCATCTGACGCATCTGTAATATTTTGATGTATTGTAAGTTACCGTTGTTCTCTTTTCAACGGTAACTTTGTCTGAGTGACAGTTGTTGTCGTTTACTTATCCTAGCCGTCGGGCTTTCCTTGTATATGTAATATGATACTCTTTGTATCGGTTAAGTGAATTATTTTATTATTATTGAATATAATTTCAATTCTGAAATCTTACAAATGGAGGACTTGGAGAAATGCGGAGAAGAAGATGCAGACAACCTCGCAAACAATGTTGATAAGAATCAAGAATTTGCAAGATTTGAATTGAGGACACAATCCTGCTTTTATAGGGAGCCGGATAGCACGAACGAAGAGTTTCACCCACTTCCAAATTACTCAATCAACGGCATTTGATAGGTAATCATAAGAAAGGATATCTCGAGATAAGCAATCTCTTTCCAAATTTCAAAATACAGGCTATCAAACATCATCAATGTCATAAACCATTGGGATACAACATCTCATTTCATGCCACGTCATCATTGAATAGACCTAACCTACGCTCTACGTCCCAAATCAAGTCTAGGGAGTTTTGACATAGGTAACTAATACACATTGCACTAAATAAATACGGATCTTCTGGATACTTGGGCCAAATGGGCTCGGATCTTCATGTAGCGCATGTCGCCTATAATACGACAACATGATGTAGGTCATCCTATGTCTGACATGACACTGGTCGTCCACTATCTTCCATGGTCAGTTCGGTACAAAGTACTTAATAGTTCATACAACCGACATGGTGCAAGCTCACCTCGGTCTCGAATATGCACCTGAGTACAGACCATCATTGACCTCGAACGGCAGTTACTCGGTCAACAAGGCATTAAACCCATGATCTTATAATAATTCAATAATTCACACATGCAGGCACCATGACTACCATTATAAGTTATAATGCCTCCATGCCACAAACCACAGAATAATCTTAACTCCCCCATGAGGGGTCCTATAAAAGGATCATCATCCTCACAAATCAGAACTACATTATTAGTTGGATACCAAAATCTCTGGGTACATATGCAGTTAGTCACAATTGGCTCAGCTATAAATTATCAACAAATCTACATATTTAGTAATTGGTTTATCCTCAAGAAGCCCAATTACCTGAATCAAAGTTCGATTTCATCACTGATGATTTCTGGTATCGTCATTATGTGTTTGGTACACACACATAACGTACTGCCTTATCAGTTTGAATGAGAACAAAACCTCCAAGCACTTTAGTGTAATAGCCGTTTAAACACTCTAACCTTATTGCTTCACATAAATCATTCATCAACAACAAACTACCATCATTCACTTTAACAAAATCATAGATTGGTGTCTCACCACCCATGTAACTATCCCGAGGAACATGTACAAACTGGACACCATGATGAAAAACCATTGTGATGTGGTTGCAATCTTCTTCTACAAAAATAAAAAATCCGACAGTAAAGAAGAAAAAATGGCAGATTTGATTGCTATAAAAGGCCACAAACAGTAGATGCTCGTGACAAAGAACATTGTAAATGAATTAAAATAAAGGCAAAAAAAAGAACATATTTTTCTGATCCTTGTTGGCAAAAGACATAAAAATTGATTTTTCAGATAGATTCTACACATAAAATCATTAATTAAAGAACATATTTTTCACTAGATTTCTGATTTCTTGTTGGCAAAAAGCAGATAAATTGATTAAAAAATAGAGATTCTACACATAAATTCATTAAAGAACATATTTTCACTAAATTTCATATTCCTTGTTAGCAAAAAGACAAATAAAGTGAAAAAAAAGAGTGTCTACACATAAAGAATAGGTTTTTCACTACATTTTTTCCCAGCAAAAACATATTCATTCATTACTCTAAGTAAAAATAATGAGGTTGATCAGATAACCGTAGAGCCATCGGTTTCCTTCTTTTAACACTCGATCAAGGGTCAAATTACCACACGCACATGAAAGGTTGGTTTGAAACATAAAATTGCAAGGTCGGTTTTAAGGGTTTCGATTTTTCTCGAAATGTTTTTTTTTTTGGGATATGAGAAGCCTTTTGTTGGTGTTGGTGAATGAAAGGGGAAACGGCGGTTGGTTGGAGTGTTGATGTGGCTTTGCTAATGACGGTAAAACATACGTGGAGGGTAAGATCATGCCACGTGGGATCTAGCGTTAATGTATTGCAGTCAACCGTTAGTTTAGTGGGGTCAAAATGTTATTTCTCCTAAAATCGTAACAAAAAAGTATAATTATGGTGTTTATGTTATATAATATATGTATTTGAAATACTAAAATAAAGAAAGTACTATTGATTTCTCAACTCAGTCAAAATGGAAAACAAAGAGAATATTATTTTGGTAACTTCTTTGTATAGTACTTGAAATTTTTAGTGCCTTTACATTAATCGCTAACTAATATATGTGTACATGAAGAAGTGTGATTTGCCTGCAACCTATATTCACCCATGTGATACTTAGCAAGCAATACAATGTCATCACGTGACATAGGCGACTAAGCATGACGGATAAAGATTAATCCGGATCATTACCTAACGTGGTATCATTTAATAAATCCACGACATATCACACGTGGCTTTACGCTATAGAAACATTCGTCGATCATATCATGTATTCAGAGTGTATATTATCTAATGGACATCCACACATTACGTGTTATAGTTATGACAAGTGTATATTTATAACATCTGTTATAACACGTAATATTTATAATACTCCCCCTTGGATGTCCATTACACCAAAAATCTACCTCGTTAAAACCTTCATTATAAAAAAAACCCTATGGGAAAAAAATCATATAAAGGAAAAGGAGTACAACCTTCATTTATGTTTTACTCCTCCTGATTTGAATATAGCTTCAGATCTTTAAGTCGACGCATTCCGATCTTCTTTAGTAATTTCTCAAATGTGGCGTTGGCCAGAGCTTTAGTGAACAAATCTACTGGATTGTCACACGATCTAATTTGTTGAACATCAATATCACCTTTCTTCATAAGATCATGTGTGTAGAAGAATTTCGGTGAAATGTGCTTTGTCCGATCACCTTTTGTGTAGCCTTCCTTCAATAGAGCTATACACGCTGCATTGTCTTCATATAATGTTAAGATCAACATATAATGTTGTTGGTTTATCTTTGTGAACAGGTAAACCGCAATTTTCCCAGATATAATATGTCAACGCTTACAACCAAACACATCATTGACTGGCTTTATGAATATCTATTATCTCGACATAATTCGAGGATGTCACCGTCAAAGATTGTTTGGTTGAGCACCATGAAATTTTCATACCACCAGTAAGAAATAAGTAGCCCGTTTGCGACTTTTCTTTGTGAGGATCCGATAAATATCCCGCATCCGCATAACCAACGATCTCTGGAATTGATTTGTTTGTGTAGCACAATCCGAGATCTATTGTCCCTTGCAAATACCGGAACATTTCTTTAATTCCATCCAATATCGTTTCGTTGGAGTGAAGCTAACCTTGGCCAATAAATTCACAAAGAAAGAGATATCCGATCTAGTATTACTGGTAGGTACATTAATGCACCAATATCACTGAGGTATGTTACTTCAGGACCAAGCACCTCTTCATTTTATTCGTATTGTCGAAATGGATCTTTATTAACATCAAGTAACCTAGCAACCATTGGGCTACTCAATATATGATTTGTCCATATAGAATCATTTCGGGATTTTCTCTGTATAAGTTGATTGATGCACAAAGTTGTCATCTTCTAGATGTTCATTTCGCAAACCAATACAAAACCTCGTTTGTCCAAAATCTTTAACCTCAAATTCTTTCTTGAGATAATCATCTGCTTTTTAAACTTCTTCAGGAGTTCCAACAATATTTAAATCATCAATATAAACATATATTATTGCAAATTGTTATTCATATTTCCTGATAAACACACATGGACATCAGATAATTTACAACCCTCTTTAATCAAGCTTTCACTAAGACGATTATATCACAATTGTCCAGATTGTTTTAACCCATCCAGGGACTTTCGTAACTTGAAAGAATAAATCTCTCGAGGATTTGATTTACATGCTTTAGGCATTCTAAATCCTTCTAGGACATTCATATAAATATCAGTGTCAAGTTTCTCGTTTAGATAAGTGGTAACAATGTCCATAAGATGCGTATCAACCTTTTCATGCACTGCTAGGATCACGACGTATCATAATGTTGTCGAATCCACAACTGGTGAATACGTTTCTTCGTAGTCGATACAGGGCCTCTGTGAAAATCCTTGGACAACAAGTCGTGTTTTATATCTCAATATTTCATTTTTCTCATTTCGTTTATGCATGAATACCCATTTGAATCCTACTGGTTTTATCCCTTCAGGGGTACGGACTACAGGTCCGGAAACTTCACGTTTTGCTAGTGAATTTAATTCTGACTTAATGGCATCTTGCCATTGTGGCCATTTTCGACAATCTTCAATCGATTTCGGTTCATGGTCCTCATTTTCTCCCATGATTTCAAGTACAACATTATATGAAAAGATATCATCGATGATTACATCCTCTCGGTTCCATTTTGTCCCGAAAGTTACACAATTAATTGATGTATTTATAGACTCTCCAGGATCTATAATTTTAATGCTCTTCGGAATCTTATCATCAATTTTATAATCATCGGTTTGATAACATTGATCATTTTGTCCTCTTTTCTTTCGAGGATTTTTATCTTTTGCACCAACCATTCTACCACGCTTCTGGGGCGGTTTTAGATTCACTTGCGATAATGTTCTTTTCAAGACCTTCTGGAATTGATATACGAGTTGGAACATTCGCATATTCTATATATGATTTAGTGACTCTACTGGAGTCATTAAATGTATCAGGCAATTGATTTGCTATTTTCTGCAAATGGTTAATTCTTTGAACTTCCAGTTCACATGCACTAGTACGAGGATCAGGAAACTCTAATGTCTTTTTCCAACAGATTTCATTTTCTTTCTTATGGACTTCAAGTTCATTTTCTCCCCTTATCTCGGGAAAACAGTTTCATCAAAATGGCAGTCTGCAAACCTTATAGTAAACAAGTCACGCGCTATGGGTTCCAGATATCTAATGATGGATGGTGAACCATATCCTACATAAATGCCCAATCTTCTTTGTGTTCCCATCTTAGTACGTTGTGCTATCGGCGCAATCGGTATATAAACTGCACATCCAAATGTGCGTAAATGAGAAATATTAGGCTCATGACCAAAATCTAATTGATAAGGGTTATAGCTCGACAATCTAACGAGCAAAAGTGGTGCCGCGTGCAATATAGCATGCCCTCATGCAGACACGGGTATATTTGCTCTCATTAACATTGGTCTAGCAATCAACTGCAATCTTTTAATACATGATTCAACTTGACCATTTTGCTTGTGAATATGAGCTATTGGATATTCCACGGTAATTCCAACAGACATACAATAATCATCAAAAACATGCGATGAATATTCCCCGGCATCATCCAGACGAATACTTTTAATTGGAAAGTCTTGAAATTGTGCTTTTAGGCGGATTATTTATGCAAGAAACTTTGCAAATGCCATGTTACGAGTCGATAGAAGTGATACATTCGAGCATCTACTAGATGCGTCGATTAGGACTATAAAATATATGAATTGTCAACTTGGTGGATGAGTAGGCCCGCATATATCACCTAGAATTCTTTCTAAGAATGCTGGTGATTTTATTGCCACTTTCACAAAAGATGGTTTATAATCATTTTTTCTTGTGAACAAGCAACACACGAGAATTCGTCTGCACTTACAATCTTCCAGTTTTTTAGTGTGTGGCCATGTGAATTCTCAATTATATTTCTCATCATATTCGATCCAGGATGTCCCATGAGATCACACCATATTTTATAAACATTAGCATCAGTAAACTTCTGGTTTATTATATGGTATGTTTCAATCGCACTGGTTTTAGTATAATATAGCCACGAAGAAAGTGATGGTCCAAAAACATTTATCGTTATACCAGATATTCAACATCTGTTTCATTCTTTGTTTCAATATGGTATCCATTTCGACGGATATCCTTAAAACTTAATAGATTTCTTCGGGCTTTTGATGAAAATATTGCGTGATTAATAGTAAATTTCGTTCCTTCAAGGAGAAATATAACAGCTCTTCTAGAGCATTGTATCATTTTTGAATTGCCACAAATTGTGTTAGCACTTATCTTTTCTTTCTTCGGGGAGGAAATGTATTTTTCATGTTTGAGTATGGTACGTGTAGTGACATTGTCAATTAAACAAACATCTTTATTGATATCTGACACACCATATGTATACATATCTTCTTCAGGAAGATAACAAAAGTACAACATTCAGAATAACCACAAACAAAACAAAACTACTATATTACAAGGAAACGGATAAGAAACTACTATATTACAGAAAAACACTAAACTAAATTTAAGAATTCTCTTGATCACTTGACCTTTCGGGGATCATCAAGAAACTATCCACCTCAAAGTTCACTATATCAGCATCAGCATCAACATAAATATCATCATCTTCACGATTATCACGATATAAAAATTCACCTCACGGTCTTCAATTTGTTTTTTCGAAGATGTTTGATAGAGTCGGACAATGTGATCCGCCGTACGACAGGTACGGGACCAATGACATTTCATTCCACAATGGAAGCATTTTTCATCATAGACTTTCTTTTCGTTGTATTTCCTATGATCCATCTTCTGGGGACCATTTTGTTTCTTACCATGATCGACATCATTGTGATATGGCATATATCTTCCACGATCACATCCACGACCACGGCCTCGTCTATGGCCACGACTGCATCCACAACCATGATCAAAATTTGAAGACTGAGCCACATTCAATTCAGGGAATGTGAACCAGTCGGTTGGGACTCATGATTTTCCGACAAAACATATTATTTTGTTCTGCCACAATAAGGCATGCTATAATCTCATAATATCTTTTGAAACTTTTTCGTGATACTGCTGCTGCTGGAGCACGTTTGAGATATGAAATGTGGAAAAAGTCTTCTCCATCATGTCTTCGTCAGTTAATTTATCACCACATAATTTTAACTGAGAGATGATTTTAAACATGGCTAAAATAAACTCGGTCACGGTTTTAAAATCTTGCAATCGTAGATTAAGCCATCAAATGTGGCACCTGGATGAACAACCAACTTCAAGTGGTCAAGTCTATCCTTTAAATTATGCCACGGTTCAGAAAGATCTTTTACCATAAGATATTCGTTTTCAGCTCTTTACCAAGAAGATGTCAAAGGAAGATCATGGCTTTGGTACAACTTTGGCCTGATGATCGGTACTTCCTAGGTGTCCAATCTTACCGGAAGTGTACCGGGTCAATTGTAGTCTAGTAAGTGGTCAAGGTCATATCCACGAGGATTGTGAGATTGAACACCAAAAAGCTATTATTCTTATCTTGATCTATGTCACAATAATACAAGAAAGTAAATGTATCTAAAAGTCTACTACTACAAAGGGTGATAAATGATAAAAATCTAGCCAAGATAATGCAGTGATCAAGCAAACCTCTATTAGCATCATGAGAATGAACTACCAACCAACCTTCCAATGGTGTTAAATTGTGTGATATCGATGCACTCTTAAGCTAGAAATTCCCCTCAAACGAGTGTATGAAATTACTTCATGTCTCCTCTTTGGTGTAAGAACCCTAGACATAATGATTCAACATGATTAAGATCTTGAATGCAATGACAATGTCAATACTCCCCGGATAAGAAATCGAGTTCCAATTAAGGTCAATTTTACATTCCGGTTCTCTTATTCCTTCTCCCACACCAAGCATCTCCTTTCGGTCTCAACTAAGTGTGTGTGTGCAGGTGCTAGGTGATCAATCCAACACCAACAAGAAATTCAATGAAAATAGGCAAAGATAACAACAACACATGAAGCTATGAATCATAAATTAACATTCCCAATCAACTAAAAGAGATTAAACTATCACAACAACATTATCTAGTCTAAAATAAACTAGCCACTCAAGACTATGAATACAAACTTTTCAATGTAAGCATTCATAAGCATAAGAGCAATTAATTCAAAGTAAAGATAAAGAATTGTACCAATAACAAGCTAGAAACTCGAATTGGAAACCTTCATTAGAACTCCAAAGCTTCAATGGAATTGATACACTAGTGTACTCCAGATCCAACAAAGTGATAGAAACTACAACTAGAAATTCTTTAATGTTACAATAGAGATTAAGAGCTAAATTTTGGTTAAATTGCGGCTAGAAGAGCCCCTTGGGGCGTGGGGGTGTCTCCAAGGTTTGGAGGGAGTTTGGGGAAGAAGAAGATATGAATGGATGGATGAAAATTGACTTTTAAATGCTGAAATCTCGCTTTTGTGGCGTTTCCGGCATGCACCGGAAACCTCTCTGGAATTCTGCAACTCAGCATCTCAGTAAAACGGCCATAACTTGAGTTGTAGACCTCAGATGGAAGGGATTCAAAATATGTTGGAAATATCGTTTCTTGATCTACAACTCTCATGAAGAAGTCTTCACCAGAAAATGCCTCTAAATTGGGTCAAATGTCCGTTGAATGTATGCTACGGTAGAAAAGCAAAAGACAATTGATCCATTTAAACTTGTTAGCTTCCGGCACACTCTTCTAGCTCTCAAAATATGTGCTTAGGCTCAACACGTGTCATCCATCGGGGTCTTGGTCAACCTATAATCCTAGAATACAACACCAAAATACCAAGCGTAAACCCGACACGACGCTCCGGTTACTATAACCGGTACAAAACCTATCAAAATATGATATTTTATATGATAATTACTATCTACACACATGGATGAAACTAAGCAAATAATTACTCGAGTTGATACGAAAACATCAATAAATGCATGAGAAATGGGGATAAAACATCGTAAAAAGTATCATCTAGTTGACTTACATCAACCACTCCCCACTTAGATTTTGCTTGTCCTCGAGCAAATAAAGCGATAAAACAACTCAAGTCAAGAGATAGGATCATACAACATCAAGAAGTAAGAGCTCAACTAGATGATGCAACCAATTGTACATATAACCACATGTTAACCGTAATCTAAGAAAGTAGTGGAGTGTGTGTGAATATTCCTCAACTTTGTTACCAAGCAATCAAATATGAAATCATGCATGCAAGACTTATTAGGTGCAATACATAGGCTTAAGAATGATACCAATCTCCACTAATCGAGGAATTCGGAGTCAAGAAGTTAGATCGGGTAGGACTTGCAAGATTGTAACGTTAGGCCTGGGTAGTGGCTAAGCGAAGGGTAAAAAGAATATATCAAAGAGAACAAGTAAGATAGCAAGCCTCTACACCTTCACTTCCAAAAATGTCAAATTGGTATCTCTTCTTCTTCTTTTGCAAAAATCGTCGAGGTGGCCGCCTTAACAAGGAACAAAAGAAATAAGACGCATTGCTTAAAATCAATACAATTTCCCCAAGCTTGAGTTACTTGACTTTGATAAAGTTGTCTTCTTCTTGACTAACTATTTATTGCACTTTATTTACAACTTTATTGAATTTGGAAACATTTTTGGATTTTGTTTTTTGAACTAACACCAATGGACTCCGAACTTGATAGATACCATCTCAACTTTGTGCCAATAAATTCATCCAACTCTTGCCCAACTTCTAATGTCGCCACAACAATACATAGAAACTTTTTAAACTTGCGGGACATCAAGGGAATGTAGACCAAAATTAGGCTAAGGGTCAGATATAATGAGGTTAATCACGAATGGCTAGTTTCGAGTAGGGTCTCACCACTCTACAAAGGCTGAGATGAGGACAGGTGGAAAATACGTTCGGGAAGGCCATTTGGCTATGGTTGAGTGATGACCAAAATAGTAACGACCAACCTTAACCGGCAGAGTACCGAGTCGGAAGCACTATAGAGGTGAGCAAGGTCGTATCCCTCGAGGAATCATTCGAGTACCAAAGTCGTTTCTCAACTTAGTTTAGGTTAATCAAAGTTTGTTCACGGTAATTATACTACAACGCTATTTAAACAAGAGATAAAAGGAGAGAGACATAGCCAAACCACGATCCAATTGAATACTTTGGCCCCTCTAATCGATTATTTGGGAATGGAAACTACCAACCAACCATCCTAATGCTTATATCGACTCGTTCATGGGTGCAAACTCCTAAGATAGTACTAGACGCCATGCAACAACCTAGTACCCTTTGCCCGGTTCAACAGTCCGCCTTTAAAGATTTAACTGACCGAAACAAGATTAAGAACTAGAGCTGCTCGATTTACACCGACAAACCTCGTTACCCAATTGATCTAAACAACTCAGTCAATTGTAAATAACGATATTAAAACCCCTTTTCCCACACCCCTTCGCAACATACATTTATAAAAGTGGTGTGTGAGTTCATGAACTAGGTGTACAAGCTAATTCAATCATTAAGAACAAGTTTTAAGACATGAATTCAACAATATAACAACAATTAAACACTACCCATTCCCAATTTCATCAATTAGAGGGTGTTTCTTCAATCTTCACATAATTTGGCTATGAAAAGTTTAGCTACTCATCATAAAGCAAGAAATAACAAACAAAAAAAGGATTAAAGCCATTAATCAAGAGAAGAAATGAAATTAATTACCAAAAACGCAGATAAGTTGTGGTTACATCAATCTTCATCCAAACCCATTGTCACTTGGGGAAGAAGACCTCAAAACACCAACAAGAAAGAGGGAAATCTATGCTAAATTGTGTTTAATCTAAGAGAAAGAGTGAAAGAAGAGCTAATCTAAGGGAGAAAAGGGAAGAAAATCGACCTAAAGGTGTCCTAATTAAGTCTAGGTATCAGTTCTTATGAAATGGGGGTGAAAAAAATCTATTTATAAGCGCCCAAAAATGTGCAAAAAAAGTGATTTTGGCGCGCCCCAAAACTGTTTACGTGATTAGGAGCTCTCTTCTACTTTGGCGCGGCCCCAAAGTCTTCATTGTAGCGCCAAAAATCTGGACTGATACATCTTCAGTAATCTGGCAATATCTTTGCACGTAGAGCTCCGATTTGAGTGATTCAAAATGCGTTGGAAATATCATTCAATTATCTAAAACTTTCTTGAAGACAAAAAGTCCAGAAAATGCATTTACCTGGGAGAAAATTGCAGATAAAGTGAACAAATGGTAAGAGCAACAACCACCTTTGATCCGTTTCCATCCCCGGGCTTCGGTTTCGCCATTCTAAGTCTCATGCCTCATCTTCCAGGCTTATGAGTCACCTATTTCCTGCATTTCCATAGCACAATATACCGAGCATAATGCCGCAAGATAACTAGGTCTCGAAAAGGGTCAAAATACCGTAAAATGGTGAGGTTTTCCATCTATTTGACGGTTTGCCTCAAAGTGAGTGTGCAATGCATTTTGCCCAATAAATGGTCTAAAACTACCCAATACAAGCCAAAAGTGTCATAAATGGGGGTTAAAACATCCACCGAAGCATAGTAAAGTTGACTCTAATCAACCACCCCCCACTTAACGTTTGCTCGCCCTCGAGGAAAATGAGCGTTTTAAAAGAATCCAAAGAGTCAACGTTACACGTGTAGGTCCAGCCAATCACATATCAAAGATAACCGACAAGTAAATGAGTCAATATATGCAACTTAACCATACCTTATCAAGCAAATGGGATGTGTGTGTGAATAATCTCTCCTACATTACCACGGTTTTACCGGTTTGGATTATGGACGCTCGGTTAATACGACTACACCATAGGCTCATACTTCATAAGCATCTCCACTAATCGAGGCCAACCGAGGCTGAGCAAGGTCGAGTAGGACTTGAAAGGTTGTAACGTTAGGCTAGGGACGAGGCTGACCGAAGGGAATTTCTGGGGAATAAACAACAAAGAGATAAAAACGAGCAAGCTCAATCACGGGGTGTAACAATACAAAACGTAGCTAGCTCTACCCTTCTCTAGCTCAAAATGAAACTAGAAACATGATCCAAGAAATAAAATGCCATATCGCACTATGTCTCAAGTGTAACGAGGCAAAAATGTATAAGAAATCATGTTTCTACATTGAGGACTCATCCCAAACACCAACATCATATACAAATGAATACAAGAGTCCAAAAACACTTGGCTTGCTTTGACTCAACCTTTATTCACTTATTCATAAATCTTCTTCTTCTTTTTTTTTTTTTTTTTTTTTTTTTTTTTTTTTTTTTTTTGAATTTGAATCTGAATTTGAACTTGAATTTTTATTAGGTTTGAGTCAAAGGTCATCACATACACATAAAATGAATCGAGCTCCTACCCTCAAATATCATGAAATAGCTCGTAAAAACACCATCTCCTCTCAACATACACACCACTCTACCACCCCACACTTGCCTAAGCAATTGTGATCTAGATGAAAATATTAAGCTCAACTCGTAGGGTGTTCAAGGGAATGTAGACCACAAATAAAGCTCAAGGGTTGGGTAATTATGGGCTAAATACGAACGGTTAAATGTCGGATGGGGGTCTAACCATCCTACCATGGCTTAGAGGTGTTACTGTGGAATATGTCACAGGATGGCCATTTGGCTCTGGTCGGGTCAAAGAAACGCCATAACTGTCATCCCAAACTCTACCAAGGTCGGCCCTTCTATTTCGTCTCGAAGTTAATGATATGAGTTCTAGGTAGCCAAATTGTGCCTAAGTCTACCATAATCGGTCACTAGTTACCGCGGTTTATGAAATCGAAGCTATACGTGCACAAGTGTCCCATTCACAAGGCAAGGTAGTAAGCGAAGTAGCATGCATTTAAACGTTTACTAAACCATTTATCTTATCAATGTGATGGCTCAACATACGAATGCAACATCAAAACTTTGGAAAATTTTAAAAAAATGCTCAAATTTTGCTAAATAAGTGACCAAACACTAAGCATACAACACAATGGCCAGAAAAACAATGAAGCACATATCAAAGCTAAGCATACCACCCCCCACTTTAAATGCAACACTGTCCTCAGTGTGTGAATGATAAAGAGAAAGAAGACTTAGCTCAACCCGGCAAAGGCTCGAAAGAATGCATGTGACATATCCACGAAGCTCCATCTTGAATATCTAAAGCCATGAAACCAAGAAACACGAAAACTCATGCACGGGGTACAACCCTCGTGCTCCAAAGCAAGCAATAGATATCGAGAAATAATAAAAATGAATCAATGTCGCATACACTATCATAGTATAACTGAAGGTACCAAACTTGAATCACATGAGATGAAAAGATTAAAAAAAAAAGATAAATGTCATCCATGCATAAAATATGTGCCAAAAATAAGCCAAAATGATAACAATCCAAGTACGGTACGGGAATGAAAAGGAAGTTTTCATCCGAGAGCTCTTTTCCTAGGCCAAAGTTCCCCACTCTTTTACCTAAAACTCACTTCTACTACTACCAAACAAATAAAAAAATGGTTTGCCTCCCACAAGCTCCTTTGTTTTACGTCATTGGCTTGACTTATTAAGAAACTAAAAGAAAAGCAACAAAGCACGAGTGGAATGAAAGGAAAAAAAATTGCACGTCTTTTGCCCAATAGCCTCAAGAACATGATAATTAAAAAAAAAACTTTCATCCACTTTTATTTAGAACAAAAAACAAAACAAAAATCTATCTAAAACATTCTAAGTTTAAAGTCCTTAGTTCGACTTTCTACACGCAACAATGCTAAGGAAAACTATACCAAAGGAGAGCAAACCGTTGCGTCTCCCTACATAAATCAAAAGAATTGAGCACACCCTTAAAATGGGACAAGACAAATAAGGGGCTCAATCCCCACCACCAAGATTGGTTCAAGAAATTCACCATGTAACACAATGAATTCAACTTCCCCGAATGAGAGCATATGTCAAGTAACAAAGATTCAAACACCAAGCAATAACATTTTGGCTCAACAACAACATCAATATATTCAATGTGATCCACCATCACAATTTTTTCAGAAAGGTTCAAATGAGAAGGAATAATTGATTCACTAGTAGCATGATATATACCTTCTTCATACCACTTGTGATGGGTGATTACCTCAAGAGTTGACGGTGGAGCAAATAAAATTTCATCATTTTTAGCACTTCTCTCAACCCTCCTCTTCTCAATCAATTGCTCTACCCGGTTCTCCAAACTCTTAATTGCCGATTGAAGCATGGTGGTAGTGTTTATTCTAATGTCCCTCAATTCCCGACTATGCTCTTGCAAAGTTTCATTGATTTGCTCCAAGAGGAAGTCGGTTGAGCTCTTTTGTGGAGGAAGAGGTATTTGTGAAGGTTGTGCATATTGCAAATAGGCATTGGTGTGTTGAAACTGAGAACTTGGAGGACTCCCCCACTCATTGTTGTATGGTGAAGTGTATGGGTTGAACTGATAATATGGTTGGAATCCAAAACTCATACCACCAAAATTGAAGCCTCCAAATGAGTGGGGAAGAGAGCCATCATAGCTATACGGATCCATACACTGCGATTCAAGGGAACAACAAGAACACAATCACGGTACCGAGTCACCACCACTACCGCAAGAGGTGGTGTGACTTTTCAACAAATATCCAACATCAAAAAAAACAAGAAAAGAAATGAAAAAACAACCTAAGCCTAAGTATTCAAACGAATTATGAGATATCGATTAATTCCCCGGCAACGGCGCCAGAAAACTTGATGACCAAAATAGTAACGACCAACCTTAACCGGCAGAGTACCGGGTCGGAAGCACTATAGAGGTGAGCAAGGTCGTATCCCTCGAGGAATCATTCGAGTACCAAAGTCGTTTCTCAACTTAGTTTAGGTCAATCAAAGTTTGTTCACGGTAATTATACTACAATGCTATTTAAACAAGAGATAAAAGGACAGAGACATAGCCAAACCACGATCCAATTGAATACTTTGGCCCCTCTAATCGATTATTTGGGAATGGAATCTACCAACCAACCATCCTAATGCTTATATCGACTAGTTAATGGGTGCAAACTCCTAAGATAGTACTAGACGCCATGCAACAACCTAGTTCCCTTTGCCCGGTTCAACAGTCCGCCTTTAAGGATTTAACTGACCGAAACAAGATTAAGAACTAGAGTTGCTCGATTTACACCGACAAACCTCGTTACCCAATTGATCTAAACAACTCAGTCAATTGTAAATAACGATCTTAAAACCCCTTTTCCCACACCCCTTCGCAACATACATTTATAAAAGTAGTGTGTGAGTTCATGAACTAGGTGTACAAGCTAATTCAAGCATTAAGAACAAGTTTTAAGACATGAATTCGTCAATATAACAACAATTAAACACTACCCATTCCCAATTTCATCAATTAGAGGGTGTTTCTTCAATCTTCACATAATTTGTCTATGAAAAGTTTAGCTACTCATCATAAAGAAAGAAATAACAATCAAAGAAAGGATTAAAGCCATTAATCAAGAGAAGAAATGAAATTAATTACCAAAAACGCAGATAAGTTGTGGTTACATCAATCTTCATCCAAACCCATTGTCACTTGGGGAAGAAGACCTCAAAACACCAACAAGAAAGAGGGAAATCTATGCTAAATTGTGTTTAATCTAAGAGAAAGAGTGAAAGAAGAGCTAATCTAAGGGAGAAAAGGGAAGAAAATCGACCTAAGGGTGTCCTAATTAAGTCTAGGTATCAGTTCTTATGAAATGGGGGTGAAAAAATCTATTTATAAGCGCCCAAAAATATGCAGAAAAAGTGATTTTGGCGCGCCCCAAAACTGGTTCTATGATTCTGGGAGCTCTCTGTTCTACTTTGGCGCGCCCCAAAGTCTTCAACGCGCGCCAAAATCTGGACTGATACACCTTCAGTAATCTAGCAATAACTTTGCGCGTAGAGCTCCAATTTGAGTGATTCAAAATGCGTTGGAAAGCTCATTCAATTATCTATAACTTTATTGAAGACCAAAAGTCCAGAAAATGCATGTATCTGGGAGAAAATTGCAGATAAAGTGAACAAATGGTAAGAGCATCAACCACCTTTGATCCGTTTCCATCCCCGGGCTTCGGTTTCGCCATTCTAAGTCTCATGCCTCATCTTCCAGACTTATGAGTCACCTATTTCCTGCATTTCCATAGCACAATATACCGAGCATAATGCCGCAAGATAACTAGGGCTCGAAAAGGGTCAAAATACCGTAAAATGGTGAGGTTTTCCATCTATTTGACGGTTTGCCTCAAAGTGAGTGTGCAATGCATTTTGCCCAATAAATGGTCTAAAACTACCCAATACAAGTCAAAAGTGTCATAAATGGGGGTTAAAACATCCATCGAAGCATAGTAAAGTTGACTCTCATCATTGAGTCAAAGAAATGACATAAACCGTCATCCCTAACTCTGACTCCAAACACCTTTCTATCTCGCCTCAAAAGGATATCAAACCTATGTTCTAGTTGCTATGGAAGTATGATTGCATGATTGCATAAAATTTTGCATGTTAACAAAATATCGGACTATACGTACTCAAAGATTCACACTACAAACAAAGATTCATGATTAAAATGCACTTACATATCACCAAGGTTACTCACTTCATTGAGGTACTCACTCTATCAATTGCAAAACCATATCTGTTCAGAAAAGGTGGTTTGTCATGCTTTAAAATTCTCAAAAAATGATCAAGACTAAATGTTTCTCAAACATTTAATGACATTACCTTTTGTTGGACTAACTATGTTCTCACTCCCCACTTACGAACTTGAATTGTCCTCAATGTAAAGTGAGTGGTAAGAGAGTAGATAGGGAAACAAAAGGGAATCAAAAGTAGTCAAAACAAGTACCGGGATGCCATAAAATGGAGTGTGGGTGGGCATGAACATGAAAGACAATCAATGAAATGACAAGCAATCCCAAATACTAGCAAAGTATCAACCAAAATATAGAGACAAAAAGATCATTGGCCACACCGGGCCGTAAAAAAAAGCAAAAATATTATACTTAACTTTTTACGGGCTGCCTCCCAATAGAGATTTTGTTTAACGTCGTTTGCTCGACTGGATTATACGGTAGAAATGGTGGGAATTATACAGATCATGGTGTATGGATACTACTAACAATTACTCACATAAGCATGCAGCAAATAAGCACAAAAGCCAACCAAAAGATAATGCTTAAGAAGTAATAAGAAAGATAGGACCCGTAGTTTGCTAAATTTATAGTCTATAGCTAGACTTTTCCTTGCTTAGGTCTTTAATGCACGGATGGTGGGTCATTCTTATGCACCGCATCCATCTTTTTCATCAAAACCAGTCTCCAACATAGTGTAGACGAATGCCACCAATCCCAACGGTTCTTGACCTTTTCCTTTGATTTTCGAGCTTTCGGTTTGTGAGCTTTCACATTATTGCTAGAGTCATCTTCTTCAACTACCTGCGTGTTAGTACGATCCACAACAAGGGGACACGAAGTGTCCACAAAAGAACAAGATTCTAGTGTAGTGCGTGTGTTGGTCCCTTGGAAAGGCTAACACAAGTTTAAAGGGGGGTGAATAAACTTGTCCCTAAAAACCGGATTTAAAACAAATTACGGTTCAGTTAAAACTTGTGTGGAGTTAAGATAACTCAACTGAGTTTAAGTCAAACTGACTTAAACAAAAACTGAGTCAACTAGCAGCGGATATAATTTTAGTCTTTTTCTTGATCTTGTTATTCTGTATGAAAGCTAAGTGTGTTAAACTGAATTCTGATGAACTAGTGCAACTAGTGCATATGTTTCATCAAAGTCTATGCCTTCTGCTTGAGAATATCCTTTAGCTACAAGTCTAGCTTTGTTTCTGATGATATTTCTATCTTCATCAAGTTTGTTTCTGAAAACCCATTTGGTTCCAATGACATTCATATGAACTGGTCTTTCTACCAATTCCCATACTTGATTTCTTTCAAATTCATTCAGTTCTTCTTGCTTAGCTAGTATCCAGTCTGGATCTTTCAAAGCTTCTTCTATTTCCTTAGGTTCATATTGAGATAGAAAACATGCAATCATTGCATCTAGTTGATGTCTTGTTCGAACTCTAGCTTGAGTATCACCAATGACTTGTTCTTCAGGGTGATCTCTCATCCATTGATAAGCAGGTTCTTGCATCAAGGGATCTACATTTTGTTCGACTGGTTCTTCATGAACTGGTTCTTGAATTTCTTCAATTGAGTCAGAATCATATTGTTCAGGAGTGGGTTGTTGAATAGTTGGAAACTGAGACTAATCTTGATCTGACAAATCTGAAATCCGTAGTCTTCCAATATCAACAAAATCGATCTCGTAAAACTAGTGGCGAGACCGAGAAGCGGTTGCAGTGCGTCTTGATTGTTTCACCAGGGAAGTTTGGTTCATCAAACACCACATGAATTGATTCCTCATGCTTGAGTGTCCTTTTATTCAGTACTCTAAAAGCTTTGTTGACGCTTGAATATCCTAGAAAGATTCCTTCATCAGCTTTGGGCTGAAAAACATGAAGTTGATCTTTCTCATTATTGTGTATGAAACATTTGCTTCCAAAAGCATGAAAGTAAGAAACATTTGGTTGTCTTCCATTCCAAATTTCATAAGGAGTTTTCTCATGCCTTTTATTCATGAGAGCTCTGTTCTGTGTATAGCAAGCTGTATTAACTGCTTCTGCCCAATATCTTTCAGGTAGTTTTGCTTCACAGATCATCGTCCTTCCTGCTTCTTTGAGTGTTCTATTTCTTCTTTCAGCTACACCATTCCGTTGAGGTGTTGCAGTGGCAGCAAGTTGATGTAAAACACCATTCTCTTCACAATATTCAATAATTACATTATTGAGGAATTCAGTTCCTTTATCTAATCTTATCTTCACAACTGATACTCCTTTCTGATTCTGAAGTCTCTTGAGTAGTTCAGTAAGTCTTTGCTTGGTTTCACTTTTCTTGGTTAAGAAGATAGCCCAAGTGTATCTTGAAAAGTCATCTACTACCACCAATGTATATTTCTTTCCACTGATACTAATTGGTGTAATAGGTCCAAATAAATCCATATGTAGTAGTTCCAGAACTCTGGTTGTTGAATGCTGAGATTTAGTCTTGAAACTTGCTTTTGTTTGCTTCCCTTGCTGACAAGCATCACATAAGCTATCCTTCTTACATGAGATTTCTGGTAATCCAATGACTAGCTGTTTCTTGACAAGGGTGTTGATATCATCAAAGTTTAGATGACTCAGTTTCTTGTGCCACAACCAGCTGATTTCTGATTTGGTATGCACAAGCAAACAGGAATCTGCAACGGCTGTTTCCAATCTACAACATACATATTCTCTTTTCTTCTTCCGGCTAAGACAACTTGAAATGTTGTTTCGCTGACGACAACGCAGAAATCTTTGTCAAAAGTGACTTTGTATCCCATGTCACAGGATTGACTGGTGCTGAGTAGATTGTAATGTAATCCTTCTACATAAGATACATTCTTGATTGTGAGTCCATTTCTGATTAGGGTGCCATATCCTTTGGTATATCCAGGCTTGTCTTTACTTCCAAAATTTACTTTTGGTCCATCATTTGCTATAAAGTTACTGAAACAGTCTTTGCTCTTCGTCATGTGCCTAGAGCAACCACTGTCAAAGTACCATACATCCTGCAATAGAAATTAAACATTTTTAGGTACCCAACTCTGTTTGGGTCCATGGGGGTCAGTTGTCAGTACAACTCTGGGAATATATCCTTTAGGTACTCTTCAGATATTGTTGCACTTATTTTCATATATATAAGCCACATTCCCATAGTATCTATGTTTGGATTGTGTCTTATTTATATGATTTCTCAGATCTTTTGACTGGAACTTGTTTCCATGATTGAAACTTGAAAAACAACCATCATTTCTTTTATACTGAGGTCTAGGTTGAGAACTGTAATAAATCTTTTGCTGACCTTTGGGCTGAAACTTGTAATAAGTTTTCTGCCTGAAATGATTGTTTTCATCAGTTTGAATCTTGCATTCAGAGACATTCCAGTCATCATCAGTTGGAAATAATCTGCCTTTCCCCCTATCTTTGTGAATCTTTGAATAATCAGTATTCTTGGATTTACTATGACTGAGTTTCTTTGGTTCTTGGCCTGATCAGCAGTAAATCTACCTATTCTATTTTCATTATGTTCAGCTAATTTACCCTTTTGGTTGAGCCTGTTGTTGTTTACAGCTGACCTTTTTGAAAATTGACACTGAGTTTGACTTGATTCACGTTGAACTTGTTTTACTGGTTCAACATGCTTCTTATTCTGAGGACATTGTTCAGCTACGAACTTAACACCGGTTTTGGTATTAGGTTCAGCTACGAACTCTTTTCGAAGTTTGCTGTGTATCAAATCCAAAGCCAGTTCTATCTCCATATGGCTTACCAGATTTGAATCCAGTTGCTGAACTAGACTGAGCAAAAGATTCAATTGTTCCAAAGAAGAACATGCATTTTTCATAGGATTCACGTGGAATCACATACCTCTTTGGGATCTTCCACGTGTGCCATTAAAGCTGTGTCATCTGATAGTCTTTCAGTACCAGCTTCATAGTCTGATTCATCTCCAGCAAGGAGTGCTCTTCTGCCAATTCTTCTTGGCTGAATCTTCTTGGTCAGTTCTGGACATTCAGCTTTGTAGTGTCCAGGCTTTTTACAGTTGAAGCAAAGATACTCATCATCTTTTCTTTTCTCAGGAGTCTACTTGATGAACTTCTGGGTTACAGGATGACCATTCTTCATCCTTCTAATTCTACTCATCATTAGAGCCATTTGTTCCTCCATTTCATCCAACTGTTGAAGATTGTTCGTGGATGTTTCTTGAGAGTCATTTGATGCTACTGCAAGTGATGTGGTCTTTGGTTCTTCCAGAGCTTTAATTATTGTAGTTGTGCTTGTAGAATCTTCACTGAATTCATAAGCTTTCAAATCTGAGAAGATTTTAAATGAGTCCTCTATGTCAAGTCTTCTAGATTCTTCCGTAGCAGTGACCTTCATCTTCCAGCACATTGGTAATGCTTTCAAGATTCTTGTATTGATAACTTTCTTTGAGTATTCGATCTTGAGTAGATCTAATTCATCCATGATAGCACTGAATCTTGTCTCCATCTGGTCAATGGTCTCTCCAGATTTCATCTTGAAATTCTCAAACTTTTGTTTTGCAACAGAAATTTTGTTTTCCTTGATTGAATCAGTTCCTTCACAAACTAGTTGAAGTTTGTCCCACATCTCTTTGGCAGTTGTGCAGTATTTCACCTTTAAGTACATGTTGCTGTCAAGAGTTCTGAGAATAAAGTCCATAGCAACATTTTTTAGATTGTTTCGCTTGCGATCATCACTGGTCCATTCAGCTTTAGGCTTGGCAACTGAACTTGTTCTTCACCTACAGTTTGCATGTGAGTGATCTGAATTGGTCCATCAATGAGTACATCCATCATTTCATCATGAGTAGCAGCTAGAAAAGCCTACATACGACGTTTATATTCATCAAATCTGTCCATGTTGCATATAAGCATTTGTCTTGCATACTGATTGCTATCCATTGTGAGTGAGTGGAAACTGATTGTACAACTACTGGAAACTGATCTTTCTTATGAGAACAACTAAAGGAGATTTAGAGCAAATGAGCTTTTAACAATTGCTTGTTAAAGAAACACTGCTCCGATACCAATTGTTGGTCCCTTGGAAAGGCTAACACAAGTTTAGAGAGGGGGTGAATAAACTTGTTCCTAAAAACTGGATTTAAAACAAATTGCGGTTCAGTTAAAACTTGTGTGGAGTTAAGCTAACTCAACTGAGTTTAAGTCAAACTGACTTAAGCAAAAACTGAGTCAACTGGCAGCGGATATAATTTTAGCCTTTTTCTTGATCTTGTTATTCTGTATGAAAGCTAACTGTGTTAAACTGAATTCTGACGAATGTCAGTTTGTGAACTGTGAGAAGTATAACAATCAATTATCAAAATGCTGTAGATAAATGCTAAGTGAATAAATAAATGCGTAAGATAAATGAGGCAGATATTATAGAGGTTCCAGGTGGTGTAATCCTGTACGTCCTCTCTTCCCCTATGGTGCAGAGGAAAATTCCACTAGAACTTCTTGAGGTGAACTGTTACAAAAAGTCCTAAACAATAGTCCTTGGCTAATCCCTAGCATCACTATCTAAACAGTTGTAGAATAGGTAGAATTGCTACTCTTCAATTGCTTGAACACTGGTCCTTGAAGGGTTACGTATGCCTCTTCACCAGCTACCACCACAAACACAGTCTACCCGACTGCTTGTAACAACTGTCCTTGGCAAAACCTTCCCGGTTTGCTTCACAGACTAAACCTTTGATATAGAATCAAATTTGGGCTGAGAATCAATAAATTGATTCTTGTTTGTGGTTCTTCTAAGTGTCTGAATCTGGATAAATTCTGTGTAGCTTGAACACTTGAAGAGATTCTTGATATGATCTTGTTATAGCGCAGAGATGATAGCAATTCGAATAAAATGACTAATGCACAACAATGCTTGTTAAAACTTCGTATCTAATCCTTGGTGCAAAGTCCTCTATTTATAGTGTAAGGTCCAACATTCATCTTGCTTGAATTCGAATTGTATCAACGTCTATCTTGTAACGGCTATATTTTCTGACCGTTCTGATGTGTCAGTATTTCATCCAATAGAATTGCTTCCTTTAAAATGTTCAACTGTACTATCAGTTTGTTGCATGACTGACATGTAAAACTGGGTTTACTAATCAGTTTTATACTGTGTTCATCAGTTGTCAGTTTCTCGACTAACTTGGAGTATTATCTGAGATTTTACTCTTCTTCAAATATCAGTACTCCAATTTATATCTGATTATAATTGACTTAATCAGAGTACACCATAAGCGTTTATCTTCTAAGAATTCATTGTCCTTATAATTCTTAGGTCTTCATACAATATCCATAAAGTCAATTCAGGTCACCACAAACTTGCCTGAAGTCTAACTTTATAGTCTCGACTTGTAATCTTCATAACTGACTTTGAACCCTCAGTTCTTTAATCTTCTATAACTGAGTCTGTGACCCTCAGTTCTTCAATATTCAGAATCGAGTCTCAGTGACCTCGGTTCTTCAATCTTTATATAAGCCAAGCGAGTTTGTCTCCTCAATGAACTTATCTTCTTCGCCAGATGTGTATTACGAGTCGGTTTGTTTATCTTGATGATTTCGAGTTTCCTAAATGACTTCCAGTTTTCAGTTTCACGACACACTAACTATTACAGTGCTTGTCTAATGTAACCTATACAAATATCAGACTTTAGTAAAACCTATACATTCATTTCTAGACATCTTTTAGCTTTTCACTATAACAGCTAGCTTCAGCACTTCATCAATGAGGTTAAGATAATACTTTGAATAAATATGATGAATTATCATCAAAACATAAATTTTATTTCCAACAGCGTGGATATTTCAATGAAGTGTAGATGTTGAAGACAACACGCTCATCATTTACTCCCAAACTAACCTCTCCCTTACGAACATCGATCACGGATTCTCCCGTTGCTAAAAATGGTCTACCGAGGATAAGGGGTGTAGTGTACCCTTCCTCCATATCCATAACAACAAAATCGACGGGGAAGTAAAATTTATCAACCTTCACTAGTACATCCTCAATGACTCCCTTTGGACGTTTTATGGATCTATCCGCAAGTTGGAGAGTCATCTCCATACGCTTAAGCTTGCCTATGCCAAGTTTCATAAAATCATCATAGGACATGAGGTTTATGCTCACACCGAGATCACACAACACCTTCTTAAACAGAAAGCCCCCAATCTCACATGGGATCGTAAAACTCCCGGGGTCTTTGAGTTTAGGAGGGAGCTTGTGTTGAAGCACGGCGGAACACTCCTCACATAGACAAACCGTCTCATATTCTACCAACCGTTTCTTGTTGGAGAGTATGTCCTTTAGAAACTTACCATACGCCGGCATATTCGTGAGTGCTTCAATAAAAGGGATATTAATATTCAAGTGTCGAGAAAATGTGCATACTTCTTATCCAACTTCTTTTTTTAATTTTCTCTCGAGGGGGATATGGTAATGACTCAAGATCAATTAAAGTGGGGTTAGAATGTATACCTCTCTTACCCTTGTCGTTTGATGAAGATGGTGAAGTTTCTTGAATGTTTGTGCACTTCTTGGGCGCCATGTGTCATCATTGTACACCTTTTTCTTCAAAATCCGCTCTGGATGTTGTGCTGCCCTGTCGGGTTGAACTGAGGTGAGTTTGGTTTGAGCCAGATGAGGCTCGGTTTGAACCGGCCCTTCCAAACTTGATTCATTTCCAACATGCTCATTGAATAGAGTTCTTAAACCGCTAGCTCTTGGATTCTTCAACAATCTCGGAACCTTAATCCATTCCTCTTCTTCTTTTTCAACTTCAACATACCCATCATTTCTCAAGAAACCATCAACGATCTCTTCCTCTTCTTCACTCAACTTTTGGTCTTCAAATTCCTTGTCCAAGTCATCTTCAAATTCATTGTTTCCATGAATTTCCACCCTATTACTTCCACAAACTCTCCCACTTCGAGTGAAAATGGCATTGACTTCTCTCGGGTTTCTCTCGGGTAATCCCCAGGGGTCTATTACTATTTCTCTCGCCTTCCCTAGTCAAATGGTCTTCAATACCTCGAATTGATGCTTCCATAGTTCTCATTCTTGTATTTTGACTCACCATGGATGTTTTCAAATTTCCAACATCTTGTGACATCACATCAATAGAAGTCATCATTATTTGCATATTAGCGGCTTGAGTAGCAACAACTCCCAAAATATTATCCATCAACTTATCCCATCTATCTGCCTTTGATTGTGGACTTTGTTGAACGGGGGCATGTTGGGTAGGAACTTGTTGGTATATAGAAGGCAGTTGTGGTTGTTGGTAAGAAGGATTCTCTGGTACTCACATTGTTGTTGCATATTAGCATTGATGGACTCCATTTGTTGTTGGGTAAGTGATGGTTTGGGTCCATGATTGGTAGAATTGTCGGACCAATCGACAGTGGGATGATTTCTCTTGATATTATTGTACGCGTTGGTGTAAGTGTTGGAAATAAAATTTATGTTTTGATGATAATTCATCTTATGTGTTAAAATATTATCTTAACCCCATTGATGAAATGCTGAAGCCAGCTGTTATAGTGGAAAGCTAAAAGATGTCTAGAACTGAATGTATAAGTTTTACTAGAGTCTGATATTTGTATATGTTACATCAGACAAGCACTGTAATTGTTAGTGTGTCGTAAAACTGAAAACTGGAAATCATTCAGGAAACTGGAAATCATCGAGACAAGCAAACTGACTCAGAATACACCTACATGAAACTGAAGAAGGTAAGTTCGCTGAGAGTTACAGACTCGGTTGGCTTATCTAGAAGAATGAAGAACTGAGGGTTCAAACTCAGTTATTGAAGAATGAAGAACTGAGGGTTCAAACTCAGTTATGAAGATTACAAGTCGAGATCAGTAAAGTTGGACTTGTGCAAGATTGTGGTGACTCGAATCGACTTTATATGATCTTGTATGAAGACCTAAGAATCATAAGGACAATGAATTCTTAGATGATAAATGTGTCATGGTGTACTCTGATTAAGTCAATTATAATCAGATGAAAACTGGAGTACTGACATTTGAAGAAGAGTAAAATCTCAGTTAACGCTCCAAGTCAGGAAACTGACAAAAGAAAAACTCAGTACAAAACTGTTAAGGTAACTCAGTTTTATAAGTCAGCCATCCAACAAACTGAAAGTACAGTCGAACGTTGTAAAGAAAACAATTTCATTGGATGAATTACTGACACAGCAGAACGGTCAGAAAATATAGCCGTTACAAGATAGACGTTGATACAATTCAAATTGAAGCCAGAAGAACGTTGGACTTCACACTATAAATAGAAGACTTTGCACCAACAACAAAAAAGATATAGAACAGAGCATATACAAGAATCAACAAGCAATTTTGTGCATCAGTCTATTTTATTTATCTCTGAACTATAACAAGATCATATCTAGTATTTCTTCAAGTGTTCAAGCTACAAATAACTCATCAAGAATTCAACACTTTGAAGAACCACAAACAAGAATCAATTTACTGATTCTCAGCCCAACTTTGATTCAACATCAAAGGTTTTAGACTGTGAAGCAAACCGGGAAGGTTTCGCCAAGGACAGTTGTGACAAGCAGTCGGGTAGACTGTGTTTGTGGTGGTAGCTGGTGAAGAGGCAATCCTACCCTCTAAGGATCAGTGGTTCAAGCATTTGAAGAGCAGCAATTCTACCTGTTCTACAATTGTTTAGATAGTGACGCTAGGGATTAGCCAAAGACTATTGTATAGGACTTTTGTAATGATTCACCTCAAGAAGTTCTAGTGGAATTTTCCTCCGCACCACGAGGAAGAGAGGACGATGGGATTACACCACCTGGAACCTCTATAATATCCGCCTTATTTACTTTACGCATTTATTTATTTATTCAACATTTACTTATAGCATTGTGATACTTGATTGTTATACACCTCACATCCACAACCGACATTCACGTAATTCGATTCACAAAGACTTAGTATTCATAATAGAATAACAAGATCAATCAAAAGGCTAAAATCATATCCGCTGCCGGTTGACTCAGTTTCAGCTTAAGTCAGTTTGACTTAATCTTAGCTTTGTCAGCTTAACTCCACACAAGTTTTTAACTGAACCTTAATTTGTTTTAAATCCAGTTTTAGGGACAAGTTTATTCCCCCCCCTCTAAACTTGTGTTAGCCTTTTCAAGGGACCAACAGTAAGCATTATTGAGCTTCCGGTGTTGTTGCATAAAACTCACTCCTCCTTCGAAAATTCACCGGCTTTCACTAGTGCCAAAGGTACATTATCATTCCTCAAACCATCATAAGTTTCATGACTAGGCTTTCCATTCCCCAAACTCTTGCTAGCTTGCATTCCTTCAAACTTTTTATTAAGAGTTGCTAATTGTGCTAACATTTCCGATTTTATGGTTGATTCTCTTACAAAAGCAACTTTCATTGTACTTGTACCAGTTTCTCACATCCGGTTGTTCTTTGAAATTTTCTCAATAGCATCATACATATCTTGTGCCATACTCATCATCAAAGAACCATTACAAGCTTTATCAACCTCCACACGTGCCTCTTTCCTCAACCTTTGGCAAAAGAATTGAATTTTCATATCCAAAGAATATCCGTGATCAGGACAAGCCTTCAACAACCTCTTAAATCATTCCCAAGCAACATCAAGTGATTCTTCGGCCCCTTGCTCAAAACTAGCAATCTCAACCTTCAATTCCAAATTCCAGCCCGGAGTGAAATATTGCTTCAAGAACTCATTTTAAATGTCTTCCCAACTGGTCAAGGAATGGTGAGGGAGTGCATAAACCATTATTTAGCTTTACCATTCAATGAAAAAGGAAACGTCGACATCCTTGTTAATTCTTTATGGATGCCATGACTTATTGCCGTGTTTCAAAATTGTTCAAACAAGTAGAGGTGGTGATGTGGGTCCTCATGATCCTCACCAAGGAATTGGCATCGAGTATCAATTAAACCAAAAGATGAGATTTCACCTCAAAAAAGTTGGCACCATCATTGGGTAGGCGAATGGGGTCATTGGGTTGATTCATTCTCACGGTTTGGTCACAAATGGGTCTCGGGTTTGGAGGGTTATTGTTGTTGTTGTTGTTCCGGTTGTTTTGGTTTTGGATGTTTTGGTTATTGGGATTTTGGTAATTGTTGAGTGGTGGAAGATAGTTGTTGTTTGGTTGTGGTGGATTTGGATTTTCGGGATTTTAGGCATGGCCTTGGGCACGATTGAGCCCTTGCTCTTCTTGTGCGTCTGTAAAGTTCTCATCATCCATCTCTACTTCTTGATTAGATGACTCTTGTGAAGAACTTTCACCTCGATTAGGCTCTTGGCTTGCTTGACTACCTTTATTTTTTGCACTCAAACTTTGAATGTAAGTGTTGATATCCGAACGATATGGAGTGAGCGGTGCCTTGCCTTGTCAAGAACGGGTCATCCACTACAAGATGGAAACAACAAGAAAATAATAAAACAACACTTTGTGACTTACCAAGAGGTAAGCACCAAAGGAACAAAATAGAAAGGAGATTAGAAAAGATTGACTTATTCTCAAAACTTTTTAGCTATTACAAGTATCAACCGTTACACAATTCCCGGCAACGGCGCCAAAAACTTGATCGGTACTTTCCTAGGAGTCCAATCTTACCGGCAGTGTACCGGGTCAATGGTAGTCTAGTAAGTGGTCAAGGTCATATCTACGAGGATTGTGAGGTTGAACACCAAAAAGCTATTATTATCTTGATCTAAGTCGCAATAATACAAGAAAGTAAATGTATCTAAAAATCTACTACTACAAAGGGTGATAAATGATGAAAACCTAGCCAAGATAATGCATTGATCAAGCAAACATCTATTAGCATCATAGGAATGAACTACCTACCAACCTTCCAATGGTTTTCTAGTGTGTGTTATCGATGCACTCCTAAGCTAATAATTCCCCCTCAAATGAGTGTATGAAATTACTTCATGCCTCCTCCTTGGTCTAAGAACCCTAGACCTAATGATTCAACATGATTAAGATCTTGAATGCAATGACAATGTCAATACTCCCCGGATAATAAATTGAGTTCCATTAAGGTCAATTTTACCTTCCGGTTCTCATATTCTTTCACCCACGCCAAGCATCTCTTTTCAGTCTCAACTAAGTGTGTGTGTGCAGGTGCTAGGTGATCAATCCAACACCAACAAGCAATTCAATGAAAATAGGAAAAGAAAACAACAACACATGAAGCTATGATTCATAAATTAACATTCCCAATCAACTAATAAAGATTAAACTATCACAGCAACATTATCTTGTCTAAAATAAACTAGCCACTCATGACTATGAATACAAACTTTTCAATGTAAGCATTCATAAGCATAAGAGCAATTAATTCAAAGTAAAGATAAAGAATTGTACCAATAACAAGCTAGAAACTCGAATTGGAAACCTTTATTAGAACTCCAAAGCTTCAATGGAATTGATACACAAGTGTACTCCAAATCCAACAAAGTGATAGAAACTACAACTAGGAATTCTTTAATGTTACAATAGAGATTAAGAGCTAAACTTTAGTTAAATTTAGGCTAAAAGAGCCCCTTGGGGCGTGGGGTGTCTCCAAGGGTTTGAGGGAGTTTGGGGAATAAGAAGATATTAATGGATGGATGAAAATTTACTTTTAAATGTTGAAATCTCGCTTTTCTGGCGTTTCCGGCGTGCACCGGAAAGGTCTGGCGTGCGCTGGAAACCTCTCCGGGATTCTGCAACTCAGCATCTCAGTAAAACGGCTACAAATTGAGTTGTAGGCCTCCGATTGAAGTGATTCAAAATGCGTCAGAAATCTAGTTTCTTGATCTACAACTCTCATGAAGAAGTCTGCTCTATAAAATGCCTCTAAGTTGGGTCAAATGTCCGTTGAATGTATGCTACGGTAGAAATGCAAAAGACAATTGATCCGTTTGAACTTGTTAGCTTCCGGCACACTCTTCTAGCTCTCAAAGACGTGCTTAGGCTCAACATGTGTCATCCATCGGGGTCTTGGTCAACCTATAATCCTGCAATACAACACTAAAATACCAAGCGCAAACCCGATACGACGCTCCGGTAACTATAACCGATACAAAACCTATCAAAATATGATATTTTATATAATAATTACTATCTATACACATGGATGGAACTAAGAAAATAATTACTCGAGTTGATACGAAACATCAATAAATGCATGAGAAATGGGGATAAAACATTGTAAAAAGTATCATCTAGTTGACTTACATCACCTGACTCATCATTGTCTTTAATAATAGTATTGCCAAGCCCCATATATTCCAGATGGATCTCAACATCCATTGTCCAGGATAGATAATTTCTTCAAAATATATCCAGTGGTACAAATTTCTGCCTCAAGATGTTAGCCATAACAGAAACAAACGAAAAATATATTGACAAGGATTACCTCCATGCTCTGTCAAAGTTTTCTGAGTAACTTTCTGCAGGATGATTTACTCAGTACCGGTAGATACTCGTGCTGATAACGTATTATATAATATATGTATTTGAAGTACTAAAATAAAGAAAGTACTACTGCTTTCTCAACTCAGTCAAATGGGAAAACGGGGAGAGTATTATTTTGGTAACTTCTCTGTATAGTAATTGAAAGGTGGTAATTTTTATTGTCTTTACATTAATCAGCGAACTAATATATATATATATATATATATAACAGAAGAAGTGTGAGTTGCCTGCAACCTATATTCACCCATGTGATACTTAGCAAGTAATACAATGTCATCACGTGAAATAAGGATGACTGATAAAGATTGATCTAGATAATTACCTAACGTGGTATCATTTAATAAAGCCACGACATATCTCACATAGCTTTATGGTATAAAAACATTTGTCGATCATATCATATATTCAGGGTGTATGTTATCTAATGGACATCCACACTTTATGTGTTATAGTTATGACAAGTGTATATTTATAACACCAGTTATAACATGAATTATTTATAACAGTTTACTGTTATTTTGTTTGAGACAAGTGAAAATATGAGAGACCAAAGTGTCGTTTTCATCCGGGCAGTTTAACAAAATGAAGGTAGTAGCAGCTTATTTGCTGACCATTTTGGGAGACAACACCCAACCATCCCTCGATGATGTTAAGGATATCCTAGGCTTTGTTGGAGCTAAGAGTGATGATGAAAAGATTGAATTGTTGTTAACTGGAGTCAAGGGTAAAGATATTAATGAGTTGATTGCAGCTGGTAGGGAGAAGTTAGCTTCAGTGCCAGCTGAAGGTGGTGTTGGTATTGTTGTTGCTAAAGTTGCTCCTACGGCCGGAGGAGTTACTGCTCCACATGCAACTGAGGCAAAGAAAGAGGAGAAAGTGGAAGATAAAGAGGAGTCTGATGATGAGATGAGATTCAGCCTTTTCGATTAAGGAGGTTACTTTGCTGATATATGGCTGATTAAAGCACTTGAAGCTCTTTTTGTAACTTCTTGATGTTGTTAGTTAGTTATGTCGTGTATTCTTGATTTGGTTAGGTAGTTTTGTGAGAACTCATATTTCTTGTTTTGAGTTGTGGCACTTTTGGAAATATTGTTCTTCTTTTCAAGAATTGAATTTGGGTTGTTATGATACATTTTTACTTGGTTAAAAAAGTGTCGTTTTCATTTAATAAATAATAATAATAAACGAACCGACATCTTCTGAACCACTTTGCTCACTAACGGGAACATTAGTTTTCTCTCTCACTAAAACCCTTTGCTCTGACCTCTCATTAAAATCCTCAGCCTTTCTTCTTTTGTGCTTATTTTTTCCGGTGCCGGACGCTTTTTTCGTTTCTTTTATTCTCTTTTTGTTCCGGTTACCCGTTCTTTTTTATTGTCCCTTTTCCTCCTCCTTTTTCACTGCTCGGGGGTCTCTTCAACTTGGAACGGTTGGCCGGTGCTTCTTGCCAGAAAATTGTTTTCCCTTTGCTTTGGCTTAGATCGACGGTGTTTTTTTAGGGAAACATTCTCCGGCGATGATTCCTTGTTGAATCGCCGATTTCTGGCCGGAGATGGTGCTTTTATGACGATCCGGCGGTTGGTGTTTTCCGGGATCGGCTTCAGGATGTAGCCGGCTTTGCATGTCAATGGGAGTATATCCTTTATGCCCATTTGCATGTTCAGATCAGTCCATTCCTCACCTCCTTTTTCCGGCGATGGGATTGGTTTTACAGTTGCCGGTTTTAAAAAGATTTTCTTTGTTTTTCTAATTCCATTGCTCTGCCGGTTGCGGTTTGGGGATGATCTGTAGCGGTTCGTGATTACGGATGGGGATTTGAGGCGGCTGTTGTCCTTTTGTGTCCGTGGTTTTTTATGTTTGTTTGTTTATGTGTTTTGGATCAGGACGGTGATTGTCGGTTTTTCCGGATTGTTTTTTAGTTTTGTCTAAGTCTGTTTATGCAATGGATATGATTATTATATTATGTAACCAAATCATATCCTCTAGTGTGAGACAACATTTGGTCGAGATGGGTTATCCTCATCTCCTTTGTTTTCCTTCGTTTTTAGTGGCGTGTCCAACACTCTGGCGATGTAATTCCAAAATTCTTCTGCATTACCGTGGTAATTCGGTATAACGTGTTTATTGTTTTTTCTTAATTAAAAAAAAATTTATATAACAACAACAACAACTATGTTTATTCTTTTTCTTAATTAAAAAAAAATTTATATAACAACAACAACAACTATCCTCATCATCTGAATCCAACAATAATAATAAAAATATAAAAATTAAAAAATTAAAAAGAAAAACCTATCCTCATCACCCCGTAGAACCCCCGGAAAAAATTCAAACAAACAACCGCACACACCACGGAGGAGCCCGTAGACCGGCGTAACACCGCCGATTTTCTCCCACTCGAGCGTCGAAAAGTCTCCTTCCACTGAATGCATCTTCATCATGCCGTTTCATTTCAATCCCCTTCCACCACCACACTTCCAGCTTCCAGCAATGCCGTTTCCTCCGTTTCAAACACTTTAAAATCCCCTACGAGGCCGCTACTTCCCGCCGCCGGGAAGACGGCCGGTACCTGTTTTTATTCTTCTTCAATTCATAAAAGATGCGGGACTGAAACCTTCTCGCCCAAATCGCGGCTGAGTTCTCCGAGCTTCCGTAATTGCTCCGTAGAGGACGACGAGAGGATAAGAGAAGGAAATGGGCATTTAGTCAAGGAAATCGATGTTGCAACCCTGGGAAATCTGTGTGTTGATATCGTCCTTAATGTTCCTGAATTGCCTCCCAAGCCGCCTTCTCAGCGTAAAGCTTATTTGGATGAGATCTCCAAGTCTCCTCCTGATAAGGTAATTCTTCCTTTTCTTCTCTTTCCTTAATATTGATGATTCTTTATCGTTTTGCGGGGCCTTCTTGCATCCATGGCTTGGATTCTACGCACATGATTTATGTTGTATGTCTTGAGGCCATGCCAAACTGGGCTAGACTCGTTGTATGGTTAACAATTTGTAGTCTGCATATTTTCTTCTCCTGTTTTGGAAGTGATTTTCATGTGCTTTCACTCACACTGCCTCAAGCGATTCAATTCGCATAGGTTGGTTGGTCGGTATATGTTGATTTCTTCTGCTTATTCGGCAACCCCTCAAGAATGTGCGGAGCATGGCTATGCACATATCTTTGATTTCTTTGCTTAGGTTGCAAAGGGCATGTGTAAGGCATGGGATCTAGTTAACTGATAGAATATGTGGAGTATGGCTATGCACATATCATGCAAAAACATGGACCAGAGAATTGTTTCAACCTATTGACAGAAGATTGGAATCAGAAGCTGTACTTAAGCAGAATATTTGGGAGCTACCTATCTTTAAATGGCTGGTCCTCGTATTTGCTATAGAATTTACCTTAGAGAAAAATGGAATGTTGGAGAGCTTAGGAACTTAGTTGCCATTCATACCTAGTGATTTCCTTTTTGCTAGATTTCCTACAGTGTGGCCTAGTTGATGCTGATCAACTTCAATGTGAAGTTATGCCACCTTAGTATGGGGAAGGCGGAGTAGGGAGGCAAAGGGAGAGTGACAGAAACTGTTGCTATGAGTGGCATTCACTTCATGTGATAATGGGTAAGTGGAAGAATTAAGTCATTACTTTCATTTATCAAAAAGAGGACAGCTTGAAAAAGCACAAGAGGAGCAATTCAGAAATCCATTCAGTTCCTTTTCTGTCCTCATTTTCTTTTTGCCACAAAGGAATGAGCAGATTATATGTAGATTTTCTTCTCCCTCTTAAGTGTTCATGTTCCTCCTTTTATCTTTTAATTGTTTTTCCCTCACTAAGCCATTTATGATTATCATGTTTTTATGTCCCTCATCTCCTCGTCTTGTTATTGAGTACATATGAAGTAGAATCTAGAATATGCATTTGCTTTCAGATTTGAGCATTTGTTTTACCTACTTTTTTTGGTCTTATATGTGCATAGCGATATTGGGAGGCCGGTGGAAACTGCAATATGGCTATAGCAGCAGCAAGACTAGGCCTTAACTGTGTTACAATTGGTCATGTCGGTGATGAAATCTATGGGCACTTCCTTTTGGATGTTCTTAATGATGAAGGAATAAGTATAGTGAGGATGAATGAGGAGATTGATGCTGTTTGCAGTTCAAGTACTGATTATGAAACTCTTCTCTGCTGGGTTCTGGTAGACCCTTCCCAAAATCATGGATTTTGCAGGTAAATTTTTTTTTTTCCTGGTATTAAATTGATTTTTAGTTTTTGTGGTTTTCCTTGAGTAAGCATGGAAATATTTTCATTTTCAGTCGAGCAGATTTCAGTGCTGATCCAGCATTTAGTTGGTTGAAGCACCTTGCCCCCTCTGTCAAGAAGGCTATCAAACTATCAAAAGTCCTGTTTTGTAATGGATATGGCTTTGATGAACTTTCGCCTGCTGTCCTCACATCTTCTTTGCACTATGCTGTTGAAGTTGGAACTTCGATCTTCTTTGACCCTGGACCACGGGGTAAAACACTAATTTCCGGGTCACCTGATGAGCAAAGAGCTTTTGATCAGTTACTAAAATATAGTGATGTACTTCTGTTGACTTCTGAGGAGGTTTGACTCTTGATTGCCATTAACTATTTTTTTTTCTTTCTCATTTGGTCAATCCTTTGTTACAACACTGTAATATGTTTATTCCTTGTAACATTTCAGGCGGAATCATTGACTGGTATAGCAAACCCGACTCTTGCAGGAAAGGAGTTGCTTAGGATGGGAGTTCGCACAAAGTGGGTAATTGTCAAAATGGGTGCGAGTGGTTCACTTTTAATATCCTCATCAAGTGTATCTTATGCCCCTGCATTCAAGGTATGATTATTTGTCTATCACATGCGTATATGGTCTGTTTGAAATGTATCTTATGCCCCTTTATAACCCTACCAAACTCATTATCATGTATTCTTTAAATTTTACTCCCTCCGTTCCAAAATAACTGAGGCAGTTGCCAAAAAGATTTGTTCCAAAATAACCGAGGCAGTTACATTTCCAATGCATCATTTATTGTGTTTTTCCTACATCTACCCTTATTTACTAAGAAGTCAGAGAATAAATACACCATTGCATTAATTATAGACTTAGGGTTTTTTAGTCATTTTGACATTCAAATTAGAGCATTAACTTTCATCCTTAATATGCGTGTTTTTGGCAACTGGATCAGTTATTTTGGAACGGAGGGAGTAATGTTTAAGGATATATCTGTGTTTAATTTTCATTCTTTTGTGTTTGACATTTGTATAGAAATATCATATACTTTTAGAATAGTGAAATAGGTAAAACTTATTAAGCAGCACATCTTCTCTGTAAATCGAACAGGTGGATGTCGTTGACACGGTGGGATGTGGGGATAGTTTTGTGGCTGCAATAGTATATGGCTTCATACATAGCATGCCTTTAATCCATACATTGGCACTGGCAAATGCAGTGGGTGCTGCAACTGCTATGGGCTGTGGTGCTGGTAGGAATGTTGCAAACCTCTGTAAAGTAATACAACTCATGACGACATTCAATCTCAATGAGGATGACGACTTCTGTTTGCATTTGCTTGATGATGAAGATTCTGATATTGATGAGGTAACACTGCTCTCGAAAGCAACCATGAATGGAAGCAACAGTCGTTTGAAACGTGTTTTCCTGAACAAAGTTGTATCTGAATTGCTACCCAAGCTTGAATCAAAGCGGATTAGAAGAGCTGTTCGAACTTGACTTGAATTCGAATCATGTCTGCTGCAGCTAATTCTCTCTTGTTAATTGAAACTTGTATTCATACCAATATGGATGTTATTGTAGCCAGGGCATGAGAATTTTGGTTAAGTTTGAGCAAGAATGCCTTTCAGATTTCGCGTATTGATGTTATTCCTAGTAATATTAGAGGTAGGTTTAGATTTGCTGATGGAGCTCATATGGGTGCTTTTGGGGGACAATTGTGTTCATGTGTGGCTTATTCGACCCGTTGGTTGGTTGGTCTGTAAAGCTTTACTGGGTAAATGATTCAGTTATTGAGTCGATACTACTGTAACATTAAGGGGGATCGAGTAATACATAAAGCAGACAACACTCTGTCAATTTGTCATCTATCAAGCTTTTTCTTTATTGATCAAGTCCCACCATCACTCATTCGAAAGCACCACCACGTATCACCGATAAAATCACACATAAACAGCCAGACATCCTTACAAAACACACGTTATTGTTATTACTTCTAGCAACATATATATTTTTTTACTTCGCCGAGCCTCTCTCTGGGACATTGCCCAGATCGTTACGCCTTTCGTGCTTGTTGGAACTTACCTGACAATGAATTTCGCTACCTTAGGACCGTTATAGTTATGGTCGCCGTTCACCGGGGCTTCGGTCGCTGGCTCCCTATCATCAGGCCACCAACTTCTTTGACCTTCCGGCACTGGGCAGTCGTCAACCCCCCATACATGGTCTTACGACTTTGCGGAGACCTTCGGCACCACTTTATGAACGTTACGGTCACTGACGCTACTTTGTAAAAGTAATGCCAGTGGTTCTGACGTTACTCACCATCAACACTTATGAAGCTATAGTGTCGGACCGTCGGTGTCACTGACGTCATTTTAGAAAAATAACGTCCGTACTACTGAAAAGTAATGTTAATGACGGTGACATTTTTTCCGTAAGAAATGATAATGGTGTCGAAAATAATTTAAAGATAGTCGGAAGTATAAATATGGTGTTAGATAGAAACGTTGTATATATTGGCTAAATCCGATTGGGCCAGACTCTCAACAAACACTTGACCCGCTTAATTTTTAGAAAGCCCAAAACCTTTGGGGCATCATAATTCATAAATGGAAGGACGTATATAGTTTTGTTGGTGTGTGTGGATGTCACGCGTACAAATCTCACCTGATTAACGTTGGATCATTTTCAGCTGCCGTAGCAAGAGCTGAGCTCCGGCCATCGGAAATCAATTGAAAAGGGAAAATGCTAGGACGGCTCTCTTCTCTACGCCTTCTTGAAATTCGTCAAGCCTTCGGGAGAATCCCTCAGGTCACCTACGGTTTCCCATTTTAAGTGTTTTTCCGTAATGACTGAGTATCTTGCTTGTTTGTCTTTGAGCTCTTAATGAATCCTGATTGTGTTTTATCCCAGGCTTCTAGATCATTGTCCACTGCCTTCAATTATGTAAGTCATGCTGTTCTTATTCACAGGATCTTTTAATTTTTAGTTTTTTTGGATTTTTTATTCTCTGTGCTTGATTTATTGTACATTGGGAAATCGGTGATTTTATGTCTCAATTTTTTTTTTTTTGGTGTGTGCGTGTTCAGCACATTGATACTCCAGATAATAATCCAGATGTTCCATGGGAGTTCTCGGAAACAAACAAAGCTAAGGTTTGTCAACATACTTTGCTCCTTCTAGCTCATGTGTTTGTCTAGTGGTGGTTATCAGCGTGATTGTTTTATGTGCTAACTAGTGAAATGCTGGTAATTTTTGCTTCCTAAAGCTTTTGATTTGTGAGTATGGCATGAAATGTAAGCTCTGTTATCTAATGAAATGTAAGCTCTCCATTTTTAAGCTTTTAAGTGAAAATACCTGTTCCAGTTAAGTACACAAGATCACATGCATACTCAAGAGTCTTGGGATTATCAGGATCCACTTGCATACTCGAGAGTCTTGGGATTATCAGTTAGAGATGCATTCGTTTCTGTTTGTTTGGTTCGAATAGTGTCTTCGTTCTGGAGTGAATTTCATTAGTTTCACAAGAATGGACCATCCTACTTTGCTTGGACCATTTACTTGAGTCTTTTGCTCGTGTCACCTATTCTTGGTATTCCTCAAATTCGTAAATTGGTAAACATATGACCATTATGTAGAGCTGTTTCTCTGGATGCTAACTAAAAGTGATGTATTTAGCCCTTTTTCATTTTTTTTAATTTTTTTTTTCTTAAATTGAATATGACGCTAAAGGTTTATTTGCTGTTTTTAACTCGCATTTCTGGAAAAAAAATTCTTTGATTCCATGATCATACAAAATAATTGGTGTACATAGCGCCAGTTCTGTTTCTGCATGTTTTCCAAGAAGTGTTGGCTATATTTTGCTATTCGGTACATTAAATTTCATAATCTGGCATGTTATCTAATCTTTACTAAAATAAAGATCTATGGAGTCCATTTGTTTAGTACAGTATGTCCGTTGCCTCATTAAGTGACGTAGCCTTTGTTAAAAAAATGTCGTGGTTGGTTAAACACTTAGAATTTTCCCTTTCTATTCATTTGATTTTTCAACTGTATAAGTTGATTTTACCATTGTTTTGTTTCTAGGGATACATAAGCCAAGTCTCCTTGGCATTGATCATGTGGTTAAGTTTCACGTTCATGTCAATCTCTGAAATACACGGAAATGTGTATGATTTACATCTAATCAATCATAGATGTTACAGGGTGTTGAGTTCTTTCTGGCTAACTTTGCGCTTTATGTAGGTGAAGGAAATATTGTCTCACTACCCGTCTAACTATAAGCAATCTGGAGTTATTCCTTTGCTGGATCTTGCACAGCAACAACATGGTGGATGGCTCCCTGTTTCGGCCATGAATGAAGTATGTTATAATTTTACACATTTGACATCAATTCAGCCTGCTACATTAATACATATTTCTGTAGAAAGATTACTTTTTTTTAGGATAAATGCTGCTGTTGTTTTTTTTTTTTTTTTTTGAAGGGAATGCTGTGTTTTTAAAGTGTTAAATTGATGGTTATCTTGTTTGCTTTCTGCTAGACTTTTGAAGGCCGACTCAATGTTTAGTCTTTGGCTCATATAATATGTTTGGTTGATTCTTTTGTCCATTGTTTTTTCTCTTAGGTTAGAAGAATACAGATGTCTCTGGTCAACAATTTTTTGTTATATTCATATAGATTGCTATAGTCCATCGTGCATACTTAGGTTACTTTGCATTGCCTTTTGTCATGTTGCAACACTTCTTCCCCTTTGGACACTTATATTTGTTTATAGGTGTGTGTGGTTATCTTGCTATCTTCATGGTTTGTGTAGTATCATTCATTACTTTATACTTTTCTGATATAACATAGGTTGCTAAAATAATTGGAGTTCCTCCTATACGTGTGTATGAGGTGGCAACATTCTATTCTATGTTCAACCGATCAAAGGTATGAGCTCATTACTCATATGAGCTTCGTTTTGTTATACAGCTTGGCGTATTGAGCAGTCTTCGTTTTGTGATACAAATTTGGTCTACTGAACTGTCTTTGTTTCAGGTTGGAAAATACCATCTTTTGGTCTGTGGTACAACCCCTTGCATGATCCGTGGTTCGCGAGATATTGAAGACGCATTGCTTAAACACTTAGGAGTAAAGCGCAATGGTAGTTTAGTGGGGTGTGTTTTTCTTTTGTTGAGAAGATAGTTGAGGAATCACAATTTGGTGTTTTCCATTTGCAGAGGTGACAAAGGATGGATTGTTCTCAGTTGGAGAAATGGAATGCATGGTAATTACATTTTATAGCCTTTTTTAACATTTGATATTTGCTTGTTTTGGGTCATGGCAATGACATATTAGGTGGCTGCAGGACCCTTTACCCTAACAAACACCCAGATTATTTTTTCTAAGTTGGCGATCCAATGATTTGAGCTTCCTTTGCTTTAGTGAATATTGTATCATATTGCTAATGATCTGTTCGATGTTCCCATAGGGGTCTTGTGTTAATGCTCCAATGATTACAGTAGCAGACTACTCTAATGGATCTGAAGGGTACACGTATAATTACTACGTAAGTCTATGAGATGACAATTTCTCTAAGATCCCCGTGTTTCTTGGTCTTTTCTTGGAGTTTCTCAAGTCCTTTTTGTCTGTGTCTAAAATTTATAGGAAGATGTCACTCCTAAGCGAGTTGTGGAGCTCGTTGAGGCATTAAGGAGAGGAGAAAAGCCTCCGGTAAGGAAATAAATCTGGAACTAAATCTCTCTTTATTAGCATAGAAAAAATATTGACTTGTATCGTCGTCATTCATGCCTGCAGCGTGGCACACAAAATCCGGGACGAATCAATGCAGGACCCGAAGGAGGGAATCTTACTTTGTTAAGTGAGCCAAAGGCTCCTCCATGCCGTGATCTTGATGCTTGTTAAACTCTTTTGCACTTCTCTCTAATAACAAAAAAGGGGTTGGATATTGAGCACAGACCCTACTTATTAGACTATATTACATTATTTTCCTGCCAGTATGTATCATGTGTATTGGTATTTCCTTTTTTGACCATTTTCTTAACTGCACATTATGTCGAAGTTGTTTGTTACCTTTGAACTCAATGGCATGATATGGATATGCCATAAAAATGCTTGATGCTTTTATTTAGCATATAACAAAAAAAACACAGCATTCTGCTATACATAGCCTTGAACTTGGAGTGTTGCCTTCTGTAAAGCCTGTCCGTTTCAGTTTCTTTTTCTGCGTTACTAGTTTTACTGCGGTTACTGGTTTTACTGCAGTTTCAAAGTATATATTGTTGATATATAATATATAAAATTTTAATTATCTATCTCCCCATAAACTTGTATTAAATAATATGCTGTTGAAATAATATATAAACCTCCCCATAAGCTTAAGCTGTTTGGGAGAGATGTTTTCCAACATATACATTTCACTAGCTGTTTATAATGAGATGGCAACAAGGAAAGGAATGTATGTTTCAAAAGAAAAATAACCCTAAAGCCTTATATAAAGTTAAATTGAGATGGTTGGCCATTATATTACAGTTTGACTTGAGGCAAACAAAGGTAAAGTCAATTATGTTTCACTTCTTTCCACTCTTTATCTCTTTGGAAAATTATACGGGGACAGTATTGTGTCATGCTTTAAATTTATATGTATACTATTTTTATTTTTTTAGGAGAGAGAAGGACGGACATGGCTATGTTGTTTCATTTCTTTTGGAAGAAGTTAATCCTGGCGAAATTCAAGCTTTAATGGATTTTTTTTTTTAACTGAAAAATTCAAGCTTTAATGTTGATTATGCATATTGGGGAAGAGTGGAGTTCGAAAATGGACTTTGTGATTGTGTCTTCTTTACTCTATTGCTCGGAATTTTCGGATTGGGTGTAAAAAGATTTTCCGACGACCTGTAATTCCGGCCATGGCAGCCATTTTATTTTTTAAAAGTTACTGAAGATTCAAGCTTTAAAGTTGATTATGCATATTGGGGAAGAGTGGAATTTGAAAATGGACTTTGTCATTGTGTCTTCTTTAGTCGAATTGGCTATAAAAAATCATAAACATAATGATTCCATGTTTGTCTAATTATCATATCATTTATAGGTGATTGCTGAGATGACAGGTGGAGGAGTTGATCGAAGCATCGAGGCCAAGCAAAATCAAAATCACTGGTGTTGTTCCAAGGAAGAAGAGGAGTTTAAGAAATAAGTCATCATCCCAACATGTGGAGCAATCATCACAACCTATGGAGCAAGGATTTGTAGCATTGCTTCAACGAAGCGAGTACCTTTCGCATGATGATAGTTTAGTTGTATGTTCCCTCCCATAGAAGTGTTGAATTTAAGCGGTGATTCAGTCTTCTAAGGTAATGTTGATATAGCGTTATTTATGTATAGCGCATTTTTGGATAGCTCTGATATAGAGCATTTTTTGGTCTTCTCTTTTTGCTTGGTATGGCTCATAGAGCGCCTTTCATGTATGCTATGAACGTTATTTGATGATCTTCTTTTGGTAATTTGATTCTCCTTACAGCAAATGGTTTTTATCACTTTTATTATTGTTCAAGTTTAGTACAAATATATAGTGGAAAACAAAGATTTTGGAAGCAATTATTTCCATATTTCTTTCTTTCTTTTTTTTTTTTTTTTTTTGTTGTCATTTTGTCCTTAGTATACTTTACGATTTAAGTAATAAAATTCTCATATACTACTACTGATATTCTCATTTTCTAGTCTAGTTCATGTGCAAGTTTTTCAACAGGAATATTAATATTGTTTCAACCACTCTGATACAACAAATGTCCTTACCGATTCGGAATAAATTTGACAGATAGAAAAATATTTCAACAATAAAGATAAACATAATTCAGAAACTTGATTATCAACGGAAGTGCAATGACCTTAGTCATTAAGCAAAATTCAGTCCCCGTCATTCAAATCCATATAAAAATCAATTGTAATGGAACTACACGTGATCCGTAAAAATAAATCCTTCCTTACCCGCATTGCATAATATACTCCATAACAATGCATTTACTTTAGTCATTCCTCTTCACATCACTACAAAGCAAGACACATGGCAACTTGATACACACAGTAGGCGATGTGGGCGGAACACCATAGGCTTCAAAAGCTCCATACCAAGATATGGTAGGCTCGGTCCAACTAACGAACGCATGTTGACCACTCGCTCTTCTTTCTTATGATATGCTCTTGTGCACCGGAAACCACTCGAGCCAACGAGTGAAATGAAATGAAGCGAGCGAGCGTAATAAGCGAGTTATTAGCGTAGCGAAGCGAGTAGACAAAGCTACTCGAAGTTGTTTAAGAACAAAAAGATTACATTAAACTTCTACATTAAATGAACATTTTATTGAAAGAAACACACACACACAAAACTACAATATCCATGTGAAATACACAAGGAGATACAATAAAAATCATCATAGAATTCAACGATCCGTTGAATTATAGGTCACTTCATTCGAATGAGACAGCGAAGGCCTTCCCCTTTCAACATATACTCAAAAGCTTTGTTTATCTCAGCAAACTTCACTTCGTGTGTGGTAAACTTTTCCAATTCAAGCTCCTGCACAAACCGGAAAAAAAAAAGGTCACAAAAGCTCCAGACTTTGCACAACATGATTTGTATATTATATCAAGATGCATAACATGGTTTATAATGTTAACTTGGACATGTAGTATTTCTCAACAATAGAAGGGAGGTCGGATCGCGGTTTATAGTTACCGAATAAGGTACCCTTAAGAGTCCTTTCATTTAGAGTATTCATTGGATGTGTCCTAAAGACTGCATCTTTATGTGGTACTGCTACTAGTATAGCTACTCCCCAACCCTGTAATAAAATTGTCTAGATAAATTCACAAGATGCCGTTTTTATGCAAGAATTAAGGTTTTACTAACTAGTATGAATTGAAAATTGGAGAAACTAACATCATGGACGCATTCGAAAGCTGAGTTCAAGGCATTAGTGTTTCCGGTGCATTCAACGCTTCGATCAACTCCTCCACCTGTCATCTCAACAATCGCCTATATATGATATGATAATTAGGCAAACATGGAATCATTATGATTATGATTTTTTTCACAGCCAATTCGACTAAAGAAGACACAATGACAAAGTCCATTTTCGAATTTCACTCTTCCCCGATATGCATAATCAACTTTAAAGCTTGAATCTTCAGTAACTTAAAAATAAAAAAAAAACCTAAAAAAAAAAACATGGCTGCCATGGCCAGAATTACAGGTCGCCAGAAAATCTTTTTACACCCAATTCAAAAATTCTAAGCAATAGAGTAAAGAAGACACAATCACAAAGTCCATTTTGAACTCCACTCTTCCCCAATATGCATAATCAACATTAAAGCTTGATTTTTCCAGTTAAAAAAAATCCATTAAAGCTTGAATCTTACCGGGATTACCTTCTTCCAAAAGAGGTGAAGCAACACGGCTAAGTCCGTCCATCTCTCTCTTAAATCACAACAATGGTGGGCTGCCGGACCGGCCACTGAAGCCAAACAAGAGCAGCAATAAAAAGATTTAGTGAGAAATGGGAGGCAGATAAGCAACGGGAAGATTTTATGAGATGGGGGACTATATTGCAATTTTTGTATAAATGAGGAGTAAATGTTGAAAGCTTGGTTTTCATTACATGTGCAAAAAAAATTGTGTGGCTAAGATTACTCTCAGCCACGTGTCACGCCAGGAATCACCCAAAGCTAGATTAAAGTTGGGACGACAAAAGCTCTGGATCCGGACCACAATATAACACACCTTCCGCAAAATCCTTACAATCCGTTAATGTTATGGTTCAAGCAACAAACTTTGCCCAATACAAAGACATGCAACTCAAGAAATTAATACATGAAACACCGACACTTCAATTTGGACACCGTGCGTCGTGTCCGGCACATTTTTGACACGACACGCGACCGACATGTGTCGGCTGATTAAAATAATATTATTTAAAAATTTAATATCCGACACACTTCCGATACGCTGTCGACACTCCCGACAATCTCCGACACTCATGAACCCATTTTTTAAATTTTGTTTTTTTTCCTTTATTTAAGTTTTCTTCGATGGAAACGTTAAAACACACGATTTCCATTTCTATAATAATTTGTAACAAATAATACATCTTATTAAGTTTATATGTTTCTTGTTATTAAACAATCATTTTTACAATTTGTAATATTTTGAAGGTCGATCACAATTTCTTTCGGCACCGTATAAATGTCAAATATATATTTTAAATATTCATAGAGTTTACATATTACCTATTTTATTTTGTCTAGTTTTTTATAACGTGTCAGCGGCGTGTCGTGTCCTTAAATTTTGGAATTAGCCGTATCGCCGTGTCCGTGTCGTGTCGTGCGGCGTATCCGTGTCCGTGTCCGTGTCCGTGTGTGTGCTACATAGCATAAAGCTACTTCCTCCGTTTTTTTAACTGTCGCATAGAGAAGAATCACATAGATTAAGAAAATAATTAATATGTCTGAAATATAGTATAAAAAGACTAATTTGTCCTTTGATTTTTTTTTTGAATATATATATATACACACTCAATAAATGTTGATTATATCTTGTTAATTGAAGTAGTATATTGAAAATGTATATATATGTATGAGTAATAGTGAGGGAATTTGACTTTTGGAGGTTTTAACATTGTAAATATTTTTTATTGAAGATGTAAATATTTTGTTTATACTCCCTACGTTCCAAACTATAAGTCGTCCTAGAGTTTTTCACACAGATTAAAAAAGTGTTTAAGTATAATTAATATATGGCTAAAATGCCTAATGCATCTTTTTGACTATCATAAATGCAACAATTGTAAAATGGTTGGATGAATATAAATTAGTGATAAGATGAGGAATGATATTAATAAATACTCACTTGGTAATGTGAATGACTATATTATTGGACAAAATAAAAAAATAGGATGATTTATGTTTTGGGACGGATGGAGTATATTATAATTAAATTGAGGGGTAAATTAAAAAAATATGTTGCATTGATATTGTAAAATGACAGATAAATAAAAACAAAGCAAATTCTAAAAAGTGACATTTTAAATAATGGAAGGACTATTGTTTTTTTTTTTTTTTTTTTTTTTGGGGACAGGAGAATAGGAAAGGGGATTCGAACATTGCTTGATACCAGAAAGTATAATGGTCATCACCACAAGACCAAGTTTAATTCCTTAGTGTATGCAAGTAGCTAATACAAGTGCAACCACTTAAGATTTTCCCGTTAAGTTGATAGATCAACAAACTCGCAAGAGTTTATAACCTTGGTCCTTTATTCGTATAGACTTACGATAGGTTGTGTAGTCGAAAGTTTGATTGTTGTTTACTCGAGGGGCATGGTATGTTTTCTAAAAAAGGTCATTGACTTTGGAAATTTTAGGGAATTTCTTATATAAGATGAGAGGTAGAGAGGTATGTTTTTGAAGAGTCTTTGATATAGTCAAAGAAGCGAGTATTCAATGCTTGGTTCAAGGATGAATGGTGTATGGTGTATGATAGTGTGGATTTAGATCCAGGACCCCTTTGTGAAATTGTTTCACTAAAAGTGTCCGTATAATGTTTTAGAAGGCCGATGTAAATGATGACTACTTTCCACTGCATAACTCGGTTTTAGGATATACGATGCAAGTGATGATTACATTTTGAATGCATGTATCATTTGAGTCTATCCAAAGTGACACGTGTAGAGTTGTCAATGGGCAGTCATGGCCTTCAGCTTTTCTATGTGCATAATCCCTAGATCAGCCACTTGCCTTTGAGCCTGTACCTTCCTTTTAAGAAATCTTTATTCTTCTTAATGCTTTTTGATCCCTGATGAGAGTCAAATTGGCTATCATTTTCTATGTAATTATACCCCATTTATACCTCGTTTTGATATGTTTCCGGGGACATTTGGTTGTATTTTTATGTATTTACACCTTGGTTATCATTTCGGGACCTAGGACGTAAAGTCCGGGAATCTCGGTCATTTTCGGTGTAATTTACTATACTCTCGGTCACCCTAGTGTCCTGTAGGGATTATATGTGGTATTTGTTGTGATTTTGTACAGGACTTAGGTGTTTGAGATGACCGGAAGGTGAGATACGAGGATTGGAACGTGTGCCCGAAGCTTAAACGTTCAAACGGATCAAAACGTGTTGGTACTACAACCACACCTTCCATTGATCTGCATTTTTATACACCTTAGAGGCATTTTCTGGGCTGGACATCTTCATGAAAGTTGTAGGAAATTGAATCAGCTTTCCAACTCAACTTGAATCACTTGATTCGGAGGTCTACACACAGAGTTATGACTGATTTACTGAAGGTGTGTCACCATAGAAAGTTGCTGATCGAATTTGTGAAGGAAATAATCTGACGGGCGGGCGCCTGTCAGTACAGGCGCCCGCCTAGCAGCCCAGATCTGAAAAAACACTTTAAATACCCCCTCATTTTGATCTAGATCGGATCCATCATCTTCCCCAACTCGTTTTCTGCACTTTTTCTGCGTTTTTCTTCATCTTTCCCTTAGATTAGATTAGTTTAGATGTATATTAGCTTAGATTAGTTGTAGATCGTTGTAATCCGGAGGATCTCGGTGATAGCTTGACGCGTTATTGACGGGATTTCGCTCGGTGGATCGATTTTCTACGGCATAATATATTCGGTATTTCATTTTCATTTCTTGTTCTTGCTTTCAATCATGGTTTATGTTAACTATTATTGTTGATTTCTTGTTGTTTTTCTTGTTATGATGAGTAGCTAGTTTCCCGATAGTCGAGTTATGTGATAGCCTTCGAAATCGAATCCTTAGATCGTTGATTGAAGTGTTTCGATGTGTTGATTGTTAGATTCTCGGTGTTGTTATTGTTCTAGAACTTATTCTTAATGACTTTTATTGAACTCGTGACTCGATAATTGTATTGTTAGGTGTAGTGCCCGAAAGACAATTTGTGTAATTGTTTTTAATAATGAATGATGAATTTATCTCACCTTATTACTTGCTTTGTGCTTGTAAAGTAATACATCGCTGCAAACCCTAAGTATATCTCAGATGTAACCACTTAACTTTCGGTGTATGGATTACACGTGAGGATTGAGTTAGTGGTGATATACTTAAACTGTTAGTCCGTGGTGAACTTAATCAGAGTTTAGGGTCTCTTGATTAAAACACCAATAATGCGCCCAGAACACCTTAGGGTGTGATAGTCTTATCCGGATCGGTAGAGGAGGTACTACGTGGGGCATTTATATATGATGGCATTCATATAGGACTGGACCGATTTAATCTGTATTTCTCGGTATAATTCCGTAATCGAGGAATCTTATTAAATCATTAGATGATCATATATGGATCAACCTTAATCCTGAGGTGATCACAGGATGCTGCTTGTCCCGGGGTAGTGTTTGATGTGTTAGTTACGGTTCACTTTAATATGTGTTCCAAGCCACTTCTCATTGGCACTATCTCCAGATGAGTGAGTAGTTCTGATTTTCACAGACATGGAATCCATTCCTTCCTGCGGGAAGTAGAGAGACAGTCCCCTTGTTTGTTAGCCCTAAGAAAGTGATCGATCCGGGAGTTCACATTTGACTAATTAGCTACTAGTCAGATATGTGTGCTAATTGATCATCAGGGGGTTAATGGTAAATAAGGATAAGATATTACGAAGTCGGGTTCACGGAGACTTCCCACTCAGAATGGGACGATCTATGGAGGGTTAATCCGTATGTAGTGATGATTATATCAATGGACGCTTATTCACTCATGGGTTGAGTATAAGTATACATCTATAATCGGTAGAGTTCGATTCGGGTTTATGGTGGCGTAATCCCGAATTAATAATTAATGTACTTATTACATTCGATGAATAATTAATTATGGGAATTTACTGGTTATAGGTCCGTGGTCCCCGATGTAAACACGTAATTCGGACTAATAATCTTGTTATTTGGGCCTCAGTGATAATTAATTAATTAAAATTAATTAATTGATATGCATGTATATTATTTAGTTGAATTTAAATAATATAATACACATAAAAAGCATTTTATGTAGGCTTTTTGACCCTAAAGGTGGCGCCAATATCATCATTTAATTAGAGAGAAATTAGTTTTCTTGGATAATTATTTGACATGTGATTTATCTTTTATTTGTTAAATGATAATTCATTGAATATTAGATAATAATATGATTTATCCTAATTTGTTTGGGATAATCATTTTATTTATCTTTTATTTGGAAAAGGATTAATGTGATAATTATCACTTAATTATTTAATCCTTGGAGGACATTGATTACTCTCCTCATATAAAGAGAGTTATAAAGTCTAATAAAAAGGTACTATTCACGTCACTATTCATCGAGAGAAATTGGCGAAAAATTTGGCCTCTATTCTTAGGGTTCGAGTTGGAAAAATCTTGGGATTTTTTAGTTTGCATATCAAGGAGGCTCGTGTATCAAGAAGGGTGTCCACCAACCGCTGTTTGGAGAACACATCGGAAGATCAAGGCTTCTCTTCCCGTTATTGGTAACATGATCTTAACCCCCTTGTAGTAGTTTAAGTCCTTTAATTATGTATTGTGGTATATAAATCGTGATCCATCCGCTGCGCATATATCTAACTCGTTTAGATCTAAGAACCTGCATCCTTCATGTGGTATCGGAGCCAGGTTCCACGATTTATATAATCATAATCGTAGTTAAACGATTTAAAGGAGTGGAATTGCATGTAGGTGATATTTTACTTATTATTATGCATTAATAATTTTTAAATTGCTATGGTTGAAGAGATGGATTGGGGTTGGCACCGTTTTCCCGTTAGATCTATTGTAAGTTTCATATAAGCGATGAAAATTCGTTCATATGGCGTAGGAAATTATGTAATTTATTTTTATTGCAAGTTTAATTTCAGAAAATAGATCTGTACATTAGCTGTTTAGGCTTTTCGTTTTTCCCATTGTTTGAACCGTTAAAACGAAGATCCCTCCGGTCAGAATCAAGATTTGAAGTTGATGAACAATCCCACAAATTTTGGTGTCGATCAGAGTCCGTTTGGGTTTCCGTTCGTTGCTGCGAAGTGGCTGCTGTAACAGAAAAACGCAGGATTCACAGAAACCCTAACTGTGACTTCTTCGATTTTCTGGGAACAATTGGACCGTTCAAATTAAAATCCGACCGGTCAGATCGATAATCTTTGAGTTTTGGACGTAAGATAAAATTTTCAGGACGATCGGGATTTATCTTCATCCCCGATCGATCTCGGGAAGTATATGATGCGCTGCTGTGAGAGTCTGTTTCAGCAGCAAGTTGGGCGGCTCACTGAGAAATATTGACAAGTCAAAGCTCCGATCCGACCGTCCATCTTGAAGTCCGAAGAATGAAGATCAGATCTGGAAAGTTTTGTCCCGATCCGAGTTCGTTTGATATTCCGATCGTCGAAGATTCTTAACAGCTGCAGATTAGGGTTTTAATTTATTTTCGAGTAGATTGAATGCACGGAAGTGCTGGCGGTCCATCTCACCGGTGTTTATTTTCGCACTAGTATACATGTGTAGATTGTATGAGTAGAACCGGAAAATTGCCATGACATGCATCATATCATGAATTCCACTCCATATGCATACATGTAGAAATTAATTCGAGGAATTAGTTAGGCATGTATAAAACACACGATTAGTTTTAATTAATTGTTTGATATTAATTAGAAACTAATTAGGGTAAAACCGAGGAACACGGGTTTTTCAATCGTCGAGGTTGGGTGATGGATTCTCGGTGAATCCCACTCTGTGAAAGCATAAGGAGTAAAATCCGAAACCTCGTGGTTAAGGTGTTGGATTCTCGGTGAATTCCACCTTACCGCAGAGCGAGATTACGTTTTTGTTCGTAGTGTCTACGTGAAAGTTTGATGTTTAAGGATTGGATAATCACGGGCAAACAGGTTCGAAAGTGGTTTAACCACGGTTGGGTGGTCAGCATGAGCTACGGCTCGATCGACTTCACCCTCCACGTGTGGCGTTTGCACGGGTGCAGCATATCGAGCCATCCGAAGAGCCACTACGGCTCAACGGAGCTCTCTAGCCTTGACCCGTCCGGCGGCCACATATGTTCTAACGAATAGGTCGGGTGGGCTAGCCCCATAACCGACAACATTCGGGCCTATGATTTATTGTTCCTTAATGTAACATCAAGTCCAAAAACGTGATCATAAACCCACCACTTTTTCAAAATATTGAGTGGGAGCGGGAGAGGCGACACCGACCCCACGGCCTCACCGTTGACACAAGCAACGTGAGAGAATGGTGACGCCTCGTGCCGGCTCGGGACCGGCCTCCTAAGGAAGGCCTTCACCGCTATCAAAATTCAAGGCTTGGTCTCCGAAAGGATAGGATTTTGGGTACTCGTCGGGTCACCGACCGACCCTAAGCGGCACACTCGGGTCTACCTAAAAATCTGGAGACAAGAGGTCACACTCATAAAAGGTATTTTTGGAAGTACCTTGGCTGAAAAAAGGAAAGGTGATTGAAGATCACAAATGAGATGTTCGATTCTCAACTCGATCTTCAATATTAATCGAAACCTCTTTGACCTACCCTAAGGCGCATCGAGGCGTTAGATTAAATCCTGGAGCAGTAGGATAGACTATAAGTACTTAGTTTATGTTCCTAAAATTTATTAGTAGTGTATGTTTGGATTTATTCTGTCAATTTTATTTACAACTGTTATATATATCTCTCTAAGGTGCTAGACTGCTAGTGTAAAATTGACTAGTAATGACTTCTTTAAAAGGTGGTAAGTAACTAGAACATTGTATTTATTAATCTCACATGCGATTAATTTTTCGGAAGAGATGTTTCTCTTGAGCCTTCAAAACTTAAGTGACGTAAATAAGTATGTCACTGCTGTCAATCGTACAGAACGGGAGACAACCGTAGTTAGTTTGAAAGGTGATTGGGACGATAAAATTCTTCTAGTGAATTTTAATTGTGTAGTGTCTACACGAGAAATTTTCTAATAGAAAAATTGGAGACTCATAAATTAAAGTGTCGCTGGTTAGACGGTATTTGGAACCGATAAACTAGTGGGAGCTTTTATCCTATGTTTTTCTAATTTATTAGAAAATTAGTCCCACTGGGTAATGCTTTCACTAGACATCCCACAGTTCACGAGTAGTATCTACTCAAGCGAACTGCTAGTTCAAGACTATTTCCTTTTAAGGAAAGTTAAGAATGGGAAAGAATGTCTATAAGTGTTAATCATCTTAACTAAAGTTTTGAGGCTAAACCGAAACATTAATTAAAGAAAGTATAGGATAAGGAAAGTGATTTCGGATCACTAACCAATGAATCCTTAGCGACTTTCTTAAACCGAGTAACTTGACTCGGTAGCTTAGTTCTTTGGAAGAACAAGGAAGCTGTGCATTAACAATTAATAAAGTAGACAACGGGCAGTTATTTCAGCTATAATAGTGGGAGTAATATAAGGAAATGAATTTCGGATTCTATCCTTGAATATCACAGGAAAATTTATTTTTTCTGTTTTTCAGATTCATTGAAGCAAATGGATTCACTTTCAACTCGATATATTGTTGCCTCATAGAAAGTGAATATGACATTTGTAATACGAATCCGAGACTCGGACTTTTGTTTGATAAAGTCAGAACCACTTAGAATAGCTGAATAGGTATGTGTAACACATCTAAAACTATTAAAGGTAAAAGGTTTCCGTATTAAGATAAGCGACCTTTCAATATCTATTAGTGCATATATCCTAGAGATAAGACCTGACGACTGGCTAAGGGTGATTCCTATCTCCCAGTCTAGGAACAGAATCTCAAAGGAACAATGACTAAGTTTCCTTTCAATCGGGAAAGGGTGATAGATTTGAAGGGGTAACATAGCTTGTTCACCATGACCTTCGGGGTCTAGTGAGAGATACAAGCTAGTGGGAGATTTTGAGTGGTGACATTCTGTCTGATAACTACTCAAAACACTTGTTGGTTTATCGAAAGAATACGAGGAGGTGTCTCGATTTTAGCAGAGAATAGAGTATTCCATGCTCGAAATAGGCTATCGCATAGTCTTGGGGTGATGCTCGGCATGCCTCCTAGTGGAATGTTTCTCACTAAGGAAGAAACCATAGACTTGCCTCGATATAGTTATTAATGTGCTACAATACCATCATTAAACTCGATTAAGATAATTGGTTGCAAAATAACGGTTAACATTATTATGTAAACCGAGAAGTCTACCTAGAAGATGCCGGTGAATTTATGGATAATGAGTGAATTCGGTTCACACCACTTCCATAAATGTAGGCATTTAGCATTTAATGCTTGAAGGTAGGATGGAGATTTTTGCGCATACGTCAGATTGTATTTGTTCGTGAAATATCTTAATGAGACGAGTAAAGGTTGGTTATAAGATTCTTGAGATCGAAAGTGACGGTTGAATCTGTCACAAGCCTTACGATAGAATCTATAAGTAACAACCTTAAACCTTGAGTACTGTTACCCAAAGGTAGTTACTATCTCGATTTAATCAGACCACATCGGTTGTTGGTGATTACACCGATAAATACTACTAGATCGTAATGTCAATCCACCCAAGACACAGTGGGAGTATGGTTTAACCGTTGACCCATTGTGATTTTGTGGACTTTATAATCTCTTTGGGGTGATTGATAACATATGGCTCTTGGTGGGTGTATAGGATTACGATTATAGAGGTTGGTTTGAAAACCTTAACCCTGTGAATGGAGTTTTGGTACTCGGATTCTGTTCGACCTCTTGTAGAACCACCTGAGTGTCTCAGCCCGATTGGGAGCAATTGGATCTACACGGAAAAGAGTCGAATGAATAGGAAAGTTTAAACTTTCGGCGCAAAGTTGAGTGGTATAGGGGTGATTCACGACAAGTAAAGAGTTAACTGGACCTTGAACTCTCTCACCACTCGGTCTTGCTAGATTTCGTTAAGCGAGAAAATAGGGGTGATTCACGAGACTTTCTTGCCGAACAACGGAATCAATTCATTCGAAACGAAGGGTTTTAGTGAGAATGAATAACGGATTCGTTACAAAGCGGAAGATAGGGGTGATTCCCTAATACCTTTTTTGCGAGACTAGCGATATCTTAATTTATTCGAAAGAACCATTGGTAGGAAGCTTCGCCATGGCTTATATCCTTTGTGGATTTAAGAGAACCTCCGGTCATTTAAAAGTCACATGTTTTAAAATATGTGGACTTGACGGAGTATTGATAAGTCTTTCGTAGACCTGGATATCAATATTGGTATAGTAGTAGTATTGGTGTTCATAAATGATAACACTAAAACAGATTGGAAACAACATGGGTGTGCTATCTCGAAGTCGAAGCCCGACACGCCAAGATTCTCTGGATGAGAGAATTGGACTATGTTCAAAGAATCTGATTCGGTCAAATTCACGAGAATGAGTCATTGGCTATCCCACCGATCTTATTGAATAAGATGATTATGCATATATGGTTGCGGCATTCATCGAGAGTTGTCCTACCCTACCTCTCAGGAATGATTCTCCAAATCTTCGGGATAAAGAAAATGGGATAGAGTCTCTCTTGGATAACGGCAAGTCAGGTTGTCACAAGTCAATAGTAGTCGAATCTCGGATTCGAGCATAAAATAGCGGTTTAGTACGTCCTCAAGTATCGTTAGAGAATGAGGAAACATATGCTTGTATATTCCGGTGCAAACTTGAATATGGTTGACTACATCGATTCGACTTGTAGTCGATTAAGGATGATCATTACGTTGATCTCGGGCTCGGTGTTTACTCATAGTGCTTAGAATTTCCTTTTGGTGCAGGAGTAATTGGTGCGATAAGCCGATATCACTTCATTGTGAAAGCAAAGTGAAGAGATAGCTTAGAAGGATCTTCTCGGTCACCAGAGGTCAAAAGCATATTGAGAGAAGTACCGCTGATTGGAAGGACCGGCGACGTTTCAATCCTAAAGATCGTCTCGAGTCGACAACCTAAGCGATCGATTGTACCAAGTCGAGTGCTTGGAGGGTATGGCATTGAGGAATATATCTCATACGCTTTTAGAGCAAGTGGCATTGAGGAATATGATGGTATTCATATATAGATTTGGACCGATTTAATCTGTATTTCTCGGTATAATTCCGTAATCGAGGAATCTTATTAAATCATTAGATGATCATATATGGATCAACCTTAATCCCTGAGGTGATCACGAGGATCTTTGCTTGTCCCGGGGTAGTGTTTGATGTGTTAGTTACGGTTCACTTTAATATGTGTTCCAAGCCACTTCTCATTGGCACTATCTCAGGATGAGTGAGTAGTTACGATTTTCACAGACATGGAATCCATTCCTTCCTGCGGGAAGTAGAGACGATCCCTTGTTTGTTAGCCCTAAGAAAGTGATCGATCCCGGGAGTTCACATTTGACTAATTAGCTACTAGTCAGATATGTGTGCTAATTGATCATCAGGGGGTTAATGGTAAATAAGGATAAGATATTCTGAGTCGGGTTCACAGAGACTTCCCACTCAGAATGGACAGTCTATGGAGGGTTAATCCGTATGTAGTGATTATATCAATGGACGCTTATTCACTCTATGGGTTGAGTATAAGTATACATCTATAATCGGTAGAGTTCAGTTTCGGGTTTATGGTGGCGTAATCCCGGAATTAATAATTAATGTACTTATTACATTCGATGAATAATTAATTATTGGAGCTAATGGTTATAGTCCATGGTCCCCGATGTGGCTTACGTAATTCGGACTAATAATCTTGTTATTTGGGCCTCATTGATAATTAATTGGTGGGCTAATTAATTGATATGCATGTATATTATTTAGTTGGGCTAAATAATATAATACACACAAAAGACATTTTATGTGGGCTTTTTGACCTTACTAAAAGGTGGCGCCAATATCATCATTTAATTAGAGAGAAATTAGTTTTCTTGGATAATTATTTGACATGTGATTTATCTTTTATTTGTTAAATGATAATTCATTGAATATTAGATAATAATATGATTTATCCTAATTTGTTTGGGATAATCATTTTATTTATCTTTTATTTGGAAAAGGATTAATGTGATAATTATCACTTAATTATTTAATCCTTGGAGGACATTGATTACTCTCTATATAAAGAGAGTTCTCCCAAGTCTAATAAAAGGTACTATTCACGTCACTATTCATCGAGAGAAATTGGCGAAAAATTTGGCCTCTATTCTTAGGGTTCGAGTTGGAAAAATCTTGGGATTTTTTCTAGTTTGCATATCAAGGAGGCTCGTGTATCAAGAAGGGTGTCCACCAACCGCCGTTTGGAGAACACATCGGAAGATCAAGGCTTCTCTTCCCGTTATTGGTAACATGATCTTAACCCCCTTGTAGTAGTTTAAGTCCTTTAATTATGTATTGTGGTATATAAATCGTGATCCATCCGCTGCGCATATATCTAACTCGTTTAGATCTAAGAACCTGCATCCTTCATGTATCACACATGGCTTCTTTACATATGTATTTTGCGAGAGGGCACGGGAAAAAGGGTTCTAGGATCACCGTGTAAAACCGACTGAGTTGTTCAGATTCGGTTTCGTGTGTGAGGTTTATTGTTAGGAAAATATCATCGCAACGGAAGCGATTTATGGATCTAGATCTATATAATACACGTAATAAAACATTAAATCTACATCTACAAGTAAGTTGTAGAACATACCTCTTGGATCTCAAAATCCAAGTTGGAGAACCGCTATTAGGATGATCGAACAATGATGTGAAGAGCACCACGATCTTCCGTACGTGTGATCCAAGCAATTCCCGGTGGAAGGAATTCTCGACTCGAACCCTCCGATATGCTACTACCGGAAAAATCACCAAGATTTTCCACTAGACTATGGCGAAAATTTCTTCCTCTCAATTACTAAGGGAATCGAAATTCTCAAGTGTATCCTAAGGCAGGAGAACTCTCTTTATATAGGAGAGTAAAACTTAGCCTCCAAGGATTTTACAATTAATACAAAATCAATTATAATAATCCTAGTAAATAAAAGATAATCCCAAAATATTCTAGAACAAATCAAGAATATTTTTATCTTTATTTCTTACCATAAATATTTATCCAATAAATATTTTATGCACATCATCTTTTAATACACAAGAAAACTAATTCCTTGCCAAAATTAGACATATGGGCGCCACTTTCAAATATTGACCTAGTCAATATTAATTTCTGCCATTACACAATAATTGGGCCAAGATTATGGAAAATGCTTTTCCACATATTTAATTATTTAGCCCAACTAATTTAATAGTCCACTAAACAATTAATTCACATATCGTTTTAATAAAGTCCAACATGAACTAAATTAATATTATTAGGATTCGACGTCCGAGAATATCTATGCTATATTAGGAGGCACGTCGGGGACCATGGACTAATAATCAGCGGCTCCGATAAATCAAATAAATAATTATCTGATGAACAGAATAATTATATTCGATAAATCAATCACAGGAATATGCCACCATAATCCCGTGGATCGCACTCCTCCGATTATAAGATTATATTTATCTCTCACGAGAAAGTAATAAGCGTCCTTTGATATAATCATTTCATATGGATTAATCCTCCATAGATTATTCATTCTAAATCGGGAAGTTACCGTTAACCCTTTTCGAACATCTTGTCCTTACTTACCATTAACCCCTAGTGATCAATAATTCAAATAACTCCTTTGGTAGCTAATCGGTGTAATATGAATCCCATGGATCGATCAATGTCTAGGATTAACTCATAAGGAATCGGTTCATCTACTTCCATAAATGGAAGGAATGGATTCCGATCTGTGATAACACGGACTACTCACTCAATCAAAGACAATGCCAAGATGGGGTAATTCGGATCACGGACTCGGTGTAATCCTTAACCGTCAAGTCAAACCTCATCTCGATTCAAGCGGTTGATCGTGATCACCTCGGGATTAAGATATATCCATAATATGATCATCTAATGATTCGATAAGACTTCTCAATTACGGAATTATATTGAGAACTCGGATCAAATCGGTCCAAATCTATATGATATATCTATCATATATAAATGCCCCATTAGGTTCCCCTTAACCGAAAGTCCGGATAAGGCGATCACACTTATCGTGTTATGGGCGCATTAATAGTAATGCGTTAAAGGGAGACCCGATACTCGATTAACTTTACTACGGACTAATTGTATTTTAAGTACATCTTCACTAACTCAATCCTCCCGTGTATATCTCATACACTGAGTTAAGTGATTACATAAACGATATACTCAGGGTTTTCTGTAGTGTAAATACTATTGTCATATCGGTGATTATGAGAATAATAAATATGAATAATAATATCATTTCATTTATTAAATAAAACAATTACAAAAATTGTCTTTCGGGCATCACACCTAACAATCTCCCACTTGCACGAAAGCTTGTGATTAATTGTTTTAGAGCACACCCTATTATTTAAAACTACAGCAAACTACATCTCCCACTTGCTCTAAAGCAATGGAGACTCATCCCGTATTTTGGTACCCACAAGACTTATCATAACCATTTGATTCCAAAGTACATTCCGAGTATGCCGTCGTAGGATAGGTCGGTGACTCGGGAGCACTATATCTGAATGTCATGGGTCTTAATGATCGGTCAGGTTGTCGGCTCGAGGCGATCCGTAGAATCAAACGTCGCCGGTCCATCTAATCATGTGGTACTTTCCCAATATGCTCTTGAACTCAAGTGATTTGGAAATCCTTATAAGCTACCCCTTCATCGTTTGCACAATGATGTGGTATCGGCTTTCCAAATCTGGAATCACTCCCTAAGCCCGAAAGGAAATCCACGAGGCTATATCGCCTCTGCAGCTACTACAAAAGCCGCTAATCACCCAACTAGTTAAAGTCGAGTTGGCGTTCTTTGGATTCCTCCAGGCAATAGCTTCAACACAAGAGTAAACATCGAGACCGAGATCGACTTAACGATCATCCTTAATTTGACACAAAGTCGAACGGTGTATTCTCACATGCCCGCATATTATTCCTCGTTCTCTCAAGATACTAAAGGACATACTAAACTTGCTTTGTTAAGCGCCGAATCTAAGATTCGATCAAAATTGACGTTCAATAACTGACCATCTCTTGTCACAAAGAGAATCCATCCCATTTCTCTTTATCCGAAGATTTAGAGTCATTCCGAGGCATAGGGTAGAACTTCCTCGTTGAATGTTGCATACACGGATGCATCATCTTAACCAATAAGATGGATGGGAAACCAATAGTGATTCTAATGAATTCGACCGAGTCAAACTCTTGAGAATGTTGTCCAAATCTCATTTATGAGAATTGTGGCATTGTCGGTCGACTTGGCTAACACACCCATGTTGAGTCCAACTGAGTGCGGCGTTATCCTTCACAAACACTAATATATATGTATATATTCACTCTCTGTACTAAAATTGATATCCAGTCTACACAAGATTTATCAATATTACGGTCAAATCCATATATTATAGAAATATATGACTTCCAATGACCAAGAGGTTTGCTTTTATCCTGATAGGACATAAGCCTTGGCGGTCATCCTGTCATAAGTTCATAAGGCAATACCATACTGTTCGAATGAATCCAGATTCCGTTTGTTTGGCAAGAAAGTCTCGGGGAATCACCCCCTATTTTACGCTTTTGAGCGAAATCATGAATTACCGAATTCATTCTACTCTTTCCGTGTAGATCCAATTACTCCCGGCTGGGCTGAGACACTCGGTGGTTCTACAAGAGTATGAGCAGATCTGGAGTACCAAACTCCATTCACGGGGTTATGGCTTGTAAACCAACCTCTATTATCGAGAATCTATATCGCTCACAAAAGAGCCATAGGTCATCAATCGATCCTCGGACTACAAAGTCCGCGAGAAACCGTAATGGGTAATGGATAAACCATACTCCCACTATTTTCTTGGTGGATCGAAATTGCGATCTAGTTTAGCGATATTTAGTGTTATCACCAACAACCAAAGTTGGATGTGGTTTGATCTAATCGATAAGTAACTACCTTGAGTATCTGTACTCACAGGTTCAAGGTTTGTTGTTCATAGACTCTATCGAGAAAGGATGCAGCAACATATTTGTCCCTTCCAGGATGTCAAGAATCGATAACGAACCTTTCTCTCAATTCTTCAAGATATATCACGATTTGGTCAGCGACCCGAGCGAAATGCGTGAAATTCAGTCCTACCATCAAGCATCATGTGCTAAATGCTTATATTGACGGAATTTGGGTGAACCGAATCCACTCATTATCCGTTAATTCCAATGCACATTCTAGGTAGACTTATCGGTTCTACATTTCAATGTAAACCGTTATTTCACTTCAATATCTTTATTGAGTTAAGCGGTGTATTGTAGCACATCTACAACTATGTAAGGCAATTCAATGGTTTCTTCCTTGGTGAAAGCATTTCACTATGAGGCGAGCGAACATCGAGTCTCAGGACTATGTGATGGCCCATTTACAGTATAGAATACTCCATCTCGATGAATCCGAGACACCATAAAATATTTTGGATAAACTTACCGGAGTGTTTGAATAGTTATCGGACAAGAAGTCACTACTCGGAAGCTCCTACTAGCTTGTATCTTTCATCGGACCGAAGGTCGTCATGAACAAGCTATGTTACTTCTTTATAACCATTATCCTTTCCGATTGAAAGGAAACTTAGTCATTGAACCTTTGAGACAATATAACCATACTGGGAGAAAGGAATCACCCTGGCCAGTCTTCAGGTCTTGTCCTTTAGGGACTATGCACTAACTATGGAATATGAAGAAGCGTTTATCTAAATATAGAAACCAATTGCTTTTAATAGTTCTTAAGATGGTACATATCGTATTTCAAACATTTCTTAGTGGTTTTGACTTTATCAAACAAAAGTCGAGTCTTAGATTAGTACTACAAATGGTATATTCACTTTCTATAAGACAAACAAATTATCGAATAAAAGGTAAATCCATTCGTTCCAACGAATCTTAAGCAGAAAAATAAATCTTCTACGATATCCAAGGATTGAATCGAGATTCATTTCCTCATATCACTCCCCACTATTTTGCTAAAAATTACGCCCGTTGTCTATTAATTGTTAATGCACAACTATCTCGTTCTTCCAAAGAACATAGCCTAAGAGAAAATCACCAAGGATTCATAGGTTGGTGATCCGAAATCACTATCCTTATCCTATGACTTTCGGTTTGTTAATTTTCGTTTTAGCCTTAAAATCAACTCGATTTTAGATGACTAACACTTTTAGACATATTCTCCCATTCTTGACTTTCCGTGAATGGAAAGCGAGTCTTGAACAGTTCGTTTGAGTAGACACTACTCTTGAACCGTGGGATGTCTATTTCGATTGTTACTTGTTAGGACTTCTCGGATTTTCTATCATAGAAAAACAACAAATCATAACATTAAAGCTCCCACTAGTTTATCGGTTCCAAATACCGTCTAACCAAAGAATGCTCTATTTTATGATTTTCCAATTTTTCAATTTGAAAATCTCTCGTGTAAACACTTACACGATTCTAATGTTTCGAGGAAAAACAACAAATCATAGAACTCCCACTAGTTCATCGATTCCAAATATCGTCCAACTAGCGACATTTCATGACTTTCCGGTTTTTCAATTAGAACGATTACGTGTGTAGTCAATTACACTTTTCTAATGTTCTAGAAAAACAATAAATCATAAAGCTCCCACTAGTTCATCAATTCCAAATATCGTCCAACTAGTAACACTTCATGATTTTCCGATTTTTCAATTAGAAAATTTACTCGTGTAATCACTACACACTTAAAATTCACTAGAAGAATTTCAAAGTCGAAATCACCTTTGATCAAACTAAGTTTGTCTCCCGTTTAACACGAATGACACTAAGTGACATACCCATATGTCACTTTGGTTTTAAAAGGCTTAAGAGAAAATATCTCTTTCGAAAAATAATTGCATTATCAATTAACTAGTTCAACGTCCTAGTTACTTTCCACTTTTTAACGAAGTCAATACTAGTCAATTATAAATTTTAAAGCAATTTAGTAAGGAATATAATGCTGTAAATAAAATGACATATATTAATTCAAGTTTAACACTACTATATTATTGTATTTTAGGAATTGTAAACTAAAAGTAAGTCTACTCTACCATTCCAAGGTTTTAACCTTGCATCTCAGTGCCGCCGTAGGGTAGGTCAAAGAGATCAACGGTTAAATCAATGAATAACTTGTGAGAATCAGACATCCCACGAGAATCGAACATCCCTTTATTCATTGACTACCTTCCTTTTTTAGCCTAGGTATTTATCAAAAATACCCTTGATGAGTGTGACCTACTATATCGGATCTCTTAGAGTGCGCCCGAGTGTGCCGTCGTAGGATAGGTCGGTGACCCGGCGAGTACCCGAAATCCTATCCTTTCGGAGACCAAGCCATGAATGTTGATAGGGGTGAACACCATCCGTAGGGGGACGAAATCAAAGCGCCGCGGCGTCACCCTTCTTTCACTTACTTGCATCTATAGTAGAGACCGTGGGGTTGGTTGTCGCCTTCCCGCTCCCACTCAATATTTTGGAAGTGGTGGTGGGTTAACTAACCACGTCTTTTGATGTTAACATAAAAGCACATAAAATCAAGGATTCGAATGGTGTCGGTGGCGTAGGCAAGCCTACCCGTCCTATTCGTTGGAACATATGTGATGATCGGACGAAATCGGGTCAAGAGAGCCCTATTGAGATTAGAAGGAATCACCCCTCCGCTCTCGGTTTGGCTTAGTCTTGCCGGACCCCGTGCATACATCACACTAGGAGGTTAAGTCGTTTGAGCCGAAGCTCGATTGACCACCCAACCTAAAAGCGAACCGTTTTTATCCAAGATTTATTGTTCTTTTACCATCATTCAATCTCGTAGACACTACGAATTGAAAGCGTGATCTCGTTTCGACTTTAAGGCGGTTCACCGAGAACACACACGAAAGGCTAACGATTTCATAACCCGTCCTCGGATCTTTAATTAGTTACTAAATTAATTAATTACCACGTATTAATTAAATTTCAACTAATTACGTGAGTTTGTATACATGCCTATTTTAATTACCAAAATTAAAATTCTACATGTATGCATGGAGTGGATTTATGATATGATGCATGTCATGGCAATTCGATTTTATGTCTATTTTATGATCAAACACATAAAAAATAAAATTGCGGAAAATTTAAACACCGAGATGGATCGTTGGTACTTCGTATCTAATCTAATAGAAAATAAAAACCAAAACCCTAACTAGGGTTTACTACTTTCTAACAAAATCTGCAGCTGTTCGAACTCTTCGATGATCGGGAAACCAAACGAACTCGGATCGGGACGAAACTTTCCAGATATTTTCTTCACTTCTCGAACTCCAATATGGACGGTTGGATCGGAGCTTTGACTTGTCAATTTTCTCCAGTTAACCGCCCAACTTGCTGCTGAATCTAACTTTGACTGCACCGCATCAAAGACTTCCTGAGGCAGATCGGGAATCGAGATGAATCCCGATCGACCTGAAATTTTTATGGTACGTCCAAAACTACAAGTTGATCAATCTGAACGGTCGGATTTTTGTTTCAATGGTCCAAACTCTCCCAGAAAATCGAGGAAGTCACAGGTAGTGTATCTGTGAATCCTGCGTTTTCTGTTACAGCAACCTCTTCGCAGCATCAAACGGATATCGAAACGGACCCTGATCGACGCCAAAATTTGTGGAGTTGATCATCTTCTTCTAATCTTGATTCTGACCGGAGGGATCTTCGTTTCAACGGTTCGATCAACGGGAAAAGCAAAAATACTAAACAGCTACAAACTAGATCTATTTGCTGGAAATTAAACTTGCAATAAAGATAAATTACATAATTCACTATCTCATATAAACGAATTTTCATCGTTTATACGAGTTTACAATAGATCTAACGAATTAAACAATACCAACCCCAATCCATCTCTTCAACCACAACAATCGCAAGCATTCATCATAAAATTTTCGAAAATAATAAAATTAAAAGCGAAAATAATGCAATCTACACACGATATTCCACTCCTTAGATCTAATATTTTATACGAATAAATATAGATCCCTGGCTCTCTGCTACCCTTTGTTAGGAAAATATCATCGCAACGGAAGCGATTTATGGATCTAGATCTATATAATACACGTAATAAAACATTAAATCTACATCTACAAGTAAGTTGTAGAACATACCTCTTGGATCTCAAAATCCAAGTTGGAGAACCGCTATTAGGATGATCGAACAATGATGTGAAGAGCACCGCGATCTTCCGTGACGTGTGATCCAAGCGATTCCCGGTGGAAGGAATTCTCGACTCGAACCCTCCGATATCTTTCTGGGAAAAATCACCAAGATTTTCCCTAGACTATGGTTGAAAATTTCTTCCTCTCAATTACTAAGGGAATTCGAAATTCTCAAGTGTATCCTAAAGGCTTTATAAGCTCTCTTTATATATAGAGAGAAAAGCTTAGCCTCCAAGGATTTTACAATTAATACAAAATCAATTATAATAATCCTAGTAAATAAAGATAATCCCAAAATATTCTAGAACAAATCAAGAATATTTTTATCTTTATTTCTTACCATAAATATTTATCCAATAAATATTTTTACGCATAATCTTTTAATACACAAGAAAACTAATTCCTTGCCAAAATTAGACATATGGGGCGCCACTTTCAAATATTGACCTAGTAATATTAATTTTTCTTACTACACAATAATTGGGCCAAGATTATGGAAAATCATTTTCCACATATTTAATTATTTAAGCTTCAACTAATTTAATAGTCCACTAAACAATTAATTCACATATCGTTTTAATAAAGTCCAACATGAACTAAATTAATATTATTAGGATTCGACGTCCGAGAATATCTATGCTTATATTAGGAAGCACGTCGGGACCATGGACTAATAATCGCGGCTCCGATAAATCAAATAAATAATTATCTTATGAGCAGAATAATTATATTCGATAAATCAATCACGAGGAATATGCCACCATAATCCCGTATTCGCACTCCTCCGATTATAAGATTATATTTATCTCTCAAGAGAAAGTAATAAGCGTCCATTGATATAATCATTTCATATGGATTAATCCTCCATAGATCGTATTCATTCTAAATCGGGAAGTTACCGTTAACCCTTTTCGAGAACATCTTGTCCTTACTTACCATTAACCCCAGTGATCAATAATTCAAATAACTCTTTGGTAGCTAATCGGTGTAATATGAATCCCATGGATCGATCAATGTCTAGGATTAACTCATAAGGAGGCGTCATCTACTTCCATAAATGGAAGGAATGGATTCCGTATTCGTGATAACACGACTACTCACTCAATCCAAGTACAATGCCAAGATGGGGTAATTCGGATCATGGACTCGGTGTAATCCTTAACCGTCAAGTCAAACCTCATGCGATTCAAGCGGTTGTTGTGATCACTCAGGATTAAGATATATCCATAATATGATCATCTAATGATTCGATAAGACTTCTCAATTACGGAATTATATTGAGAACTCGATTAAATCGGTCAAATTACTATATGATATATCTATCATATATAAATGCCCCATTAGGTTCCCTTAACCGAAGTCCGGATAAGGCGATCACACTTATCGTGTTATGGGCGCATTAATAGTACGTTAAAGGGAGACCCGATACTCGATTAACTTTACTACGGACTAATTGTATTTTAAGTACATCTTCACTAACTCAATCCTCCCGTGTATATCTCATACATTGAGTTAAGTGATTACATAAACGATATACTCGGGTTTTACGTAGAAGTGTAAATACTATTGTCATATCGGTGATTATGAGAATAATAAATATGAATAATAATATCATTTCATTTATTAAATAAAACAATTACAAAAATTGTCTTTCGGGCATCACACCTAACAGTTTATATCATTGTTAATGAGCGTCTCATAGATCGTAGACCGTGTCGGGTCAGTTAAATCCGGTCAGCGGACTGTTGAACCTGACATAGGAGGGTAGATTATTGAATTAATGCCTAGTCTCGGAATTAGGAATCGACACCCCTCGAGTGACAACGAGGTGGACGGTTGAACCTAACATAAGAGGGTAGTTATTGATCTGATGTCTATTTTCGGAAACAGGAGACGACACCCTTCAACGATGTTGAGAACATTAGAGTTTGTCGAAACACTTCCGGAAACGAGTTAGGGTTAGAGAGTAGTTGGTTGGATCATAGCTCGGCTATCTCTTTTATATAGTTTTAAATCTTTGTTTTGTGTATATTTAGTTTGTAGAACCGGTGATCTGACAAATCACCACGTTCAATATTTGTGTTGACCTGAACTAGGGACGAGACCGACTTTGGTACTCGACCAGATTCCCTGTGGGATACGACATTGACTCACCAATTCTAGGCTACAGTTGACCCGGTACACTGCCGGTGAGATTGGACACTTAGAAAAGGCCGATCAATCCCCTTTATAGTTCTTCTCAAAAGAAGACTTGGTCATGACGGTAGGAGTTGGAAGCTTTGCGCCTCTAACTGAAGACTGTTCATATAAATGCTAAAATGTAGACTGTTCAAGTGATATTGTTTATAGTTTTTGAAATTATTAGTTTCAATGAGCAATGGTTACCTGAGTGGAAGGGAAAGACCAAAATTTATTGGAAAAATTGAAGGAAAAGACGACGGATAAGGATAACTTAGATTTACAAGAATTACTAATGAATGTTTTATTGAGTGTTCAGTCCTTAACTCCTTCTGAGATTTGAAGTTCTCAGGCTTACCGTGTATTTTCTAGCACTTATCCTTGGTGTTACTGGATTTCTTGCAGTGGTCACACCAGGGTTTGTCCTTCCTCCCTTTTGTAGACTTATGTTCTTGGGTGGAACTCTAGGATATCGATCTTTGAAATATCAGCAAAGCCATTTGAGGGAGTGTTTTTCAGCATCAGTCTCCTTCTACTCTCCTCATACCTGATTTCTGAGTAAGCAGTTTTGAGGGTTGGCAGTGGCTTTTTACTGAGGATTCTTCTTCTAACATCTATTTTGTCACCTAAAGAAGATATCTCCGAGAAATGGTGAGAAATTCATGGCTCCGACGAATGGCACGATTTTCATGATCCATTACAGCTTTGATTTTGATTCCTTTTCAGAGTATTGTAGGAGTCGTAGACACAGAAAACACAAGATTCTCGAGAAACTAGGACTTGGCAAAAAGTGGATGTAAAGTCACCAAGTACATCTATGCTAATAAAGCTGCCTTGATGGATAGATAGAGGTCTCAATTGGTTTGTAGCGGTGAGCAATGAGAGACATCGTTGTTGCTTGGAGTGGCACACGATGGGCTGCGACCCGATAGTACGAAGATTTTCAGTGAAAATTAGACTCTATTGGGGAAGGAGATGCCAAGGTGGAACATGAATTTCTGAGCATTTACACATCTAAATGTTACACTAAAACAAGATCTCGTGCAAAAAATGCCCGGTATCGTCTTTAACAGAGCTTACAAAGGTTGGACAACATAACAGATACACTAGAAATCGAGATCCCGCCTTTGTTCAAGTTGTTACTCCAGAAGCTAATAAAATGGATATTAAAGCAGAGGTTAATAAGCAAGAAAGCTCCGATTCAGGTTACTTTTTGGATGAATGTGTTGAAAAAGGCGAATCGGATACGTCTTTTGAAGGATTTTTCAAGAATGCAGCTGTTTATGAAGCCATTCAGTTCATATCAAGGACTTGGGGGACATAGACCTTGGAACAAAAAATCGAAAGGATAGTCATTTTGAACACGAGCATCGACATCGTCATCGATGTCGTCATCGACATCGCTGACATCGACATCTGACATCGATCATCGATACTCGATACGATACTCTACTATATGTGTGCCTTAATGCAATAGATAGGCTAGTTCATAGGCTTACTATGTGCCTTGGTGTGCTGAGGTTTTTGATCTACATTGTATCATCATGTAATAGATAGGCATAGTTCATAGGCTTACTGAACTTGTAATTCATCGCCTTTTGAATTCCGGGCACGATAATTTAGTTCTTTGAACTTGAATATCCTTCTTATAATTTGGCTGATAGTTGATTGTTTTGAGACTTGTATTGATCTTACATGTATTACCTTTTAGTCGATGTACTATTGTACTAAATCTATAGTCTGTTGTATTGATCTTCTATGTATTACCTTTTAGTCGATGTACTTTTTAGGCTTAATTCAAGTGATTAACTCATCGAACTCGCATGTTATAAACACCACACCTTAATTAAGTTAATCTATGCTATTCCTTTTATCAATCAAAACCACATAAACTTGACATAGGCTTAATAGTTAATCACTTGAATTAAGGACTTGGGGACATAGACCTTGGAACAAAAATCGAAAGGAGAGTCATTTTGAGCCTGGACATCGACATCGACATCTGCGACATCGATACTACGATCATCGATACTACTATCTTTGTGGTGCCTTAATGCAATAGATAGGCTGGTTCATGGAAGCTTACTATGTGCCTTGGTGTGTTGAGGTTTTGATCTACATTGTATCATCATGTAATAGATAGGCCTAGTTCATAGGCTTACTTGAACTTGTAATTCATCATCTTTTGAATTCCGGGCATGATAATTTAGTTCTTTGAACTTGAATATCCTTCTTATAATTTGGCTGATAGTTCAGATTGTTTTTGGACTTGTATTGATCTTCATGTATTACCTTTTAGTCGATGTACCTATTGTACTAAATCTATAGTCCTGTTGTATTGATCTTCTATGTATTACCTTTTAGTCGATGTACTTTTTAGGCTTAATTCAAGTGATTAACTCACGAACTCGCATGTTATAAACACCACACATTAATTAAGTTAATCTATGCTATTCCTTTTATCAATCAAAACCACATAAACTTGACATAGGCTTAATAGTTAATCATTTGAATTAAGCCTTAAATGAGCCTTATATGAGCCAGCTATGTGTGCCTTGAAGTAGTCACTTGAATTAAGCTTTAAATGAGCCTCGACATCGATCATCGACATCGACATCGATCACATCGTGTTAGTGTAAATGTTGCGGTTAAATTCGGCTTTCAAATACTACGTCGAAAATGTATCAAACGCGGTCTCAAAATGAAGATAAAAAAAAAGAAGAATTTTGATGAAACAATTTTGATGATCGGTGTTCTAAATCAAAAGTTACGGTCGTTTATAAGAAAAAGCGCTCCGGTTAATACAAATATTTTTTCGTCTTTCAAAATATACGTCGGAAGGGTATCGTATTTGGGCTCAAATTGAAGAGCAAAAAAAAAACATGAATTTTGGTGAAAAAATTTCGATGATCGGAGTTGTAAATCAAAAGTTACGAGTGTTTGAAAAAAGAAAAAAAAAACATATAAACAGCTACAGTAAAATATCATATATGCAAACAATACCACTTGGAAAAGCTACGCTGCCTCATAAAGGGTAATTTTGTTAAAATCTGAAATTGTTTGTCCTTTTTGCAACTAAAAAAATGTGTGTGTCCTATTTATTCATTTTGTGCCAAAAAAGGACTTTTGCCTCCTTATCTCTTTTTACATTTTCTTTTTCTTATGATTAGTATTATTATCTTTAATGTACAAATGTATTTATAAATGTGATGGTCGTCGAGCATCTTTTGAACTATCCTAACGAGAATGATGTAGTTATGGAATCGCCTACAAACGAAGAAATTATTGAGTCCGTACTAAATGATGAGAATGATTCTGAACCAGATGATAGTATCGTCATACCAAATTTGTCATCTAAAGAAGCATTTCAGGCATTAGTCAGCATACAAAATTACTTACTACAACACGAGCAAAACATTCCAAAAGTTGTGCATGCATTGCAAAAAATTAAGGTTGGGACGCATTTTGGTGGTAGGCAAAAACAAACAACTATAGATGCATTTTTTGAGAATAAATGAATTCTTATATGAAAATTGTTGATTGGATGAAATATTTTTGTTTATTTTATATATATATGGAATTTTTGATTATTCATTTATGTTTACACAGGGTCTTTAAGGACTCAAAACTTTTTATTCAATAATGCATTTAGTGAGATTATTCATTTAGCCCTTTTCCCAAAGTCGGGACCGGATAAAACTATTTATTTAACGAGATTATTCATTTATCGATATTCTACTGTATTTTATCCCTTTGTTCTATTTAAGTCGAAATAATCAATATAACTGGTAAAAAAAATAAAAATAAAGTTTTCCATTTTCGTCCGCCCTAAGTAGTAAAATAAACCTACAAAAGCAAGAAAGCCGTATCGCTGCTCAGATTTACGCCATTTCGACTTTTCCGCACTTGCTCCTTCAACTCCAGTGAAGGTATGGATCAAATTGTTCAGGGCACCTTTGTTCATTTTTTTATCGGTGACAAATTTCGATGTTATTATCTACTGATAGTTCGTTAGAAGTACGGCGCGAATGCAATTTTTTTGGTTGATTTGGCCATTTGGAAGTATCAGGGTCTAGGGTTTTGGGCTTATCCTGCAAGGTTTTAATCTCCAATGGTAGCAAATATTTGTTTCTTTGACGGTCCCGTAAAAAATTGTGGGACTGAGCTAGCTATGTCAATTGATGTTTTTACTCTTTTTAGTCAATGTTTGGTCACAAAAGCTATTTAATCAGGTGCTTCGTGGTGGTTGTAACTTAAGATTTCAGTATTTTGCTGCTGAACTTGTATGTTAAGATGCTGAAGCTTCTAACTTGCATGACCAAATGGAGAGATCAGAAAATATTGTGAAAAAAGAATCCAACTCTATTTAACCTTTAGGATAGTGTTGAATCGGCCGCTAAATTTTTCTTCATTTGGTGGTTTATGCCATTCAGCATGCTCTGATTTTTTGCTTGTGTTTAGCTTTTCATTCTTGTTTTCCTGTTATTTGTTCTTTGATCCGGAGCCGAAGTGGTGAACAATAAAGGAAGTTGATACATACATTTTCAGCGAAATTCTCTTTTCATCTTTTTGTATTGTCTCTCAGATGCAGTCAATAAAGAAGTTATCTTTTTCATCTGATTGTTGTACGCTGTAGCCTCTGCATGAAATCATCTGAATCAAAGCTTATAGATTATTTTTGACTAAAATAGTAACTGCCGACTTTGGTTGTAACTGGCTGTTCATATTGTGAGTTTTGACTTCTTGTGCCATGGCAGCAGAAAGTTCCAGCATCTTTTGATGCCCCCCATCAAATAAGGATCTGCCTTGCAGTATGGTGTCTTAATTAAATGTTTTTGGTATTGCCACTTGCATAAATATGTGGATGATATTTGTTTTAATTCTGATCCGATCTCTGTATTATTCTGCTTGATAGAGATGGGGAAGAGAAAAAACCCACATGTTTTCTTGTCCGTATCAGTAGATGGAAGTCCATCAGAGAAGATTGTAATAGAGGTATTCTCCAGGAACAATCTTACCTTGTATGTTTTAATGAAAGCTTTAGATCCCATCAATCATGCGATGCCATTCTGCATTTGGACAGTTATTTGCTGACGTTGTCCCTAAGACGGCTGAAAACTTCCGAGCTCTCTGTACAGGTCAGTACTCTAGCACAAATCAGACACTGGTTTTTGAAAGTTGTAAAAGGTCCTTTTGTAAAATGTTTTTTTAGTAGTCAAGCTAATTCTTTCTTTGCATTTCAGTTTCCTCAGTAATGTCTTTTTAAAAGTTCATCAAGGTATAATTTGAATCCGAGGCATGATATAACTGAGGAAATGCATTGTTTGTCTTTCTCCCCTCTTGTCAATGGTAGAGGTTTACAGTGTGGTAGATGGATAAAGTTGGGTAGGATAAATGGGTATGGTTGCTAAATCCTCTTACTTCCACGTGATGAGTAGATGTAACTTGTAAGGTGTTATTTGTAGTTGCTTAAAGCCTCATGCATTTACTTCTGGTTTATATATTCTTAAAAATATCAAATTTGAATATTCCCTTTTCCATTTTAGTTAGTGAAGAACTTTTGCATTATGCTCATCTTAAAACAGCTATTTTAATAGAGTGATTATAACGAGCTTCTTATGATTTTTCTTGTGTCAATCTGCTCTCCCTTTAATAACTTTGCTTGACCAAATATAGATCCATTTTCAACAAATTCATATTGCTTTTAGGAATAAGTTTTATGGACTGAGCGTACTTTTTTCAAAAATCCGGAGTCGATGTTTTTCAGGTCGGTTTGTAAAATAACAAATTTTTGGCCTGGTATGTAATTTCACAAGCTTATGATACATAGAGCCTGAGGGCAATGGTGCACTATGCATAACTGCACAATGATTTAGCAGGGTGTGTACCCCTGTGGCTGCTGTATACACATATTCAAAAAATGTCATGGGCAACATGCATTTACAACCAATACAAATTATTGGTTTTGGGATTAGACTACTTCAAAGTCAGTTTACCGTTCCTTGGTTGTTCTTGTGATTTTCTCCTATTCTCTTTTATTAATGGTTGATCATATTGAATTGAGCTCCCACCTGTTAGTCAGTTAGATTCACTTTTTTTTTTGAGGTGGCTGGATAGGAGTTTGTATTTGTGTTTTATTGGTGTGGATTGTAGGTGAAAAGGGGATTGGAGCTTTAACAGGAAAACCCCTCCATTTCAAGGGTTCCGTCTTTCATCGCATTATCAAAGGATTTATGGCACAAGTACGTAGTCAAGTTTGTTTTTCGTTGGAATATATAGCCTTTGCTACTCCATTTTATTATAGTAATAACAATATTTGTTGTTGTTGTTTTTATCATCATCGTCATCATTACTTTTTGTGGTGTGAATGAACTGGAAACTGCTTGAAGATGTTGGGACTCAAACTTGAATTGTACACCAAAAATTAAACCGCAATTTTTTTTAATGATAATGAACGAAACCATCTCTTCTGATTCTGAAATCTTGTGATAACGGGAAGTTGCACAGTCGATATTATTACACTTGGGAATACCCTTTTGGATTTTACTGTGTACAGCTGCTCAAAATGGTCATTAGTAGCTTCACGTGTTGCACTTTCATGTATGGATCTGTGCAGCAAGTATTGTTTTATGCAATTGGTTTCTGCATCATACCTCATAGTTGGATGTTTTTCACTGATAAATTGGTTGTGTAGTGTGTACTCTTTTGAATTTTGTGTACATTTCTTTTAATTTTCCCCCCTTCACCATAACTAATATGTAGTTGAATGAGTTAAGTTAGTTGTGCCTTTTAAAAAAAGTGTGCCCTTTTTTCAAATTGCTGTGCTTTCTTTTAATATGTATTAAAGTTGACACCAGTGAAGGAGTGACTGAAGCTTTGATTTTTTACTTATAACATTACTGTAGGTATCTTTTTTTTCTGTTCTAAGGGCAGTTTTTATATGCTTATGTATATATCCAGTGTGTCTATCGATGCATTCATATTTGTCTGTTTGCTGGCAAATGTTAAATAATGTTTTACTTTCTCAACTGCAGGGTGGTGATTTTTCAAAAGGAAATGGTATGGATTTAAATGTTATGGATCTCATACTTTGAATTGACCCAGATGATCCGTGAACTTCGTTTCATCTTCATGCCCAGACGTGTAAGGCACGACATTTTAATGGTTTGCAGGCACTGGTGGCGAGAGTATTTATGGAGGGAAATTTCAAGGTAGATGTTTGTTTCTGAAGCTGCTGTACTTGTTGATGATTTACCTGGAGTAATGTTATATCATAATATGCTTTTTTACTTGCAGATGAAAATTTCAAGTTGGATCACACTGACGGAGGACTTCTCTCTATGGCAAATAGCGGTCCAAACACAAACGGGTCTCAGTTTTTCATAATATTTAAACGACAGCCTCATCTTGACGGGTAATAAATAAATTCTTTAATTTAATCAGTATCTGTATGTTAAACTTGAATCATCCTGAGCCAAAGTGTATTCATCATTTCTGTCATATAGAACCTCCCTTTTGTTTGTAGCTGTGGATGTCAACTGATTGGGTCATTGTTTTTATTTCTCTTATTATGGCAGGAAACATGTTGTTTTTGGTAAGGTTGTGAAAGGATTGGACGTAGTCAAGAAGATTGAGCAAGTTGGGACAGCTGATGGGAAGCCTTCCGGTCTTGTAAAAATTGTAGATTGCGGGGAGATATCAGACGACATATTACATGACATGGTTGGGGTTGGAGCTAAAAAAGGTAGTCTTAGCAGGACATTGTGTTCTGGTTTAGCATATTTGACTTTTCCCATTTTAGTACACTGATGGTTTTTTATACAGGAAATAAAAAGTCATCCAAAGCGCTGTCTTCTGATGATGATTCTGATAAGCAAGCCAAAGGAAAGCGGCGATCAGCAGCAAAGGACAGAAAGAAAAATAAGAGGAGGAAATACTCATCCAGCTCTGATTCTGTTTCGGATTCAGAGTCCAATCCGGATTCTCAATCTGATTCATATTCTTCAGAAAGTGATTCCCTGTCTGGCTCAGATTCAGAGTCTCGTTCCTCCAGCTCTTCAAGTGATGGAGGGCGTAGAAAGAAAAGGGTGTCATCTAGACGAGTGAGGAGTCGTCATGGTCAGAGAACAAGAAGAGCTCGAAAAGTAGGGAAAAAAGTTAAAAGGGATAAAAGATCTAGGAGAAGAAGGTAGAACCTCAAATTCTACTGATCTAGAAGTAGATGTGTCATATTTTTTGTAACTTTTTTTTTCCCGCTAGACGCACAGAAAGCTCAAGTAGTTCAGAGAGTAATAGCAGCAGCAGCAGCAGCAGCAGCTCTGATGGGGAAAATGCACGTTCTCGCGGACCAATTGGAAACAGCGTATCTCATGCCCATAAAAGTGAGTTAAGAAAAGACTTTCGTTTATTGTGGAATGTGTACTCCTTTCATTTCATTTATTGGATGTTTGGCCTTTATCAAGGAAAACTGAATTTAATGTTGAATCACAATGATCTCACACAACTTGTATCACCGTTGTTCATTTCCTCGGATGTAGAAAAGGAAGCACTTAGTCCTATTGGAGAAGAGCCAGCCTCAGAGCTTAATAATGACAGCAAAGTCAAATTGGTGAAAGACAGCCCATCTGATGAAAAGTCTTCTCCCCCGGAGGCTAAGAAAAGTACGAACATTAATAAAAACAGAGGAAAATCTAACACTGCTGACAGGCATCATGATTCGGACAGTCCAAGTGAAAGGTGGTGTATTTCTATTCTAATGTACCTCTGGTCATTTGTTATTATTAGATCACAGGGTTTGACCCTGACCCTCCAACTAGAGAGGAATTCTTAACACCTTGCCTGACCAACTGGGCTAGTAGCTCGGTTCTTGGGTAAAGATAGCTCAATCTATTTGTTAGCTACTTATTTTCTTTTGTGGTTCATTTTGAAGGAGTCTTGCAACTAGTCCAAGGCAAATTCTGAAAACCAGACATCAGAGAACTAGCCCGAGTCCTGTAAGAGAGATGCAGCCTGATATAGTGAATGACCATGAACATCACGGTCCATTAAAGACAGAAATAAATCTGGTGCATAGTCCCCCCCAACCTGCTGGTTCAAATCTAGACCTAGACAAAAAAAGCCATTCTCCAGATGGTGGTGCAAAGCGCGTCAGGAAAGGGCGTGGCTTCACTGAACGTTTTGCCTTTGTAAGGCGCTATCGTACACCATCTCCAGAACCCGCAGCTCAGAGGCCATACCATTACGGTGGTAGATATAATGAAAGAAATCGTGATAGGTAATTCCAAAAGGCGCAGTTTTTGTGCTGTGAACTGAGAATACTGCCACATGCTTGTTTACAAGTGATCTGACCTTTAACTCCGCAGGTATTCAAGTTACAGGCGCAGCTCACCACCCCGACGATTCCGGAGCCCACCGAGAGCTAGGAGTCCCCCAAGGTTATCTCATATTCTTCTCTAAGCTTATCATGGTCGTCGACAATATTGCATCTGATTGTCTGGTGAAGGGTTGATGTGTTTCCATTACTTTGTGGCACATTCAGGATTGCAATTTCTCTAAAAAAAAAAAATGAATCTTTGATAGGTTCCGACGCAGAAGTCGAAGTAGGAGTGTTTCTCGCAGCCCAGATGGTCGCTATGGTCGTGACAGGAGGCATCAAAGCAGGAGCCCAGTGCGTGGTGGACGTGAAATTAGTGACAGATTGAAATCACGCCTTGGGTCTCGTGTAGATGATGATGCAGGCACTACTCGAGTTGGAGGAAAGACGACTTCTAGCAATGGCACCCATGCTCGACGTTCTAAGTCTCCTACTACTGCTAAGGATGTTCCAAGAAAGCAGAGATCACCTAGTACTAGTTCCAGATCCAGTTCCCCTGGAAAGAGAGGGTTGGTATCATATGAGGATGTCAGTCCCGCTGCAGCAGAGAGATAAATTAGGTAAGTGGGATATGATGTGCATTTGGTGCAATGTGTTGTTTGAGAATTTAAGAATGAAGATTGTCTATTAGCTATGACTGAATTTCTTATGCTCTTATCTATAGTATTGTTATCAGGAACAAGGTTTTTATTAGATTTTGATTTGATGTGTAAGACTTTGATTTGCTTCTCTGGGCTGTGTTGGTATCATATGAGTTTATGAAACTGTGAGCTTTTCAGTTTAGCATCTAGTTTGTTTTGCCATAAGTAGAGTCCTGAGATGCAGGTCTTGAAGGGGGCATTAGGTGATTCTTGTGTAATAACTCCCTTTGATGAGTTAGCGGGTTTAAACTCTGTTGTTCAGATTGTGTACTAACCCCCTTTGACGAGTTAGTGGATTTAAATTGTGTTGTTCAGATTGTTTCACGACTCTTCAAGTGATATTGTGCATGGTACTTATTTTACTTATTTATTTTTTGGTAATTAAAAGTTTAGATTGAATTTTAGCTTGGGTCAAAACAGACATTTAGGGAAGCTACATAATATGTTTACATCAAAGTATTTTTTTGTGTTGCAAGGAAGTTACACTTTTGACTTTTCTTGAAAAATGCCCTGTTTTTTTGTGAGGGTAAGAATATGACTGTTTACTGCATGAAAGTTTCAAGTAATGTTATAAGGTGTGCAATCTTATAAAAAAGGAAAAAAATTCCACCGCACGATAGTGGAACTAGAGCCGTAAATGAGCTGGGCCTATTCGTGAGCTATTCGTACTCTACTCATAAGAAAGTTTGACTCTATTCGGTTTTTTGAATTTGTGCTACTCGAATAATTAACCAAGTCGATCTCGAGTTTTAAAATATAGTAATCGAGTAGCTCATGAGCTTATCGAGTTTGATTAAATAATTATTTAATTAATTAAATTATTTAAATTTATTATAAAATATTATTTTTATAATTAAAAAATATTATTTGAGTCGAGTACTTAACGATTTGAGTTCGATCTTGCATTTTCCATTGATCGGCTCCTTATCGTTGCTTAATTTTTTAATTGTACTTAATTATGTCTTGTCACCATTAGCCTAAGCGTCGTTATAGACTTGCCTATAAATAGGGGCATCATGTAACCCACAAGGGGATCCAACAATTAATATAAGCAGATACACTCTGCCAATTTGTCGACCTCGTACCCGCGTTCACGTCATTTCGAGCCCGCCGGCTGAGCACCACCCCCTGTTCATAATAACCACCACTCTTTCTACCAAAAGATCATCCATTTCAGCTAGATATCCACCATGCAAGCACCACTATAACCACCGTGATATTTCCGACAATATCAGAAGGTTGTATCAAGTGGTATAATTACAACTATTCATTTCCAAGCTCCCACATACGATAAAAATGTGTTATGAGAAAAATAGCAAAAATGAAATGTATACCACATTCATACAACCTTCATACCACCGTTGTACCATAAAATCTCACGACTTTAAAATCGAAACCGTTATACCATAAAATCTCTCGACTATAAATTATCGAAACAATCAGTAAAAAACAATTAAAAAAAGGTTTAGTCAATTGTAACCCAAAAAAAAAAAAAAACCCAAACATTGTAGACAGATCTGTAAGTCTTTGTTATATCAGTTATACTTGGTCATGCTGATCATGATAGTTTTATTTTATTTTATTTTTTGAGAGGAGATTATGATAGATTTTCAATGATTAAGGGGTATCTTTTTACACATCACAATTTATTCTGATTCAACATAAGTAGAATGTGGTCGATTATTCAAGTGTATTTCATACATTCTGGCATAAATTCAGACAAGAAAGATTCAACATTCTGCCTAAATTTAGGTCAGAATATAAATACACGAAAAATTAAAGGATAATATTGGAAAAAAAGGGCTAAGACATTTTATTGTGTGAAAATATATTCACATGATTAATCAATAGTTTTTTTTAGCAATATTAATCAATACTTTGAAATAAAAGAAATGTTAGATTCTTTCTTCGCAGTAGTAAGTGACTTTGAGAACGCCAGAGGACGTCACTGGTTTGATTCTCTCTTACAGCCACGTACGTTGAAAAAATCACAACCCGAACCAAACTTCAGATTAGTCAGACTAGTAAGTTCGGATACGAGGAGTTTAAAATAAAAAAAAAAATGTTAGATTCTAGAAATGGCCGAAATATTTTTAAAGAATTAAAATATTAATTATTATTGCAATAATAAGGGAAGAAGAGTAAAGTGAAATATTCCAATTTTGTTTCGGCATAACGCACGATACGAGTTCATGTTATGCTCTTTTGTTGTATTCACAGCCGTCTTTCTTTTACTTTCTCCGGTCTCTAATTATTTTCCTCTTCTTTTTATAAAAAAGGAAAAAATACAAAACAACATTTTCCGTCGGCCTCGTATCCAAACCTCCATCAATTTCTTCTCCCCAATAGTAATGGAAGCCAAGCTCCATTTCCACACAATAAATCAATTAATGATACCTGGAATTCATCGGAAGAAGAAGCCGGCCTATGTTGTATCCGTCCTAAGTAAACCACCTCAAAGTCATTTAGAGTTGTCGCCGCCGCCGACGACGGCGGCCGCCTCCGATCAAGTAGTCTACAAAGACAACTGGTTTGATCGTATTGCAATTCAACATCTTTCCAGTAGTCTGCAATCTGCTACCGGTTAGTTATAATCTTCTATTTTATTATCACTTTGTACATCATCGCCGGCAGCTTTCATCAACTTCCCGGCTAGCTCAATTCAATTATTGGTGGTTCTTAATTTGTATTGTTTTTCTTTAGGGTTGAAAAGCAAAAAGAGTGGGTATGATGGATTAGTTGAGGCGGCGACGGTGGCTTATCGGAACTTCACGGCAAGTCAACAGAGAGAAATTGTTATTCAGACTCTTGAGACGGCTTTCCCACGACTGATACTCAACGTGGCAAGTATTTCTTGTCACACAAATTTTATATTCTTACTGCCTCCGTCCATTAAAAGTGTCCATAACGGAAAAATGAATTGACCCATAAAAAATGTTAATTTAAATTTCCAATCATCATTAAATATATTTTTTTCAATCATACCCTTATTTTAACATTTAATTTTCCATAATTCTTTCATATTCCAAAACAAGCATTTATGATTAGTTAAGGGTATATTTGTCTATTCATTCTTAAAATACAACACATTAATTATTTTCTTAATCTCCGTATCCAACAAAAAATGGACACTTTTTGTTGGACGGAAGTAGTATTTTTTTTCTTTCTACATAGGGTAATGATAAGGAAAATGATATGTGCAAATTACACATATTATGTAGTGCACATCCACTACTTAATGATTCATCACATATTAAAGTGTAATCAATATTATCTATTGATAGAAAAGGTGTAGTGCACATTCACTACACATTATATATGGTGGATATATCACCACCCGAATGATAATGCCATAATAAAATGACTATAATATTGTACACAACACATTTTAAGACAATTGATTATGTCGTGATACAATGGTTGTGTCCTTATTATTACTCTATGAAAAAAACAAATTATATTTGTTTATCTTGGCGGACATTTTCTGGGCTATTCTCCATTCGCATGCAGTATCAACGCATTTAATTACACCATACAATTTCATTGAGATTGAAAAAACCATGTGGTTCAGATTTATCTATGTGAGTCTACGGTGCAAATCGAGTAAATATAGAAGAAATACCCATCCTGGGCTGTATGTATTTTTGTCATTCAACAACAAAACAAAACAATCGACAAAACGAAAAAGACTTTTATATATCTCCTTTCCTTGTGGCATTTGAAAATTCCCCTTTCTGTTTCAAAAATAAAAAAAAAAAATTCCCCTTTCCCAATTCACGTGAACATTGCTCAACAAAAATCATGTCGAGAAATCAAGAATAATAAATAGGTGTGATAAGGTTTCATGTAGGACACGTGAATTGTTACAAATTTTTTTATTGTGATCAATGATCATCAAATTAAAATCTTACGGTATGCTTGGTCAGCTAAAGCTCAATGAATCTCAATGAAACTTATGTTAAGAAGCTAAAAATTTACGAGGATAAGTAACATCGTTCTGATATCAATTGTGACGTTTCTTTCTCGGATACCGGGCATTCATCTGGAAAAAAACGTCCGATACGCATACAAGTAAAACTTAATTCAAGTATACACGTAAATCTTACGTGATCAAAATCAGAGTTAAAGTGGAAACATGACTCGGGAAACATAAACATCATCTGAAACTAAATAAAGTGAATGTTATTCCAAAAAAAAATCCAACTGAAATAAAGGAAGTACAATTGTCTACAAAAGTTATTACAACCGAAACCTAACTAAACCAAGTACTAATATTTCAACTCATCAACTCTCAAGACTTAGATAAAAACAAAAGTAAACTCCAAAGCATCATCATAAGCTCACTCCTCATAATACACGTCATCTTCAGTACCCTCATCACCTTCTCGGGGTGGACATCAAACATACAACAATAAAGAGATGAGTACGCAAAAGGGTAGAAGCACCGAAACTAAAACAATAACAAGCACAACTGACAACACGATCACAATATTACTTACTACCAAGTGTTTATAACAATACACTCCCCTATACTAGCCCAACTAATAAAACTCAACCAATCAATGAATGAATTGCACACAAAGTCTAAGGACCCAATGCATGGTGAAGACTGCACCACGAGACATTCAACTCCTCATATGGAATGGGGCTACCCGTCTCAAGTGGAGTTCAAGAACATGAGTCTACCCGACCCATCAATCTTCCAGCTGCGAAAATAAAATGTACCGCACCAAGGATTAAGTGCACTTAATCTTTTAGACTTTCAATTATGTATTTGCATGTTTAAGCTAACCACCTACGTTCATTACACATAAAAGCTTCCTAAAGACCTCCAACCCTAATAAACCATTTTGCATTATACTATTTGACACATTACACAGAAGATGTTCACTTCTAAGTCCAACATCTCACATAGTTAAGTGTTCTTCTTCCGGTGATCCCGTTTTTCTCCCCGCAGAGGGTTTCCACAAGATGTTGTGCCGAATACATCAGAAGCATAACCCAAAATTATGACATATAACACACAAGGCATGTCTGATACCCAAAACAAGGTCAAACATGCATTTAACACATAAAGGGCCTCAGGAGCGTGCTTTGCCTTCCCTAGTGCACTCATGGAGGTTGGGTGAGCATTGACAAGCGCACGCCTCAGAGGAGTTAGGTGTGCGCTTAGTCTCTCAGGCGCTTGCCTTAGCTCTTCAGGCGATCGCCATGTAATTCATAAACCATTATGTTCCATATTTTTAGCTGCAGGCGCACACCTCTGATCCTGAAAACCATTTTCCCATAATTTCGTGCCAAGGGAGCACGCCTGAGCATGATACTGTAATTTCCTCCACTATTCACTGTATGAAAATCATATTCCACTCAATTCCGCATCCAACCTTATACAACCGTACCTTCAAGACAGCCAACACAACATATACTCTCTAATGCGCAATTGACAATGACATATACGGTTTAACACACATTTACCTTGATTATTTTGCAGAAAGCTTGAAATTAAAAAGCAAAACTTGAAAACCGAATCTCCTACGATCCAACCTTCGATTCCTCACGAATTGTGACAATTCTTATGTTAAAATGACCCCCTCGTCTTCGTGGTCACGTTGGCGTGGATTATCTGAAAAGCGAACTAACGAATTAGCCTGATGGTTGAAGATTCCCTTTACTCATCTCTTTTCTCAGAAAATATTGTATGCGCTTTTTTTTATCGAAATAATGAGGGTCGAGGGTAATGGGAAGAGTTTATGATAGGATAAATTACCATAAATTTCCCAATTAATAATTAGGATAAAATATAAAATGTCGATTTATTCAAAACAACTCCAAAATTTACCATTTTACCCTTAATTAAAAATAAGGATATTACATTCCTCCCCCTCACAAAAAGATTCATTCTCGAAACTAAAATGTACCTGGAAGTTCAAGGGATTCCGTAAACTGGAAGATCATATTATCCTCAACCTCTCATGTAACCTTTGTAGGTGAATGGTTGTTCCATTGAACCAAAACCAAAGGGATCTCATTGTTCTTGATCGTCTTTACCTTTCTTGCGAGGATGCAAACCGATCTCTTTCATATGTAAGATTATTTTTAAGCAACTCCAGATCCACTCGTGTTTCCACATCTTACTTAGTCAAACACCTCTTTAACATCGAGACGTGGAAGACATTATGAACCCTTGACATGGATTCCGGTAACTTTAACCGATAAGCTACGGGTCCAACCCCTTCCAAAATCTCGACAAGATCGACCAACATAACATTCGCTTAACTTTCCTTTTTCTCCAAATCTTCTTACACCTCTCATTGGTGAAGTTTTCAAGTGGACTATGTCACCAACTTCAAATTCCAAAGGCCTTCTTCTCACATCGGCAGAACTATTCTGTTTGTCCTGAGCTGCTTTAAGATTGCACATGACCAGGATAACTTTCTCGTTTTCTTGCTGAACTAATTCGTGTTTGGTAATATGCTTATCACCAATCTCATTCCAATATATAGGATTCTTGCACTTCCTCCCATGCAAGGCTTTGAATGGAGACATCTTTCTACTAGCATGATAACCGTTGTTGTGAGCAAACTCACAACTGGCAGGTAATCAACCCATGATCCACCTACTTCCAGAAAGTTATCTTAAGAAACTTAAAGTTTACGCGGCTAAGAAACCTCGTTCTGATACCAATTGTCATGCCCCGTTCCTGGATACCGAGTCCTTATTCGGAAAAAATACCCGAAACGCATATAATTAAAACTTAATTATATTATATTCGTAAGCCTTACGCAATCAACATCATAGTTAAATAAGAAACATAAACGGACTCGGGAAACTTAAACGTCATCTCGAACTAAGGAAATTGAATTTTGTCCCAAACAACATCCAACAGAAATAAAGAAAGTACGAATGTCTATAAAAGTTATTACAACCAAAGTCCAAAAATCAAACTAAGCCAAGTACTATTATTTCAACTCTCAAGATTAATAATCAAAACAAAAGTAAACTCCAAGACATCACCATAAGCTCGCTCCTCATAATACACATTGTCTCTGGTACTCGCATCACCTTCTCAAGGTGTGGAACAAACATACAACAATAAAGAGGTGAGTACATAAACACTTAGCAAAGGGTAAAAACACCGAATATAAGACAATAACAAGAACACCATGATCACAATATACTTACTACCAAATATGTATAACAACACACTCCCATCTACTAGTCCAACTAGTAAGACCCAACCAATCAAGGGATGAGTTGAACACAAAGTCTAAGGACACAATGCATGATGAAGACTGCACCACGGCACATTCAACCCCTCATATGGCATGGGGATTCCCATCCCAAGTGGAGTTCAAGATCATGAGTCTACCTGACCCTATGGCATTGAATCCCCCGGCTGCGAAAATAAAACGTGTCTCACCAAGAACCTAGTACTTAATATTTTAGACTCTCATATATGTATTTGCGTGTTTAAACTAATCACCTACGTTCATTACACATAAAGACTTCCTAATGACCTCTAATCCTAAACCCATTCTGCATTATACTACTTTTCACATAACACATAAGATATTTATTTCTAAGTCCAACATCCCAGATAGTTAAGTGTTCTTCTTCTAGTTATCTCGTGTGTCTTCCCGTAGAGGGTCTTCACACGGTGATATGCCGAATACACCAGAAGTCTAACCCAAAACTATGTCATATAACACATAAGGCATGTCCAATACCCAAAACAAGGTCGAACAAACATTTAGCACATGAAGGGCCTCTGGCGCACGCCTAGGGTAATTGGGATCATTCTGCATGTTTCAGCATTGACATGCGCACACCTAAAATGAGTTAGGTGTGCACTTAGCCTCTCAGTCGCACATCTGGCAAGTAAAAAACCATCGTGTTCGATGCTTTAAGCTACATGCGCACCTTCTGACATCAGGCGTAGCCTTTGATCTTGAAAACCATTCCGCCTAGAATTTCATGTCACAGTCGTACTCCTGAACGCGAAACTGCAGAATTTCCTTGTATGGAAATCAGACCCAAAACCAATCAAAACCACCCGATTCCACACCCAACCTTATACAACCATACCCGCAAAACAGCCAACACAATATATACAATCTAATGCACAATTAACAATAACATATTCGGTTGGACACCCCTTTACCTTGATACTTTTGCAGAAAGCTTGAAATCAAAAACCCATTCTTGACAACTGAATATCCTATGATCCAACCTTCAATTCCTCGCAGATCGTGACATTTCTTATGTCAAAATGATCCCCACGTCTTCCAGATTGCATTGGCGTGAATTATCTGAAATGCAAACTAACAGATTAGCCTAAAGGTCGAAGATTCTCTTTGCTCCTCTCTTTTCTCATAAAATGTTGTCTGATTTTTTGATCAAAAAATGGGGGTTGGGGTTTATGGGAATGTTTATGATAGGATAAATTACCATAATCATCTCAATTAAAAATTAGGATAATATTTAAATTATTGATTGTTTTAAAACAACTCCAAAATTTACCAATTTACCCTTAATTAAAATAGGAATTTTACACATAGCTTCTCTAAAAATCTCAAAGGAAGACATGAGGATCTTGTAGGCGAAACCCTTGCATTTTATTACACATTGACTTTTGCTCATACTTGGGGTTACTTCTTTTATTGAAGTATACTCCTTGATAACAAAAAGGGGTCCGCCTTGTATTAAATAAATATGAAATTAACATGCAGATCAAGACGGTACTCCCAAATTCAAAATTTGCAAGAGAATATTTCGCTGTCTTCACTACCCTTTTCTTTGCTTGGCTAGTCGGCCCTTGCGCGGTACGTATTTCAAATGTTACGTAATAACTTGTAAACCCTCAATTCAAAATGATTAAAATCGAACTTGAATACTGCTGAAAAACGAGACGTATTAAGTGGAAAATCGATTTATACATAAAAAAAAATATTAGTTGTAGTTGACTTGATTTCGTTTTTTATCCTGAAATAATTAATTAAGGTGAAGGAGTCGGAGTTTGAAGGCAAAATGGAGAAGAATGTCGTCCAAATCAAGAAATGCAGGTACCTCTTACTCAGTAGAAACTCATCACTCAGTATTGTCTCGAGTATATTCTATTCCCGGAATATAAGTCATTCTGCCTTTTTGTTTGTTTGTTTCAGAATATAAGTCACTCTGAATCATCAATTAAACTTTTATTACTTTTTTTTTTTCTCTATGTTACTTCTAAATTATTAAAATTCAACTATTTTCAATACTTTATAATCAATTCGTTAATGATAGTCGAATGATATTTTAGATATTTATCCTTCAAATTTATTACATTTAACCACCTTTTTAATCTTTACAAAGTCACTTAAAATGACTTATATTATTGGACGAAAAGAGTTTAAACAAAATACAAGCGGCATTGATTGATCCATTACAGATGTTTATTATATCTTTTACTATACTTTTTGTGATTATATATTATGGGACCCACATGAAATTAGTGAGCCCCTACATTTTCATCTATAATGGTAATACATTTATGTAATAATTCAATGTATAATAACAAATAATTTCCCAAAAAACAAAAATTACCATATTGGGCCTTTGAAAACAACAGGAATATAGTAGCAGTGCTATTGATCCCACCCATCAACGGTTGGAGATAATGATTTGTCTTTGATGTGATTAAAGGTGACCCTAAAAATTGAAAAATAGTTATTACTTGTATAGTTTCTATTAATATTTATGTTTGTATTCTAGATGTGGACTTGAAGGGTTATTACGATCATTGGAGGCTGATAGAGAAAGTGATGCGCGCAGAACATCCGACATCCACATGATAGCAGTTTCATCCTCGATAGGGAATTGCATACACGTGGCGTGGCGCATGTGGTCAGATGATCACACGCGTATCTCTCTATCAGCTCCTCCTCGCATCGTAATAACCCGACTTCGAATCCCTTCCACGACATGATTTTTTTGCAGCATATTTTTTTTTTTACCTTGTAAATTTTTTAACTCCTTTATACCATCTAGTGATAAAAATCATTTTGCATCGGTATTATTTTTTTTGTTTGAAGATATATATATTCATTTAAAAAATAAAAACTAAGTACGTCACTTGTTCAATATTGTGTGAAATTTTGCAGATTTCTGGAGGGCACCAATTGTGTAGGAATGTGTACAAATCTTTGTAAAATGCCATCTCAGGAGTTCATTAAGGAATCGTTTGGCATTCCTTTCTACATGGTTCCCAGTAAGTTCTGTATTCTTGTTCCGTAAAATCTTTTCACGTCTATAAACGTCAAAACACACCAATTTTTCATTTTTAATTTTGTTCGTCAGTTTTTCTATTTATTGATTCTGACTCAATTATAAGTAGAATGTTGATAATTTAACTGACTTAATTTAAATCAGAATGTAACAATGATACTTTTCGATTGTTATTGGTTTTAAAAAAAAAGCCCTGTATGTATATATATTTTTTACTCTGCCTATTTGGTCCCTTTTGTTGCAGTAAAATATCAAGTTTAATTGTATTATACTTTATATTTTTGAATTTGTTTTTGCAGATTTTGATGATATGAGTTGTGAAATGATATTTGGTCAACAGCCTCCATTACCAAAGGAGGACCCTGCATTCTTGCTACCATGTTATAAACTATGTATGAATTTATCATCCAATTTCTTAAATTCTCAAAAATAATGAGGAACTAGCTTTTCTTGATCCTAACATATTTTCTTGTTGTTGTTGTTGAATGCAGGTAAAGAAAAGAGAAAGCACTCCAAGTCCTGCCCTACTGGCACAATTTAAGAACAAATTTATGCCTTCCAAAAAAAAAAAAAAAACCCTTAAAAAAAGAGAGAACAAATTTATGTAAACCATTTTATATATTTTATGTTGCAGGTTGATTTTTCTACGTAGTCAACAACTTTGACGTCATGAACAAAATACTTTGCAGATTATATATATATATTTTTTTGAGGGTATTTGCAGATTATATTTAAGACCTATGTTTTAATCTATTATGTAGCTTTTCGTTTCCGGTTACCGAAACTAATGGGTAAGCTATATCCACGACCAAATAAACACAATAGAAAAAGTAATGCAATGTCACGGTCTTAACTTATATTAAAATAAACACACCACTTTCTTCGCAAACTCACGTGCATCCATGTGGATTTATTTAATAGATATTTGTTTATAAGGACTGATTTGAAGACTTAATATGACACTTAAGACATCTTAAAAAAATTAATCGTTTATAAAGACACATTTTATTTAACTTTCCCATAATACCCTTTTATAAATAAATAAGAAACACCACCCGATGGAAAGCCTTTTCCACGCTAAAAATCCCCTGAAACAAATTCTCTCTTTCTCGAGCACGATCAAAAATGGCGGAAGAGAAGGTTTCCTATTGCGGTCTCGAGCACGATCAAAATGGCGGAAAAGAAGGTTTTGATCCAGTTTTGTTTCCTTTTGAGTCATGGTTGGTTTGAAATCGATTGAGGCATGTGCTCTGGCTTTTCCCCTTCCGGAAATCCCACACCCGATTGCTCTGGCTTTTCCCGGATCGAAAATCGCCTTCATTGCTTTGCATATTGCGATTAAATCAACCACCAGCATGAGATATTCCGGCGACGTCATCGGAAACCCCTTTTTCTATGTTGTATTGATGTAATTTCGCAGAGTTCCATCCATTTGTATTGATGTAATTTCATAGATTTTTCATCTATTTTATGGTGTAGGGGATTCTGAACCTGTTAAAATGTTTGATAGGGCTAATTTAGCAAACCATCAGATTATAAACTATAGGTGTGATCCGTCTAAAAGGTTGGTTCTGATGGGAATTGCTCCTGGATCACCATTGGTTTGGCATTATCTTCTTTCATACTAGTATTGGTGCAGTGTAGATTTTCTCCTATGATATTTACCTTCTTTCATAATGTTGTTGCTCTTACTCTTCTTTTTGTTTATCTAATAGAGACCTCAACTGGTGAGGAAATATGCAGTTGTGTTGGAACAACAAGGGCATTCAAGCTTTCAAGGTACTTTTTCATGTTCTTTGGTTATAGTTGGTTGATTTGAGAATTACGATATTAACAAAAATGATGAAGTGTTCGGAATAATGGAAATCAAGCTGGGTAGCCGACATGTGCAAACAAGCTGAAAAATTTGTGAACAAGCTGCTTAAACGAGCTGAGAGGTTGGATTGATGCACTTTACGAGTTATATTCAGGTTAAAGTGTGAGCTTGACAATTTCAAGGTGAGAGATTGACTACCATGATAGTGCAAGCCTTTGAACCGAGCTGAAATGATAAACGAGCCGACCTACCGAACTGAACTGGTGAGCTGAAGTGCAGTGAATGGGATGAACTGAGAAATGGAGTGAATTGCAACTGTTATGCAAGACTGAACCGAATCAGTTCATGTAATGACAGTGATATGCAGTGACACTTATGTTTATATGTTGTAGAGTCCTTTACTTGTCACCACATCTTTAAATGTCACTGCATTTTAATTGAATTTGTCAAAGTCATTGTCATTGCAGCCAAGATTTTGCATTTTAACTCAAGTTTTTTTTATGCTGGTTTTTGCAGCCAAGATTTTTCAAGCCATTGGGCTGTTGGTGATTTGGCTTTGTATGGTTGTACAGGCTTTAAGCCTTGGTTTACATATATGATTCCCTGTGCTATTTGTCTGTTGTAGAGACCTGTGCTATTTGTGCTATCAACTCAAGAATGTTGTAGAGACCTGTGTTGAAGTGAAGGTAGTAATTGAAGGGCTAAATGTTGCATGTCTTACAGTGATGAGTTAGTTGTGGGGTGATTCTGCATGTCTTACAGTGAAATTTTTGTTTTGGGATGGATTATGGTTTTTTAAGGAACACATGTTAGTAGTTTTTAGTTATTAATTTAGCCCTTTTCTGTTGTTTGCTTTATGCTTATGAGTCACTTGTACTGAGTTTTGCACATTGGCTATGAAAATTTACTCTTTATTTATAAAAAAAAATAGTGCATTCTCGATGATTTGTCGGTTTTTTTTATGTATTGTCAATGTTGGTGTAATGTTAATGTTACATGATAAACAATTGTTACATTATTGACAATTGTTAGTTCATTTTGCATTGTTTTTTCAGTTGACTCTTAATGTGTAGTGACAACTAATGTGTCACTCATAAAGTGTAAGAGAAAATATAGTGACATTTGATGGTGAATATAATGTAATTTCTGCTTTTATTGAATTAAATTATAGGTTTGAAAAAAAATTAAAAAATAGTACAACTTGGTTTAGATCACGAGCCGATTCCTCGGATGGTTGGTTTAGAAATTTTAATGTGTCATCAAAAGATGCAGTGACATGAATTTGATGGTGGGTTGATGCAGTTATAAATTCTAGTGGAGATTTAGTGATTTTTTTGATTCACTCCTTTGATTGATTGGGCAATGGATAATAAGGTCTTATGGCAGGATTGCTGATGATTCTTTTTTTTTAATTTAATTTTTTTGAAACAATGATTAAAGAATGTTTATATAACAATTTGGAGTATAGAAGTTTATCTAGAGGGGAGGAAAAGTACTCAATTTTTGTTATTTTCATTGTTCCTTAAGTCCTACGGTGCTTTTATTAGTCTAAGTAGACCTGGCCAATACAAACGGAACCCGGTTGGCGGTTGGCGTGTTGGAGTGCCATTTGGGATTTTGGAACGAAACCGGACGGGCGCGGTTGGAACGGACTAACCGGTGAAACGGGTGAAACCTTTTTTTTTTTTTTTTTTTTTGAATTCAATTGATTGTTTAGATTGAGAACTCGAAAGATAAAATGAATTTTGAAAGATTTGAATAATTATGCTCATGTATTTTAACATCCTAAATTTACGATCATTTGAGAATTGATGTCACTGCATATTTGATTGGCGATGTCACTGCATAAATTGGTGATGTCACGCATATATGATTATCAATGTCACTGCATAAAATGTTGATGTCACTGCATATTTGATTGCCGATGTCATTGCATAAATTGTTGATGTCACGCATATATGGTTGCCAATGTCACTGCATAAAATGTTGATAAAGTTTGGGCTCGATGAAGCCATAAAAAGGCAAGATCGAACTCGACTCGCTAAGTACTCGATATAGCTCGACTCGGCTCGTAAGGTCGATTATTTTCTTAGAATTCCTTTAATTTTAATAAACTATAACAAGATCGAGCTCGACTCGTTAATATTGGTGAATGCATCGCGGTTGTATTTGCATCATGGTGTCACTTAATCGCGTGTCTCGCAGATCGGGGTGGTCACCTGATCCGGTTTCTCGCGATCGGGGTGGTCATTGCATCATCAGATCGCGTTGTCTCAGATCGGATGTGACCACTGTATTGAGGTGGTCAATAGATCTGGGTGGTCAATACATCGCGGTGTCACTTCATCGAGGCGTCTCTGCATTGCGGTGGTCACTGCATCGCGGGGTCGCATCGCGATGGTCACTGCATCGCGTTGATTTTATGAAGAAAATTCTGATTTACAAGAATAAAGTTGTATGCGCAAAAAATCAAATGTCACTATATCGGAGGTGGTCACTGCATCGGGATGGTCACTGCATCGCGGTGGTCACTGCATCACGATTGTTAAGGCATCGCAGTGTCTCTGCATCGTGGTGTCTCTGCACCGCGGTCTCTCTGTAATGGGGGTGGTCACTGCATCGCGGTGGTGAATGCATCGCGGCGTTTCTGCATCGCGGTGTCACTTCATCGCGATGTCTCTGCACACGGTGTCTCTGCATCGTCAAATGTCATAACATCGTGGTGTCACTGCAATGCGGTGTCACTTTATTACGGTGTCTCTGCATCGCGGTGCCAATGCATCATGGGTGGTCAATGCATCGCAGTGTCTCTGTATTTGGGGTGGTCACTGCATCGAGGTGTCTCTGCATCGGGGGTGGTCACTGCATAAAGGTGTCTCTGCATCGGGGGTGGCCACTGCATCGTGGTGGTCAATGCATCGTGGTGTCACTTCATCGAGGCTTCTCTGCATCGCGGCGTCTCTGCTTTGGGGGTGGTCACAACATCGCGGTGTCTCTGCATCAGGGGTGGTCACTGCATCGCGGTGTCTCTGTATCGGGGGTGGTCACTGCATCGTTGTGTCTCTGCATAGGGGGTGCTCACTTCATCGCAATGTCTCTGCGTTACGGTGTCTGTACATCGTCACATGTCACATCATCTTCACATGTCACTTAATCGTGATGGTCACTGCATCTCGATGGTCCATACATCGCGATGGTCCCTGCATCGCGGTGGTCAATGCATCGGGGGTGTTCACTGCATCGTAGTGTCTTTGCATCGGGGGTGGCCACTGCATCGCGGTGGATTTTTTTTTGACGTGATTTTTTTTGAACGCTCAAGACACATCGCGGTGTCTCAGCATCGCGGTGTCACTTCATCGCGGTGTCTCTACATCGCAGTGTCTCTGCATCGGGGGTGTCTCTGCATCGGGGGTGGTCACTGCATCGCGGTGTCACTTCATCACGGTGTCTCTGCATCGCGGTGTCATTTCATCGCGTTGTCTCTGCAATGCGGTGTCACTTCATCGCGGTGTCTCTTAAACGCGATGTCTCTGCTTTACGGTTCTCTTAATCGTGATGTCTCTGCATCGTCAAATATTATAACATCACTTCTTCGCGGTGTCTCTTAAACGCGATGTCTCTGCATTGCGGTGTCTCTTAATCATGATGTCTATGCATCGCGGTGTCACTTCATCGCGGTGTCTCTGCATCGAGGGTGGTCATTGCATCATGGTGTCTCTGCGTCGGGGGTGGTCACTGCATCGGAGGTGGCCACTGCATCGAGGTGGTCAATGCATCGCGGTGTCTCTGCAATGCGGTGTCACTTCATCGCGCTGTGATTGCATCGTGGTGTCTCTTAATCGCGATGTCTCTGCATCGTCAAATGTTATAGCATCGCGGTGTCTCTGCATCGTGGTGTCACTTCATCGTGGTGTCTCTGCATCGGGGGTGGTCACTGCATCGGAGGTGGCCACTGCATCGAGGTGGTCAATGGATCTGGGGTGATCAATGCATCGCGGTGTCTCTGCAATGCGGTTTGCATCATGGTGTCTCTTAATCACGGTGTCTCTGCATCATCAAATGTTATAAAGTCGCGGTGTCTCTGCATCGAGGGTGGTCACTGCATCGCGGTGTCTCTGCTTCGGAGGTGGCCACTGCAACAAGGTGGTCAATGGATCTGGGGTGGTCAATGCATCGCGGTGTCACTTCATCGATGTGTCTCTTCATTAGGGGTGTCACTGCATCGAGGTGGTCACCGAGAAAAAAAAAGCCAAATAAAAATGCCTAAAAAATAATGAGTCACGGTGGTCAATGCGTCGCGGTGGTTAAAGCATCCCGATGGTCAATGCATCGCGGTGGTCAATGCATCGCGTTGGTGATTGCATCGGGGTGGTCAATGCATCGTGGTGGTCACCGAAAAAAAAACATTTTAGCATGCATAAATAAAATAAAATAAAAAACCTTTTTAGCATCCATAAATTAAAAAAATAATAATGATAATAAAAAAGAAAGGAAAAAGAAAAAGAAAGACACAGCAACAAGCGCTGCTTTATTGTTCCGGCCAGTGGTTTTATGGTGGTCCAGGACCACCATGTCATACTTGTCCACCAATGAAATGTCTTATAAGAAGGGTAAAAACGTCAATACATGGGATTTATATTTTACACGGTGGGCCCTTGTGTTATTTGTCATTTTTCTATTGGTCCTGGATCACCAAGTCATCATTAGTCCAGGACCATAATAAAATTTCCATGTTCCGGAAATTTGAGCGCATGTTTACTTTTCAATTTTTGAGGGAAGCGCCTGTTTACTATTCATTAATGTAGGGTATATTAGTCCGTATAATAATAATATGTCTTTATAAACAAATAAGATTTTTTTAGTGTCCTATTTGCCTAATTAAATCTAATATGTATCCTTTTGGACATTTGCCCCTTTATTTAAATACTTGGATCTACATCGTTTTGTCAAGTAAATAATGTGTTTATTTTAGTGTGATTTAGTAGTGTGATATCGCAATACTCATAAAAAAACAACATATTTTGCGCAATTGATTATCGTGTAGCACCGATTGATCGATGATGGTTCAATGTATAAGATGTGTTGTGTTCATTTTGTTGTTGATATAACATTTTCCGAGAGTTCAGAAAATGTTATAAACACAACACATCTTACACCATTGATTATGATGACACTTCATATATTAATGGAGGATATAGAGGTCATTACTAAAGATGAGCTTTTCAGTGTCCTTGCACACGAGATGCACCTGGCTGCTCATAAGCGTGACATGAATATGACCAGAAACCCTAATCCAATCCGAATCATCTGAAACTAAAACAAATGATGATATAATCTGCGAGTTCGCAAACTTCATGGAAAGCAAACAGAACTCAAGGATATTCAACAGGAGCAGTTCCAGGAAGGAACATGGCAAAGGAAAAGCAAAATGGATTTCAGATGGAATCTGCTACGAATGTGACCAGAAGGGACATCTTGCAAACGAGTGTCCCAAACAAAAAGCAAAATTTGAAAGATCCAAAAACAATTCCGGTTCCAAGTCTAGAAACAACTCCAAATAGAACTCAAGAAACGAGTCGAAACATAGCTTGAGAAACGACTAAAAGCATGATTCAAAAGACAAGAAACATCAAAGGAAGAGTTGTGGCAAAGCTACGCAGCATGGCCGGACAGAATCAAACAACGATACATCATCGTAAACGTCCGAACTAGCTAACATGTGTTTCAAGAGTCAATCTCAACCCAGGAATTCTAGTGAGAGTGAGGTATCTTCAAACCCATCTCTCACTATAAACGAGTTGCATGAACTTAACGATATACTAAATAAAGATAATTTAAATCTAAGAGCAATAAATGAGACATTATACGAACTTAAGCTACAGCACGACAACGAAGTTGTCTCACTCATCAACACACTAAGTCAACTAGAGTTAAAGGACAAAGACACTTTGATAGAGAATGATTCTTTGAAACGAGAGGTTGCTTCGTTGAAACAACTCATTTCAAGACTTGAAGAGCGTTGTACTCATCTCAAAAAGCAACCTACTTCGGCCAAGGATTCAAAGGGTAAACAAGTCAGTGGTTCAGAACCCACAAAAGTGAGTACAAAACCCGCCTCTTAAAAAACTGTCTTATAGCCAAGGGCTATTGTGACGCTCTGATCCGGATACCGAGTCCTTAGCCGGAAAAGAATGCCCAACACGTATATAATTAAAATTAATCGATTAAATACATAAGCCTGACATCATCATCATCAGAGAAAAAAGCTGGAAAATGAAAGGGTAGACTTGAGAAGCCAAAAGATTCTACTAACGATTGAAGAGCAACACACACTTCAAGTTAAACAACATCCCAAAACGTTTACAGAATTGATTGCAGATCCACTCAACTATTACAATTCTTGCTTTACAACTAAAAGGTACAACATTCTCAATCTATTACAGACAAAAATGGAAGATTCTATACCATTTGATAATGTCAGAATTATCACAAACGGGTGCGGATGAGTTATACGGTGGATATCTGGCTAAAGTGTTTGATTTTTCCGGTAGTGCACGGCAGTGCTCAAGAAATTTATGGTGTTGGACTGAGCGTGCAAGGTGGCGAGCTCACTGTCGACAAATTGGCAGAGTGTTTCTGCTTTGTGTATTAGATGATTACATGTGCCGCTATTTATAGGCGCGGGCTGCTAATGACGGTAATTATGATACAATTAGGCGTAACAAAGTACGGCAAGACATAATAAATCTATGAAGCAGTCAAGTCAGCCTTGGAGAGGTCGGGCTCAACACTTAGCCATTTCTTCGTCTTGGTACCGTCATGTTTGAACCCTGTTCTCCTGGCCATGCAGGTTTGATCCGAGCCGGCAGACTGCGAGCCGGAGGGCGGACTGACCGGCCCCTAACGCTTCATATCGCGCTATGTGCGGTGGGTTGAAGGCTTGCTGATTGATGGCCATGGCATAGCCAATGATATGGTCATAAAGTCTTTAGGCAGGCTGGATTATGCTCGGCCCGGTCTGGCTTATGTCGGTGCGGATTAGTTGCGCTGAGGACCATATCCGTTATTAGGCCTACATACAGGCACAATGTGGATCCACGGGCTCTTTTGCTGGTTTTGGCGTATCAATGGCCCCCTACTCCTTGTCCTATTCATTGTACAAATGAAAGGCATGGAGTAAAGTTGTTGGCGACTTGAGTTACCGTATGCCGATATGACTTCTATAGAGCAACCTGCTATGTTAGCATAAGTCTCGTGAGAATAGTCAAGTACCGTGCTAGGGAGCAAACGGGCTTTGCAGCGTTTATGACCCGAAAGCGACTTGCTGCGAGGTGCCGCGCTATGAAGCGGACGGGGTTTATATGCCAAGCTAGTGAGCGATCGGGTTGCTCAGCGTTTGTGGCTCGAAAGCATCTTGCTTATATGTGCCGCGCTATGAAGCGGACGGGCTTAAGGTGCCAAGCTAGGGAGAGATTAGGCTTATGTAGCTTTTATGACTCGAAAGTGACTTGCTGCGAGGTGCTGCGCTATGAAGTGGACGGGCTTAAGTTTTTCGACCTGGGTAGTAGGCGGACTTATTCGGCGTGGTGCCACAGAGCCACCTGCCCAATTGTAGCTGTGTTGATATGGTCCCGTGATAAGAGCGATCCGATGATTTTCCAGTTGTAACGGCTAGGAGTGGGATCCAAAGTGTTGCCTCGATTCCGTAACCGACATGCTGCTTATTCGAAATGTCGCATGATCTGATTGGCATGGGAGTTTTGGTAACCGCACTGCATTAAATGTTTTTTAATTTTTAAATTTGAACAGACAAATGCATCCGTTACTTCTCACCCTATAAAAGGAGGGGGAGCCCAACACTTAAACACTTTTGCAATTCTGAGCATTCCTAGTCAAAGAATTTCCGTCAAAATAGCAGAGCAGCAGAGTATTCTCCGATCAACCTGTAAAAAGCTTCCGGTAGGCTCTTTGAAGTTTCCGGCTGATATTCAAGTTCCCGACCCTGAATCTAGCAAACTATCAGGTAATTCCTTGCAATTTTTCTTTGTATTCTCCCTTTTTGTTGCTTAAGATGAGAATGGTTGCGTATCTTTGCGTTTTCTTGTTCTTTCTGAGTTTAGTTAGAGGAGAAACACAAGATTTTGAAGGTTTGAACCTGTTTATGCTTTTTTTGTGTTCTTGTATGAGCAAGCATGTCCCTTGCTTGAATTTGCCCCTCTTTAGGCTAGATTTTCCATGTTTCTTGTTGAATCTGAGCCGGAGGGGTTTTTATTGCCCGTCGGCGTAATGACGAAACCTCTTTAGCACTTCCATTGTTTTTCGGTAGCTTTAGGTTTAGGGTTCCCGTATTGGTTAACATAGAAGGGCGAGGTGTCGAGATGGGTGGACACGCCAGTCTCGGCCCGACTACTGAGTTTAGGTGACTAACTTTCCATCTCGCCCTTCTATTCTCAGGATCTCCTCATAATCAAATACCCAAAGCGACAATGAGGTGCACGATTATGCCTCTAGAGAAGAAGCCGAGTTGAGCGAACAGCCGAAGCGGAAACAAGTGCAGGCGAATCTGAAGGGGAGGACGAGTCTATTGAGCGAGTCGTGGTGGTAGCAACAAAAATGCAAGACGCCAAAGCTGAGTACCCCCAAGGCGAAACTATTGTCAAGATTGCAAGAGGATCTGAACAAGCATGTAAGGGTTCGATGGAGAGGAGTTTGAGCGGAGCCTAACATCACCGCTTTCCTGAATGAGTACAATATTTCTGCTGACTACGGTTTCACACTTTTTTGACGAACCGGATGAAATTCGGAAGTGTGTGAGGATGGAACGGGACTATGTCATACTCCATTATGACTCAATCGTGGCCGGACTTAGACCTCCTTTCGACCCATTCTTCGTCCGCCTAATGACGGAGATGAGTGAGATTCCTAGAGACTTCACCTTAGGTGCGGTGAGGGTTATCATGCCGTTCAAGGTTCTGAGCCGGCTTTTGGGGTGCGAACCGTCAATTCCAGTCCTTACGCATTTCTACATTTTTGTGAGGAGCAATACGGACGGGCTGATTTTGACAAAGAGTCTGACCAAGAAAGCGAAGCTCTTTTTACATCTTCCTGATAAGGTCAAGGAGTGGAGCAAACGATCCTTGAAGGTCGAATCACGAATTGGCTGGCTGATCCAGAAGTTTGGTGTGAAATCAATGAGCTTGAAATAAGTGAAGAAGTTCACGGTGTAAGAGGACGATGAGTCGTTTATAGAGGCCATCGAGAAGAGGCTTAGATGGAATAACGAGCTTAAGACTCAGGCACGGGCATTCAGCTGTAGAGCTTTGCTGGATGTGAAGAAACCATACTGCCGACTGGCCGGCATTCCCGGGCCGGATGTTGAGTGTGTACAACTGCAAGTTGAGGTCGCTCCGCTTTCCTGTGACCCTGATTGGTATAGGGAACACCATTTTCGGAGAAGCATACCCTCTTTGTGTGAAGTCTGTCGGGGTCAACCCTCGAAGCAAGCTTAGAGTATTTTTGCCTTTATTATTTTCTGCTTCTCATACTTAGCATTTTTCTTTCTGTTGTGCTGATAAACTCGCCATTTTTGCAGGTACAATGAATGCTACTGATGTGCCTAAATCATACTTCGGTTCGCGGATCCTTATTCGGGTCTGACCGGCCACCGACATTAGAGGATAAGGCCGCGGCATTATTCTGACCCATGAGCTCGCAAGCCAAATTAGAGCCGTGAGCCTTCGGATCAGTTCCAAGCCCTCAACCCTATGCGACGACATAAAAGGTTTGGGGGCCGACACGCGATCTCATTTAATAGACGGGTCCGCCAACGACCTCGACCATAATATTTAGAGGAAAAGCTACGCCAAGTCAAATGGAGACAATGTTACAAAGGATACGAGGATCGGCTCACACTGCTACTCGCCATCATCGTAGATAAATATCTATTTACTATCTTGTATCGCCTCATTTGTAATTAAATCGACTTTTAGTCGGTGGGCTCTCCTATAAATAGGGAATTTATGTAACTTCATTAAGCATGGATGAAAATGATATAAAGCAAGTAAGAAAGCCAAATTGTCCATTTTTTCTTCTTAGAAAGCACAACCGCTGAATCCATTGCCGCCACCGGGCACCACCGGCTAACACCACTTTTACACATTTTTATAGCCATATATTATACATATAAACACCGCTAAAACAACCGTGATGATTTCGACATCATCAGTTGGCTTCGTTACCGGGAACATCGACATTTTTCAACGTTTTCCGTCCAAATCTAGAATTTCTGGTGGTCTAAAACCACCTATTTTAGGTTTTCCCGACCAAATCTTCCGCAAGATCTTTATCAAGATGCTGAATTTGAAGGACAGGGGATTCAATGGCTACAATTTGAGTCTCAGAGTGTTTCTGCATCACAAAAGGAGAGTTTCCGGCGGCCTAAAACCACCCGACTTTGGTTTTCCGGCCAAGACCTCAATAGGATCTACATCTTGATCTTCAAGGTCTTCATCGAATAAATGGCAGATAATCCATGGAGCTTTTCTTCGCCATCGTTTTCTGGTATGTGTACCTCCCCAAGCTTCTTTTCCTGACACTAGCTCGGGCAAGTGTGATAATCAGACCGAATATTTACAAATTTCTATCATCATACTCTATCGGACCTCCATTAAAGCTATACACACCTTCATGAAAAGACAGAATTGCTTCTGGGTTGACCAAAGAATAATCAAAATTCAATCTTTCTCTCAAATTCAAAGGTTCTTCCACCCAATAATGCACCAACCCAAATCCAATAACAAAAGAAACCACTAATAGCAAGGTCAAAATCATGCCCACATAGTCAGCTGCGAGAATCCCAAACCCAGTTTCTTAATTAATAAAAGGATTCCATTAATAACCTTGGATGGTGCTCCTCCGGCCGCTGCGAATTTGACGTTTTCTGTTGTTGGTTGTTGTTGTTTGGGGGAATTAGAAAAAAGAGAGAATTGAGACGAGGGGTGAAATGAAGGCTAATAAACAGTTGAAAAAGATATCCGCTGGTAAAGAAATGAACTTTGTGAGCCATAATGTTAGGCTCGGGAATGGAAAAGCTTTGTTTTGATCTTCTTGTCCTTCCTCCATTAACGGCGGCGAGTGATATTTTGCTCGATTTGGAGAAGTCTAGTCGGCCAGCTCTAAGCCCGACTCAGTCGGTAAATTTCTAAGTCCGAAACTTCACTTTCGGTATTTCTAGCGCGACCTTCTTTTCGGCAAGCTTTAAAGCTCGACCTCAACATTTGTTTCAGACAAATTACTCGATATCTCAATCTTGTCCAAAACAAGGGGGCCGCATACTGGAAATTTTTCGATTCCGTCATCGAGCCGCCAAAAACAAAGCACCGAGGGTGGAAATTTTCAAACAACCATGAATGACTCAAATTCGACATTTATTTCAACCAAGCCCGCAACGACCTTGGTTAAAACAAGGGAGCCACACATTGGATTTTCGATTCAATCATCGACCTCAACCGAAACAAGTAAGGCTTTGGGATAGGATCCTCTCAAGTAACTTGAGAGGATATTCTCTCAATGATCGTGATCCAACCACATAGGCGCTAAAGTCAGAAACATCTAGCCATTGATTCACTTTTTCCAAAACTACGTAGTTTAGTTCATTATATGTAAAAACACTAACTTTACCCTTAAGTTACTTGAGAGGATCTTGGTCCGTAAGGCTTTTAGCTCAATTATTTTTAGCACGTTCGATGCTTTAATTTCCTTGACCTCGCCAAAAACAAGGGGGCATATATATATATATATATATATATATATATATATATATATATATATATACACATGTACGGATATACCGAACCCCACAAGCGGACTCGAAAATGATGGAATTATTCGAGCAAAAATAAAGACGCGAGCTCAAAAATATTTTGGGAAAATCATTACCAAAAAACAAAGTAAACATTTTATTACAAGCTCCATATCAACGAGCTCATTTATCACACGCTCTCTTATTACGAGCTCTCTACTACAAGCTCGCCATCAAGATGGATTTTCTCTTCAACAAAAGTCCGTCCGCTTAATAGCGCGGCACAAACAGGCTATAAGCCAATCACTTTGAGGCCGCCCGCTTGAATAGCACGGTCCTAAGTAAATAAGTCGCTTCAGACGACAAGGTCGCCATAGACCCAAAATCACTTCGAAGCAAGACGCTTGAATAGCACGGCCCTTAGTGAACAAGTCGCTTCAGACGACAAGGTCCCAATAGACCCAAAATCACTTCGAGGCAAGTCGCTTGAATAGCACGGTCCTTAGTGAACAAGTCGCTTCAGATGACAAGGTCCCAATAGGCCCAAAATCATTTCGAGGCAAGACGCATGAATAACGCGGCCCTTAGTGAACAAGTCGCATAAGACAACAAGGTCGCCCAAGTCCCTATAAGTCCGTCCGCTTAATAGCGCGGCACCAACAGGCTACCAATGCAAGCCTAAGGCTTCATATGCCTTATTTTATAAGACCGACCTTTAGCTCGGCGCCATATTTGGAACTCGCCCTCGAGCGAGCATTTTATAAGACCGACCTTTAGCTCGGCGTCATATTTGGAATTCGCCCTCGAGCGAGCATTTTATAAGACCGACCTTTAGTTTGGCGTCATATTTGGAACTCGCCCTCGAGCGAGCATTTTATAGGACCGACCTAAGCTCAGCGTCATATTTGGAACTCGCCCTCGAGCGATCCCTGTACAAGACTAAAAGCTCTCAAGCCACCAAAGGCTAAATCGATTCACGAGCAAAAACCACAAAGTCAGAATCAATTCGTGGCATAAGCCGCAAGAAGCGAAGTTCATCAACTACACGCAAGCAACAAAAAAACCTACTCTGAGTAAGACACTTAGGCAAAGCTAACAGGCGATCCGCCACAATAGCGAGCCATCACAGTATTTCAAAGCAACAGATCTGCAAACAGACTATTACTCCCCGCCTAACATTTCAAGAAAATGATTAAGGCACGAAGTAGGGGGCCATTGTTGTGCCTATATCATACTTCAGTTCATGGATCCTTATTCGGGTCTGACCGGCCATCGACATTAGAGGATAAGGCCACCGGCCATTACAGCCCGTGAGCTCACAATCCAAATTAGAGCCGCGAACCTTCAGATCAGTTCCAAGCCCTCAACCTTATGCGACAACAAAAAGGGTTAGGGGGCCGACACGCGATCTCATTTAATAGACGGGTCCGCCAACGACCTCGACCATAATATTTAGAGGAAGAGCTACCTCAAGTCCAGCGAGACAATGATACAAAGGATACAAGGATCGGCTCCGCTACGAGCCCGCTACTGTAGATAAATATCTATTTGGTACTGTATGATCCCCCTATAAATAAGGGAGCTACGTAACTTCATTAAGCATGGACAAAATGATATAAAACAAGTGGCAAAGCCAAATTGTCCCTTTTCTCTTCTTAGAAAGCACCACCGCCGGATTCCATTGCCGCCACCAGGCACCACCGGCTAACACCACTTTTACACATTTTTATAGCCAGATATCCTACATATAAACACCGCTAAAACAACTGTGATGATTTCGACATCATCAGCGACTAGGCAACTCAATGAGAAAGTGAAACATGCCAGGTTGGCTGAGGAGGAGAGAATCCTTCGTCTTGAAGAAAGCCAACATGTGGATCCGCCCACTGTACCACTCCATGCTGCTCCTGGGAATGTGCCCTCAGGTGCAGTTGTTGCTGATGTGGCCCTAAGTATGGGCAAGAAAACTAATGTGGCCCTAAGTTCGCGAGAGATCCATTGCGGGGATCAAGATCCACGAGAGGCCCACCGTCGCTACACCAGTTAGCTATTTGGTTGTTCTTGACGGCTCTAACAGCGAACAAGAGATCTGCATTGTCAAGAAGCCAAGAATTGAGGATGTCCAGAGATCGAAAACCGTTGCCGTCTCTGCTGATAACTGAAGTCTGTCCGCCGATCAAATTAAGTATGATGTTGCCCGGGCTGCAAAGAAGGGAAAAACAATGCCTACCTCAACGTCGAATCCGAAGTCGACTTTTGCTAATGTGCAAACTAAGTCTCAGGAAAAAGAAGCAACGTGGTTGAATCGTTATTACGGGGAAACACTTTGGATCGAACCGGGGCAGTTCTATTGGCTGATTCGATTGCATACGTTCACATGCTGAAGAATATGAAGTGGGGTTGACCTAATGATGTGCAGTTGGAGATCGTCAAGGGGGTCTTGTCCTGCATTGTGATGACGGATCAAACTCACCCTAAGACTGGCTTCTTGGGGAAGTTCAGCGATCTGACCGGATTGGTTGGTTCCATTATGAGCATGGTAATTCTCTCCTATACTTGTCTTTTGTTTATGCTTTTTTTATCAATGCTACGACGACTTGATATGCTTAGTTTTTGTTTTGTTCCACTTCCAGCTGGCTACTGGCATAAGGCAGGCCGAGGGGATTCATAAAGAGCTGATCCGTGAGAAGGACTTTGCCGCTGATAAACCTAAAAGTGCTTAGGCCGCAATAGATGACATGAAGAAGCTGTCCGCTTCCGCTAATGCCAGATCACCGAGGTGGAATATCAGACGAAACAGGCGGTAGCGAAGGCAGAAGAGGATAGAATGAAGCTCTGATCCCTTCACGAGCAGAAAGCCCAAGAATTCACCAAGTCGGCAGAGGATGTGCACGGCATGGCGAATAAGGCCGTTGAACTATGGAAGGCGGAGCAAGAGAAAACTGCAGCCCTAAACAAAACTTAAGGATCTTCGCGCAGAGATGGAGAGCAAGTTGGACGAGGCAAGACAACCAGCAAGTGTCGAAGCTGTCGCAGCATATAAGGTCTCCAAAGAGCACGAGAAGGAGGTCAGCGCTTTCATGCTGAGAGGCTTCAATCAGGGCTTTTATCACATTGCTAAGTGCCTCAAACGGGCTCAAGGTGAGATGCCCCCCAGTTTGGTGATATTGTGGGACTGGATTCTTGATGATAAAAATGAACCGACCCTGAGGGTTTACCACCCCGAGATTCTTTATATTGACGCCGAGCTAGCGACTTTTACCGATGAGCGGACGGAAGCAGGGTAGGAAGTGTGGAGTCCGCCTCCCCGTAATTAGGAGAACCTGAGGACCATGGTTGAAAGAGCGACACAGGTGCCGGTTCCCATGGAGGAGGGTACCGTGTTGACAGATCAGTATCTAGACCCTTTCTGTCTGAGGCCAACATTAGAAATGAAGCGATCCGGCCTGATGGCGAACATTAGTGGTTTAACTCTCTTGATTGACGATGATGTAATTACTTTGTTTAACTGTTGATCCTGCCATTTTTGACAAACAATGATTTTGTAATAACCATTTTGTAGTAACTTTGCATGTGGCCGCGCTTTTTGGCCTTTTCGACTTAATCTTGACTTTTGCCTGAATTTTCTTAAGTGTTGAGCTCGACTTATATTGAATCTGTTTGAATGCTTGTTTGCATGTTTTTCAATTCTGTCTTTAATTTTTGTCAAAATTTAACCAACTTTCGAGTCCGCCGCCTGCATGACCCGACGAAGATAGCAGTATGGCTCCCTTGTTTTGGACAAGGTCGAAGGCACCGAAATGCGAGTTTTTAAAAAATAAATGCCGAGTCTTGTACTTTGTGTTTAAAACGACCAAAGTGTCGAAACGAATATAAATACAGAAAAAATGATAATGTAGAAATAGACTTTTATTAAGCTCGCTCCGCCACGTTCGGTGGGTTGAGTGTTTATACAAATAAGAACGCGTAATTGTCAACGTTGTCAAAAAGAAAAACAAATTCTAATAAGCTCGCCCCTCCACGTTCTGTCGGGTGAGTTTGTACAAAATAAGATAGCTCGCCCTGCCTCATCCAATCAGGGAAGTTCCAATAATAAGAAGGCGTAATCACTGAAGTTGTAGAAACGAGAGCGAATGCCATAACCCATGCCGAAGTCTACATGTAATATCTTTTCAGATTGTCCTCATGCCAAGGCCGGTTGAATTCGAGCCCATTCTTGTCATTGAAGACATAAGTCCCTTTATTGATTTCTCTTGATACTTGGTAGGGACCTTCCCAATTTGCTGACATTTTTTCTTTGTTGGCTCTATGTCCGGTGGCTTCTCTTTTGAGGAGGACGAAGTTAGCTACAACGAAGGAATGATCACGTATTCGCTTATCATGATGACACTTTGTGTCTTTCTTGTAGCTGAGTAATTGACTATAAGCTTGCAATCATTTCTCCTCAGATAGGTCGAGATCAAGCTGCCTGTTGAGTAGATTGGCAAGCTGATTGTAACGCGAGACCCTTAAGATGGGCAGTGCAATCTCGACTGGTGCCATGGATTTCGAACCATTAGTTAAGGCAAATGGGGTTTTGCCTGTTGTCGTTTTAAACATTGTTTGGATAGACCATAGAACATATGTGAGCTTGTCTACCCATCTTCCTGCTTTCTCGTCCAGGTTCTTTTTTAATCTGGTGAGAACCATCTTGTTCGCACTCTCGGCTTGACTATTTACTTACGGATAGGACAAAGAGGACTGCCAATGCTTTACGTTATGCTTAGTGCAGAATGATAGCAAAATACTTAACCGTTAACTTTTACCGACAGTGTATCGGGTCAACGGGAGTATAGTGGTCACAAGGTCGAATCCACAGGGAGTAATGTCTAAGTACCAAAGTTGACGTATAACTTAGTTCAGGTCAATCAAAGGTTGAAATGTCTTATACTAGTGCAGAAATAAAGATTATACTACCGGTGTGTACTCCGAGTTATTAAAAGGTATAGCCGAACTCTGATCCCACGAGCTACTTTTACCCCTAAGGAAGGACTTGATAGGGAGCATGTCTTAACCGACCTACCTATCCAATGTAGTTTAACTGTTAGTAATACCATCCGCAACGGAAGCGATTTAAGGATCTAGATCTATAAACTACACGTAATAAAATAACTAGATCTATATCTACAAGGGGTTGTAGAACATACCTCTTGGATCTCAAAATCAAGTTGAAGAACCATGATAGGATGAGCGAAGGAAAGCGTGAAGAGCACCACGATCTTCCGTGCGTGTGATCCAAGCAACTCCGGTGGAAGGAAATTCTCGACTCGAACCCTTCCGATATGCTACCGGAAAAATCTCCAAGATTTTCCCTTGTCTCCTTGGCGAAATTTTCCTTTCCTCTACAAGAGGTAGAAGTCTAAAATTGTAGTGTGTTGTTTGGCTTGGGAGAACTCTCTTTATATAGGAGAGTAAAACTTAAGCCCAAGGATTTTATAATTAATACAAAATCAATTATGATAATCCTATTAAATAAAAGATAATCCCAAAATATTCTAGAACAAATCTAGAATAATCTTTATCTTTATTTCTTACCATAAATATTTATCCAATAAATATTTTATATACATGTCTTTTAAATACACTGTGAAACTAATTCCTTGTTACCTAAATTGTGCATGGGTCGAAATTTCCATCTCATTGACCTAGTCAATGTGATTTTTTCCATTCACACTAATTGCCAAGATTATGGAAAAATGTCTTTTCACATATTTAATTATTTAGCCCAACTAATTTAATAGTCCACTAAACAATTAATTCACATATCGTTTTAATAAAGTCAATATGAACTAAATTAATATTATTAGGATTCGACGTCCGAGAATAGCTATCTTTATATTAGGAAGCACGTCGGGGACCATGGACTAATAATCGTGGCTCCGATAAATCAAATAAACAATTATAGAATAATTATATTCGATAAATCAATCACAGAATATGCCACCATAATCCCGTGATCGCACTCTCCTCCGATTATGAGATTATATTTATCTCCTCACGAGAATAATAATAAGCGTCCATTGATATAATCATTACATATGGATTAATCCTCCATGATCATTCATTCTAAATCGGGAAGTTACCGTTAACCTTTTTAGAACCTCTTATCCTTATTTACCATTAACCCCTAGTGATCAATTAATTCATACAACTCCTTTGGTGATCAATCGGTGTGATATGAACTCGTCGCGATCGATCGTTTCTAGGATTAACAAATAAAGGAATCGCCTATCTACTTCCATAAATGGAAGGAATGGATTCAAATATCCGTGATAATACGGACTACTCACTCAATCAAAGATACAATGCCAAGATGGGGTAATTCGGACCACAGACTCGGTGTAATCTTAACCGTCAAGTCAAACATCAAACCGATTCAAGCGGTTATTTGTGATCACCTCGGGATTAAGATATATCCATAAATATGATCATCCATTGATTCGATAAGACTTTCGATTACGGAATTATATCGTGAACTCTAATCAAATCGGTCGGCCCAATATGATATATCTATCATATATAAATGCCCCATTAGGTTCTCTTAACCGAAAGTCCGGATAAGACAATCACACCAAGCTGTGTTATGGGCGCATTAATAGCATGTTAAAGGAGAGACCCGATACTCTCGATTAACTTCACTACGGGCTAATTGTATTTTAAGTACATCTTCACTAACTCAATCCTCCATTGTGTATATACCATACACCGAAAGTTAAGTGATTACATAAACGATATACTTAGGGTTTTCGTAGTGTAAATACTATTGTCACATCGGTGATTATGAGAATAATAAATATGAATAACAATATCATTTCATTTATTAAATAAAACAATTACAAAATTGTCTTTTGGGCATCACACCTAACAATCTCCCACTTGCACGAAAGCATGTGATTAATTGTTTTAGAGCACACCCTATTATTTAAAATACAACAAACTACATCTCCCACTTGCTCTAAAGCAATGGAGACTCATCCCGTATTCTAGTACCCACTAAGCATGTCATAACCATTTCTAAATGTCATGGGTCTTAATGATTAGTCAGGTTGTCGGCTCGAGACGATCCGTAGAATCGAAACGTTACCGGTCCATCAAATCATGTGGTACTGAGTAAACACTGAGCCCGAGATCGACTTAACGATCATCCTCAATCTGACTTAAAGTCAAAATCAGTGTATCACACATATCCAGGTTCACACATGAATATGTCCGCATATTGTTCCTCGTTCTCTCAAGATACTAAAGGACATACTAAACTTGCTTTGTTAACCGCCGAACTCGAGATTCGATCAAAGTTGACGTTCAATAACCCGACCATCTCTTACTAGAAAGAGAATCTATCCCATTTCTCTTGATCCGAAGATTTAGAGAGTCATTCGTGAGGCATAGGGTAGAACTTCCTCGTTGAATGTTGCATACGGATGCATCATCTTAACCAATAAGATGGATGAGAAACCGGTGACTGATTCTAATGAATTCGACCGAGTCAAACTCTTAAGAATGTTGTCCAAATCTCATTGCAGAGAATTGTGGTATTGTCGATTGTGACTTGGATAACACACCCATGTTGGTTCCAGTGAGTGCGGTGTTATCCTTCACAAACACTAATATATATATTCACTACTTTACTAAAATTGATATCCAGTCTACAAAAGACTTATCAATATTCTCGGTCAAATCCACATATTGTAGAAATATATGACTTCAGGTGACCGAGAGGTTTGCTTTTTATCCACAAAGGACATAAGCCTTGCGGTCATCCTGTCATAAGTTCATAAGTCAATACCCTACATTTGAATGAATCCAGACTCCGTTTGTTTGGCAAGAAAGTCTCGGGGAATCACCCCATTTTCTCGCTTTTGAGCGAAATCATGCAATACCGAACTCATTCTACTCTTTTCCGTGTAGATCCAATTACTCCCACTGGGCTGAGACACTCGGTGGTTCTACAAGAGTATGAACGCAATTGGAGTACCGAACTCCATTCATAGGGTTATGGCTATTAAACCAACCTCTATTATCGAGAATCTATCACGCTCACAAAAAGAGCCATAGGTCATCAATCGATCCTCGATCGCAGAACCCGTAATGGGTAATGAATAAACCATACTCCCACTACATTCGGGTGGATCGAAATTACGATCTAGTTTAGTAGTATTTAGTGTTATCACCAACAACCGATGTTGGATGTGGTGCGATTTTAATCGGTTAGTAACTACCTTGAGTAAGCGTCATTGCAAGGTTTAAGGTTTTCTTGTTCATAGACTCTATCGTAAAGGACGCAATAAATATAAGCTGTCACTTTCCGATTTCAAGAATCGATAACACACCTTTTTCTCAATGCTACAAGATATATAACGATTGGTCACGACCCGAGCGTGTTCGCGAAATTTCGAGACCTACCTTCAAGCACCGTGTGCTAAATGCTTATATTTATGGAAGTGGGGTGAACCGAATCCACACCTTATCCGTAAATTCCAAAGCATATTCTAGGTAGACTTCTCGGTCTTACATTTCAATGTAAACCGTTATTTCGCTTCAATATCTTTATTGAGTTAAGCGGTGTATTGTAGCACATCTAAAAACATATATAAGGCAATTTTACGGTTTCTCACTTTAGTGAGAACATGTCACAACGAGGCGGTGAGCATCGAGTCTAGAGGACTATGAATGGCCTATTCCGAGTATAGAATACTCTATCTCTCGTTGAAAACAGAGAAACCTCAAAATATTTTGGATAAACTTACCGGAGTGTTTGAATAGTTATCAGACAAGAAGTCACTACTCGGAAGCTCCTACTAGCTCGTATCTTTCATCAGACCCCGAAGGTCGTCATGAACAAGCTATGTTACTTCTTTATATCCATTATCCTTTCCCGATTGAAAGGAAACTTAGTCATTGAACCTTTGAGACAATATAACCAGACTGGGAGAAAGGAATCACCCTGAGCCAGTCTTCAGGTCTTGTCTTTTAGGGACTATGCACTAACTATGGAATATGAAGAAGCGTTTATCTAAATATAGAAACCAATTGCTTTTAATAGTTCTTAAGATGTGTTTTATATACATATTTCAGCGGTTGTAAGTGGTTTTGACTTTATCAAACAAAAGTCGAGTCTTGGATTCATCTTACAAATGGTATATTCACTTTCATACGACAAACAAATTATCGAATAGAAGGTAAATCCATTCGTCCAACGAATCTTAAGCGAGAAAATAAATTTTCCGCGATATCCAAGGATTGAATCCGAGATTCATTTCCTTATATCACTCCCACTATTATAGCTAAAATTAAGCGCCCGTTGTTTACTCCTTTAATCGTTAAATGCCACCGCTACCTTGTTCTTCCAAAGAACTTAGCTCGAGAAAATCACCAAGGATTCATAGGTTGGTGATCCAAAATCACTTATCCTTATCCTATGATTTTGATTAATTAATTTTCGGTTCGACCTTAAAATTTTCTCGATTTAGGTGACTAACACTTTTAGACATATTCTCCCATTCTTGACTTTCAATGAATGAAGCGAGTCTTGAACCAAATGGTTCGTTTGAGTAGACACTACTCTTGAACCGTAGGATGTCTATTTCGAGTGTTACTCGTCGAGACTACTCGGATTTTTTTAATATACCGAAAAAACAACAAATCATAACATTAAAGCTCCCACTAGTTTATCGGTTCCAAATACCGTCTAACGAGCAATGCTTTATTTTTATGAATTTCCGATTTTTTCGATTAGAAAATCTTTTCGTACATAGTTCTATTGTTTCGGAAAAACAACAAATCATAGAAACTCCCACTAGTTCATCGATTCCAAATATCGTCTAACTAGCAACATTTCATGACTTTCCGGTTTTTCAATTAGAACGGTTACGTGTGTAGTCAGTTACACTTTTCTAATGTTCTAGAAAAACAACAAATCATAAAGCTCCCACTAGTTCATCGATTCCAAATATCGTCCAACTAGTAACACTTCATGATTTTCCAATTTTTCAATTAGAAAATTACTCGTGTAATTACTACACATTCAAAATTCACTAAGAATTTCAAAGTCCGAAATCACCTTTGGTCAAACTCCGAAATCACCTTTGGTCAAACTAAGTTTGTCTTCCGTTTGACACGAATGACACTAGTGACATACCTATATGTCACTCTGGTTTTTAAAAGGCTTAAGAGAAAATATCTCTTTCGAAAAATAATTGCATTATCGATTAACTAGTTCAACGTCCTAGTTACTTTCCACTTTTTAACAAAGTCAATACTAGTCAATTAAATTTTAAGCAATTTAGTAAGGGATATAATGCTGTAAATAAAATGACATGTATTAATTCAAGTTTAACACTACTATATTTTATTTTAGGAATTGTAAACTAAAATTAAGTCTACTCTACCATTCCAAGGTTTTAACCTCGCATCTCGAGTGCCTTGAAGGGTAGGTCAAAGAGATGACGGTTAAATCGAGACAATCTCATCAATGAATAACTTGTGAGAATCAAACATCGCACGAGAATCGAACATCCCTTTATTCATTGACTACCTTCCTTTTTTAGCCTAGATATTTCCAAAAATATCCTTTATGAGTGTGACCTACTATATCGGATCTCTTAGAGTACGCCCGAGTGTGCCATCGTAGGATAGGTCAGTGACCCGACGAGTACCCAGAAATCCTATCCTTTCGGAGACCAAGCCATGAATGTTGATAGGGGTGAACACCATCCGTAGGGGGACGAAATCAAAGCGCCGCGAGGCGTCACCCTTCTCTCACTTACTTGTATCTATAGTAGAGGCCGTGGGGTTGGCTGTCGCCTCCCGCTCCCACTCAATAATTTTGGAAGTGGTGGTGGGTTAACTAACCACGTCTTTTTGATGTTAACATAAAAGTACATCAAATCAAGGATTCCGAATGGTGTCGGTAACGTAGGGAAGCCTACCCGCCCTATTCGTTGGAACATATGTGATAATGATCGGACGAAATCGGGTCAAGAGAGCCCTATTGAGATTAGAAGGAATCACCCTCCGCTCTCGGTTTGGCTTAGTCTTGCCGGACCCCGTGCATACATCACACTAGGAGAGGGTTAAGTCGCTCGAGCGAAGCTCGATTGACCACCCAACCTATAGGCGAACCGGTTTTATCCAAGATTTCTTGTTCTTTTACCATCATTCGATCTCGTAGACTCTACGAATCGAAAACGTGATCTCGTTTGGGCTTTAAGGCGGTTCACCGAGAACACACACACGAAAGGCTTAACGATTTCATAACCCGTCCTCGGATCTTTAATTAGTTACTAAATTTATTAATTACCACGTATTAATTAAATTTCAACTAATTACACGAGTTTGTATACATGCCTATTTTAATTACCAAAATTAAAATTCTACATGTATGCATGGAGTGGATTTATGATATGATGCATGTCATGGCAATTCGATTTTATATCTATTTTATGATCAAACACATAAAAATAAATTGCGGAAAATTTAAACACCGAGATGGACCGTTGCACTTTTGAATCTAACCTATTAGAAAATAAATAACCAAAACCCTAACTAGGGTTTACTACTTTCTAACTAAATCTGCAGCTGTTCAAATTTCTGCGATGATCGGAAACTAAACGAACTCGGATCGGGACGAAACTTTCCAGATCTTATCTTCACTCCTTGAACTTCAATATGGATGGTTGGATCGGTGCTTTGACTTACCAATTTTCTCCAGTAAACCGCCAAACTTGCTGCTGAATCTGACTTTAACTGCACTGCATCAAGGACTTCCTGAGGCAGATCGGGAATCGAGATGAATCGATCGACCTGAAATTTTATGGTACGTCCAAAACTCATATTTGATCAATCTGAACGGTCGGATTTGCTTTTCAACGGTCCAAACTCTCCCAGAAAATCGAGGAAGTCACAGATAGTGTTTCTGTGAATCCTGTGTTTTTCTGTTACAGCAGCCTCTTCGCAGCATCAAACGGATATCGAAACGGACTCTGATCGACGCCAAAATTTGTGGAGTTGATCATCATCTTCTAATCTTGATTCTGACCGGAGGGATCTTTGTTTCAACGGTTCGATCAACGGGAAAAGAAAAAATACTAAACAACTACTAAACAGATCTATTTTCTGGAAATTAAAATTGCAATAAAAAAGAATTACATAATTTCCTATACTCATATGGACGCATTTTCATCGTTTATATGAGTTTACAATAGATCTAGCGAAAATGATGCCAACCCCAATCCATCTCTTCAACCACGACATTCATAAGCATAAAAAATTAAACATATGCATCGGCCCCCAAAAAAATTGGGACAAAAAAATCTACATGTTTTCCACTCCTAGATCTAATATTTTATACGTATAAATATAGATCAACCTGGCTCTGCTACCACTGTTAGTAATACCATCCGCAACGGAAGCGATTTAAGGATCTAGATCTATAAACTACACGTAATAAAATAACTAGATCTATATCTACAAGGGTTGTAGAACATACCTCTTGGATCTCAAAATCCAAGTTGAAGAACCGCAATAGGATGAACGAAGGAAAGCGTGAAGAGCACCACGATCTTCCCGACACGTGTGATCCAAGCAACTCCCGGTGGAAGGAAATTCTCGACTCGAACCCTTCCGATATGCTACCGGAAAAATCTCCAAGATTTTCCCCTTGTCTCCCCTTGGCGAAATTTCCTTCTCCTCTCTAAGAGGTAGAAGTCGAAAATTGTAGTGTGTTGTTTGGCAGGATAACTCTCTTTATATAGGAGAGTAAAACTTAAGCCCAAGGATTTTATAATTAATACAAAATCAATTATGATAATCCTATTAAATAAAAGATAATCCCAAAATATTCTAGAACAAATCTAGAATAATCTTTATCTTTATTTTCTTACCATAAATATTTATCCAATAAATATTTTTATGACATGTTTTAAATACACAAAGAAACTAATTCCTTGTTACCTAAATTGTGCATGGGTCGAAATTTCCATCTCATTGACCTAGTCAATGTGATTTTTTCCATTCACACTAATTGCCAAGATTATGGAAAAATGTCTTTTCACATATTTAATTATTTAATTGCAATTAATTTAATAATTCACTAAACAATTAATTCACATATCGTTTTAATAAAGTCCAATATGAACTAAATTAATATTATTAGGATTCGACGTCCGAGAATATTTATGCTATATTAGGAAGCGCGTCGGGGACAATGGACTAATAATCGTGGCTCCGATAAATCAAATAAACAATTATAGAATAATTATATTCGATAAATCAATCACAGAATATGCCACCATAATCCCATTATTTGCACTCCTCCGATTATGAGATTATATTTATCTCCTCACGAGAATAATAATAAGCGTCCATTGATATAATCATTACATATGGATTAATCCTCCATAGATTTATTCATTCTAAATCGGGAAGTTACCGTTAACCCTTTTAGAACCTCTTATCCTTATTTACCATTAACCCCTAGTGATCAATTAATTCATACAACTCACTTTGGTGATCAATCGGTGTGATATGAACTCGTGCGATCGATCGGTTTCTAGGATTAACAAATAAGAGGCTCGCTATCTACTTCCATAAATGGAAGGAATGGATTCGTATCTGTGATAACACAGACTACTCACTCAATCCAGTACAATGCCAAGATGGGGTAATTCAGACCACAGACTCAGTGTAATCTTTAACCGTCAAGTCAAACATCAAACTGATTCAAGCAGTTGACTGTGATCACCTAAGGATTAAGATATATCCATAAATATGATCATCCATTGATTCGATAAGACTTCTCGATTACGGAATTATATCGTGAACTCTAATCAAATCGGTCCAGCCCAATATGATATATCTATCATATATAAATGCCCCATTAGGTTCTCTTAACCGAAAGTCCGGATAAGACAATCACACCAACTGTGTTATGGGCGCATTAATAGCACGTTAAAGGAGAGACCCGATACTCTCGATTAACTTCACTACGGGCTAATTGTATTTTAAGTACATCTTCACTAACTCAATCCTCTGTGTATATACCATACACTGAGTTAAGTGATTACATAAACGATATACTTAGGGTTTTCTGTAGTGTAAATACTATTGTCACATCGGTGATTATGAGAATAATAAATATGAATAACAATATCATTTCATTTATTAAATAAAACAATTACAAAATTGTCTTTCGGGCATCACACCTAACAATAACGACATCCACGGGTGCCAACTCCTAATTCTAGCGATCAGACTGAACAACTCGATCTAACCACCCTATGTGAAGCTAACCGACTCTCCCTTTAGAAAACCGATTATCCTAACATGATTAAGTTCTAGAGCTGCTCGAACAACGATGACAAACCTCTATATTGGAAATGGATCTAACAACTAGGCCGAATCTACGCAACGATCCTAAAACCCCTTATCCCACATCTCACCGCAAAATGCATCTATAAGTTTGATGTGTGCGATAGTGAACTAGGTGATCAATCTAATTAAAAGATGTTAAAATAAGTTTTAGGACATGGATTAATCGTTAAAACATTCAATTACGCACTACACAACTCCCAATCTCATCCCCCTTAGGGTTTTCGCACGCTTTCACATAATTCGACTACATATGCAATTAGCTACTCATGATCATGCTATTAAACGAAATAAGAAAAGAACACATGATAGGAATAATAAAAGAGAAATAATTCATTACCATAAAATAGCAGAAAATCTGATCCACAATGTATGACGAAATAATTGCACCAAAAAGTTGAATCTTTTGTTCTTGAAAAGGAAATCTAATCTATAACAAGTGTGTAGAATCGAAGGGAGTAATCTATGGAATCAAAGGATCAAAGGACGTTTAAACTACACTAAAATCGCCTAAGAAAAGTCTAAAGTCGGCCAAGAATGAATAGGGGCTGAATGAGCTGTGTATTTATAGTGTAGGTCGAAAATATGCTTCTGTCGGTCACAAACGCCAGTTTGGATCTTGGCAAACGCTAGTTTGACTAGAAAACTGGATGATATTAGGGTTTCATCTTCTGTGAACTAGCATTTACCTTGTCTTGAACGCTCATTCAGAGATCATGCCTTGAGGAGACGAACGCCCGTTTGAATGCCTGACCGCCCGTTTGAGTTATATGAGCTTTTTGAATCGGGCTGAACCCCTCCAAATGCCAGTTTGGGGGTAATTAGAACACACGGTTGGCCAAAACTTTAACTTTTAGTACCACAGCTACTTCTGTGAACGCTAGTTTGCATTGGCCAAACGCCAGTTTGAGGTAGGCTTGAAGCAAACGCCAGTTTGGGGTTGGCAAACGCCAGTTTGCCTTGATTTCACTCCAAACTCGATTTTCCTCCACTTTCATGCTACACTTGTGCCTTGATAAACTCTTTCACTTTAAAATATAGCCTTCCGGGCCTCGAGTCACCTAAGTCCTGCAATAAACACACTAACAAAACACCACGCATAATTCCGCAAGACAAAAGTGCTCAGAAATGAGGTAAATATCGCTAAAAATGAGGAGTTTACTATCGATGTGACCGTTTAACTCCCCGTGCGTATAACTCTCGATATTACTCTCAAACAGGTCTATATCTACCCAAAACCTGCCAATAAAGTGATAAACGGGGGTTAAACTGCACACCAAAGTACAGTAAAGTTGACTCCCATCAACCACCCAAAACTTAGCCTTTGCTCGTCCTCGAGTAAATTAGGCGCTCTAAAACAGACCAAGGGATCAACTTTACGAAACATGCATAGCACTCACGACATCAAGGCAAAAGTAAAGTAGACACTGAATGTACGCCACTTGACTCTATCTTATCACGAAAACGAAGTGTGTGTGATATAAACCGAGGCTACACTCAAAATGATTACCGGCTTTGAATACCGGCCAAATGACTACACACAACTCATACCGGGCTAGAATCTCCACTAATCGAGGCAACCGAGGCTAAATACGGTCAAGTAGGACTTGAAGGGTTATAACGTTAAGCTCGGTATGGGGTTAATCGAAAGGAAAATTTGGGACTGGAGAAAGAGAAAACACGAGTGAACCTAGTCATTTCACGTACTCCTTCTTTGAAAACATACCAAACCACACCAAACTCCTTTGATTTTTCTACATGCATTAACAAACAACTCCAACTTTAACATCATATATTTATTCATTTCAAACATTCCTTCTTTGACTCTTTTTTCTCAACTTTATTCAAACTTTCAATATTCCTTTTTTCTTTTTTTCCTTTTCTTTCTTTTCAATTTTTTTTCAAATTTTTCTCGAACCAACACGCCTCACAATAGATCTCTCGAGCTCCTTCCCTTCATTATTCTAGCTCGTATTCACCAACTCCTCTCAAAACACGCATCATCTCCCACCCCACACTTGCTTCAGCAAGTGTGTCTAAAGTAACAACTAAGTCCACTCGTCGGGTGATCAAAAGAAACGTGACCAAAGATAATGCTCAGGGTTAGGGTAATACATGCTAAGTAACCAAAACGGCTCATTTTCGGACGGTGGTCAGACCGTCCTATCAAGGCTTAGAGGGGTTATGAGGGTATAATGTTGGGATTTTGGCTTATTTGGCTCTGGCGGGTCAAAGAAGCGCCATGACTCTCATCCCGTATCCGGCCTAGGTAAACCTCTCTATTTCGCCTCGAAACTAGTGGTATAAGTGTGTATAGCAACCAAACTAAGTATAACCAAGGTCTACGTGCATTAAAAAGGGTTCGTATCGTGACAAAATAAAATCGCCTTGCACACATTACTCGACTACTAAGACATCTACCGAATCCATCGTGAGAAACATGCATATAATGCGGTGTCAAACCGTGAAATTTTTTAAAATTTTAAGCCACGAACTGACTCGAAAACGGACATTAACTAAGCATATCACAATTACCGGAATATTTAGCAATCGAAACAAGACAAAGCTAAGTCGTATCCACCCCCACTTCGAATAAAGCAATGTCCTCAGTGCGTGAATGAGATAGAAAAGAAAGACTTAGCTTTTAAACCCGGCAGAAAGGCGCTATCGAATCCTGTAACAGCCTCGTGTAAGCACGACCCGATTACCTATCAAGACAGGAACAATGCAACACACGCATGGGACATGGTCCGCGTGCCAAAATATCGAAAAGGGATATGGGGATAGAACAGGAATAAGGCCCTGTCACGTCAGAAAACTCGATATGCAATGTATAACGCACAAACTGGATCGCTATAGATGGAAAAATAACCCCTACGGGTAAAGTATAGAACATCTAAGCATAATAGAAAGGCCACAGAGGCACATAATAGAGAAAAACATCCAGAGTACGTACACATCATCAAGGCAAGAACAAGTAGCACATACTCATATACTCCTAGATTCCATATCATCCAAAACAGTGTTATTATGGCGGGGTTGACTCCCCCCAAGCGCCTTTGTTTTACGTTGTTGGCTCGACCAAGTGACTCTAAACGGATTCAAGCCACAAATGACTCAAAGCAACAATTGAAGCCTTTCAATTCAGACAAGTAGTATCAAAAATCATCAACCAAAATCCAAAATCAAGAAGACCAATAGCTTGCGAAAAGAGAACAATGCGAAAACCATAGACATCGAATTTTCTAGAAACTTACCTCTCGTGGCTCTCGATGCTACCTCCTCCCAACCGGAGATTTCCTTTTGTTTGCCTTTCGCTCCATCTTCTTTTTAAAATCCGCATCAGGCGGATGTGGTCTCTTTCTCACACCTCTTTGAGCCATATGCACCGGTGGTGGTAAAAACTCGACTTCATAGAAGTCATCATCACAAGGTGGATGAGTGAAGTAATCCGGCATGGACGTATCAGGGACCACTAGGCCATCCAGTGGCTTAAATATAAGTGGCTGATCAACTTGATCTTGATCCACATGTGAGCTTGACGGTAGAATGAGCAATCCCAACTTCTCCTTAGTCTCGATCTCCACATGATCGTGTACCACAATCGAATCTACCGCACACTCTTTCAAGTCATAATTTTGAATATCCTCGGAAAGCAGTGTACTTGGTAAAAGTCGCACCTCTTCCATCTTCAAATCCTGTAGTTCCTCTTCATCCCAAAGCGTTTCAATACCAAAGAATTCTTGCTCACTCATAACGATGGTCGGTACCACCGCACATTCCACCACGGTATCGTCATTTTTCATCTCAAGGGGTGGAAGTGTAGTAGGTAGAAAGTGAAACATGCCATCATCAAATTTCGCGATAGGAGGAGACGGTAATATGGGCGATCCCAACTCAATCCCTTGCTCTGACACCTCATCATAGTAGAGTAAATCCTCAACCTCACTTCCCACCTTAACTTCTTCAGTGCCAACCTCATCAGCCATAACCACTTCTATTGCACATGCCTGCTCTTTCTGCTCGAGCCCCATCATTTCAATCAATTGCCCCGCCCGGTCTTAAAGGTTTCTGATGGCGGAGTCGGTACTTATCTTGAACTCTTGCATGTCCCGTAGTCGCTCCTACAGGCTCTGGTTCAATCGCTCTAGTAGTTCCATTTGACTGTCGGTGAGACTCTCTTGTGGAAGAGAAGCAAACTGATCATCCTGACTTTGATTCATCGGAGGCGGGTAGCAGGCTTCTTGCCAAGATGGATTCTGATCAAACGGCTAAATCTGTGCAAAGTTGTCAACATGCCCAGCGTGAGAACCAAAATCATGATAAGCACGAGGGTTCGATAACCCTCATACTGTTGTGGCTCATTACTCGAATAACCATAATTCTGATCCTACTATGCACTAGGGAATTGATAAGCCCAAGAACCCTGGTTACTCTGTTGTTGATACTGAGGCTGAGGCACATGCTGTTGTTGATAATATTGTTCAGCTGCCTGTGGTTGGTAGGGGAATTGTTGTTCAGGTGAGTAGTATTGATTGGAAAATCCATCCATTTAGGCTCAAACCGCAAGATCTTAGAAAACACCAACAACACAATCACGGTATCTCGTCACCACCACCACAACAATAGGTAGTGTGACACTTCAGCTGTAAAAGAGGAAACAACAAGAAAACCAAATAAAAACGACCTAAGCCCAAGCTTTCGGTCAACTTAAAAGATATTAGACGTTAATCCCCGGCAACGGCGCCAAAATTCTTGATAGCAAAATACTTAACCGCTAACTTTTACCGACAGAGTATCGGGTCAACGGGAGTATAATTGTCATAAGGTCGAATCTACAGGGAGTGATGTCTAAGTACCAAAGCTGACGTATAACTTAGTTCAGGTCAATCAAAGGTTGAAAGGTCTTATACTAGTGCAGAAATAAAGATTATACTACCGGTGTGTACTTCTAGTTATTAAAAGGTATAGCCGAACTATGATCCCACGAGCTACTTGTTAGGTGTAATGCCCGAAAGACAATTTTGTAATTGTTTTATTTAATAAATGAAATGATATTATTATTCATATTTATTATGCTCATATTCACCGATGTGACAATAGTATTTACACTACAGAAAACCCTAAAGTATATCGTTTATGTAATCACTTAACTCAGTGTATGGGATATACACGGGAGGATTGAGTTAGTGAAGATGTACTTAAAATACAATTAGCCCGTAGTGAAGTTAATCGAGAGTATCGGGTCTCTCCTTTAACGTGCTATTAATGCGCCCAGAACACAATAGGTGTGATTGTCTTATCCGGACTTTCGGTAAGAGATTCTAGTGGGGCATTTATATATGATAGATATATCATATAGGACTGGACCGATTTGATTAGAGTTCACGATATAATTCCGTAATCGAGAAGTCTTATCGAATCAATCGATGATCATATTTATGGATATATCTTAATCTTGAGGTGATCACAGTCAACTGCTTGAATCAGTATGAGGTTTGACTTGACGGTTAAGGATTACACTGAGTCTGTGATCTGAATTACCCCATCTTGGCATTGTACTGGATTGAGTGAGTAGTCTGTGTTATCACAGATACGGAATCCATTCCTTCCATTTTTGGAAGTAGATAGACAATTCCCTTATTTGTTAATCCTAGAAACTGATCGATCTATGGAGTTCATATTACACTGATTAGCTACCAGTGAGTTGTATGAATTAATTGATCACTAGGGGGTTAATGGTAAATAAGGATAAGAGGTTCTAAAAAGGGTTAACGGTAACTTCCCGATTTAGAATGAACAGTCTATAGAGGATTAATCCATATGTGATGATTATATCAATGGACGCTTATTATCATTCTCGTGAGGAGATAAATATAATCTCATAATCGGAGGAGTGCAGTCACGTGATTATGGTGGCATATTCATGTGATTGATTTATCGAATATAATTATTCTGTTCGTAAGATAATTATTTATTTGATTTATCGGAGCCGCTGATTATTAGTCCATGGTCCCCGACGTGCCTCCAATATAGCATAACTATTCTCGGACGTCGAATCCTAATAATATTAATTTAGTTCTTATTAGAATTTAATTAAAACGATATGTGATTTAATTGTTTAGTGGACTATTAAATTAGTTGGGCTAAATAATTAAACATATGAAAAAGAAATTTTTCATAATCTTGGCCCAATTTAGTGTGTATAGTCGAAATTATTGTGACTAGGTCACAAGGGATAATTTTCGGTCCCAAGGCAATGTTTTAGGGAACAAGAAATTAGTTTTCTTGTGGATTAATAAGACATGTGCATAAAATATTTATTGGATAAATATTTATGGTAAAAAATAAAGATAAAGATTATTCTAGATTTTTTCTAGAATATTATGGGATTATCTTTTATTTATTGGATTTATTTATTTTCAAAATAAAATCCTTGGAGGACAAGAATTACTCTCCTATATAAAGAGAGTTCTCCAACTCATACACACTAGAAATTTCGACTTTCCCTATAATTTAGAGAGAGATAATTTTTGGCCAAGGGGAAGTAAGAGGAAAATCTTGGAGGTTTTCCAGGGTAGCATATCGGGAGGATTCGAGACGAGAATTTCCTTCCACCGGGAGTTGCTCGGATCACACGTGCGGAAGATCGTGGTGCTCTTCATACCATCCTCTGTTCTTCCTATTGCGGTTCTTCTACTTGGATTTTCAGATCCAAGAGGTATGTTCTAAAACCCCTTTGTAGGGTAGATCTAGTTATTTTATTACGTGTAAATTATAGATCTAGATCCTTAAATCGCTTCCGTTGCGGATAATATTACTAACACTACTTTTACCCTTAAGGAAGGACTTGGCAGGGAGCGTGTCTTAACCGGCCTACCTATCCAATGTAGTTTAATGACATCCACAGGTGCCAATTCCTAATTCTAGCGATCAGACTGAACAACTCGATCTAACCACCCTATGTGAAGCTAACCGACTCTCCCTTTAGAAAACCGATTATCCTAACATGATTAAGTTCTAGAGCTGCTCGAACAAAGATGACAAACCTCTATATTGGAAACGGACCTAACAACTAGGCCAAATCTACGCAACGATCCTAAAACCCCTTATCCCACATCTCACCGCAAAATGCATCTATAAGTTCGATGTGTGCGACAGTGAACTAGGTGATCAATCTAATTCAAAGATGTTAAAATAAGTTTTAGGACATGGATTAATCGTTAAAACATTCAATTACGCACTACACAACTCCCAATCTCATCCCCCTTAGGGTTTTCGCTCGCTTTCACATAATTCGACTACACATGCAATTAGCTACTCATGATTATGCTATTAAACGAAATAAGAAAAAAAAACATAATAGGAATAATAAAAGAGAAATAATTCATTACCATAAAATAGTAGAAAATATCCTTTGCGGTTAAATTGTGGGTTCGTCTTCGGATGAGACAGGGGATTTGGGCCCGGACTATCTATAGTACTTATATTGCGGATCGATCGCCCTGCAAGCTTCCTCCCCGTGAACTGACGCTTGAGATGGTTAAGAAAGTTTGGCAAGTGCATGATATTGCTGAATATGCTATCACGTGGAAGGTCAATGCCGGTAATATAGATTTTTGGAGAGATAAATGGATGAACATTGATTTGGGCGATCCTCCGGACAACGAATTTAGGAAGGTGAAGGACTTCTTTGTGAATGGGAGGTGGAATGTTCCTCTTTACAAGAGCATCTTCCTACACATATAGTGGATGAGATTCTATGCATGCCATTTCGACCTGACCAGGACGACGAGTTGATCTGGATTTTAAATTCAGATGGGCATTTCAGTACTAAGTCGGCGTGGAATATGCTACGGTCTCACAAACCGGTTCGCCCTCTCTTCAAGTTAATTTGGAACAATATGTTACCTCTAAAGATTTCTTTCTTCTACTGGAGACTAGTCAATAATGTTCTTCCTACAGATTTGAACATTCAGCGGCGTGGTATTACTTTGGTTTCTAAGTGTTTTGCGTGCTGACAAGGGAAGATCTTCGTCATATTTTCATTGAGTGTCCTTTTGCCCAGTCTATCTGGATTCACTTTATGAGTCAATTTGGCCTTCGTTTCACTCCTACTACTGGGATTGTTCCTATGTTTAATTTCTGGGATCAACTCTTCGCCCACATATATAATATGCGCCTTCTTGTACCGGTTATTATGTGTTGGGGCATCTGGACGGAGAGGAATAAGTGTAGACATGACGATTTTTGTCCGTCTATTCAGTGTACCATCATTCTCATTGAAAGGATGATTAGACAGGTAGCTTTCCGAAAGGTTGTTGATCGTAAACATATTGGGATTGATTGGGATGTTCCTTTTTTCAAGCCTTTCAAGGTGAAAACTCGGCCCAAGCGTCGACTGATCCAATTACGGTGGAATCCTCCCCAAGCCGGTCGGGTGAAGCTCAATGTAGACGGTAGTGTCAGAAATGGAGTGGCTTATGGGGGTGGAATTATTCGAGATTCGCATGGAAACTTTGTCATCGCGTTTCATGCTTGCTTCGCCATGGGAATGTTCTTGATGTTGAAGTAAAGCGCCGCTCTTTGGTATTCGGTTGCGTCCACATGCTTTGCCTTTTGATATTGAGGATCGACTCCATTTTTGTTTCTCGTGTGATATCCGGAAATCATAGTGGAGGTTGGCCCTCTCTGCATCTCGATTGGTCGATTTGGCTTGTCTTGGGACATACCACACAATATCTCTCATGTGTTTCGGGAATGTAATAGAGTGGCGGACGACTTCGCATTTATGGAAGGAGACGATATGACGTTTAATCATCTTGACGATGTACCGATCATATTCAACGACTTATTAGTGATGATTTACATGGCCCTCTCTTATTCGACATGTTGCAGACAACTAGGGAAGCACTCTTCACTTGTGAAAGAGGGGAGACGACTTTTCCACATCGACGTTGTCATATTTGGATGCGAATGGCTCCTTCAACCTGGAAGCACCCCTCCTATTCTAGTTGGGGTGCAAATCAGGTGTTTTCTATCCATCGTTTATTCATTACTTGGCACATAGTACACTTTTTCACTGATTTTTATGCTTTTATGCTGCGGGCAGATTCAGGCACCTCTTCCAGGGACATGGATGGCGTCGATTTCTGGAAGCATCCCTATCATGATGTTAGGGGTGCAATTCAGTGTACATGTTCCTCTATGGGATTGCTTGGACCGGGCATTTTTATTTGAAGGGGCGTATATAAAGGCATCACGGCGGTCGGTCGACGGAAAGTGGTTCAATGCATAGGACCAGGATTGGCATTCAACTTTGGAGGCACCCCTATCATCCTGTTAGGGGTGCAATCCAGGTGTCCTTGTTCCTTTCTTGGGTTATTATCTTCTTTTTGGTTATTTTTGGGGTTATCATCTTTCTCCTATGCCAGTGTAAATAATTGCACAAGGACAAAAAGTTGAGAGCGCTTGTCCGGAGGCTTTGCCTTCATTGGTCGGAGACATCGGGCTAAAGGATTCATCTGCAATCTTTTGTGCTAAGCAATGACAAGTCTCGAGTGTAGATAATTATGAAGGAGTAAAATTTATGTGAATCAGTAAATGTGCTTTGGATCTTTGGGTTTGCCACGCATAGGGTTTCATGCACTCTATCACGTCTTGGCGGGCCGGGATGTGGCATTGACTTTGTAGCACTTTATTATTTTCCATTTTAATAAAAAAAATATTTCAAAAAAAAAAAAAAATAAAATAGTAGAAAATATGATCCTAAATAATTGCACAAAAAAGTTGAATCTTTTGTTCTTGAAAAGGAAATCTAATCTAGAACAAGTGTGTAGAATCGAAAGGAGTAATCTATGGAATCAAAAGATCAAGGGCGTTTAAACTACTCTAAAAATCGCCCCTAAATCGCCTAAGAAAAGTCTAAAGTCGGCCAATAATGAAATGAATGCTTGCGTATTTATAGTGTAGGTCACATCGGTCACAAACGCCGGTTTGGATCTTGGCAAACGCTAGTTTGATTGGAAAACTGGATGATATTAGGGTTTCATCTTCTGTGAACTAGCGTTTACCTTGCCTTGTCATGCCTTGAGGAGACGAACGCCCGTTTGAATGCCTGACCGCCCGTTTGAGTTATAGAGCTTTTTGAATCGGGCTGACCCCCTCCAAACGCCAGTTTGGGGGTAATTCGAATGCACGGTTGGCCAAAACTCTAACTTTTAGTACCACAGCTACTTCTGTGAACGCTAGTTTGCATTGGCCAAACGCTAGTTTGAGGTAGGCTTGAGGCAAATGCCAATTTGCCTTGATTTCACTCCAAACTCGATTTTCCTCCACTTTCGTGCTACACTTGTGCCTTGATAAACACACTAACCAAACACCACGCATAATTCCGTAAGACAAAAGTGCTCTGAAATGAGATAAATATCGCTAAAAAAGTGGAGTTTACTATCGATGTGACAGTTTAACTCCCCGTGCGTATGACTCTCGATATTACTCTCAAACAGGTCTATATCTACCAAAAACCTGCCAATAAAGTGATAAACGGGGGTTAAACTGCACACCAAAGTACAATAAAGTTGACTCCCATCACAGAACTTTGTGAATTTTTCCCTGAACTGGGGTCTGTGCTCGGATACCCCGGCTCTAGGGACTCCGAAGCGGGACCAAATTTGATCATGCAAGAAGTATATTGTGTCTTTTACTGTAGTTTTCACTAAGGCTTTGGCCTCGATCCCCTTGGTGAAGTAATGGACGGTGAGAATGGCGTACTGACAGCCATACCACCCCTTGTGAAATGGGCCGATAATGTCCCCCATATGTCAAAAGGCCAGGCTGATATGACGATGCTCTGTTCAACCGAAGGCAATCTGGGGATATTTGCGAAGCACTGTCACTTGTCACATTCTTTTGCGAACCGTTGAGCATCTCGGGTGAGTGATGGACAGTAGTAACCCGCCGAAATGATTTTCCGACTCATAGTGCTGCTAATGGGATGGCCCCCACACACTCCTTCATGAACCTCTGTGAGTATGCTTTCCATTTCTTCCACACGGACACACCGTAGTAAGGGTTTTGTATGCACTGTATGGGAAGTGCAGTTCCATTTCCAACAATTACATAAGGGGAACCTGAATATGTGTGTAAATTATGCAAAAGTTTAGGATTACCTGTCATGTGGTTGGTGGAACCTGTGTCCATCAGCCACTCAGTGTCTGCAACTGTATTGTCCAGTGTCAAGGCTGATAATGCTTGGGGAAGGATCTCCTCTTTTGCCTTATTGTTCCACCAATAGATTTTGGAGATATGCCCTTGAACTCCACAGAAGTCACATGTTTCAGTCTTATATTGATCTCTTTCTGCTCTAGACATCCTTCTGAACACCTTCTTAGTCTGATCTGATGGTCCTGATGCCTCTCTTGATTGCTGTGCCTGAAAACCTCTACCTGCAGAGTTGAACCTTGGTTGTGAATCACTCCTTTGTTGTGGCCTTTTTCCATAAAATGCTAGATGAGAGGTGTCTGAGTCTTTTGCAGCAAACCATGACCTTCTCTGGTCCAAGTTCTGTAGGTGACCTACTAATTCTTCATAGGTTGGCTTGTGCATGAGCATGGTTGTTGTGAAGGTCTCATATTGGGGACCTAAACTAGTTAACAGGAAGTAGACCTTTTCAGCATCTGGTATTGGCTTTCCAATGGCAGCCAAGCTATCACACATGCCCTTAAAGTATTGGACATGATCATTGATGGATTTTGACTCATCTTTCCTCATGTAGGTTACTTGTTGCTTCAAATTAAACTCTCTCTCTTGAGATTCTTGGGCATAGGCACGTTTGAGGGCATCCCACACAGCTTTTGCAGAGTCCAATCCAATCACTGGACTTAATGATTCTTACATTAGTGATCCGATCAAACAGCTTACAATGCTTAGTATTTATAGCAATTATAGTTCTAAGCCCTATATTTGAATTTAAACATAACAAAACTATCTTATCACTATATAAAGGATTGGGTGGCTTTCAAACTCTTGATCACCAAGTACTCGGTTTAAACATGATCAAAACTCCTTCCTTATCTCTCCAATATCCACCTTATCTCTCCTTGATCATAATTCAAAATAATTCGAGCCAATATGTCTGCTGTTTGCTAATAATTAACTTGCTGGTTTGCTGTTTTTGAATATCTTTGCATGGCTTTTTGAATATATTTGCATGGCTCTTTAATAAAAAAGTTTTCATCTTCCATCCAGAGTGACAAATGACATCATTCCACAAATGTATTCTCAAATTCTCTTTTAGATTCTTGATCGTCATAGCCTCAGAAATTGAACAGATAATGATCTAAGCAGGCCCAATGCTTATTTTTTCAGACTCAGGTCAATAGCACATTCGTATTTGTAAATGAAGTACCGGCTACGCTGGTTGTAAATTCGAAAAAAAATCGGTTGCCATCCAGACAACCGATTTACATCATCTTGGAAATGTATTATGAGGATGGTTACAAAGTTGGATGTGGTTGAAGTAAGGCACAATTTTTCTTAGCATGGCATTCTTTTACCTCATCACCATACAACCGTAAAAACTAAGCGTAGAAGGAACTCACCTATCAGCTGCGGTAATGGCAGATGTCACGGATTTTATCTAACAAAGCAAACAAGTAATAAAATTTATAAATCCGGTATTCCCCAAGTGTAGAGATCGTAGTACAGCGATTAATACCAGAGTCGATCACAGGGAATCGGGGTATCTAGTTCAATTAATTCTCCTAAGGTTGATACAATTATTCCTAAACCTAAACTAAAACGGAAAATAAACTGGACAGAGGATTGTCAGTCCAATGCCAGGAAATATGATTACGAACCTAAAATAACTAATGCTATTCTATAAACTAAAACGAAAATAAACTTCTGAGATAACAACGAAGAACAAGGCACAAAGGTAATTTCAATTAATCTTAACGAAGAACAAGCAATGATCCACCTATCTCGCAACTCTCAATTCCTACTCTCGTAGATAATTCGCCTATTAATCTCTCATCTCTCGATCTTAAAGATTAACGCTTCCAAAACAAAGGTGTAAGATTTCTCAATCTAGCAACCAAGAAATTCAACCTAATCAACTCTCGTTATTTTTAGGTTAAAAGTCCAATCTTTACTACGGTGATCTAGGTCTAACAACGATTCTCATCAAACGTTAAACATCAATAAACAACACATCCATCGATTTAAATTGCATAATCAATAAGAACATAATAAAGATACAAACTTTAAATTAAAACTCACAAAACAATCCAGGATTCGAAATCAAAACGCTGCACGATCGACTTCACAAGGCTTGTTCAAATTGCTTAGCCTCTATTCATCGTTGGAATACAAATCATATAAATAAAAAGAAGATAAAAAGATGTTTATGATGGTGGTGGGAAACGCAGCTAGGCGCCCCAAAAGGCCTGGGGCGGCCAGGATCGAATTGTGGTCGTTAGGTTGAAAATAACGCGTGGCCTTATATAGATTTTTAGGTCGGTTTATTGAGGCGGTGCCGTGGACGCCCGTCCGGAGGGTCGGACGCTTGACCCATTTGCTTTGAAATCTTGAGTCGGGCCGAGCTGGATTAGACGCCCGCCCTATGTAATTTGGGACGCTCGTCCACCGATTTTGATCCAATCTGTCCAATTTAACATCATCTCGGGACGCTAGTCCACTCATATCGACGCTTGATTCACTCTAGCTCACCCCGACGCCGATTTGATGAATCGGACGCTTGATCCGGCTGATTTTGCCTCCAATGTGATTGAATTCTTGAATCAACTCCTTCTTCATCCTTCCTTTCATATAAAACCTCAAAGAAAACATCTTTTAAACCTCTTTAACATCCACATTGTATATCTACAAGGCATCAAAAAATCGCAAAATGTAATAATATCCAAATAAACATGAAATCAACAACAAAACGCATAATTCAACTAATTTTGCGAATAAACCATTTAAAACCTCACTTGCTCAATACTTCAATATAAAGCTCATTTTCTATGCAAATTATACAAATATGAAGGAAATCATTATAAAATATATCGTTACAAATCATATAAAATCACCCTTAACAACTCCCCCACACTTATCTTTTGCTCGTCCCGAGCAAAACAAAACAAGAAAACCAAGGCTTACTCATGCATTGAACCACATAAAATCCCATATATCAAATCACAACCGGTCGACTAGCATCAATAACATACATCCCATGCAATAAACGATTACTCGAATGTGTAGTGTGTGCAAAGCCTTCTTCAACTTCCACCGATTCCACACTTGACAATTAAAATCAAGCTAACCAACCAATACCCATTTAAGATAGATAATGAATCACCCTGACTATACATACGCCCTACAAAACTACTCACGTCATGACTAGAGTAATACATGTGTTTTCGAAATCTTTTCAGTCGAACCCAGAGGATATTCCCTACAACATATACCTTGGCCTATACTGGGGATAGTCAGAAGATAACTACGGTTTTCAACCATCTTTTCACATTGCCATGCTCTAATTTTTCTTAAAGTCCACTTCACTACACACTTATAGCATATGCCCTCATTCCCAGCAATAGGATGTTTCGTGACAACACCCTAGCTGGACTACTATCATCAGGTAGTCGGGAGCTATTAAACCTCATAGTGTTATAGGACATTTCGTGATAATGCCCTACCGCACTCAAATCATCGGCAGCTACATCCGACATATACATATTTTATTCATACAATTCATCTTAGAGTGGTATACAAACTTTAAATTATATCCCTCCTATCACATTCAAGCTTCGGTATATTCACGATACTTCCTACTTCAATTCCAACTACGCACATATTACAATTTCCATGACATTAGCACTAAGCGAACGGTCTAATAACCAGAATCAAACATTATCAGCTTAAATGAGTACAGTTCCCTAAGTTCAGCTCGTCATCGAAGAGGCTTACGTGAAAATAATTCGAGCAAAGGCTTATTTATCAAAGGTCTATGCAAAAATACTAGTCAACCAGCACAAGTATGGGGATATAACAAGTAAGTAACCAAAATAAACTCATGCTCGGGACGGATTTTGAAAAAAATTCAAAATTTATTGAATTTTTGAAGAATGGTAGTAAGCATACTAAATTAAGCACATTGTAGGTACAACCAATCCCTCCCCCACACTTAAATAACAACATGTCCTCATGTTGTGCAGAATAAGAAAAACTTAGCTGATTGGAGTTCGAATGTGGCAATTCTGGAAGTGGTCATGAGTCAGATCCAGAAATGCTTGAAGAAATCAGTAAACTGTGGACCATCCACCGGAAAACTGGCTTCATCTAAAAGCGCACCATCGCTATCGCTAATACCCTGCACACATGAAAAACAAAACAAAACGGACCTCGGGGGTAGGGGCACAAAAGATGATAGACAAGGCATTATCATGGAACAAAGCATAAGCAATGCAAAAATTGACAAAAACCGAATCTATATGAAAAGTAGTGCACAAATGTAACATCGGCAGGAAGGAAGGAATCACATGGATTTTTCAAATTCAGCTCATGCAAGTTACCAGCCACAAAACCGACACCAAAACCCAAGGCGACACAAGACAAAACTAGCCCCTTATTCAACAAAAAAACAAAAATCCAAAAAAAAAACTATTCTTATTATTGGGTTGCCTCCCAACAAGCGCCTTTCTTTAGTGTCTTTGGCTAGACACACGTACTATTCAGCCTGGATCAGGCCACTTAATCTTCCTTCCGGCCACTACTTCGTAAGCTCGGTCATCGGTGTGGCTACAAAAACAAAGATCTCACACATGGGGTCAGGGTTCTTTACCGCTTTCCAAACATTCTTAATTTTCCCCATTGCAGACTTCTTCTTCTTCAATCTTCTCTTTAACTGTGCCTCCCGTTTAAACTCTTCCATATCCCAACTACCAGCCAGAACTTCCTCTACTGGACCACTGCCGTCATTCTCAGAAAACAAATCGGGCGAAAACTCGTCAAACTCATTGACTTCTGGAGTACCACACCCGAGGATGTCGAGGAAGTGAACAATCACAAGTTTCTCTTTGGTTTGACCGATATAGTGCTTACACCTTTGACCATTCACTTTGAACGGCTGGTCACCATGACCTCTTAGTTCTAAAACACCTCCAGGAATGATCTGGAGAATTTCAAAGGGACCGGACCATCGTGTCCTCAGCTTACCAGGGAACAGATGTAACCTGGAATTGTACAATAAAACTTGTTCCCCAACTTGGAATTCTCGCTTCTTGATTTTGGCATCGTGAAGGAGTTTTGTCTTTTCCTTACTGATCCTGGCGCTTTCGTAGGCCTGGAGTCTAAATTCGTCTAACTCATGCAACTGCCGCAATCGATGTTTTCCACAAGATTTGGAATCGAAGTTTAAAAACTTAATGGCCCAATACGCTTTATGCTCTAATTCGATTGGCAAGTGGCATGATTTTCCATACACCATCTGATAGGGTGATGTACCCATGGGGGTCTTATAGGCAGTTCGATATGCCCACAGTACATCATCCAACTTTAGACTCCAGTCTTTTCTATGACTGTTAACAGTTTTCTCCAGGATCTTCTTTAAACTTTGGTTGCTTCTTTCAACCTGACCACTAGTCATAGGATGGTATGGTGTGCCAATTTTATGCCGGACACCATATTTCTCAAGAACTTTCTCCAGGGGTCGGTTGCAAAAATGTGTCCCTTCATCACTAATCAAGGCGCGTGGACACCCGAATCTCACGAAGATGTTTTTCTTTAAAAACTTCATGACCGTCTTATGATCATTGTGAGTCGTGGCTTGAGCCTCCACCCATTTCGATACATAGTCCACGCAGACTAAGATGTATTTGTTTCCACAAGATGATGGGAATGGTCCCATAAAATCGATGCCCCATACATCAAAGACTTCACATTCTAGTATGGGTGTCAATGGCATGTCGAAACGCCTTGTTAGAGTACCGGTTCTTTGGCATCTATCACACGCTTTACAGAAAGCTTCTGTATCTTTAAAGATCGTAGGCCAATAGAAACCGGATTGGAAAATCTTAGCAACGGTTTTCCAAAGACCAAAGTGACCGCCAGTGGGTCCACTGTGGCATTGCTCAATAATATCACGTTGCTCAGATTCTGGAACACATCTTCTCAGCAAACCATCTTTACCAATCTTGAAGAGGTAAGGTTCATCCCAAACGAATGTTTTCATATCCGAGAAGAATTTCTTCTTCTCCTGATAAGACAATTCTGGATCTAGATACTGGGAATGTAAGAAGTTGACGATAGAAGCATACCAAGGATTTTTAGGAGTGCACTTGTCTAGATGCATAACATTACGGAGAGGAAGGTAAAGGTCTATCCTTCGAGTTCTTTCACTTCTTCATCCTTCATTCTAGACATGTGATCATCGCCCGTTTCCACCTTCCTTACGGTCAGGAGATCAGCCTCCCGACTTCCACTAAATTCTTTATTTCTCAGGGGATCAGCCACCTGAGTATTCTCATCCAGAACAGGGAAACCACTAAGTTGAGTGTCGGACCTTACATTCATAGCACTAGCCTCTTCTCCACCATTGTATGTGGATGCATAGTTAGATTGAAGTGGATTCTCATAACTTGCATCATAATTGCTATTAGTATTCCATTGGTGGGGTGAATTACCTCCACTGCACTGAGCCTCATAATGGTTTCCACCACAATACGAACATCTCACTTGAACATTGTTAAATCCATGTCCGTAAGAATTCTCATCAGTTGAGGGTATACGAGCATCGGATCCAAAGACATATGAACTTGACACTTCTACTTTTGGGGGGGCCACTGAATTGAATGCCGGATCCTAAGTTCATGGCATTGTCCTCTTCTCTATCATAAGGAAGTGTGGGAGCTAGGACAATGCCTTGGTCTTGAGCCATTTGCCTGAGCCGTCTCTCAAGATTCTTGAGTGTCCTGTTTTGCTCCTCCAATTGAGCTTCAAGATCGTCCGATTGAGAGGGGCCTTGATAGTTTTGAAAGTTCTGGGGGAAAGATTGGCTAGACTGACTTTGAAACATAGGATCGGGAATGTTCTGATTGAACCATTGATTTTGATTGGAAAAATTGATATGTTGGTCCTGACTGAAGTTCGGGTTTTGATTGAAATTCCAATTCTGATTGAAACCTTGATTTGGAAAATTGCTGTGGCCAGAGAACTGATTATTAAATCTCTGATATTGCTGGCCACTAAAAGCATTTACTTCAGCGTTCTGTCCATTCATGGGATGTAAACGAAGCAAAGCGATGTGTCCCACATTGTCACAATTCGACATGTGACTAGATTAAAATTTCCGATTACGGAAAGAATTGACTCGACACTGTGAAGGGAAAGAAATTGACACGGCCAATAGCATGGCCAGGTCGACAACATCTTCCACAGAATAGAACTTGTGAGTTCTATGGAAAAGACGGGTCTGATTCATAGGATTAAGCGACATTTGAAGAGCTTCCATCTCTTTGCTTCAAAGATGGCGTTCGATCTGCATATACTCCCGATTGATGACATTTTTTTGCTTTTTTTTTTATTTGTTTTTTAGAAAAGAAGAAAAAGAAAAAGAAACGGAAGCGTAAAAAGAAATCTACCTACGAAAAATTTAAAACAGAAAACGGAAAAAGGGAGAAAAACGTGTTGAAATCTTCTGAGCCCAAAATGGAAGGGAAAACAGTGCATTTTGACCTCGAAAACGGCATCGAACGGCCTACAAAGGTTCCCCACGTCGTCGGCGTCGGAACAAGCTTTCCGAATTGGGGTCCTGCGCGCCAAACGGACACTCGAGCCGAAAGTTGCGGCCAAAATACTAACGAGTGCTAAAAACGATCCCTTTTATCCAAAAATTTGACCGCGGCGTGAGTCGATGATTCAACCTCGAGAACCCTACCTACGAAACCTACCTAGGAAAAGCGAAACCCTAAACCACGATATCTACCTAAAACAAAAATAAATAAATAAAATCGGTGTGAGACAGGCCAGGACAGGCGCCCGTTACTGGACGGACGTCTGCTCGAGAAAAAAAACAGACGGGCGTCCAAGTTATCGGACGCTAAATCGCTGGGCAAAACACAAGCAGAGAGGCGATCGATTTGGGACGGACGGGCGCCCAATAGCTCGGGACGCCCGTTTACGTTCAAATCGAAGCACGAACGCCGCTAAACATGAAAACAGGTCCAAACAAAACACGAAAACTAAACAAAACCCTAATTGGAACCTAAACACAAACCTATGAAAAATTAATAATCACTAGATAACACAAACTACCTTAGAAAAATTAATAATGAACTGGACAACCGCACCGATTCCCCGGCAACGGCGCCAAAAACTTGTCACGGATTTATCTAACAAAGCAAACAAGTAATAATCCGGTTAACCTCAAGTATAAGGATCGTAGTAATAGTGGTTAATGCCGGGTCGATCTTACGGGGAACTAAACGATTGTGATTTCTAGTTTTTGTTTAACCTAAACTAAGTCACGAAACTAATCTAAACAGCGAATAAAACGAGACAGAACAGAAAATAAAACTAGACAGAGGATATGCTCCAAAGCTAGGAAGAATACGGGTTGCGAACCTATTTAAACTAAACTAATCTAAGATGCAAATAAAAGTAAACTAACTAAACAAATTCAAGTTTTAAGGATTTAAATCAAGTGTATAACGAGCAAACGAGGATTGATCCACCTATCCAACAAGCATTGATTTCCTATCTCGATTATGTTGTGGTTTTTATCTAGGTTGTGATTCACCTTATCTAAACATGAACCCTAATTCCTTAGAAAGTTCATCTATTAATATATTATCTCCAATGTAAGATTAACGCGTTTTCTAACCAAAGGTGTAAACTTTACGTTTATAATCTAGCAATTAAACCTATTAACTTCCGTTATGATAGATTCAAATTACTATTCTTATTCATGGTGATCTAAGGTTTATTAAGATTTCCATCAACAATAAACAATCAACACATGCATATCTTCCGATGTAAAAGCAATTAAAACATAATAAACATGAATAAGAAACAACCTTTAATAAAAACTCACAGTATAATCGATGAAAACGAAATCAACAATTGTTGGATGGCTTCACAATACTCGTTTGATGAAGCTTTTAGCTTCGAACATCCTCAAGAACTCAAATTCGCGAGAAGCGATTGCATAAAAAGTAACTAGTTTAATCTAAATCTAAAGTGCATAAAAGCTGGAATAAAAGGAAGAAAACGCAGCCTAAAGCCGCCCCTAGGTTTAGGGTTTTGAATAATGAGTGTATGGTATGTTTTGGGTTGAGAAACACCACCTATTTATAGATTTTAAAGTCGGTTCAAAGAAAGTCGGCTACCGGACGCGCCCGTCTGGAAAAGGTGAGAGCCCGTCCACTCTTCAATAGAACTTGAATCGGGCCGAGTCATGACCAGGACTTTCGTCCACTGGCGTCCACTCCAGCGTCCAAACTTTCTGAATCAAAGATGTCATCCTGGACGCTCGTTCAGTTTCAGCAAACGCCCGTCCACTGGACGGGACCTGGACGCTAGTCCAATATGATTGAATTTCGATTTCTTGATCTTTATCTCTTTTCTTCTTGTCAATTCCTTCATTATCTCTTTCATCATCAAATATTTCGACTCTTATCTCCTTTTGATCATCATTTGAGCATCAAGCACGCACCTATAACACATTAAAAACATCGCAAAATGTAATAATGTCCAAATAATCGTAAAAACATAATTAAAGCACATAAATCAACATATTTTGCGATTAACTCTTTTTAAATATCATTTACTCAATAAATCCATTAAATACTTGTTTCTTATGCAAATTAACACAAATACGAGGGAAATTATCATAGAATATAGCGTTATAAATCGTATAAATTCACCCTTAACAGCAGATGCAAGGGTGAAGGTTCATCAATCATTAACCTGGAAAGTAAGCTTCAACCTGACTTTGCTAACCCTTCTTTATGGTGAAAGGAAGAAAAAGCGCAGGCCTATCATCTCCGGTAAAGGTAAAGGCAAGGACGAAGGTTCATGAACCGTAACTCTGAAAGCTAACGTGAAGTATACTTTTCAGGACTGTAGGTGTGGAACCTTAATCCTTGCCGCAGCCTCAACCATAGATGATAGTTCGGCGTTCTTTCTTTCTTTCACCATAAAGCACAGGTACTTCTGAGTGAAGGACCCGAAATAAAATTTACACCACCGAAGACATGGCCAGCCCAAGATCAACAGATTACCAGAATACTAAACCAAGAGTAGAAACATGAAGACTTTTTATATATCATTGCAGAACAATAAACCCAAAGTTTTTTTGTGTGCTTGTTCATAGGTAAGAATACATATACATACAAACACACCAGCACATGGTAAGAATGAAACCCACACAAAATCAAGACACAAACAATGGAATGGCAGTACTTCAACGAGAAACATTAAAAAAATCACCATACTTTTAATTTTTAAGGCACCCGTAAACGTCAACACACAACATCATTAACATGCCTTCATAACAGCCGTTACTATTTACTTTGTGCAGAAATAAAGACATGCAATAAAGTGAACAAACAAACCTATATCTATTGTATGACGACAACATAACTAAGCACCAGGTTTCAAGCTAACAAAGAACCACATTTTTTCAGACTATCAATTCCCAAATCCTAAGTACGATAAGAACACAAGCAAACAGCAGCTTTAAAGCAAAAAAAAAAGATTTAGGACTATGAATCCTAGATTCATATTTTTAGATAATCTACTGCATGAAAACACTGCAAACGCCTGAATATGAACCTACAATATGTAGCAGCACCAGCAACAAACATGCATGATCATTTTCTGCGCTACTATTTATAAACTTCTATTTCTTTTTCCATAATGGAAAAGCAAGAGCTGAAACATTACTCAACAAATGAACATACCAGAAGGCGAACCTCGGTTTACAGGCATTCCACAGCCAGACGAATAGAAGAAAAGACCCTGCACTACAGCCCAAAACAGAATAATGAACACGCCTTTATATATACACGTCCTTATTTATTTCAAAGGCAACCATGCAAAGCTTTCTTTATAACCAACACATCCTAAATAGCAGAGATTGACCCAAAAACAAAAGCATGTGTAAATATTCCAAAGCCAAAGGTTCCAATTCCGACCATACGTATTTCCAAACCAAGATCTGCTAATAACAAATCCAAGATTCACCTAAATGCATGAGAAGATGTTATCTTTTGAGTAGGAAAAGGACCAACAAACTGAATATCTCTCGATAATTTTAAGGCTCAGATATGACCAATAGCAGAAGATCAACTACATTCTATCAGAACATGGCTACGACCAAGAAGCAAACCCCAAATGGGCTTCGCCATTCAAGGCCACCGCGCCAAGATACTGATGAAGTTGTTCAGAAAGTACATCTTATATCATCTTCCCAGCCTTACAACCCACTAAGGTTATGAGCAAGAGAAAAGACCCAATTTTATCTGCCACAAATTAACATTTATATTACAGCTCATATGTTTTCCTAAACAACAGCCTAACCTATGAATAACCACAATGCATCTAGTCACAAGACATATTAGAAGCACCACAGATACACCCCAGGACATTATATACAGCTCACTCAACTAATTTCCGAGTGAAGCACTTGACATACCTGTAACTGAATGCAAAGTAAATCAGAAATTGGAAAATGAGGTTGTGTCGGTCCTGATACTTGAAAATCAGGTCGTGCCTTTTCTGACATGGAAATTCAGATAAACGTAAGGATCCTTACGCTTAAACGTAAGGAACCTACGTTTACAGCTATGAGGTTGTGTCAGACGGATTTTACGTTTAAACGTAAGGAACCTACGTTTAAACGTAGGGTATTTCAATAAATTAGGAAGTAAGTTTGTGCTTTGTAATTCTGGTATGAATCAATGAGACTCCAAGATATTTCCCAAGATCCTCAGTATGTTGCATATCAAGTTTGTGACTGAGGAGGGCCCTGGCTTGGTTGGACGTAATCTTGGATGTATGAAATTTCGATTTGTGAGTACTGATTTTCTGTCTAGAAATCCTGTAGAAGTTGTCCAGGACTTCTTTAATAAGGTCATCTTGATCACTAGTTGCTTCACCAAAAAGTATTAGATCATCTTCAAAAAAGAGGTGGAATAATGGGGACCATGTATTCCAGTCTTGATAGGCTTCCACTTCTCTTGTTGAACCTGTTGTTTTATGAGCAGACTGAGTATTTCCATGGAGAGATCAAAAAGATATAGGGCTAGGGGGTCACCATGTCTGAGTTCTCTTTGGAGATGGATTGGTGCTAATTTGTTACCATTCCACAGTAAGGACAACTTGTTGGATTTAAGGCTGAGCATGATGAGCTGAGTGAGCGTAGAAGACATTCCAAGCTGCTCCAAAAAGTCCAGTTCACTCTGTCATGGGCCTTTTCTAGGTCTAGTTTGAGCATCATCCAACCCTTCTTTCCCTGTTTGGTTTTTAACTGATGGATGACCTCATGGGCAATAATAATGTTTCCAATACTCCCTCTACCAGGGATAAAGGCAGATTGAGTGGTGCTGACAAGCTTTCCTATGACTTATTGGAATCTGTTTGCAAGAACTTTAGTGATGATCTTAACACATACATTTGTGAGGGCAAAAGGTCTGAATTGCTCAACTTTTTCTGGGGATTGGACTTGGGTATCAAAGTAACTATGGTTTCATTCAGTCTGTCGTCAAGACTTCCACAAGAGAAGGCATCATAGACAAATTTCAGAATAGTGGGACTTACAATAGGCCAATATCGTTTGAGGAAGCAAGCAGGGATACCATTGTTAGGAAAACTATGAGGGAACGCAGCGGAATTTAAAATTTGTTTCCTATCGACCCAAGATCAACTTCGTTTAAACAATAAACAAATAAGCTGGTAGACGGTGGTTACCTTGGTTGATCTAAAAAATCGACGCTTTGACCGTCTAAGGAGAGTAGCGATGCACGGAGCCGCCCAAGCGTTCGGCCTCTACCGGTGATCCACACGAACAGCCTACCGAAATCCCATCATGGATTGCTACTAAAAAAATCTGGTTGCTAGACCGGCCTTTTCTCTCTCTCTAATCTCTCTCTAAGAAGCTCTCTATTTTTCACAAGAACTATTAGCTCTTGGAATTGTGTTGTACAAAAGAGCTTGACACCCACTACATATATATAGTAGAAGGTGCGCCCCTATGTAGCCCAATCTGATTGGGATTAGCTTCCTAGTAGATTGGGGAGAAATAAAAAATTTTCCCAATAAAATAAAGAAAACCCCTTTGATTGATTTATCTCATTTAATATTCAATATCTTATTTTAAATATATTTCCAAGATATATATTGACAATATCTTATATTGAATATATCTTTATCTTATTACCATAAATCTATTTTTTCAAAATCAATTAATATCTAATATTAATATTATGGTAATCTTATTAATTAAATTGCACAAACCAAATGTATCCAATACATTTGAATATGGCGTCCCTTTTTCCCCACTAATTTGGGAATTGAGATTTTCTTTAATTAATATAATAGTATGATTAATTAATTTGCAAAATACATGTATATCATATATATATATATTCGACCTACACATACATTATGTGTGTATTTAATTAATCAACATAATTAATATCTTGTATTATATTTATTCATAATAAATAAATACCAACATAATAATTTATCACTATAACCTTTATAGTATGAGATAAATTCTTTCCTTATTTGGTTATCAACTATAACCACATTTTAATCCGGCTAGATGTTCTTATGTGTGTGACCCGATAGACTTCCGAATATGTTGGCCGTAGACACAAAGTGCAAATTACGAAAATGCCATTCATGCCTAACGATCACGGGATAGCGTACAGTCCAGGAGTCTCTACACTTCGATAGACGAGATCTATCCCTGCCTTTAAAGACATAAGACATCTAATACGTGCTAGTCTGTTTGTACTATCAATGCTCTGTTTAATAGTACATAAGCCTAGAGACATTTAAGTATCAAACTTATTAAAGTGATTAGAGATCTCATCAACCATAATCGCCTATCATGGTTTCTCTATCACAGTTTAATACTAAGGACATTATCATATAACAATTCATAATTGGTTCTTTAAAAGGACAAATATATGACAACAGAAAAGCCATTGAATATATGTATAAACATAAAGAAATAGTAGAAATGATCCGACCCGGTCAGATCCGGTCCAACCCGATTGGGTTTAGGACACTATTTGAACAATCCCCCACTTGGCCTAAAGCCAATCACTCATACACACAAGACCAACTTGAAACACAAAAATCTCATGCAATACTCGCAACCAGCCCTAGCCGTGAACGGATCGCTATCCGTGGGGACTCAGACTATCTTCATATCAAGCTCCAAATGACCCAGTCAAAGGAACCGCCTCAACACACACATGAATATCCGACGAGACCCTGGTCTTTGCTTTAAGCAATGAATCAACTTACTATATCAGCTATATAGAAAATGTGGAAGAACCATACATGGTTCAGGAATGAACCTTCTTAGATCCATGTACTGCTCCCGCTGCGCCTTTAAGGCACTACTGTGTTTTGGCTAAGTTGTAGAATTTACAGTGACCCATAGCCAAAAACATTTTCAGCTCACTGTATCACTTAATCAAAGTGACTGCAAACCCAAACTGTAGCTCCCACTAGCCTTCATAAGACTCAGGATATACGTCTGTATATCTACGTTTGTTTAATTCCAAGTTTCAATAAACTAGGAACTGTTCCTTAACTTGTTTAAGGATATTCTTGACATTCACCAGATTTTTTTCATACTTGCTCATGACTATTCATAGACTATGAACATCCGGCACTACTTTTATGATGGTCCCTACCGCAGTAGCAAAGGAAACCTTCCATAAGCATCATCTTTCACCTTATCTTTAGGACCAACGTCCTAACATAGATAGATCTTGAGAACACCGGCTAACAGTATCTCATGTCGCGATCTATGCTAAACTCCTTTTAGCATCACATCTATATAGGTAAACTATAATCTAACAGCAGTTAATCTATCACTATAGATTCTTATTTCCAAAAATAAGAACTGCTAATCCAAGTGCTTTCGTAAAGACCTTGAACTACCAAACATTAATTGACTGTGACATGGGATGATGATTCCTGAGAGAGGTATCCAATAGGTTGCTCAAAAATCATAACACACTCCCACTGTCAATCTTGCACATCGGGCATATCCTTTCTTTTGACTAAATCAAACTCCTTTGATTATCAAACAAAGAAATCGTCTAGAGAAACTTGTTTGAGTCTATAAATGGATCTCATGGGCTAACATATCATGTTATCATCTATGAACATCGAGCTTCTTGCCCAACATCTTCAACAATATCATATAGCCATGATACGAAATTATAACAAGCATAGTCTGAATAGAACTGGGTTTAGCTGGCAGAATAAAGATAATTACAAGGTTTACACCCCGTATCCGTCAGCCGTCACTATATCCTTATGGTAATCATATTACTATCCACGTCACCCTTTCAGGGACATTCCCTCTAGGCAAGACAGACTAGTCCTGGCCATATCTCTCAATCTTGCCTTTCAAACATTCCTTCATAAGTCGTGAGATATTCATTCTTCAAGATGAACATACCAGCAGCCTTTTCAGGCTTGAGGTTATCCTCAGACTTACAGAACTTTTGTGTGCACTGAGCAGTGTCCTACACCTCATCACTATGTGGTGTCTTCTCACGATCATATGGTTGAATATCTCCTTGTGGTTATCAAACTACTTTTGAGATCTAAATTTACTCCCACTGTTTCTTTTGGAAGAAACACTTCCTCTAGAAGACAGCATGTTTGGAGACAAACGTTTTGCTCTGCAGACAAGTAAATAATATCTAGCCTATTTGCTAAGATATTCCACAAATTTGCGTATGTTGTACTAGGCTCCAAGCCTTTCTGACTTTGCCTGCTTGCTAGAATCACGACAACCCTAAATCATCGGTTAAGATGGATTTGATGTTATCGTCTTCCATATCTGATATGGAATTTATTCAACCTTTATTCTTTGGAACTCGGTTAAGTATACGTATTGTATAAGGGCACTATCCCAAAACAGGTAAGGGATACTTTGCATGGCTTATGTCACACCTTTATCATATAAAGTGTAGTTTCCATTTTAGAAGCACAATCTGATTGCGTATCCAGGAATGGTATCCGTCAAGGGGGAATTGTATTCCTTTTCAGACAACTTCTGAAACACCCTTTAGGTATTAATTGCCCCAATCCAATTGAAGATTAATTCCTAAGTAGTTCATCAATCTCATATTCATACTAGCTCGAACTTTTCGGTCTTTCCGAATTACGCACTTCACTGAGTACACTTGACTATTTCTAAAAATAGTCATAGCGATTAATAAACAGTTATTTGTGGCATTAATTGTCATGAACCAACAAACATCGGTATGTTTAGGCTTTAGACAACTTTCTAGATTTTATAACCTTTTCATAAAAGGGTATTCTAGTCATCTTTAGACAAGTTATGTATTACCCACATGATTCATAACCACATGGTTCAGACGTCATCAGAATGACATCTGATCACACGATTCCCCTCCATAGAGACTATGCATAGAACGACCATAAAATATTAAAGATAACAGCCATATAATCATTTAGTTGAGATTTCAACACATATATCAACTATATAGTGACATCAATCTAGTATGTTAGATTCAGTGATCTTTCAACTTTATCGGAATAACATTTATTCTTTACAATTGAATTTGTCCAATAAATCCTAACGGATAACTGAAAGTATGTTCTTCATAAGAACCGGAGCATAATAACATTTATTTAGTTCCCATATCAGTTTACTAGATCCAGAATATGGTAAGTGTTACAACGTTTGCTTCACCTTCCATATCTGTACTTTATCTTTCTAATTTAATCACACTCGTAAGATATCATATATCTTAGAGTCGACTGTGAACTTAGATAGATTTATCTCAAATCACTTGCCTAGAATAGAAACTTCAATAAGCTATCTATTTAAGTACATGCCCTAACTTTCCTTTTTAATCCTTTAAGCACTTGTAAATAATTCTTAGTGCAGTCTTCATAAGACTTAAGAAAGATCACAAGAGTTATATCTTTAATTTCCTTTCATAAAGAAAATCTACAGTTTATTAAATAGTTTATTTAACCTTTTGAATCGTATTCAAAACATTAACTATTTAATTAACCTTTAAGCTATGATTAAAGAATTAAGTCAATACTTAAATCATACAATTTTGAAAACAACCTTTCCAAAATTCGATGCGGTCATTCTTATTCAACGTTTGAATTAATTGACATCGTATGACAGAATGATCATATTGGATCGTATTCAATATATGATTAATTCGTTGAAACTCATTTCAAGTGATTCAATCATATATCATGAGCTTCCGCTTTTCATTAATAATTAAAGTCTTAGAGCACTGCATTAATTATGTAGTCTCCTTGTCTCTAACTACTATAACAGTGTTGCTCGTGTCATTGCTTATTTTAAAAGGATTAAAATTTACTTAACCATTCTTGAGAACGTTTCTCAAAATGTAATAGTCATAATTTGGTTTTACTAATCGAAAATAAAAACATAAATATAAAAATTTGCTAAAAAACTACAACATAAAATAAAAGCACGCAAAATCAAAAAATGGTCTTTTGGTTTATGATTTTGCTCTCACTAGTCAACTACTCCCAATTGACTTTCAAGAAATTTTCCAAAAATTCTTTAGTGGCTGAGATTCAATCTAGTTACCTCGATTCCCGGCGGTGGTCGATCAACCAAGATAATTTCGAAAGGTAGGTAACTTTTTACCAATCACATCACTATGTAATTCTCAGTGGTTGCCTAGTCAACTCTTTGACGATACATATCACTATGTATTAGTCAACCCCTTGTCTCTAAAGTCAGACGGCCCTGACGGTGGCCAATCACCGAAAGACTCTAGTCAAGTCATAACCCAATATCCGCGAGATCTCTTACGGTCATATCTCAATAACGACGATATATCCGAGGTAGGTCAACTCCCGGCGGTGGTCAATCAGTTGGATCCGAACAAGGGTTCTTCACCGTCGTTATAATATTGGGAGACAATATTTCGACTTGATTTTTGTTGTGGAAGTATTTATATAAATTAATTCATTTAATTTATTTCGAATTAATTCTCTTAATTAATTTAATTATGGTCTCATCATGTATATCTATCTCTATAGACATACATTCTACACATTCATCTAGATCGTGTCTAGTTATGCATCTATCGTATCATATAAAATAAATACAAGCACAAAATAAATAAATGCATAAAGTAACCGGTATGATTATGGACTTTTTCTAGGTGAGGTTTCGAATATAAACTGACGAAACCGCATGTCACAATCTAAAGGTAGCTGCAACCGCCAATAGGATCTTTAATGCTTCATTCTCCAATGGGATATTTATTTTCGTCTTTCTTTGGTCTTCATCTTCCGCTCCATTCTTGTTACATAAATTTTATCTAATAGAATAAATACACCCGCCACATACGGAGGGAGTTAACGAGAATGGGATAATGCAGAAAATAAACTAGGTCACGTTCTTCATAACGGCCTAGGATAATTTTTAAACCAACAGAAAAATTAAATCATTCACATTTATCCTATAGATCGAATTCATGATCAATCGGGGTCCATATAATCATATTATATCTACTATATCTAATACATACAATAACATCTTATGAAAAAGATAAAATTAAAAACTAACAACTTGCGTCTTAATTAATCGATTAACGTTTAATCTATTAAATAATTTTATCCAATAAATTAACTAATTAACATTTAATTAATTAAATGATTTTAATGGAAATAAAATTAACGGTTAATTTTAAACGATTTTAATTTTAAATTAATTAGAACTATTCTAAAATAAATAAAAATTAAAATTAAGTCCCTTTTTTTCTTTCCTTTTGATTCTTAATCAAAAGAGATGCCTTTGGTTTTCAAATCAAAAGGCATCTACCTTCTTCGCCCTTTCCAAAATCATAATTTTGAAAAGGCCAGGGCCTAGGCCTTTTCCAAAATTAAATATTTTGAAAATGGCCTAGGCATATTCCAACAAAAAATTGGAATGGCCTAGATTATTTAAAGGTAAATCATATTTACCAAATAATGTCATGTGGCATCCCAATGGTCCAAACTATTTGAAACATTAGTTAGCCACATGACATCAACTAAACAAAAGGATATCAATCACAACTATGAACCATATTGAATTACAAAATACACAAAACAAAAGGAAGGGACCACCGAGCAGCCGCCAGCCGATAGCCATGAAATTGCCGCCGGCCGCCGAACGGTGGTGGTGCCGCCGCCAGTCGGCCGAGCACCACCCGATCTCCCTTTTTTTCTTTTCGTGTATTGTTTTGCTAATCTAAAATCTTTCATCTTTAATTACGTGATTTAAACGATAAAATTAACTACGCAAATTAACATACTTATTGCTTAAACTCGAAGCTCGCTCTGCTACCACTGTTAGGAAATCTACGCGGGAACGCAGTGAAATTTAAAATTTATTTCATATCGACCCAAGATCGACTTCGTTTAGCAATAAATAAATAAGCTAGTAGACGGTGGTTACCTTGGTTGATCTAAAAGATCGACGCTTTGACCGTCTAAGAAGATTGCGATGCACGGAGCCGCCCAAGCGTTCGGCCTCTACCGGTGATCCACACGAATAGCCTGCCGGAATCCCATCATGGTTTGCTACTAGAAAAATCCGGTTGCTAGACCGGCCTTTTCTCTCTCTCAAATATCTCTCTAAGAAGCTCTCTATTTTTCACAAGAACTATTAGCTCTTGGAATTGTGTTGTACAAAAGAGCTTGACACCCACTACATATATATAGTAGATGGGGCGCCCCTATATAGCCCCAATCTGATTGTGATTAGCTTCCTAGTAGATTGGGGAGAAAAGAAAACATTTTCTCAATAAAATAAGAAAAATTCCTTTGATTGATTTATCTCATTTAATATTCAATATATATCTATATTAAATATATTTCCAAGATATATATTGACAATATCTTATATTGAATATATCATTATCTTAGTACAAAAAATCTATTTTTTCAAAATCAATTAATATCTAATATTAATATTATGGTAATCTTATTAATTAAATTGCACAAACCAACCTCATCACATTAAATTTCTGTCTAGACACCCGAGAAGAAGAAGAGCAAACAGAGGTAAACCTGGAAAATGATGAGGAATTTTGTATGGCAATGAGTCAAAAGCACAAAAAAGATTATTCGGTTCGCAAACCCTCCCGTAGGAACAGGTCAAAGCCAAATCGTTATAATGATAAATAGCATTTTTTGGAATATTAGAGGGGTGAGGATAAAAACCTCGTTCAGGAGATTACAGAAGTTCATCAAACTATTTCATGTCGGTTTTTTGGAATTCATGGAGCCTATGATTAGTGAAATCCATTTAGAGGACTACAGAATGAAGCTAGGACTTGCTAAATAATTTGCAGCTCCTGGGAACAAGATATGGATTTTCTGGAATTACCAAGGTGATGTGGATTTGTTAAATGTAGGAGAGCAGTTTGTTCATGCAAAATTCCAAGGGCCTACTCATTTTATTATTTCTAGCATTTTTGCGAAATGTTCCAAGCTGCTCCGGGTTCCTTTGTGGGAATCAATGGCTGACATTGTAGAGTTAGGGCTTCCCTGGATGATATGGGGTGACTTTAATGTTATACGGTCCATGGCTGAATATAAAGGTTCTTCACAACCGAGTAAGGGGGCAATGTAGGAATTTAATGCTATAATTGCTGACTATGGTCTGCAAGAACTTCCTATTGCTTGTGGTGATTTTACTTGGGCAGGTTGGCACAATTCGATTTATGTACAGGAGAAGCTTGATAGAATTTTTGTTAATCACTAATAGAGTTCTGCAAGTGGTGACTGTAAGCTTTAGGCTCTTAATAGATTAGGATCCGATCATAAACCTTTGATTTATGAGCTAATATCCTTTCCTAGAGGACCTTCGACATTTAGATTTCAAAATATATGGCTATCACACCCTGATATCAAACAGATTGTGGGAACCAGTTGGCACATGGTTGGAGCCCCTTATGGCATGATGAACCTGATGAGTAAACTTAAACATCTTAAGATGGTTTTGAAGGCTTGGAAAAAAACTCACTTTGGTAACATTCATAAGAAGGTGTTACAGCAGGAGCACTTAGTTCAACAATAGGAAAAATTTCATAGTCTCCCATCTGAGCAAAATCTACAAACTCTGAAACATGCCCAGGAATAGTATGAAGCTTTAATGGATCAGTAGGAAGCCTATTGGAAACAGAAGTCCAAGTTTAAAATGTTTGCAGATGGTGATACGAACACAACCTTTTATCAAGCTACAACTAAAGAAAAGCAAATAAGGTTCCAAATATGCAAAATACAAGATGCTCAAGGTCATTGGTGTATAGATAAGGACAGTATTGCTGCAGCTGGGGTGAATTTCTTCTCCTCCTTATTACATGTTGATGGTCCTAGTGATGCTGAGTCTATGGAGTATTGCTTACAATTCATTCCACCATTAATCACTGATGAGTATAATCAGAAACTAACTGCCCCGTTTCTCTTGATGAGGTTGAAGAGGCAGTTTTTTATTTGGATCCTCAGAGTGCAGTAGGTATTGATGGCTTCTCAGGTACCTTCTTCATACATTTTTGGGATATCATAGCTACGGATGTTGTACAAGCAGTTTAGGATTTCTTCTGGGGTAACCCTCTACCAAATTCAGTGGGTGCAACTATGATCACCCTGATCCCAAAAACTTCAGGTCTTACAACTTATGCAGAATTTTGATGACGGTCAAATTATACCCGTAAAAGTCATCAACGTTGACCTTAAATCGGGATTAATAATATGTATTTTATATTAAATCACATGTTTATATGTATTATTTAATGTTTTGTGATTTATAAAATATAATTTGGTATTTATCCATTTTATAAGATATAATTTGGTGATTATCCGTTTTTATTATATAAATCGGTATTTATCCGTTTTTATTATATTTATCCGGTTTATTATTTATGTTGGGATAAATATCTATTTTGCAGATTTGGATAATTATGGAGGATAAATACAAATGGAAGAATTAAATCTCAAGATAAATCAAAGGAAATTCAAGATAAATATCGGATTAGCACGAAAAGATAGGATAAGCATGATAATAGACTCCAAGATGGCGCCACTTTAAGGATATGCATGAAGAGGGGGGCGCACTTCATCTTTTGGAGATCGGCCGGGAGTTATCTCTTATTTGTTGTGATATTTTGATGTATATCTCTTAATTAGCTTGAACACCTATAAATAAAGGCATGTTATACACGCCTTTTACACACTTCTTTACACAATACATTTTTTACACTTCTCAGTTTATAATAAAATCGTCAGTTTTTCTTAGAGCAGTTTTTATGCAAGATCTGCAGTAATGTAAGTTCTTGTATTTATTTGTTCTTAGTTCTTTGTAATTAAGTCCCCAATTATTGTTTATCGTTTGAGGTTGTTCGTTCTTCACCGAACGATGTAGATCCAAGGATACGATATGAGGCAGTGGGGATTCCTTGTCTATAAGGATCCAAACGCCCAGATCTGTTATCCGGTGACCTATAGATGACTTCGGTATGATCGGCAACCGTGTTTTTAGTAGATCTATATAATTGCTTTATGAGTCTCTATTTTATCCGTTACATTATGTAAACGCTAAGATTTAGGTTTTCGCGCGTCAATCTAGCCAAGTCTTTATGGTGTGATTGTCCACCTAGAATTTCTTATCTTAGTAGGTATGGCTACGACTACGTCGGAGTTCTCTCGCTTTGTAATTTAAACGAGTAATTAAACTTGATCAACTTAATTATTTGTCATCGTAATTTAACATGAGACCTAAAAAGTGATTGTTATTTAGGACAGAGATTGAATCGGTGTCTAAGAAGTACGCCTAATCATAGGAATGTTGCTTAGATGAGGTTACGGTTTATACCGGCATCCCTAGTTTAAGTAAATGTGTCGAAGTTATATGAGATGGAGACTAAAAATGTGAAGTCACGTAATGGAGACACGATGATCTAGATGGCCTAACCGGAGCTAGATCTATTTTAGGGGATGACTCCCGTAGTCGATATAAAAGAAATACGAATCGGATTTATAGTTGTCGAGTATCGCTTAATTATATAGAATCTCTAAATCCAAACGATAACTTAATAATTGGGAGGTTAATTACGTTATGTGTTGTGTCGAGTCGTGTCCTTACTTTTTCTTGTACTTCGTTGGTCGTAGACCGCCTTTGTGTCCTTGATATGAATGATTAATTGTTTGTATATAAAATGATCCACAATTTGGTTCCCTGTGGGATCGACCTTGATTCGCTATAGCTATACTACGATGGACCTAGTCCTCTTGCTAGTATTGGTTTATGGTGGTCAAGTATTTTAATTACTACTTGATCTACGTGCATCAAGTTTTGGCGCCGTTGCCGGGAACCAACGGTCAATTTTATATAAATAATTTTTATTCATGTTAAGTTTTTCGTTTTAGGTCTGTTTTTTTATGTTTTGAGTCCTACGGTTTGTCAGTAAGTTGTAAAATTCGAACGGAACACTGGTTTCACTCCCGTGAGCCTAGTTACATTTTACGGGATTTCGGCGTGTCTGTTTATCTCCGTATGTTTAAACCGTGAGTCCGATAGCGACATGGGAAACCATGTTAAAGTCGATCTACGGTCTGTTTGTTCTTACGTTTGCGAAACCAGGAAGCAATAATCCGAGTCATTAATTTTTCACGAGCTACGAGAAAATAACCCAAAGAAATGTGTGGAGCTACGAATCTACGATGGGAAAGTGATGGAGGCAAAGCACCTTTAAAGCACCATGATGGCTCGAAAAATTTTAAAGGTTCGAATTATTCGTGGTACAATGTTGAAGGCAAGGTATCACCTTTTTGCTTATGAATTACTATCTTTTGGTCTTTTGAGCATAAGTTAGCCTATACATGAACACTGAGTATGAATCTTAACCGGAGTGAGTTTAAAAGATTAATTTTACTAGTGTCGAAGGTTACGCCCCAAATCTATCTCATCTACAGGGTGTAAGGAAGCGTGTAGTAGTTGAAGGAAGCAAAGTGAATAAAGAGTTCCTCGTAGTTTGTTAAAATCTCATTGTCCTATGCATGAGATTGCTTAAAGTGGCCACAGGAGCAACAATTTGTGTAGTTAAGCATTCACAATCTAAAGAAGGCGTTGAGTTTTGAGAGAGCATAATGACGCAGTGACATTATTAGAGGATGTTATTAAAATAAGTCCCTAGGACTAAATCTCCTAAGAATTCACTAATTCCTAAAACGTGAGCCGAGGTAAGAGCTTTGTATAAATGGTATGGATAAATGTCGTTTCCTAGGTCTCACAACCAAGGGAAGGATATTAATCCACAAAAGCGACGAGCCCACCTCATATAGTGCTCAAGGGGTCAACATCTAGCGAACCAAGAAGGATGACTGACAAGGATGCTTTTTGGAAAGTCGAGCTGAGGACTTTAAACTCAGAACTACTTCTTTAAAACCCTTAGGATTTTAGGTTTTGTTTTCTTTGAGTCAAATAAGAGTAACGTGACATATGTTGAGGTTTTTTTTTTTTTTTTTTTTTTGCCGTGTTCCGATGGCCATTAGGCTAAGGATGTGCAAAACTTTTTTACTCAATATAGGCCACGTGAAATAGAGTTCCGTAGGAGAGTCGAGAAATTGCTAAAGAAAAGGAAATTTAGCAATCAACCTTAAGATGGAAGCATTAAGAGAGCTTGAGAATTATTGAAAATGTGAGAGAGATTGGTGCGAACAAGAACAATTTTGGTCAACTTCCAAAACTTTTGAGAATGGCGATACAAGTGAAAATCCAAAGTTGTGTGCAATTCGTTCTGCAACTACCCTTATCCTTTCCTTTGTACCTTTTCACCCTTCAACCTTTCTATTCTCTCACCAATCTGCCTCACAGTTCACATTTCTAACCATTCTTCCATTCCTCTCTTTCTTTCCATCTATTTCACTCTCCCAACCCAATCCCTTAACAATACCCACCCAACACACTCTAAACCTTCATTTTGTTTACAAAATACCATTGTGTTCTTGGAATTTGAATATTGCTAAGTTTTAATGATTATCTTTTATCATTTTGGTTTTCATGATCCTAATTTGGGGTAAGTGTAGCTCGACCCTAGCTCGATTTTAAAGTTTTTGGTTCGATCAAAATACAACTTATCTTTCTACCGGAAGTTTTACATTTCACACTTTTACGCCTATTCGGTCAAAATGATGAGTTTTGTTCTAAAATATCACACCGATCCGACCTTGTTGATGGCGGTTATGACTTTTACGTGATACATTGGGTTATTAGTAATTTCTAGGAGAAGCTACATCTCCTAGGTTGTTGATACCCAATGAAAGCGTGAAAAGCGTCTGCGCCGAAGTTTACGATTATATCTTTTACCAATTGGTCACATTGAATCTGTTATAACGACCAAGTTTCTCTTTTCTCTGGATTGAATATCTTATGATCCAATCCACCTCGTGTTCTCCCATGGGGTAATGCTTTTTGATCTTTGTCTTCTCCACCCGGTTTTAAGCATATTTAAGCGGTGGAGATTATAGATGAAGATTACCATCTTTAGTTGCTTGTTTATCTTTCTTGCTATTTAGTATTTTTCTTTTTTGCGTCGAGCGAGTAGTTTTAACTCTTTGGTTTTCCTTGTCATTGGTTGTATGGAATAAAGTGGCTTAATCTGTTTTTGGATATTTTATATCTAATTACTGCCACATTATTTTATATCTTCCACTGACATGTTATTAACGGTCTCGTGGAGTTTCTGTTTGGTTTGTTTCAACAGGTTTTCACTTGCTTCTCCACGGCGTGCTTGGATTAATCCGATGTTCTGCATCTACTTGAGAGCCGTTCCAGAGCTAAGTCTTTTTCTTAAATTCTCATTTTTATTTGTCATTGGGGACAATGCCAAGTTTAAGTGGGGGGTAGGAGACTTAGCCATGATGCTATAATTGAAAATTGAACGAAACGGTGAAAAAAAAAATTGAAAAAAATTGAATAAATGCCACATTATTTATCTCGTACCCTTAGAATTGTGAGTTCCGAGCTAAGAATTGATAGGAAAGGAACCAAGTTGCATGAGTACGTGATCATTTTATACTTATGTGAATGTAAATTTAAAGATATTCATGCCGATTGTTGCAAGTAGTTATTTATTATTCGATTACTCAATTTGAATCGACGAATACCGCGCGCAAATTATAATAACTAAGAAGAATTATGTGTACATTGCGTAGATGATTGGTTATGTAGACTTAGTGTCGATATTTATCATTGATGTATTCTATCTTACGGCCATCAAAGCGGAGTAATAAGCTTGAGAATTATCGTGTTTTGACAAAGCGTTAAACACTGGGCTTGTAGTAACATTACCAAAGTAGCCGCGCTTGTGGTAATATTCAATGCTATGCATGATCTAAGATAGGGGATACTCTAAAAGTTTTCTTCCTTGAGATTGATAGTATTTGAAAAATATGAAGATATGAGAAGAATATTCAACTCTTTAAGAGGCTTTGAGTAGTACTCGGTCTCCAAGTCCAAAACCCTATAGATACGCTCTTGCTTATTGTTCTAGTGCTTTAACCATTTGCGAGGCTTAAGAAGTGGGAATCTTGATGTTGGTAGGTTGAGATTACGAAGTTAGCATAAACTTTAATCTTGCTTCGATTATATAAAAGCGAATGCACATGCACACATCACCGGTTCCAGAGAGTAGTGAATAATGGATATCTTATGAGCATGGTGGTATGAGTTGACTCGAGCTTCTCGCATAAGTATGATTTGACCATGACAATTGTTTTCTTGGGAATGACTTATTGATGCTTTGCTCGGGACGATCAAAGTCTAAGTGGGGGGTAGTTGATGACGGTCAAATTATACCCGTAAAAGTCATCAACGTTGACCTTAAATCGGGATTAATAATATGTATTTTATATTAAATCACATGTTTATATGTATTATTTAATGTTTTGTGATTTATAAAATATAATTTGGTATTTATCCATTTTATAAGATATAATTTGGTGATTATCCGTTTTTATTATATAAATCGGTATTTATCCGTTTTTATTATATTTATCCGGTTTATTATTTTATTATTTATGTTGGGATAAATATCTATTTTGCAGATTTGGATAATTATGGAGGATAAATACAAATGGAAGAATTAAATCTCAAGATAAATCAAAGGAAATTCAAGATAAATATCGGATTAGCACGAAAAGATAGGATAAGCATGATAATAGACTCCAAGATGGCGCCACTTTAAGGATATGCATGAAGAGGGGGGCGCACTTCATCTTTTGGAGATCGGCCGGGAGTTATCTCTTATTTGTTGTGATATTTTGATGTATATCTCTTAATTAGCTTGAACACCTATAAATAAAGGCATGTTATACACGCCTTTTACACACTTCTTTACACAATACATTTTTTACACTTCTCAGTTTATAATAAAATCGTCAGTTTTTCTTAGAGCAGTTTTTATGCAAGATCTGCAGTAATGTAAGTTCTTGTATTTATTTGTTCTTAGTTCTTTGTAATTAAGTCCCCAATTATTGTTTATCGTTTGAGGTTGTTCGTTCTTCACCGAACGATGTAGATCTAAGGATACGATATGAGGCAGTGGGGATTCCTTGTCTATAAGGATCCAAACGCCTGAGATCTCATTATCCGGTGACCTATAGATGACTTCCGGTATGATCGGCAACCGTGTTTTTAGTAGATCTATATAATTGCTTTATGAGTCTCTATTTTATCCGTTACGTATGTGTAAACGCTAAGATTTAGGTTTTCGCGCGTCAATCTAGCCAAGTCTTTATGGTGTGATTGTCCACCTAGAATTTCTTATCTTAGTAGGTATGGCTACGACTACGTCGAGTTCTCTGCTTTGTAATTTAAGCGAGTAATTAAACTTGATCAACTTAATTATTTGTCATCGTAATTTAACATGAGACCTAAAAAGTGATTGTTATTTAGGGATGAGAGATTGAATCGGTGTGTCTAAAAGCACGCCTAATCATAGGAATGTTGCTTAGATGAGGTTACGGTTTATACCGGCATCCCTAGTTTCGTAAATGTGTCAGAAGTTATATGAGATGGAGACTAAAAATGTGAAGTCACGTAATGGAGACACGATGATCTAGATGGCCTAACCGAGCTAGATCTATTTTGGGGATGACTCCGTAGTCGATATAAAAGAAATACGAATCGGATTTATAGTTGTCGAGTATCGCTTAATTATATAGAATCTCTAAATCCAAACGATAACTTAATAATTGGGGAGGTTAATTACGTTATGTGTTGTGTCGAGTCGTGTCCTTTACTTTTTCTTGTACTTCGTTGGTCGTAGACCGCCTTTGTGTCCTTGATATGAATGATTAATTGTTTGTATATAAAATGATCCACAATTTGGTTCCCTGTGGGATCGACCTTGATTCGCTATAGCTATACTACGATGGACCTAGTCCTCTTGCTAGTATTGGTTTATGGTGGTCAAGTATTTTAATTACTACTTGATCTACGTGCATCAAGTTTTTGGCGCCGTTGCCGGGGAACCAACGGTCAATTTTATATAAATAATTTTTTATTCATGTTAAGTTTTCTGTTTTAGGGTCTGTTTTTTTTTATGTTTTTGAGTCCCTACGGTTTCTCGTAAGTTGTAAAAATTCCGAAATGGAACACTTGGTTTCACTCCCCGTGAGCCTAGTTACATTTTCGGGATTTCGGCGTGTCTGTTTATCTCCAGTATTTAAACCGTAGTCTCGATAGCGACATGGGAAACCATGTTAAAGTCAGTCTACGGTCTGTTTGTTCTTCTGTTTGCAGAAACCAGGGAAGCAATAATCCGAGTCAGTAATTTTTCACGAGCGCTGAGAAAATAACCCAGCAGCATGTGGAGCTACGAATCTACGATGGGAAAGTGATGGAGGCAGCACCTTTAAAGCACCATGATGGCTCCGAAAAATTTTAAAGGTTCGAATTATTCGTGGTACAATGTTGAAGGCAAGGTATCACCCTTTTTGCTTATGAATTACTATCTTTTGGTCTTTTGAGCATAAGTTAGCCTATACATGAACCTGAGTATGAATCTTAACCCGGAGTGAGTTTAAAAGATTAATTTTACTAGTGTCGAAGGTTCTGCCCCAAATCTATCTCATCTAGAGGGTGTAAGGAAACGTGTAGTAGTTGAAGGAAGCAGTGAATAAAGAGTTCCTCGTAGTTCTGTTAAAATCTCATTGTCCTATGCATGAGATTGCTTCTAGTGGCCACGGGAGCAACAATTTGTGTAGTTAAGCATTCACAATCTAAAGAAGACGTTGAGTTTTGAGAGAGCATAATGACGCAGCATATTAGAGGATGTTATTAAAATAAGTCCCTAGGACTAAATCTCCTAAGAATTCACTAATTCCTAAAACGTGAGCCGAGGTAAGAGCTTTGTATAAATGGTATGGATAAATGTCGTTTCCTAGGTCTCACAACCAAGGGAAGGATATTAATCCACAAAAGCGACGAGCCCACCTCATATAGTGCTCAAGGGGTCAACATCTAGCGAACCAAGAAGGATGACTGACAAGGATGCTTTTTGGAAAGTCGAGCTGAGGACTTTAAACTCAGAACTACTTCTTTAAAACCCTTAGGATTTTAGGTTTTGTTTTCTTTGAGTCAAATAAGAGTAACGTGACATATGTTGAGGTTTTTTATTTTTTTTTTTTGCCGTGTTCCGATGTCCATTAGGCTAAGGATGTGCAAAACTTTTTTACTCAATATAGGCCACGTGAAATAGAGTTCCGTAGGAGAGTCGAGAAATTGCTAAAGAAAAGGAAATTTAGCAATCAACCTTAAGATGGAAGCATTAAGAGAGCTTGAGAATTACTGAAAATGTAACAGAGAGAGATTGGTGCGAACAAGAACAATTTTGGTCAACTTCCAAAACTTTTGAGAATGGCGATACGAGTGAAAATCCAAAGTTGTGTGCAATTCGTTCTGCAACTACCCTTATCCTTTCCTTTGTACCTTTTCACCCTTCAACCTTTCTATTCTCTCACCAATCTGCCTCACAGTTCACATTTCTAACCATTCTTCCATTCCCTCTCTTTCTTTCCATCTATTTCACTCTCCCAACCCAATCCCTTAACCAATACCCACCCAACACACTCTAAACCTTCATTTTGTTTACAAAATACCATTGTGTTCTGGAATTTGAATATTGCTAAGTTTTAATGATTATCTTTTATCATTTTGGTTTTCATGATCCCCTAGGGGTAAGTGTAGCTCGACCCTAGCTCGATTTTAAAAGTTTTGGTTCGATCAAAATACAACTTATCTTTCTACCGGAAGTTTTACATTTCACACTTTTACGCCTATTCCGGTCAAAATGATGAGTTTTGTTCTAAAATATCACACCGATCCGACCTTGTTGATGACGGTTATGACTTTTACGTGATACATTGGGTTATTAGTAATTTCTAGGAGAAGCTACATCTCCTAGGTTGTTGATACCCAATGAAAAGCGTGAAGCGTCTGCGCTAAGTCGATTTATCTTTACCAATAGGTCACATTGAATCTGTTATAACCAAGTTTGTCTTTTCTCTAGATTGAATAGTATGATCCAATCCACCTCGTGTTCTCCCATGGGGTAATGCTTTTTTTATCTTTGTCTTCTCCACCCGGTTCTAAGCATATTTAAGCGGTGGAGATTATAGATGAAGATTACCATCTTTAGTTGCTTGTTTATCTTTCTTGCTATTTAGTATTTTTTCTTTTTGCGTCTGAACGAGTAGTTTTAACTCTTTGGTTTTCCTTGTCATTGGTTGTATGGAATAAAGTGGCTTAATCTGTTTTTGGATATTTTATATCTAATTCGCCACATTATTTTATATCTTCCATCGACATGTTATTAACGGTCTCGTGGAGTTTCGTTTGGTTTGTTTCAACAGTTTTCACTTGCTTCTCCACGGCGTGCTTGGATTAATCCGATGTTCGCATCTACTTGAGAGCCGTTCAGAGCTAAGTCTTTTCTTAAATTCTCATTTTTATTTGTCATTGGGGACAATGCCAAGTTTAAGTGGGGGGTAGGAGACTTAGCCATGATGCTATAATTGAAAATTGAACGAAACGGTGAAAAAAAAAATTGAAAAAAATTGAATAAATGCCACATTATTTATCTCGTACCCTTAGAATTGTGAGTTCCGAGCTAAGAATTGATAGGAAAGGAACCAAGTTGCATGAGTACGTGATCATTTTATACTTATGTGAATGTAAATTTAAAGATATTCATGCCGATTGTTGCAAGTAGTTATTTATTATTCGATTACTCAATTTGAATCGACGAATACCGCGCAAATTATAATAACTAAGAAGAATTATGTGTACATTGCGTAGATGATTGGTTATGTAGACTTAGTGTCGATATTTATCTGCTGATGTATTCCTATCTTCTGGCCATCAAAGCGGAGTAATAAGCTTGAGAATTATCTGTGTTTTGACAAAGCGTTAAACACTGGGCTTGTAGTAACATTACCAAAGTAGCCCCGCGCTTGTGGTAATATTCAATGCTATGCATGATCTAAGATAGGGGGATACTCTAAAAAGTTTTCTTCCTTGAGATTGATAGTATTTGAAAAATATGAAGATATGAGAAGAATATTCAACTCTTTAAGAGGCTTTGAGTAGTACTCGGTCTCCAAGTCCAAAAACCCTATAGATACGCTCTTGCTTATTGTTCTAGTGCTTTAACCATTGCGAGGCTTAAGAAGTGGGAATGCTGATGTTGGTAGGTTGAGATTACGAAGTTAGCATAAACTTTAATCTTGCTTCGATTATATAAAACTGAATGCACATGCACACATCACTTGGTTCACTGAGAGTAGTGAATAATGGATATCTTATGAGCATGATGGTATGAGTTGACTCGAGCTTCTCGCATAAGTATGATTTGACCATGACAATTGTTTTCTTGGGAATGACTTATTGATGCTTTGCTCGGGACGATCAAAGTCTAAGTGGGGGGTAGTTGATGACGGTCAAATTATACCCGTAAAAGTCATCAACGTTGACCTTAAATCGGGATTAATAATATGTATTTTATATTAAATCACATGTTTATATGTATTATTTAATGTTTTGTGATTTATAAAATATAATTTGGTATTTATCCATTTTATAAGATATAATTTGGTGATTATCCGTTTTTATTATATAAATCGGTATTTATCCGTTTTTATTATATTTATCCGGTTTATTATTTTATTATTTATGTTGGGATAAATATCTATTTTGCAGATTTGGATAATTATGGAGGATAAATACAAATGGAAGAATTAAATCTCAAGATAAATCAAAGGAAATTCAAGATAAATATCGGATTAGCATTTAAAAGATAGGATAAGCATGATAATAGACTCCAAGATGGCGCCACTTTAAGGATATGCATGAAGAGGGGCGACTTCATCTTTGGAGATCGGCCGGGAGTTATCTCTTATTTGTTGTGATATTTTGATGTATATCTCTTAATTAGCTTGAACACCTATAAATAAAGGCATGTTATACACGCCTTTTACACACTTCTTTACACAATACATTTTTTACACTTCTCAGTTTATAATAAAATCGTCAGTTTTTCTTAGAGCAGTTTTTATGCAAGATCTGCGATAATGTAAGTTCTTGTATTTATTTGTTCTTAGTTCTTTGTAATTAAGTCCCCAATTATTGTTTATCGTTTGAGGTTGTTCGTTCTTCACCGAACGATGTAGATCAAGGATACGATATGAGGCGGTGGGGATTCCTTGTCTATAAGGATCCAAACGCCTGAGATCTCATTATCCGGTGACCTATAGATGACTTCGGTATGATCGGCAACCGTGTTTTTAGTAGATCTATATAATTGCTTTATGAGTCTCTATTTTATCCGTTACGTATGTAGAAACGCTAAGATTTAGGTTTTCGCCGCGTCAATCTAGCCAAGTCTTTATGGTGTGATTGTCCACCTAGAATTTCTTATCTTAGTAGGTATGGCTACGACTACGCCAAAGTTCTCTCGCTTTGTAATTTAAGCGAGTAATTAAACTTGATCAACTTAATTATTTGTCATCGTAATTTAACATGAGACCTAAAAAGTGATTGTTATTTAGGACAGAGATTGAATCGGTGTCTAAGAAGTACGCCTAATCATAGGAATGTTGCTTAGATGAGGTTACGGTTTATACCGGCATCCCTAGTTTCGTAAATGTGTCAGAAGTTATATGAGATGGAGACTAAAAATGTGAAGTCACGTAATGGAGACACGATGATCTAGATGGCCTAACCGGAGCTAGATCTATTTTAGGGGATGACTCCCGTAGTCGATATAAAAGAAATACGAATCGGATTTATAGTTGTCGAGTATCGCTTAATTATATAGAATCTCTAAATCCAAACGATAACTTAATAATTGGGGAGGTTAATTACGTTATGTGTTGTGTCGAGTCGTGTCCTTACTTTTTCTTGTACTTCGTTGGTCGTAGACCGCCTTTGTGTCCTTGATATGAATAATTAATTGTTTGTATATAAAATGATCCACAATTTGGTTCCCTGTGGGATCGACCTTGATTCGCTATAGCTATACTACGATGGACCTAGTCCTCTTGCTAGTATTGGTTTATGGTGGTCAAGTATTTTAATTACTACTTGATCTACGTGCATCAAATTTAGGCCTATATCTCTTAGTACTTTCATTAACAAGGTTTTCACTAAAGTTATGAGCACTAGATTGAAACCAAGATTGCCCAGTCTTATCTCAGAAGAGAAATCTGCTTTCTTGGCAGGGAAGGATATTACTGATAGTGTCCTCATAGTAAAGGAAATGGCACAATTTATTCACAAAATGACTAGAGGGCATAACATCATTTTCAAACTTGATGTTATGAAGGCTTTTGATAGAGTGTCCTAGGATTTTTTGGAAAGACATTTGGAAAATTTTGGATTTTCTAATCTCTTCATTCAGCTGGTTATGAACAACTAGAGAGGTAGTTGGTTCTCCCTCCTCATTAATGGTAGCCCTACTGGCTTTTTGCAATCTACAAGAGGTACAAAGCAAGGGGATCCATTGTCCCCATATATTTTCATAATGGTTACTGAAGCTCTCTCAAGAGGTTTGAAGAGTATATATACTTCTGGCAGGGACATTTACTCCGCATCTAGGCACTTCCCTATGGTCACACACTCCATTTATGCAGATGATCTAATTGTGTTCTCAAATGGGGGAAAGACCATTCACACCAAACTTATGCAGTTTCTGGAGGTTTATGAAAAGGCTACAGGTCAGAGAATCAGCAAAAGCAAGAGTTCCTTCCTTATTGGTAAAGGTGCAAGTACTGCAACAATAGGACAGATTGAAGCAATTACCAAAATAAGGCACTCACCTTTTCCTTTTATGTACCTAGGCTGCCCCATCTTTATTGGTAGGGCTAGAGCTGCTTATTTCCACCCTCTCATACAAAAATTTGAGAAAAAGCTTCAAGGATGGTACTCCAAGCTCTTAACTCCATGAGGAGAATCATTTTGATTAAGCATGTGGTATCTTCTATTCTCGTGGACCTTATGGAAGCAATGCAACTTCCATCTTCAGTCAGGCACAAATTGGAGTCTATAATGTCACATTTTTGTGTGGAATGATTCAATAAAGAAGAAGAGAAGAAATTGGAGACGTTGGGAGGAACTTTGTTATCCTGTATCAAAGAATGACCTTGGTTTTAGAAGTTTGCAGGATATTCAGTGTAGTTTCTCTTGCAAGCTATGGTGGAAACTTAGACAATGTCAAGGTTTATGGGCCTTTAAGATCATGACCAATAATTACCCTCTTTATAATCTTCGTGCTTGGAAATTGCTCTCTCTTTCTCAGAAAGCTATTGATGATTATATGAGATATATAGGAGGAAATCTTCATAAATGGATTTGGGTGCCTGCTTCTTCAGGTAATTTATATGTTTCATCATCATACCAGCTATTCAGAAAAAAGAGGATGTCTAGATTTGAATTAGGAGAAATTCGGAAACCTTATGTTCCAATTAAGATGTCTTTCTTTTCGTGGAGGTTGTATAACAAGTTACTTCCCTTCCCTTCACAACTACAAAAGCTTGGTATCCATGGTCCCTTTAGGTGTATATTTTTGTGCCTCCCGTGAATCAGAGCTTCATGTATTTTGGAAATGTTCACATGCACAGAAGGTTTGGGCACATTTTCAAAATCTACTGCAATTCAAATCCCATATGGAATCGTAGACTCGGTTTATGGAATCATGGTGTCAATACCCTGATGGGGGTAATTTTGGTATAATCTTAAGGACTCTTTTTCTTTTTGTTCTTTGGGAATTATGGAAGGGGAGAAACCAGTGCCTATATGTAGATTCTGCCCCAACTCCCCGGATGTGCATTCAGGCTGTAAGTCAAAACTTGCAATTTGATGTCAATATTATGAAACCCTGTCAACTCAAAGCCGAGGATAAGATCTTTGTTGAAAGTGGTCTAATTAAGAGCCTTGCATAACCTCTTCCCAGGAGGATTCAGTCGGTCAAGTGGGATTTCCCAATGGAGGGACAAATCAAAATCAATTGTGATGGCTCTTCTCTTGAGAATCCTGGCCCAGCAGGTGGTGGATTTGTGGTTAGAGATCACGTTGGTAAAATCCTACAAGCTGGGTATGTGGCATATGGTTTCTGTACTAACTTGGAAGTTGAGATAAAGGCAATGAAGGATGGTATTATTAATTGCACTTACCAAAATACTCACTCAATTTGTGTTGAAGTTGATTCGCAGATGTTGATCAATATGCTGAAAGGTTCTGCCATGGTCCCATGGAAATACCTTGAGGAGAATGAGGAGTTGCAACTGCTGATTGAGACACATCATATCATTACCAACCATGTTTTACGATTGGGCAACTCTGTAGCTAACCATTTGGCCAAGTTGGGTAGTCAAACACAGTCATCTGCTGATCTGGATTGCAAGAAACTGGACAACATAATTGGTTTGCTGGTTTTGAGGGATTCTATGCAGCTCCCGGCTTTGAGGATTCATTAAACAACAATGTCATATCCCTGGAACCACTCCTCATCTTATAGGGAGTGCAAACATGTTGTACTTACTTTTTAGTCTATCTTTTCAATGTTTCCTGCTTTCTGGGTCAGATGCTCCCTAGTTTTCAGATGATTGCAGGTGCTGTGGAGATGCATATGCTCTTGGAATGCAGTGTTGGTGCTGTTGCAGGGATACATGCTACCAATGTTTATGCCCCTTTAGGGTACTTCTGACTGTGATTTTGGACTGCACTCTTCATTTATGAAGAGTGCAAGCATGTGCTTTAAATGAAGAGTGCAAGCATGTGCTTTTCCATAGCTCTTGATATCCACCTACTTATTTCGCAAAAAAAAACCAAAAAAATCAATAATAATAATAATAATAATAATAATAATAATATTTAATGATAATAATAATAATAATAACAACAACAATAATAATAATGATAGTAATGATACACGCTAAGAGATAACCCTCTCCTCTCGATCGATCATCGGTTCTGCAAAAATTCAAATCCGGAAAGGTGTTTTTTTTTTACCTCTAACGGGATTCGAACATTGGTGTTCAGACCAGATTATAGTCTAACTCAAATCCGGAAAGGTTTAGCTGAAAGTAAAATTTTGATTCTCCTCTGGGACGCCATGTTTAAAGAGCTCTTGGTCAAGTCTTATCTGTGAGTAAGAGTCAGGCTCTGCAGACACGACCAGAACCGACTCCGAATTAATTGAATCAGTGTGTTCCGGATACCAGAGGTTTTAAGAAAAAAAAAAAAAAAAAAAAAAAAAAAGAAGAAGAGAAATTTTGAAGGGAGTAGAAACACACCATTCAGCTTTCAAACGAAACACAAAAAAAGGAAAAGAAAACAAAAACAAAAAGAAAACAAAAAAAGACACACCAACACGGGGAATAGCCGGAGATAGTCGACGGGAATCGCCAGGTGATCGAAGGCAGCGCAGTACGTCAAGGTATTTCTAATCCTATTATTCCTGTTTCTGTTATTGAAGTTTGAATTGATGCTTTGGAGGGGACGGCATAGGTGGATGTGTAAGGAATCGAGTTTTTCCGGTGCTGGAGTATTTTCTGTTAATAAGCCTTAGAAATTAGAATAAGAACCTTAGAAGTTGCCTTACGTTTTATTAATAAAGATGACTAAACTTCTGCTAATGTCGGTAGCATCTTATTGAATAGTTGGCCAGACCTGTTCTGCTAATCACAACATTGGGTAGGAAAAAAAATGCTACTAGCATACCTGTTCAACGTTTTGGAGTTGCTGAATCTTCTAAGTAGAAATACATTCGGGTACCGTGATGCGAATTGAAGGGGTATGTATATTAATGGGTGGATGAATTTTTTTTGGTAGGCCATGGATCTGTAAAACCTTGTGAATTAAGACTGAGGAGGCGTAATCATGTGGAATCGAGTAAATTAGAAGTCGTCTAAGCCGAAATCTTGTCTAATTTTTTGTTGTCGGAAAACGTTGGATCGTTTTCATAAAATTTAATACCTGTAGTTGAAGCTTGGGAGGAGTAGATTAGAAGTCGTTGATGTCAAAATATTGTCTAATTTTTTGTTGTCTGAAAACGTTGGATCGTTTTCGTAAAATTTAGTACCTGTAGATGAAGCTTGGGTAGGTATCGGATTCGATCGCATCTGTGGATGTTATGTGTATGAATATCAGTGGATTCATTGGGTACAGAAAGAAGGACTTTGATGGTTCAAGTTTGAGGTATACTATGGGAACTCATAACAAGTAAAGAGCTGTACTAAAATATAATCACTTGTTGAGTAAGAGGTATGGTCAGCCATAATTACATGATCTAAGGTTGTTGTTTAAGTGGCTGAATCCCAATGTAGGTATAGTCGTTGAAGGTTGAAATAGGAGGATTAGTATTTTTTTCGTCACAGTTGGTGCTTGCCCTAGCACGATAAGTCGCATATTAGAAAACCTTATAGTTAACGAACTGCTTGTATTTGAAGCTGTGGAAAGGGGTCTGTTTTCAGTCACAGAGACATTAGCCAGGTCCTGAGAGCCCTCAGGATATCATACAGATGTAGTGCTCTGATTTTTGCTTAGGAAACAGGTTGTAGGCGCAAGTTCAGGGAATATAAAATTGTTAAAATTGACATCATTTGTGCCTCTGACCTTATACATATAAAAGATAACAATCTAAATTATCATGAATCAGGTCTTTATGCCACGAACAAGTATACATAAGGATCGTCTTTGAAAGAGGCTATTACTTGAAGTTGTCGCAAGACATACGGAACTCGGAAGTGGAGGGGCTAATCGTGAGGTCTCCAGGTGTATGTAGGTACCTTGCCATGGCCTGAAACGTGAGTGCATTTCTTATGCAAGTAGAGCAGTGGGGCCAGGTGATGAGATTAAGCCTACATCTACCTGTACAAGGTTGCCTGTGTAACCAGAGAGCCATAACAATGGTAGTGGCAATAGTAACAATTATAATAATAATGATAATAAAATATATAAATGCCAAGGCAGAGAGTTATAAATCTAGAAGCAAACCGTAGGGTCACACTTAATTCTCAATAGCAATCATTGGTTCTTAAGGGAGATAAAATTAGAGCATAGAGCGGAGGTAATGATGATAATAATAACATAGTGATCGGGAATCGGGTAGATGTAACCAGTTAAACTTAGAATAAAGCTAACACTGTGACTTTTCGAATTATTAGGCATCGGTGGTACTGGTCTTTGAAAAAACAACCGCGAAGTGCAAGTGCTCCTTGTCTGTACCAAGCAAAGGTGAGTTCTTATTTTATGTAAAAGCCAAAGTGTGATCGTTTTAATTATATTCATAGCCTACTTATATCAGTTGTACTTATTATTTTAAACTCGGGAGTCATTTGCGAATCATTTTTCAAAGATAGGTAATGTAAAATAAATTAATTGTTTTGAGCTAGTGCACACTTTTCTCATTCCATAAAGCGCGACACTAGGAATTGAAGGATATTACTCTTTCACTCGTGGCACGGAAGTGTCAAAGCTCTAGTGGCTAGGGGGATTAGAATTTCTGCTCTCAGGAGAATGGCTAGTCACCGGTCTCGGGGCCTCGTAACTCGAAGTCTTTTTCGACAGTTGCTAGGGTTCTCACTCATTTAATTCACTTCTTGTAAGAAAAGAGAACCATTTAGGTTTTTAACTCTTATGTTTTATTCATAGCCAAGGTAGTGAATTTATACATTCATAGAAGGAAACTTAGTAGACTAGGACTCTATTCCACATATTTAGCACATGTGCCTAAATCTTAACCGAATACCAACTCATTCCTTATAATCCGGCTACATTCAAGATGGAAAGATAATAACAATAATAATAATAATAATAATTAGGAGATATTCTCCATAAGTTGAAAATATTCCCCATAACTACCAAATATTCTCAACACTCCCCCTCAAGTTGGGGAAAAGATATCTATCAGGCCCAACTTGCTCACAAAGTAGTCGAACTGTCCCCTTCCCAATGCCTTGGTCAGTCCATCTGCAATTTGTTGAGTAGATGGTAGGAAGGGTACGCAGAATACCCCACTTTCTAGTTTCTCTTTGATGAAGTGTCTATCAATCTCCACATGCTTTGTCCTGTCATGTTGTACAGGGTCATTTGCAATATCAATGGCTGCCTTGTTGTCACAATACAGTCTCATAGGTCCAGATATCTCTGCCCCAATATCTTCCATGACTTGTTTGATCCATAGGCCTTCACAGATTCCCAATGCCATTGCCCTAAACTCTGCTTCAGCAGTGCTTCTTGCCACAACATGTTGTTTCTTGCTTCTCCAAGTCACCAAGTTTCCCCATACATAGGTGCAGTATCCTGTCATAGACCTCCTTTCTTTTGTACATGTTCCCCAGTCTGCATCTGTGTATACAGACACACTTCTATTGTCAGACTTTTTAAAGTACAGTCCCTTCCCTGGTGTGGTCTTCAGGTACCTTAACAGTCCCTTAGCTGCTTCCATATGAGCTTCATTTGGGGAGTGCATAAACTGACTTAGTGTACTTACTGCATATGACACATCTGGCCTAGTGTGTGCCAGATAGATCAACTTTCCAATCAGTCTCTGGTAGCTCCCCATATCCACAGGTTCACCTTTGGCACTGCCCAGTTTCAAGTTACACTCCATGGGTGTATTTGCTGGTCTAGCTCCTTCAAGCCCTGTCTCCTTCAGTAGGTCCAGTGTATAGTTTCTTTGAGTCAACACCAAACCCCTTTTTGATCTTGCTACTTCCATTCCCAAAAATGTCTCTGGATCCCAGATCTTTAATCTCAAATTCGAAGCCGCTTGTCTCTTAACTTCAAATTGCCTCCCGCTCATCATTTCCTCGCAATATAATATCATCTACCATACACAATTAATGCGTTTAACTTACCTTTCCTGTCCTCTTAATAAACAAGGTGTGATATGATTTTCCCTGTACAAACCCAATTTTCTTCATGAATCTCATAAACCTGTCAAACCAAGCCCTTGGACTTTGTTTGAGTCCATATAAGGACTTGTTGAGTTTGCAAACCTTGTTACCAAACTGTTCAGTGAACCCTGGAGGAGGATCCATATATACTTCCTCCTTTAACTCACCATGGAGGAAAGCATTCTTCACATCCAGTTGCATTAGAGGCCAATCTAGGTTTACTGCCACTGATAGAAGTATTCTGATTGTATTAAGTTTAGCCACAGGTGAGAATGTTTCTTGATAGTCAATCCCATAAGTTTGGGAGTAGCCCTTGGCCACTAACCTGGCCTTATGCCTGTCAATACTGCCATCAGCCTTGTATTTTACCACAAACACCCACTTGCACCCCACTGTTTTCCTTCCTTCTGGCAAAGAAACCACTCCCCATGTACCATTCTTCTTCAGGGCCCTCATCTCTTCCAGAACTGCCTCCTTCCACTCAGGGACCAATAGAGCTTCATGAACATCTTTTGGTATGGTAGTGTTGGATAGAGTAGAGGTGAAGGCTTTATAGGATGTGGATAGGTTGGCATATGATAGATATTTTGAGATAGGGTGCTGTGTACAGCTTCTGGTCTGTTTTCTAATGGCTATGGGTACATCTAGCAGTTGTTTTTCTGCTTTTGTTTTTGGAGAATCAGATTTGGCTTGTTTTGTGTTTGAGTCCGGGTTTGTTTCATCCTCAGATTCAGTACTTGTGTGCTCTGACTCCTCAGAGTTAGTGTCTGTTTCATTAGTCAAAGATTCGAGGATCCGATTGTTGTACTGTGCTCATTAGAGTCTCGAGATACTTTCTTAGGGTGTGTTCTCACATAGACCTTTCCCTGGAATGGTCTTTCCCTGAGAGGTTCTGGAGGGTCAGTATTCTTGACCTCCTGCTGTTGGCATTTATCCCCACACTTGTCCAAGTTCAATCCAGAATCAGACTCTAGTTCACTAGGTTTTTCTAACTCTAGTTCAGGTTCAAAGTCTAGGAAACTGTAACACTCTTTAAACATACTAGGGTCCACACCTTTATCTATAGACTCCCCCTGAAATTGACTCTGGTCAAAAAACATATTTTCTTCAAAAAAAGTGACATCCATGGTGACTATGGTTTTTCCAGTAGTGTTATCAAAACATTTATACCCCTTTTTGGTGGGTGAGTAACCAATAAAACAACATTTTTTTGACCTAGGGTCTAATTTCCCTTGGTTATAGGTGTGGATATATGCTGTGCATCCAAATATTTTTAGTGGTAAGTGCCCTACCAGTTTGTTTTCTGGAAAATGTTCTTGAAACACTTGTAAAGGAGTCTTAAAGTTCAGTATTCTTGATGGTAACCTATTGATTAGGTATGTTGCAGTTAGAATACTTTCACCCCATAGTCTCTTTGGACAGTTTGAGGTAAATAAAAGTGTTCTAGCCACTTCCAACAAGTGCCTGTTTTTCCTTTCTGCAACACCATTCTGTTGTGGTGTTTTTATACAGGAACTTTGGTGGATTATACCTTCTCAAGTAGGTATCCATCTAGGTACTGATTGAAGTACTCTGTTCCATTATCACTCCTCAGAATCTGAATTTGAGTGTGGAACTGAGTATTTATCATCTCATAAAATTGTTTAAAAACTGTTTCTACTTCTGATTTGTCCTTCATTAAGTATACCCAAGTTAAACGTGTGTGATCATCTATGAGTGTGATGAACCACCTTTTTTTGTTAAAAGTACTAACCCTAGAAGGGCCCCACACATCACTATGGATCATAGTAAAAGGTTTTGAGGGAACATAGGGTTGAGCTGGGTAAACTTGTCTGGTTTGTTTTGCAAGCACACAGATTTCACAATTGAAAGACAAATCTTTATTACCAACAAACAATTCAGGAAACAATTTTTTCATGTATAAAAAACTAGGGTGTCCTAATCTCCTATGTAAGACTAGGATCTTATTCTGGACATTGTAGGACAATGTGTGGTAACCTCCTCTCATTAGGCTTTGCTGTGGTGAGTCCACCCCTGAATCCAGTATGTAGAGCCCTCCCATCAGCCTAGACCTGCCAATCATCTTCCCCAAAGCTTTGTCCTGAAACAGACAGCAATCTTTAGAGAACACAGCCTCACAGTTCTGATCGAGGTTAGTTTTATGTGATTGACAAAAGATTACAGGCTAATTTGGGAACATGGAGAACATTTTTAAGAGTTATATCAGGTGTCACATAAATGGAACCTTTTCCAGCAATAGTGGAAAAAGATCCATCAGCAAGCCTTATTCTTTGGTTTCCTGCACAGGGGTTATAATTAAGGAAAAAATCAGAAGAACCAGTCATGTGGTCAGTTGCTCCAGAGTCAACTATCCACTGAGGGCTCTGACTGATTCCTAGAACAGATAGGGAAAAATGGTTACCTGATTCAGCTAGAGAACAATTTGGTTGGGATTTTACTGAAAGTTGTGAGTTCAGAATTTTACTCAGTTGCTCTAACTGATCCTGAGTGAATGGAAGTGTCCCTGCAAAAGATTGTGGCCCAGAATCTGAAGATACCTGATTAGCCTTTCCTTGTTCAGAGTTAGCACCCCTGTTCCTCCAAGAAGTGGGTTTTCCATGAATTCCCCAGCAAACATCTTTAGTGTGTCCACTTTTTTTGCAGTGATCACACTTAAGTTTCTGCCTTTCAGTTCTTCTTGCTGATTCATCTCTATTGTATCCCTTGCTTGCCACCATTGCAGATGAATCTACCTCAGGATGTCCAGACCTGTGCATGACCTTTCTCCTTGATTCCTCCCTTCTTACTTCTGAGAACGTTTCTCTGAGGGATGGTAAAGGATTTCTGCCCAAGATCCTGCCCTTGACCTCATCCAGATCCTGATTCAGGCCAGCCAAGAATGAATAAACCCTCTCATTCTCCTCTCTCTTATGAAACTTGACACTGTCAGCTGTGCATTCCCACTTATCTTCATGGCACAGATCCAATTCTTGCCATAGAGATACAATGTCGTTGTAGTAGGTAGTGACATCCCTGTCCCCCTGTTTGAGACTCCAAAGTTTGGTTTTAAGTTCATAGATTTGGGATGAATTTTCCAAATCTGAATACATCTCCTTGACTGCTTCCCATATGGCTTTGGCTGTCTTTAAGAACATATGGGGTTTGGCTACATTGCGTTCCATTGAGTTTATGAGCCAGGTCATGATCATTGAGTTTTCTGACTTCCATGTTCTGAATTTGGGGTCGGGCCGTGGTGCGGCCTCATCACCGATTAGAAAACCCGCTTTCCTCTCTTCCATCCACGCCAGATGTGATGGCTTGTGCCCATTCAAGGTAGTTTTTGCCATCTAATTTCCTGGCTGGAAGTAGGATCGGGCTCGGATTGTGTTTGGAAATGTCATCACCGGCTAGAAGATCGGTCCCCTGTGGTTCCTTACCGGTTGGTGGATCGCCGGAGGTGGTGCTCCCAGAGGTGAGAGTCCTTTCTCCGGTAAAGGCTGCCCGATAGTTCATCGGATTTTAATTAGTAAAGGATTTTTGTATAACCTGTCTCTGATACCATGTAAGAAAAGAGAACCATTTAGGTTTTTAACTCTTATGTTTTATTCATAGCCAAGGTAGTGAATTTATACATTCATAGAAGGAAACTTAGTAGACTAGGACTCTATTCCACATATTTAGCACATGTGCCTAAATCTTAACCGAATACCAACTCATGCCTTATAATCCGGCTACATTCAAGATGGAAAGATAATAACAATAATAATAATAATAATAATTAGGAGATATTCTCCATAAGTTGAAAATATTCCCCATAACTACCAAATATTCTCAACACTTCTCCATTTCAATCTCCTTGTCTGAATTCTAGGAATAACATCCTTATCCCAGGGCACTGATACGAATATCATGGTCCATATACTCAGTTTGTAATCTTTCACCAACATTGTCTCTATTGTATTTCAACAAGATTCAAGTTTTCATTTACTCCTTCCTTTGTCTCACTACTAACTCTATCATTTGCAAGCAAAAATATTTTGTCGTTTGGGTATTCTAAAACTTGTTTCCCTGTACTGGTGTCTTTTCTTGGAAGTTTCTTTATGGTGAATTCATTTACGTCCCTTTTCGATATTGTTTGTTTGGTTATTTCATTCAATTCAAGGGCAATAACACAAAAGCTTGATCTCCTCATGCTACTTGTGAAGTATTATTTTGCCAATGCTATATTTGTATTAAAACTGTTTAGGTGTCTGGCAAATTTACTCCTTCGTGCTGATTCTTTGTTATACATATGAGTAGTATTTATATCGCCCTAATTAGAACAGTCACTACTTTTGATTGGTGTTGGCAGGCTCTTCTATATAGTGGTTAACAGGAGGAGGTAGTACAATTATGTCAACAAATGTGGTAGAAGATGATATCAAATTTGCTGAACTACAGAGTAGGGTGGATGAAGGATTTTGGCATGCATTATCTTCATTAAAGCTCAACAAGTTAGGGATAGACGAATCTCCGATACCTATCACTGGTAGTTTCCTTTTTTCATTTTCCCTTAAGACTTTTCTCCTTCGTTTTTATGTTGCATTTTGCCTTTATCTTGTGTTTTTCTGTTCTTATCTGTTTTCACATCTGTTTCTTACCTTATTAGGGTGGGTTTTTTCCGGACTGGGGTGGGTTAATAATATGTATGTAATGCTTCAATTGTCTGCAGTAATATATTCCCTTTCTATTTGACAGGGTTTTATGCTCCTTGCTCGCACAATCAAGTTTCGAATCCTGTGACTCTTTTTTCCGAGTCTCTCCCCCCTGGAGATAGTGACTGTTCATCAATTATTACTAGTAATCATGGGAATAGGAATAGATGTCCTGTTCCTGGTACTCTTTACAATACCAACACATTGGAGGGCTTTCATGCAATAGATAGAGAGGCTTTTCTAAAAGCAGAAGCGAAGAAGGTTCGTATAATTTTCATATTTCTTACCACCATGCCTTCTTTTTTACCTTTCTTCCTTGAACTTGAATTTTATGTGGTTGCTAAAATGTTGCTTGAAGTTAATTGTCATGTATTGAATTAAGCATGCAATAGAAAATTAATGAAAACTAGAATTAGTAAAATTCCTAGTTATTTTCTTCTGAGGTTTGTGCCTTGTTATAGAACACTTTTGAATCACTTTTGTAGAAAAGATAAGAAGAGAAGAAATGAAGATAATAATATTCTTCTTATTTAGCTGAGTGGAGATTACAAGTATATAAAGAGTTACAATGTGTGAAGTAAAGCTGAGTGGAGTAAATGCTAGTCGGCAGCTAAGTGGAGTAAATGCTAGTCGGCTCAAAAAAGGTAGTTGGGGGTTTTAACGGTAGAAAGCTAATAGTTAATTATCTAACCACTTATATGCTTTATAGGATAGCATTAATAAGTGTTATAAATTAAATAGATTATTATGGTAATAAAAGAGAGATAGTTTAATATTAAGTAATATCAACTAATTCTCCTCCTCAAGCTGGTTTATAGATGTCTAATAAACCTAGCTTGCCACATAATTGTTGAAAAGGAACCTTAGGCAGGCCCTTGGTGAATACATCTGCCACCTGCATCTTGGTGTTGATGTAGGAGAGTTGTATGCTGCCATCTTCTTGCTTTTCTTTGATGAAGTGTCTGTCTATTTCAATGTGCTTTGTCCTGTCATGTTGCACAGGGTTGTTAGAGATTTCAATAGTAGATTTGCTATCACTGTATAGGGTAACAGGTCTTGCATAAGGTATTTTAAGTTCCTCATCACCCTTTGGATCCATAATAGTTCACAAATTCCCAAGGCAATGGCTATAAACTCTGCTTCAGCAGAACTCCTTGCCACAACAGACTGTTTTTTGCTCCTCCAAGATACTAGATTCCCAAACAGATATATGCACCATCCAGAGGTAGATCTTTTGTCTGTGACAGATCCTGCCAATTTGCATCAACATATCCTTCAATTTTGGTTGTTCCCTGAGCTTTGAATAAGATTCCATTCCCTGGACTTCCTTTTAGGTATTTTAGCAGTCTCATTGCAGCATCAAGATGAATCTGTCTTCGTGAGTGCATGAATTGGCTAAGTTGACTAACAGCAAAGATGTAAGGTCTTGTGTGGGATAGGTAGATGAGTCTACCTACTAGTCTTTGGTATTTCTCTTGATTGACTGGTTCTCCAGCTTCATCCCTTCCAAATTTGATAGTGTTGTCCATTTGTGTATCAACAGGTTTACACCCCAGCAGTCCATATTTTTAAGCAGATCAATAGTGTGTTTCCTTTGGGTGAGCAGGATGCCTTCTTTAGATCTGGCCACTTCAATACCTAGAAAGTAGGTTAGTTGGCCTAGGCCTTTAATCTCAAATTCATGTTTCAATAAGTTTTTCAGATGAGAAATCTCATGACTGAAGTTTCCAGTGATGATAATATCATCTACATATATGTAGAATTAAAGGCAAGTATTGAGAGGAAAAAAGAGTTTTTATTAATTGAAGAATACTTGGTAGATTACAAAAGGAAGAGAAAAGGCTATATAAAGGACTCAGGAAGGCCTGATTCAGCAAAAAGCACTCTAACGGCTAATGTACAGTGTTTCCAACGGACACTGTACAGTAAAAACAGCCCCACTAGTCCAGGTAATAATAGGAAGGACTAAAGGATAAAAGACAAAAACTAAGGGCCTAATATAGGAAGAAAAACTTAATTAGCACACTAATTAAACAATTAGATCACTAATTAATTAGAACACTAATTTCAACACCCCTCCTCAAGGTTGGTTGTGTATAGAGATGAACAGCCAAGCTTGCCACTAATGTGCAGAAATTGAGCAATAGAGGTCCCTTTAGTGAAGATATCAGCTATCTGATCTTAAGAAGGAACAAAGGAGATCTGAATTTCTTTGTTCTCAACCTTTTCTTTGATGAAATGCCTGTCAATATCAACATGTTTAGATCTGTCATGATGAGTGGGATTTTCTGACGTGTTGATGGCTGATTTGTTGTCGCAGAACAATTGAGTAGGGCCTGAATTTCAGTTAGAATCCTTCTTAACCACATGCTTTCACAGATCCCAAAAGATAGAGCTCTAAGCTCAGCCTCTGCACTGCTTCTAGCCACAACAGGCTGTTTCTTACTTCTCCAAGTAGTTAGATTGCCCCAAATATATGAGCAATACCCCGTAGTAGATCTTCTATCTACTATAGAACTGGCCCAATATGCATCTGTGTAGATATGCAGCTCTCTATTCTCATTCTTAGTAAATAGAAGTCCTTGATCAGGAGTCCCCTTGAGGTACCTCAGGTTTCGGTCCACAACTTGAAGATGTTCTTCACAAGGTTTATGCATGAACTGACTTACAAGACTGACAGCAAAGCATATGTCAGGTCTTGTGTGGGAAAGGTAGATGAGTTTCCCCACTAATCTTTGATATCTCCCAACATCAACATAATTCTTGGAGCCTTCTTTTGTGAACTTCAGGTTAGGCTTTATGGGAGAAGATGCAGGTTAACAATTTTCCATCCCAGTCTCTTCAAGTAGATCCGATCTATATCTTCTTTGGGAAATATGAATACCAGCTGCAGTCCTAGGTATTTCCATGCCAAGGAAGTTGTTAGAAAAAGAAAACCTTTTGTAATATTATTTATTCAATTGGTTTTTCTATTACAAAGAATGTCCTCTCTTAAATAGGAAAAAGTCTAGAGACCTGTCTGATTTAAACTTCTTGATTTGAGGAATTGAATCAAATCAAATTAGAATTAAATCAAACTTTCTATTAAAAAAAATACAACCAAATCAAATAAAAACATAAATGCAGATCCCAAAACCCTACTGGAACATGGAAAAATACATAAAAGACCGAAAAGCCTCAATCTTCAACACTCCCCCTCAAGTTGAGCGTAGATATTGATCATGCCCAACTTGCACATGAAATCTTCAAAGTTCTGCTTCATTAGGGCTTTTGTTAGGCCATCAGCTGCCTGTTGGGCAGATGGCATGAAGGGTATGCAAATCACCCCAGATTCCAGCTTCTCCTTAATGAAGTGCCTATCTACTTCCACGTGTTTGGTTCTGTCATGTTGTACTGGGTCATTGGCAATAGCAATAGCAGCCTTGTTATCACAGAACAGTTTCATGGGGACTTCTGGTTTCAGACTTAAATCTTCTAGGACCCTTTTTACCCACAGTTCTTCACATATCCCATGAGCCATTGCCCTAAATTCTGCCTCTGCTGTACTCCTAGCCACCACTGTCTGTTTTTTGCTTCTCCATGTCACAAGGTTCCCCCACAAGGTACAATAACCTGTTGTGGACCCGCTCTCTTTGGATCCAGCCCAATCAGCATCTGTATAGATTTCAATGCTTCTTTTCTGACTTTTCCTGAACAACAACCCCTCACCAACGGTCCCCTTCAAGTACCTTAGGATTCTGAGCACAGCCTGATAGTGGGATTCACTTGGAGAGTGCATAAACTGACTGACCACCCCTACTGCATAGGAGATGTCAGGTCTGGTGTGTGCAAGGTATATTAGTTTACCCACTAGTCTCTGATAGTGTTCCCTGTCAACTTCATTTTCTTCATCTCTTCTCTTTGCCAGTTTTAGGTTGCTCTCCATTGGGGTGCTAGCAGGTTTGCACCCTAACAGTCCTGTTTCTTGCAAGAGGTCTAGGACATACTTTCTTTGAGAAACAACCATCCCCTTGTCTGATCTTGCCACTTCCATGCCCAGGAAGTACTTAAGCCTCCCTAGGTCCTTGATTTCAAATTCTTCTTTAAGTCTTTTTGTGGTGTTTTTGATACCCCAAGTATCATTTCCTGTTAGGATGATGTCATCCACATATACCACAAGAAATGTGAGCCTTCCATCAGTGCCTCCTTTTATAAATAGGGTATGATCAGAGTGCCCTTGCTTGAAGCCAATTCTCAACAGGAACTGCCTAAACCTGTCAAACCATGCCCTGGGGCTTTGCTTTAGTCCATATAGGGACTTCTTCAACCTGCACACCTTGTTTCTCTGCCCAAAACCTGGAGGTAGCTCCATGTACACTTCCTCCTTTAGGTTTCCATGAAGGAAAGCATTCTTTACATCTAGTTGGTGCAGTGGCCAGTCCAGATTTACAGCTATTGAAAAGATGATTCTTACTGTATTTAATTTGGCAACTGGTGAGAATGTCTCTGAGTAGTCAATTCCATATGTCTGGCTGTATCCCTTAGCAACAAGTCTTGCCTTATACCTTTCAATCTCTCCATCAGATCTGTATTTGATTGTGAACACCCATTTACACCCTATTGATCTCTTCCCTGCTGGTAAATCAGTCACCTCCCATGTGTCATTCTTTACCAAAGCCTTCAGTTCCTCCTGTACAGCTGTCCTCCACTCAGGTCTCTCTAGAGCTTCATTTATATTTTTGGGAATTTTGTCTTTTGAGATGCTGGATAAGAAGGTTTGATGTGAGGAGGATAAGTTGGTATAGGTTAGGTAGTTTTGAATAGGGTACTTGGGCGTTTGGTACATTCCCTAGGGGGTTTTCTGATAGCAATGGGGACATCTAGAAGAAGGTGATCATTCTGGGAAACAGGGTTCATTTTTGAGTGTGAAGGAGATGGGGAATTTTCTGTTGAGTGTGAAGGAGATGGGGAATTTTCTGGTTCAGATGGTGGTGAGTTTGGGGCTGATAGGGAAAGTCAGAAAAGAAGCATTGAAATCTATACAAATGCTGATTGGGCTGGATCCAAAGAGAGCAGGTCCACAACAGGTTATTGTACCTTTGTATGGGGGAACCTTGTGACATGGAGAAGGCAAAAACAGACAGTGGTGGCTAGGAGTACAGCAGAGGCAGAATTTAGGGCAATGGCTCATGGGATATGTGAAGAACTGTGGGTAAAAAGGGTCCTAGAAGATTGAAGTCTGAAACCAGAAGTCCCCATGAAACTGTTCTGTGATAACAAGGCTGCTATTGCTATTGCCAATGACCCAGTACAACATGACAGAACCAAACACGTGGAAGTAGATAGACACTTCATTAAGGAGAAGCTGGAATCTGGGGTGATTTGCATACCCTTCATGCCATCTGCCCAACAGGCAGCTGATGGCCTAACAAAAGCCCTAATGAAGCAGAACTTTGAAGATTTCATGTGCAAGTTGGGCATGATTAATATCTACGCTCAACTTGAGGGGGAGTGTTGAAGATTGAGGGCTTTTCGGTCTTTTATGTATTTTTCCATGTTCCAGTAGGGTTTTGGGATCTGAAATGGTTGTAGTAGAATGGTAAGCGCTTGATCCTGAAATGCTATCAAAGCCAGAGGTCATGAGAACGAACCTTGGTGTGAACAATATTTTCCCTCATTTATATTGTCAAGTGTTGAGCTGGCCTAGTTGGTCTTTGTGAGCCTAGTTGGCTCAGGCTTGTTGTGTGCCTAGTTGGCATAGCCTTTATATGAGCCCACACTTGAGGGGGCGTGTTAAAGATAAGGAAATAAAGTAGCACATTTATTTCTACCAATTGGTTTTAGTACAACGGTAAGCGCTTGATCCTAACAGAAGTATTTCAACTGCCCCAGATCTTTGACTTCAAAATCCCTAGCAAGAGATTGTTTAAGCAGTTGAATTTCATCCAAATCATCACCAGTGATGATTATATCATCAACATAGACAATTAGGATAATTCTTTTGCCATTATCAGTGAATTTGGTGAACATAGTATGATCTGAATGACATTGGTGATAGCTGTCAGAATATATATGATGACATTATATCTATTATGACATCATATATATTTACCCCTAATCTTTTATATATTATGTACAACCCACATTAAATATTTCCGCCTCCATCTTTGTCATATTTAATGCTCATTAAATTGTCGGACTTAGGATCCCTAAGTGCGCACATTAACTACAATTGCTAGTCGTTAGTTCTAGCCGTTGGCCTTGTGCCCTTTCCAATTCCAATCTCTTTATAATCGATGTAATACTGTCTTGTAAGCAATCAATTCAATGAATAACATATTGTTTACTCTTCTTCTTCTTCTCTCTGTTATTAACATGGTATCGAGAGACTTTGAAATAATTTTTCTTTTCGATCCACTCGGAATCTATTAAACCTTTCACCTTCCGTTCTTACTCCACCAAAACCAACATGTCAAGAGTTTTCCAACCAAGAAGCCGAATCATCTCTGTCAGACACATATCCGCAAATCATGGTGATTTACAAGGTATCCAAGCAAAGATATCGGTTAAATGGAAAAACTATCTCGAAATGGTCTCAGTAGTTCGAACCTTTTAAAAGGAAAAGGAAAACTCAGCCCACCTTTTGGATCGGGGCCTGGAAAAGATGACCCAAAGTTTGATGCTTGGGATGAGGAAGATTCCATGATTATGTCATGGTCGTGGAATTCTATGACCACGGACATAAGTGATCGATCATGTTTTTAGGTACCATAAAAGAAATTTGGGATAGTGTCAAGCAAACCTACTCCAAAATCAATGATGCAGCCCAAATTTATGAGTTAAAGACCAAGATTAATTTCGCCAAACAAGGGAACAAAAGCATTATTGAATATGCTAGTCACCTTCAAACTCTATGGCAGGAATTGGATCATTATCGTGCCTAGAAATGAAGGATGTCGATGATGTCGCAACTCTAAAAAGAGTTATGGAAAAAGACAGAATATTTGCCTTTTTCTTGTTGGCCTCAATCTGAATTTGATGCGTAAGGGTACAAATTTCGGGAAAGGAAGAATTGCCATCCTTGACGGGTGCCATCTCACTTGTAAGAATCGAGAGAGGAAGAAGGGGTGTGATGATGGACACCACCGCAGAGACGATTCAGCTCTCTGCAACCAAGTTTAATAGAGGCAGGAATGCAAATCAGAATGTAAAGGGAAGTCTGGATAAAGACAACGACACTACTGTCAAAAATTCTCTAAGGAACACTGATAAAGACTCCTTGTATTGCACTCATTGCAAGAAAAAGAGACACACAAGGGAGAATTGCTGGAAATTAAATGGGAAAGATCAGAAAAGAGGAGGAGACAAAGAAGCTGCTTATAACAGTATGTCTCAAACTGAGGAAATAACAAGTCAAAATCTCGCTATTCCGGGTCCGACACAACACGATTGAGAAACTGAAAAAGCTACTAGAAACCTTGGAGGCTCCCCCTAAATGCTCACTGGCCCTGTCAGGTACTTCTTTCTCTTATAATGTGTCAAAAGATATGTTTTGGGTAATTGATTCAGGAGCTACTGATCATATGACCAATGCCCCAAACATATTTATGACATACTCACCTTGCCCTAGTAATAAGAAAATAACAGTGGCTGATGGTTCATCCACCACTGTTGCTGGGATAGGGGACATTAAAATCTCTGAAAATCTGATTCTAAAAAAGGTTTTACACGTCCCAAAATTATCCACTAATTTAATCTCTATAAAAAGGTTGACTAATGACTCTAATTGTCTTCTTTGTATTCTCACCGATATGTGTGTGTGATACTGGGATCAACAATCGAAGAAGATGATTGGACGTGCTAAAGTTATAAATGGCCTATATTATTTAGAAGATCTTGATGTTTTTAATTTACCTACCACCTATGTTGCTACATCTTTAGATAAAATCTGGTTGTACCATAGAAGGCTAGGACACCCTTCCTTTATTACTTTGAAACAAATGTTTCCCAGTATGTTTAAGAATGTTAATTTTGAATCTTTACATTGTTATGAGTGTGAGTTTGCTAAACATAAAAGAATTTCATATAATTTATCTTCGAAAGAAGGTCATCACCATTTACCTTAATACATAGTGATATTTGGGGCCTTCTACTACCTCAAATATCACAGGGGCAAAATGGTTTGTGACCTTCATTGATGATCATTCTAGAACCACTTGGGTTTATTTATTAAAACATAAATCTGATGTTTCTAAAATATTCCCAACCTTTTATAAAATGATAAAAAATCAGTTTGATGTTGGAATTAAGAGGTTTAGGTCTGATAATGCCAGAGATTTCTTTAACTCTACCCTAAGCCCGTTTTTCACTACTGAAGGTATTATCAATGAGTCTTCCTGTGTGCACACCCCACAACAAAATGGAGTGGCTGAAAGGAAAAATGGCCATCTCTTAAATATCACTAGAACACTCCTATTTCAAAAGAATGTTCCAAAACAGTACTGGGGTGAAGCCGTGTTAACATCTGCCTACTTGATAAACAGATTACCATCAAAAACCCTAGGGAACCTAAGTCCTACAGATATCCTACAGAAATCCTATCCTGATTTTCATATCTCCCAGGGCCTCACTCCTAGGATTTTTGGTTGTGTTGCCTTTGTGCATATACATGCACATAAAAGAGACAAGTTGGACCCTAGAGCCCATAAGTGTATCTTTATTGGGTACTCACCTACCCAAAAAGGATACAAATGCTATCATCCTACATCCAGAAGAACATTTGTTTCCAAGGATGTCACTTTTGATGAAGAAGGCAATTTCTACTCTAAGTATATCCATCCTCGGGGAGAATACATTACAATGAATCAAGTGGATCTCATCCTTCTTGAATCTTCTGGAACCACAGAAAAACAAAACACCAATGTTGAACTAGAAACAGAACAAGATAGTACCCAACCTAAGGCCTCTGTTGAAAGGACTCCTGGGAGAAGGGACATATGTACCCCTCAACAAACTTACCATAGAAAAAAGGGTAAGAATAAGAATGATGAACCCGGTCCCTCAACACAACCTTTATTTTCTGATAAAGATCCTTGTAATGAAAACCAAACCAGTCAAGATAACCTTAACAATCTGGAATCACCCAAGGAACCTGAGAAAGAACCTGATCAACCTGAATCAACTCAAGATAAAGACATCCCTACTGATCTCTTCCTTCCTATTGCTAAAAGGAAAGAAAAAAGGGCCTGCACTAATCATCCTATTAGGACCTTTCACTCCTATGAAAACCTATCTCTGAAGCACAAAGCCTTTCTATCTAATCTGAAAAACAACAAGGTACCTAATTCTGTGAAGGAAGCCCTGTCTGATAAAAGATGGAAACAAGCTATGATTGAAGAAATGACAGCCCTGGAGAAAAACAAAACCTGGACCATATGTAACCCTCCTAAGGACATCAAACCTGTTGGTTGTAGGTGGATTTTTACCATTAAATACAATTCTGATGGATCCATAGAAAGGTATAAGGCTAGACTTGTTGCAAAAGGTTACACACAAACCTATGGTATAGATTACTTTGACACTTTTGCCCCAGTTGCTAAAATGAACACCATTAGAATTCTTTTATCTTTAGATCAATCAAAACGGGAATTACAACAATTTGATGTGAAAATGCCTTCCTACAAGGTGACTTAAATGAGGAGATTTACATGCAAGTACCTCCTGGTTTTGAGGCAAAAAGAGGGCAAGTTTGCAAACTGAAAAAGGCTCTGTATGGTCTTAAACAATCTCCAAGGGCCTGGTTTGGGAGATTTACCAAGGCTATGACCTCCTTTCAATACAAGCAAAGTCAAGGAGATCACACTCTCTTTATCAAACACACTGCCCCTGGAAAAGTTTGTGCCCTTATTGTTTATGTTGATGACATAATTGTTACAGGAAGTGACCTCAAGGAAATTGAAAGGCTTAAGAAACACCTATTCTCTGTTTTTGATATCAAATCCTTGGGGAGGCTGAGGTACTTTCTTGGTCTTGAATTTTCTTACTCAAAAAGGGGGATTTTTATGACACAACAAAAATACATAATTGATCTTCTTAATGAAACTGGAAAACTTGGTTGTAGACCTATGGATACTCCTATTGAGTATAATGTAAAAGTCAGCCATGATCCTAAAAGCAATCCTGTTAACCCTCAGTTCTATCAAAAGATTGTTGGTAAACTAATTTATCTAGCTCATACTAGACCAGATATTGCTTATGCTGTTAATGTTGTTAGCAGGTACATGCAGAATCCAAAAGAAACTCACTGGTTGATTGTTGAAAGAATTCTGGGATACTTAAAGAATAATCCAGGAAGTGGAATCCTATTTCAAAAGCATGACAAGATGAACCTGGAGATATTTACTGATGCTGATTATGCAGGATGCATTGATGACAGAAGATCCACTTCAGGGTACTGTGCATATCTTGGAGGCAACATGGTTACTTGGAGAAGCAAAAAACAGAATGTTGTTACAAGATCAAGTGCTGAAGCAGAGTTTAGAGCTATGGCTACTGGGATCTGTGAGTTGATTTGGATCAAAATTATTCTGGAAGATCTAAAAATCTTATGGGAAAAACCTATGAAGCTATATTGTGACAACAAGTCAACAATCAACATGGCCCATAATCCAATTCAACATGACAGAACGAAACATATTGAAGTGGACCGACACTTTATCAAGGAGAAGATTGAAAGTGGCCTGATATGCACACCCTTCATCCAATCCAAAGGACAGTTAGCTGATATCTTCACCAAAGCTTTGCCCAACAAGCTTTTTCAGAACCTCAAGTGCAAGCTGGGAATGTTCAATCCATACTCTCCAGCTTGAGGGGGAGTGTCAGAATATATATGATGACATTATATCTATTATGACATCATATATATTTACCCCTAATCTTTTATATATTATGTACAACCCACATTAAATATTTCCGCCGCCATCTTTGTCATATTTAATGCCTACCACCATTGCCGACTTAGGATCCCTAAGTCTGCACATTAACTACAATTGCTAGCTGTTAGTTCTAGCCGTTGGCCTTGTGCCCTTTCCAATTCCAGTCTCTTTATAACTGATGTAATACTGTCTTGTAAGCAATCAATTCAATGAATAACATATTGTTTACTCTTCTTCTTCTTCTCTCTGTTATTAACAATAGCCATAGGCCTTTACAGATTTAGTAAATCTGCCAAACCATGCCCTAGGGGACTGTTGGAGTCCATAAAGGGCCTTTCTAAGTTTACACACCAGATTTCCTTTTTCTGGGGTCACATACCCAGAAGGAATCTTCATGTAAACTTCCTCCTCAAGTTCTCCATTTAGGAAAGCATTCTTGACATCTAATTGGAAAAGAGGCCAATCAAGATTTTCAGCAATAGACAAAAGCACTCTGATGGTATTAAGTTTAGCAACAGGTGCAAAAGTCTCCTGGTAGTCAATGCCATAGGTTTGTGTATACCCTCTGGCAACTAACCTTGCCTTATGTCTGCTAATAGACCCATCAAAGTTATACTTATCAGTGAAAAGCCACCTACATCCCACCACCTTTTTTCCCTAAGGAAGATAGGTGATGTCCCAGGTGTTATTTTTTATTAAGGCCCCAATTTCATCATCAACAACTTGTTTCCATTCAGGTTTTGCAAGTGCTTCCTAAATGGTACAAGGCACATACTGACTATTAAGGTTGTTCATGAGGGATTGATATGCCTAGGTTATACAAGGGGACTTTAGTACAATCCCTTGTTCATTTCCTCAAGGCAATAGGCCTATCATCATGAGGAATTTCATGATTGTCAGGGCTAAGATGTTCAATTTCAGGATTAGTAGGAGCAATGGATCTTTCTGATCTCCTGTGTTTTCTGGAATAAACCAGTTCCACAGGAGGTCTGCCACATTGGGATCCTTCCTCAGGTCCAAAAGGATAGTATTGATCCTTCTGTCAGAGGAACTTTGACCCCCTGTAGTAGGTCATGAGTTTCATTGTCTACATGAGACTCTGTTTCTCTAGGTAGATCAAGAGGAGATTGTAAATTCCATCCTTGAGAGGAATTCGTATAGTCAACTTCAGAATTTGCAAGTGTATCATAATAGGGCTTAGATTCAAGGAAAGTTACATCCATAGTGTTATAGAACTTCCCTGTAGAAGGGCAATAACACGTATACCCTCTTTGTCTAGGGGAGTACCCAATCATGATGCATTTGATAGCCTTTGGATCGAGTTTGTTTCTGTGATGGTCGTGAATAAACACAGTACATCCAAAAACCTTAGGACTAAGGTTTTGAGTGAACTGACAGTTAGGATATATATCTTTAAACACACCAATAGGTGTTTTGAATTGAAGTACTTTTGCTTGAGGCATTACATTAATGAGATAAGTGCCCGAGGATGAAGGCACCAATAAGACAGCTTCTCCTCATAGAAACTTAGGAAAATTCATAGCCAAAAACATAAGAGCTCAAAGCTTAAAAGTGTCAAGTAAGTATGCTGACTTTTCCTCTCCAAGAATCCATAATTTTTGAAAATACTATCTAACCAATGTGGGGGAATATATCATGTCGTAAAATGCACAAGTCGAACCAACAACGAATATCAATGATAGAACTTATATGAACAATACCTTTTCTCCTCATGAATGTCCCAAAGAGTTGTTTCAAAGTATCGACCGGTTAAATTGCTTTCCATTCTCCTTTAACATATTCTTCATCTTATTCATCATATCATCAAAAGCGTTGTTCTATTACCAAATGTTGATTCATCATATTGTCGACTTTTTTAAAACCTTGATTTCAGTTTCAAATTGTGTATGAACCATGTGATAGAAATTTTTAAATATCATACCAGCTTCAGACTTATCTTTCATCAGAAAACCCATGTAAGCCTAGTGTGATCATCAATAAAAGTGATGAACCACCTAGTACCAGTGATATTTTTAGCCTTTGAGGGTCCCCAAATATCACTGTGTACCAGGTTAAAAGGCTTAGATGGTTGGTAACTTTTCTGAGGAAAGTTAGTTCTGGACTGCTTTGCAAGACAACAAATTTCACACACAAAATCAGTAGGCTTTTTATTGACAAACAGAGCAGGGAGTAATTTTTTCAAGTACACAAAATTTGGATGTCCAAGTCTATAGTACCATAGCTTTTAATTTTCACTATTGGTACTAGGACTAAGACGGCCAGAAGCTTCCTTTTCTGAGCACTCATCAGCAGATAAAGACCAGAATTGGTTTTAGCACTGCCAATCATCATCCCAGTTTTGGAGTCCTGAAAATCACAGGATGTGGAGGAAAAATTTAGCACCATATTGTGCTGTTGTGCTAATCTGTTAACAGAGATCAAATTGCAAGACAACTTTGGAACAATGAGTACATCTTTGAGACATATGCCCTTTATGTTGATAGATCCCATACCCTCTACTTTAGAAGTGGAACCATCAGCAATTCTGACATATCTCCCTTGTGTACAAGGGTGAATGGAGGAAAACAATGTTTTGTCCCCAGTCATGTGTTCAGAAGCACCAGAATCAATGATCCATTGATCCTGAACATGAGATTTAAATGTTTGAGAAATGATACATGTCTGTCACTCTGTGTGAAGATACAATGTGATCGATTTTCAGAGCTGGAAGTGGAGTGGAAAAGTCTTTTTAAGGCTTCCATCTGTTCTTGAGTGAAGACTTCTTTCATATATTAGCTTGAGACTCCCTTCCATTTCCAGCCTTAGGTTTCCAATCTGCTGGTTTTCCATGAAGTTTCCAGCAGGTATCTTTGATGTGCCCTTGCTTCTTGCAATGATCACACCAAGGCCTTTCTTTCTTTCCTTTGGGGGTTGAAGAGGCTGAGAAGTAAGAGCAGAAGAATTTTGTTGAGGGATTTGAGGTACAACAACAGCTTGAGTGCTGCCCAACATAAGTTTCCGCCTGCTTTCTTCATGTCTGACCTCAGCAAAAGCAGCTTTCAAATTGGGGAGAGGAGATTTGCCAAGGACTCTTCCTCTAACGTCATCCAAATCTGGATTGAGCCCCATAAGAAAAGTAAACACTGCCTCTTTCAATGAACATTTTATGGTTCTTGTGATCTTCATAACAGCTCCATTTGTGTTCATTGTACAGATCAAGTTGCTGCCAGATTCTACTCAAAAGATTGAAGTAGTGAGTGACAGTAGAATCTGCTTGTTTCAGCTCTTTAAGTTGAGATTTGAGCTCATAGACCTCTGAAGTATTGTCTCTTTTTGAATAGAGATCATGAGCTGCCTCCCAGACCTCTTGAGCAGTGTTGTGGAACATAAAGTTCTCACTTTATTCACGAGTCATGGATCTAATAAGCCATGACATGATGATATTGTTGTCTGCCTTCCATTGTCTGAATTTAGGATCATCTTCTTTTGGTTGGGGAGTATCACCAGTTAGATGTCCTTCTTTGCTCCTTCTAGACACATATATCAGGAGAGACCTAGACCACAAATGATAGTTATTACCATCGAATTTGTGGCTAGTGAGAAGATGACTGTTGGTATCACTCCCTCCTTGAATGAGATTTGGTCCCTCAGAGTGTGGAACTACATTAGAGGAGGTTGATTTTTCAACAGAAGACATTTTCTGGTTTTTGAAAAAATCTCAGAAAATTTTGAATTTGAGCGATTTTGGATCAAGGCTCCAATACCATGTAGAATTAAAGACAAGTATTGAGAGGAAAAAAGTGTTTTTATTAATTGAAGAATACTTGGTAGATTACAAAAAGAAGAGAAAAGGCTATATAAAGGACTCATGAAGTCCTGATACAGCAAAAAGCACTCTAACGGCTAATGTACGGTGTTTCCAATGGACACTGTACAGTAAAAACAGCCCCACTAGTCCAGGTAATAATGGAAGGACTAAAGGATAAAAGACAAAAACTAAGGGCCTAAATATAGGAAGAAAAACTTAATTAGCACACTAATTAAACAATTAGATCACTAATTAATTAGAACACTAATTTCAACAATACAATCAAGATTGTGACTCCTCCTGTGTTAGTATGTTTGTAAAACAGAGTGTGGTCCCCATGACCTTGTGAGTAACCTCCATGTTTCATGACTTTAGAAAACCTATCAAACCATGCCCTTGGTGATTGCTTCAGTCCATATAAGGACTCATGCAATTTACAGACTTGGTTAGGTTTGACAATAAAACTTGGGGGTGGATACATATAGATTTCTTCTTTAAGGTTACCATTCAAGAAGGCATTTTTTACATCAATTTGGTGCAGAGTCCAGTTATGGACAACAACATTGGATGTGATAATTCTTACTGTATTAAGTCTAGCACCTGGGGCAAAAATTTCATTAAAGTCAACTCCAAAAGTTTGTGTGTATCCTTTGGCAACCAACCTGGCTTTGTGCCTATTAATGGTTCCATCAGGATTGTGTTTCAGAGTGAATAACCATCTACACCAGGCTTAACACCCTTGGGCGTGTTAACTAAGTCCCAGGTGTGATTTTCCTCTAGGGCATGAAGTTCTTCCATGACAGCCTTTTTCCATTCAGGACAAGAAAGAGCCTGTTGAATGTTTTTTTGGTATGGTCACTGTGTCAATGTTTGCAAGATATGATTTAAAGTGTGTGGAAACCTTTCCATAAGACACAAATCTGTCTATGGGTTGTTTAGTGCAAGCTCTAGTGCTTTTCCTCAAAGCAATAGGTAAATCTTCAGGAGATGAGATAGGAGAGATGTTACCAGTTTGCTCCAGATTAGTGGTCTCCACATTAGATGGATCATTTCTCTTATCAGGTTGATCTTCTTCAGGTGTAATATTCTGATTTTCCTGCAAGGGTACATCAATACCAGTATCTTGAGAGAGATTAGGAGTGCTAAGATCCCTTGCAGACTTCTTTTGTCTAGTATAGACAATAACCTCTTTTCCAGGCAAAGTAGTACTCTTGTCAGACTGCTGAGGGGGTGTTTCCAGGAACAGATTTGGTTCAACAACAGGCATAGTAATATCATTATTAAGAAATTCATACTTGTCGAAGTCCCTGTTATTATTATTCTTTGTTGGCAGTGTTGGTCCTAGGGCCTATTTATTAAGTTATAATTCCTGTTTCACCCTTGCTTGTACTATTTAGACATGTGCTAAATATGTTGGAATGAAATAGCACAAGTGTTAAATGTGTCAGAAAGATTAGCTTACTGCCTAAGCTATGAGGTCGGTTGTCTACTATTTAAACAGGAGTCTGTAATTCTTTATATACATATCAATAAAAGATTTCCTATTCTCTTATACCAACTATTTCAACATGGTAGCAGAGCAGAGGTTGTCACGGATTTTATCAACACGAAATAAACAAGTAATAATCCGGTTAACCTCAAGTATAAGGATCGTAGTAATAGCGGTTAATGCCGGGTCGATCTTACGGGGAACTAAACGATTGCGATTTCTAGTTTTTATCTAACTAACCTATGTCACGATTACTAAGCTAAATAGCGGATAAAATCGAACGAAATACTGAAAATTAAACTTAACTAAAACATAAAATCGGCGAAGAGATGATCTAAAGCCAGGAAAGATACGGTGCGAACCAATTTAAACTAACTAATCTAAGATGCAGATAAAAGTAAACTAACTAGACAAATTCAAGCTTTTAAGGATTTAAATCAAATTTATAACGAGCAAACGAGGATTGATCCACCTATCCAACAAGCATTGATTCCCTATCTCGATTATATTGCAGTTTTTATTCAGTTGTGATTCACCTCACCTAAACATGAACCCTAATTCCTTAGAAAGTTCATCTATCAATCTATTATCTTCCGATGTAAGATTAACGCGTTTAATAACCAAAGGTGCAAACTTTGTGTTTATAATCTAGTAATCGACCTATTAACTTCGTTATGATAGATTCGAATTACTATTCTTATTCATGGTGATCTAGGGTTTATTAAGACTTCCATCAACAATAAACAATCAACACATGCATATCTTCCGATATAAAAGCAAATTAAACATGAATAAGCATGAATAAGAAACAACCTTTATTAAAAACTCACAGTATAATCGAAGAAAACGAAATCAACAATTGTTGGACGGCTTCACAATACTCGTTTGATGAAGCTTTTAGCCTCTCGAACATCCTCAAGAACTCAAATTTGCGAAGCTTGATTGCATAAAAAGTAACTAGTGTTTAATCTAAACTAAGAGCATAAAAATAGGAATAAAAGATGAAAAACGCAGCCTAAAGCCGCCCTAGGTCTAGGGTTTTGAATAATGAGTGTATGATTATCTTTTGTGGAAAAACGACCGACTATATATAGATTTCAAAGTCGGTTCGCTAAGTCGCCACCGGACGCCCGTCTCGAAAACCTTGAACGCCCGCCCACTCCTCAATAAAACTTGAATCGGGCCGAAGTCATGACCAGACGCCCACCACCCAGCGCCCACTCCAGCGGCCCAAACTTCCCGAATCAAAGATGACATCACGGACGCTGTTCAATTACATCAGACGCCCGTCCACTGGACGGAGATTCTAGACGCCAGTTTGATATGATCGATTTTGATTTATTGATCTTTATCTCTTTTCTTCTTGTCAATTCCTTCATTATCTCTTTTATCATCATATATTTCGACTCTTATCTCTTTTTGATCATCTCTTGAGCATCAAACACGTATCTATAACACATAAAAACATCGCAAAACGTAATAATGTCCAAATAATCATAAAATCATAATTAAAACACATAAATCAACCTATTTTGCGATTAACTCTTCTAAAATATCATTTACTCAATATTTTCATTAAACACATGTTTCTTATGCAATTCCATACAAATATGGGAAAATTATCATAGAATATAGCGTTATAAACCGTATAAATTCACCCTTAACAACTCCCCACACTTAAGCTTTTGCTCGTCCCGAGCAAAACAAAACAAAAGTTAGGCTCGAGAGAAAAGCAGCGCCTAAACGTGCATAACACATATCCAATAAATCGAAGTTCACCCTTGTGCGTGTGCATAGCCATAATAAACTTCCACTATATCCAAACTCGAGAAACTCCAAGCAAAACCAGCTAATCACCCCCTTGTAGACTAGTAATAAAGGACACTCATAAGATGCACCCTACAAACGTGATATATCCCGAAAAGAATGATCGAATATATCTAGGGCCTTTCTCGACATACTCAGAGAGGATAATCCCTACAACATATCTCGCCGTTTCTCACTGGGGATAAGATAGACGATAACTTAGTCTTATATACATTTCATAACACTTTATCGTTGATTTAACTTTTCACTTAAAACACACATCGAGAATGAGCTCTTGCCCCGTCATAGCAGAATAGGACATTTCGAGATAATACCCTACCTTACTCCAATCATAAGGCGACTTCTTCGATCGTCGTGAGCTTTTAGTCATCATAGTGGTATAGGACATACGTGGTATACCCTACCTCACTCAAATCATCGACCCGACTTCCGACACACCCAATAATTCTTCATATTCTACTTTTCAACTTTTCATTTGACAATAAGTTACGTGTTACTTATCACATTCAAACCTTAGATATTCACGTTATATCATACTTGGATCTAAATACAAACTATCATAAATCTCACGATATATCGTAGCACTAAGCACATGACTTACGAGAAAATCAAAACCACTAATCCAAAAAGGGTATAACTTTATAAATTAGCTCATCATTCACTATGGCTCGTGAAAAATAGTGTCGTGAAACATCTAACTTACCAAATATATGATACATTGAATCGAATCGCCTACTAGGGACAAAACAAAAACAACAACGATTGTCGGAAAATTTCAAAAATTTTAGCTCATTTGCATAGAAACATTACGAATTAAGCAAATGTGTAGATACATATCGAAACATTCCTCCCCACACTTAAAAAGCAACATGTCCTCATGTTGTGCAAAACGAAAGAAAAAAAAAAAAAAAAGGAAAAGACTTAATGATTTAAATCGAAACTCGAATCGTTGGTCGGGCCGGAGCCTTCATAATGATATCAAGAATGCGTAACCAGACAATATAGATACCTGCACGTCTTAGACAACATGGAACCATCTCGGGGAAAACGGGGAGTCACACCAACATGAAAAGAGATATCAAAAATGAAGATAAAGCAAAGTGATAGCACGCAATACATCGAGAAAGTTGAAACACAGCTTGAAATGAAAGTACGCGCGCTTTATGGCTTACATGATCCATCGAAAATAAATAGTAACAAAATCAAAATTACAACGAACCTTATAAGTAAAAATGTCAATACAAAACAACCAACGTGAAAATAGACAAATAAGATCAAGGTTGGCTCGGAGCCGCAGTAATCATCATTTGGAGGATCAGAGGAGGGTCCGTAAGGTGGTTCCGTGAGCCCGAGCCGCCGAGTCGCCGCTCCTCATCCAAGATGACTCGAGTAGTCGTAGAACATCCGCAATGACCTCGCTCAATCTCATCAAACAAAGAGATAATCAACGGAGCTCGGATTGAAGATTCATGTCGTCCCTCGGTTGCCGGCCCTCACAGATGCATCAAGAATTGTCAAAATGTTGTTACAGTGCATCCCGAATATCACCGAGCCACTCCGGAAACTATTTGCCATGCTTAACCGCATCCTCGGCGGCGGGGAGATAAAGGAGGAAGGGAGGATGCACGAGGCGTTGCCGATGAACCAGGCTCGGAGGTGCCTCGGCTCGAGAATGTCCCGAGGGCTTACTCTTTCCCTTTGTAAAGGCCTTGGGTTCTTCGGCTTATGATCCGCCCCAAACTCAGGCACACGGCATCGAGGCACAAAGCGTGGATCAAATGAGGGACGATCAAGCTCCGTGTATAAACCTTTCGATTGATCGAGATCTCGTCATACAATGCCTCGCCCCACATCCACATTCAAGCCAAATGTCACGCATACAACATGCCCAGTCACCTATATGAAAATGTGTCAAGTTGTTCTTAGGCAACAACCGACTTCGAATGAATCGACACCTTGGACCTTCCAATCCTCCGCCCAGGTCGTGGTAACCAACTCCTTCCGGTCTCCTCCCGGTCTCAACGCCCAGGCCACATCCGGGCAAACTCTCAATCTCAACTCCTCCAAAGGATCCCGCCCCAAACTCGTCTATGCACAATCTCCTCCTTATAATCCCGACCTAAAGCCGCTAAGTTGTATTTTCGATTAATCACCTCCGTGTAAAGGGAACTTCTACCCCTCGAACCACGACTACCTTTGTCCCCAAGTCGGTTTCGAGCAGTTTGCATAAAATTCCCGAACTAGGGAGCTATTCACCGGGTAGTCGGGATTGTCATCAAGGCTTCCCATTTCCTATCCTTAGCAACTTAACGAACCCCTGGATCGACCTTCGCCTCCAAAATAGCCCTCTCAACCAACATGTTTCTCGAAAAGTAATGTTTAGTATAAACTTCATGGGCTCTAGGGTTCACGAATCGACGAGGCAATGGCATCGGGGCAACGGTTTTAGATTTCTTTCTAGGAGGGGCTGCCCTAGGTACAACCTGGTTCCTCTCCCGGGTAGCATCGACAGTTTCCTCAACCCTAGACGAACCTCCACCCTTCTGAACTCTAGGCATCCGTACCAAAGGCACATCATCATCCGTCTCAGACTCCGAGGTTGGCTCATCTCTTAAGGTCGCCCTAGTTTGGGTGGCTCTAGGGGGCTGCTCACGAATACTCACACCCTGGTTAGGATCAACTAAGGTAGGGTCAATCTCTTTACGCTTTTTCCCCGCCTCCCGGGCCACTTCCTTACCATGCCTCTTCACGACTGCCTTCTTATGAACCATTTCCACGCCTAGTCCAAACTAAACAATCCTAATGTGCACAAAAGATACCCGTTTAACATCCAAAGCGGGATTTCAAAACAACCAAACCACAACCACCACCATAACCATCACCAAACAATCCATTCATCACCCATCACAACACCACATCACCAAAACAGAGCAGAAAGAAACACCAAAACCAGAAAAAAAAACAAATTAAGGCAACATTCAAGAAAACGAGCCGACCCAAAGATCGAACTCACAAAAACATGAATGAAATCTAGAAAAGTTGTTACTAGCTTACCGAGTAGGGTGAGTAGATGTTGATTGAGGTGAAAACGAGTCCAAACAACACAAAATTGACCTCCAAACGGTTTAGAATCGACGGTTTTTGCTTTTTGAAATCCTGAAAAATGAAGGTTCACTCGAAGAAGGGGTATATATAGGCAGAGGTTGGACGCTCGTCCAACTCAGTGGACGGTCGCCCACTTGGGAAATCAGATGAAGCGGACGGGCGCCCAGCTTTATTAGACGCTCGCCCAAGAGTTTGAATCACATATGAGATTGGAGAGAATAAATCGACGGGCGCCCAGGCTTAGTGGGCTTCGCCCTAAAATTAGTCAAAGCGGACGGGCGTCCAGGATTCGGACGGGCGCCCAAGCAAAGATGTTTTGAAAAAAATATAAAATTTCCATACAAATCAAATTCAAAATTGCCCTTTCTTATTAAACTTATATAAAACTTCAAAAATACAAATAAAAATCAAATGAAGTACATAAAATTACTAGAAAATAAATCAAAACAGATGGAAAACAGTGGGTTGCCTCCCACTCAGCGCTTTTGTTTTACGTCGTTTGCTCGACGAAACATCCTAAGAGCGCTAGTCATCATAAATGTCCGACCAATCGATCACTCGAATGAGACGGCGGAGCATGTCAATCGCCGGAGGGAAGTCATACTCATCTTGTAAACCCCAGTCCTCACCAGCTACATCAACACCTCGAAAGTGCTCAGCTTGCAGCACTAGCGCTAAATCTGTCAAAGATCGGATCATTGAGGATGGTGTAAGGACGCCCTAGAGCCGCTGTAACTCCTCGGTAGTAAAGTCTCCACCTCCCGAACTACGGGAACAATGAGAACATAGGTGACCGTCTTGACGCGGGTACTAATGTCAAAATCTACGTGCAAAACGATGGTTCCTCCCGGTCCGTCATCTACAGTAATGAGTGGAATCCTCCTAAGGAAAGGTAACTCCTCTGGCTGAACACCGAAATCCATATCTAGAAAGCACAACTAACTCGATGTGATAAAAACAAAAACTTAATAAGGCTAAAACTGAATAAACTAAACTTAAATACTAACACTATCAAAGCATAAAACAAAAACAACTAAAAGAACGATATCTAGGTTGCCCCCTAGTGGCGCTTTTGGTTAATGTCGTTAGCTCGACACCGTTTAAAACTCAGCCTGGATCAGGCCATTTGACTTTCCTGCCAGCCACTACCTCGTGTAAGCTCTGATCAGTAGTGTGGCTGCAGAAACAGCATCTCACACATGGGGTGAAATTTTTAATAGCTTTCCACATACGCTTGAACTTCCCCATGGGTGACCTCCTCATCCTCTGAGCCCTCTGATGACGCTTCAACCGACGCCCTTTCAAACTCTTCCATATCAAAGACTACACCGCTAGAACTTCTTCGGAAGGGTCACTTCCGTCATCCTCGGAGAACAAGTCGGGTGATAACTCGCTAAAGTCTTCGACTCGCGGGACACCACATCCGAGAATATCGAAATTTAACAATCAAAGATGTCTCTTTGGGTTCACCAATATAGTGTTTGCACCTTTGACCGTTGACTCGAAACGGTTCACCACTATAACCACGAAGTTCTAGAACTCCTCCCGGAATGATTTGGAGAATCTCAAAAGGGCCGGACCAACGTGTCCTTAACTTTCCAGGAAACAGATGTAACCTAGAATTATATAGAAGAACTTGTTCGCCGACATGAAATTCCCTTTTCTTAATCTTAGCATCGTGGAGTAGCTTCATCCTATCCTTACTAATCCTGGCACTTTCATAGGCCTGGAGTCCGAGATTAAATCCGGCTCATATAATCGCTTTGTAGTCGATGCTTCCCACAAGATTGGGAATCAAAGTTCAGAAACTTTGTAGCCCAATAAGCTCTATGCTCTAACTCGACAGGCAGATGACATGGTTTCCCGTAGACCATTTGATATGGTGATGTACCCATGGGAGTCTTATAGGCTATTCGATATGCCCACAGTACATCATCCAACTTTAGACTCTGGGTCTTTCCTATGATCATAATGCTCTTCTCGGGATCTTCTTAATGCTCAAGTTGCTCCTTTCAACCCGACCACTAGTCATAGGATGGTACGGTGTGCCAATTTTATGATTTAACACCATACTTCTCAAGTACTTTCTCAGAGGGTCGGTTGCGGAAGTGCGTCCCTTCATCACTGATCAAGGCACGTGGACATCCAAACCTCACGAAGATATTCTTCTTTAGAAATTTCATCACCGTCTTATGATCATTGTGAGGAGTGGCTTGGGCCTCCACCCATTTAGACACGTAGTCCACGCAGACTAAGATGTATTTATTACCGCAAGATGATGGGAATGGTCCCATAAAATCGATACCCCATACATCAAAGACTTCGTGATTCGAGGATGGGTTTTAAAGGCATGTCAAAACGCCTTGTCAGAGTACCGGTTCTTTGGCACCTATCACAAGCTTTACTGAAAGCTTCCGTATCTTTAAAGATCGAGGCCAATAGAAACCGGATTGAAATATCTTAGCAATGGTTTTCCAAGGACCAAAGTGACCTCCTGTGGGTCCCTTTGTGGCACCGCTCAATGATGTCACGTTGCTCAGATTACGGAATACATCTCCTAAGCAAACCATCTTTCTGAGATCTTGAAAAGATAAGGTTCATCCCAAACGAAATATTTTAAATCCGAGAAGAACTTTTTCTTCTCCTCGATAAGACATCTCTCGGATCGAGATAACGGCCATGAAGGTAGTTTACAATGGGAGAATACCATGGAACATCGGGGAGCGCCATCGATCAACATGATGTTCTCTAGAGGAAAGTAAAGATCTATATCATCTGGTTCATTCTTTTCCTCACTTAATGCCTCTAGAGGCGTGATCCGCCACTACATTTTCAACGCCTTTTGTCCTTAATTTGAACGTCAAACTCTTGTAGGGTCAATATCCAACGTAGTAAGCGGTTTAGCCTCTTTCTTAGTCATCGTAGTACGCAAAGCGGCGTGATCACCCACACGATCACTTGAGCTCCTAACAAGTAACTACGAAACTTGTCCATAGCAAAGACTACGGCTAGTAGTTCCTTTCCGATGGTAGTATAGTTAACTTGAGAGGGGTTCAATGTGTGGCTTGCGTAATAGATAGGTGGAACTTTCCTTGATCTTTTGCCCCAGAAACGGCACCAACAAAGATAGTTTGATGCGTCGCACATAAGCTCAAATGGTAGGTTCCATCAAAGCGATATAAGAATTGGAGCAGATATTAAACGATCCTTAAGCTCTCAAACGCTTGCTTGCGGCTCTCATCAAAATTAAACTCAACGTCTTCCTTTAGTAAAGTGGACAGGGGCTTGGCTATCTTGGAGAAATCTTGAATGAACCTTCTGTAGAAGCCGACGTGTCCAAGAAAACCTCTCACTTCGCGCGCATTTCTAGGGTAGCTCATCTTCTCAATAGCTTCTACTTTTGCCCTGTCAACTTCTATACCTTTGGCGGAGATCTTGTGGCCAAGAACTATTCCTTCATCTACCATGAAATGGCATTTTTCCCGATTAAGTACTAGGTTCTTTTCACACATCTAGATAACACTGATCAAGATTGTCAAGGCAATCATCAAAAGATCGACCAAAAACGAAAAATCGCCCATAAAAATCTCCATACATTTTTCTACAAGCCCGTCAAAGATGGCTAGCATACATCATTGAAATGTAGTTGGGGCATTGCAGAGATCGAACGGCATTCGCCTCAGAGGCGAATGTACCATAAGCAAGCGGTGAAGGTGGTCTTTTCTTGGTCACCTGGGTCAATGGGTATCCGGAAATATCTCGAATATCCATCTAGGAAAGCAGATAGAATCGCGTGCCCGCCAGGACGCTCGAGCATCTGGTCAATGAATGGAAGGGGAAAGTGATCTTTCATGGTTACCTCATTGAGCTTTCGATAATCGATGCACTCAGTAACGTGAATAAGCCTCAATGCAATTTCCTCTCCTTCTCATTCTTTTCAATTGTAATTCCACCTTTTTGGGAACTACTTGAGTCGGGAAACCCATTCACTATCCGCGATGGCATAAATGATTCCCATGTCCGGAAGTTTAATGATTTCCTTTTAACGACTTCTTGCATATGAGGTTAAGCCTTCATTTGGGTCGTCTCGACACACTTGGCGCCTCATTCGTCTTGATCTTGTGCATGCAGATGTCGAGGAGATATTCCCCGATATCTCCTACTTGCCAACCAAAAGCTTTTTCATTCTTCTTCAAGACGTTGATCGGGCCATTTCATTTCAGCACGCGGAAAGCTTGGCAGATATGATTAAAGGAAGCTTGTCACCTTCTCTTAAGAACACATACTTAAGATGTTTAGGTAACGGCTTCAACACCAAATCCGTAGGGGGGGCTTCTAAACTAGACTTGAGATCTCCACTTTTCAACTCAATATCATTGAGTTTACTCTGTGGTCCCACCGCCAAAGCTTCTCCTTCAAACAGTTCTTCCTCAAAATCAGCTGCTAGTTGATCCAGATTCACCCTACCATGAGTATTCAGATTATCAACTAATCGCTCATATTCCGCTTCTACTGACCATGACTTGCTTATCCATATAGTCGGTGAAATCATCCATCATATAATCAATGGAAAAGCCGGTTGGAGGGCCCGAGGGTACTTGAATGGACTTTAAGACATTGTAACTCACCTCTTGGTCACCAACTCGGATAGTCACTTGCCCACCATCGCAGTCGATGAGGGCTCTAGCTGTAGATAAGAAAGGTCTTCCTAGAATCAACGGGACGTTTTCGCTTTTCTATATCTAAAACATACCAATCAACTGGAAAGGTAAATCGATCAATCTGAACCAAAACGCGTCTTTTAGGATTCTGAAGCTTTCTTAGAGGATCTATCCGCGAATTGTAAACTCATAGTAGTGGGTTCTAGAAGACTTTGTAAACCGAAAGTGCTTGCATACGGACATTGGCATAAGGCTTATAGAGGCACCTAGATCACACAAAGAATTTGGGAAGACTAGACCTCCCATTAATACTAGTAGTACGAATTTGCCAGGGTCACCTCTTTTAATTGGTAAGTTTTCATAATTAATCATGGAACAATCCTCACCAATCTGCCTTTCCATGCCTGCTAATTTCTTTTTCGAAGACACAACATCCTTGATAAATTTTGTATACTTAGGCATCTCGACTAAGACATCCGACAATGGAAGATTCACCTGAGTATTTTTCAAAAGGTTTAGCACCTTTTCGTACTTCTTATCCTCAATCAAGGGAATGTTGCTCTTTCTCGGTGGAAAAGGAAGTTTCTTAAGGTCATCCTCAGAGAAAACCTTTTTCGAGGATGCACTAACAGCTCTGTCTTCCAGATCCTTCCAACGAACAGTTTTTTCAGATTTCTTAGTAGTCGGGGGATCAGCCTCCTGACTTTCGCTTGCTTTTTCAGTCCTCAAAGGATCAGCCACTTGAGGATCACCAAATTCTTCACCTCTCAGGGGATCAGCCACCTGAGTTTTCTCTTGCAGTTGAGGGGAGTGTAGGTGCTCAGCTTCCCCTCCTGCCTTATCAATGGCAGGAGGGGCTAGTGGTTTCCCGGATGGGAAGGACCACTAACTTGAGTACCGCTCCTTAGATTCATTGCCTTTGGCCTCCTCCTTACCGTATTGAATTGATGGCACAAGGTCAAGACATGGGCCTTTGTTCAAATCAGCTGAGCAACTTGACCACCCTTTGGATTCTTCTCGGTGGAAAGGCGGCAAACGCCTGGGTCTAGAAGCTATCGCTTTCACCTGGGATTGCCCAATTTGTCTCTCAAGATTCTTCATCGATCTACTTTGCTCTTCCAACTTAGCCTCAAGATTTGTAGGTTGGGAGGGCCTTGAGAGTTTTGGAGATTTGGAGCATAAAATTTGGTCGGGCCGACTTTGAAATTGAGAATTTGAATTGGAAGGCCAATTCGATTGAATTTTGCGTAGGATTGGAAAAATTCGAGTTTTGATTCTCGATTAAACCAGGGTTTCGTTGAAATTCGATTCGAATTAAAATTCGAATTGGGATTGAAATTTGAAGATGGATTAAACCCTTGGTTTTGAAAATTGCCCTGCCACGAAACCGATTGAACCTTTGATTGTTCTCGCCATAGAATGCATTCACTTCGCGATTCGTCCGTTCATAGGCGAAATTTAGAAGTGTGCCCCACCTCGTCACAATTCGACATGTGACTTGATTGTACCGCCCATAGTCATGAAGCGCATTTACTTGATAAGGTGCAGGGGGATTAAATTGACATTGGCCATTCATATGGCCGGTCTGACAGCAATTTTCGCAATACAGAACCTGAGGGTTCTGCGGAAAAGAGGAAGTTTGATTTATAGGATTGGAAACTTGAGGTGGGGCCATCTGCTTTTGCAGCATGGCAATCAAACTTTGTAAATTGACTTCCTCAACCTTGGGAGGAGGAGGTGCTTGAATTGCTTGATAAGAGGGGGCATAGTTATATTTTGCAATGTCCTCAAACAATGCCCATCCCTCATCAGGCGTTTTCTTCAGAAATGCCCCGCCAGAAGAACTATTGACCATGCCTTTTGTAAGCTCGGTCAATCCACTGAAGAATGTATTGACTTGCCTTTCCAGTGGCAAGCCATGGTGGGGCATTTCTAAGAAGGGACTTGAATCTCTTCCAACACTCGAAGAAAGATTCATTCTCTTTTCGATAGAATGTGAAAATGTCATTTAAGCTAATCGGGCCGTCTTTGAAGGTGGAAAATATTGACTCAAGAACTCCTTTTCGAGTTACGCCTGGTGGTGATAGATTCGAAAGGAGAGAGGTGTACCACTCTTTAGCCTCTCCTTTCAAAGAAAAAGGAAAAAGTTTAAGTTTAATAGCATCCTCACTTACTCCTTGGATGCGTGTAGTACCGCATATCTCTAAGAATGTGTGTAAGTGGGTATCGCGGATTCTCTCGATTGGTAGCCGTGAAAAATTGATGCGTCTTTGCATCATCCGGATAAGTCCCGGCTTCGGCTCAAAGGTTTGTGCAAGAATGGTTGGAATAACAATAGCCGGGTTGACCTTGACTTCGCCTGGCATGGCGCGAGTCCGCCAATGTCACGTCTATTATTAGCGGCCATTATCACAAAATCGATGATTTCTCTCGCTAGTTCTTCAAGATCTCGCCGGCTCTGCATCGCGAGAACGCATGAACGGAAATTCCGCTGCTTGGCCGGACTATGGTTTGCTCGGGTCGTGGGTGTATATTAACGGTCCTTTTGACTCCGAGTTTGCATAAACCGGACCAAAAACAAGTGGAACAAAACCTAAAACTAAGAAAGTAAAAGCCTAAATTAAAAATTAAAAGCCTAAAGAACGAGAATGGGAAAGAAGAAAAGGAAACAAAAGTTTTGAAGAAAACAAGACCAGCACGGACGTCAAGAGTTTGGACGGGCGCCCAGATGGAATTGAGATCGGACGGGCGTTTAGTGGTCCAAACGCCGTCGAAAGACAAAATACTTGAACGGGCGTCCAAATCTTATGGACGCTCGTCTAAGTGAATAAAAACAAAACAGAATTGATAATTTTCCAGCGGACGGGCGTCCAATATCCCAGACGCCCGTTTGGTAGCGGGAAAACTAAGAATGAATGAAATTTTAAAAGAAAAGAAGGTAAGAAAGAACGACAGAAAAAAAACAGAAAGACAGACGATCTAATCTCCAAGGAAACTACTAAGGGAAAGTCTTAAACCCTAATTATCTACTTAACAACTACCTAAAACAATTATCAACTAAGAACAGGAATTTAAAACGGATTAAAACAGGAAAACGAAACAAAAACAAACAGAAAAAAAAGGAAAACGAAAACAAAAACTAGACAACCGTCCGGTTCCCCGGCAACGGCGCCAAAAACTTGTCACGGATTTTATCAACACGAAATAAACAAGTAATAATCCGGTTAACCTCAAGTATAAGGATCGTAGTAATAGCGGTTAATGCCGGGTCGATCTTACGGGGAACTAAACGATTGCGATTTCTAGTTTTTATCTAACTAACCTATGTCACGATTACTAAGCTAAATAGCGGATAAAACTGAACGAAATACTGAAAATTAAACTTAACTAAAACATAAAACTGGACAGAAGAGATGATCTAAAGCCAGGAAAGATACGGGCTGCGAACCAATTTAAACTAACTAAATTAAGATGCCAGATAAAAGTAAACTAACTAGACAAATTCAAGCTTTTAAGGATTTAAATCAAATTTATAACGAGCAAACGAGGATTGATCCACCTATCCAACAAGCATTGATTCCCTATCTCGATTATATTGCGCTTTTATTCAAAGTTGTGATTCACCTCACCTAAACATGAACCCTAATTCCTTAGAAAGTTCATCTATCAATCTATTATCTTCCGATGTAAGATTAACGCGTTTAATAACCAAAGGTGCAAACTTTGTGTTTATAATCTAGTAATCAGACCTATTAACTTCCGTTATGATAGATTCGAATTACTATTCTTATTCATGGTGATCTAGGGTTTATTAAGACTTCCATCAACAATAAACAATCAACACATGCATATCTTCCGATATAAAAGCAAATTAAACATGAATAAGCATGAATAAGAAACAACCTTTATTAAAAACTCACAAAGTATAATCGAAGAAAACGAAATCAACAATTGTTGGACGGCTTCACAATACTCGTTTGATGAAGCTTTTAGCCTCTGAACATCCTCAAAGAACTCAAATTTAAACATTGCATAAAAAGTAACTAGTGTTTAATCTAAACTAAGAGCATAAAAATAGGAATAAAAGATGAAAACGCAGCCTAAAGCGCCCCTAGGTCTAGGGTTTTGAATAATGAGTGTATGATTATCTTTTGTGGAGAAAACGGCCCGACTATATATAGATTTCAAAGTCGGTTCTCGCTAAAGTCGGCCACCGGACGCCCGTCCGAAAACCTTGAACGCCCGTCCACTCCTCAATAAAACTTGAATCGGGCGAGTCGCGACCAGACGCTCGTCCACCCCGGCGTCCACTCGGCGTCAAACTTCCTCGAATCAAAGATGACATCACGGACGCTTCGTTCAATTACATCGACGCCCGCCCACCTGGACGGAGATTCTCGACGCCGATTTGATATGATCGATTTTGATTTATTGATCTTTATCTCTTTTCTTCTTGTCAATTCCTTCATTATCTGATACGGGAAACCTAAGTTTCACGTACACGTTGAAACGATCTAGAATTATCACGATTTTTGGCTCCTCAACCCTCAAGAAACCTGTTCTTGAAAACCTTGGAATTGATCAAAACCCCTTGGAGACCTGCCCAAGAAACCTTGATTTGTGAACGTTCAAGAATTGCCAATTCTTGAATTTGATGTTCAAGATTAAGTTTATACGTAAACTTAAAAAAACGCAATTTTTCTTGCCAAAGCAAAGAAGAAATTTTATATAATTCTCAATAATTGTGTGATTAAACAAAAGACTCCTAAGCCTTATTTATAGGCTTACAACTAAAGAAAATAAATCCCAAATTCCGATGTGGGACAAAAAAAAACTAAAAAGTAACTCCTAAGTGTTTTATTAAAAATAACCTAAATAAACTCTTAAAAATATGCGCCCCACACCTCTACTCACATCCATCAGCAACAACGAGCAATACCGACTTCTCACAATCAACCTGTGCTTCGTGAACCTCGGCGAATGTCTGCGTAACCAATGTCGATAAAGCTTCGTCTCGCTTCTTGCGTTGCAATCTGGTCAGCGGTCCATCTCTAATCACCAAAGGATCCTTAGCCTTAATCGGTGACATAAGATCATGATGTGTGACCGGTGGCAACGGTTCTGAACTCACATCATTCCCTCCCAGTTGAGAAGGATCTGTCCTCAGATCATAAGGATTATCAAACAAAGACAACTCGTCGGCTGGAAAAGGAGAGAGATCAGCAACATTCACTGAAGTAGACACGCCCCAATCTGGTGGTAGATCAATCACGTAAGCGTTGGGGTTGATTCGTTTCAGCACTTTGAACGGTCCATCACCTCTCGGATGCAGCTTGGTCTTCCTCTTGTGCGGGAAACGCTCTTTCCTCATATGTAGCCACACGTAATCTCCTGGCTCGAATATCATGGGCTTTCGGCCTCGATTAGCTTGCTTTACATATCTAGCAGTCTGCTCTTCGACATGCTTCCTAGCTTTCTCATGCATATCCTTTACCATTGCGGCTTTCTTCTCACCATCCAAACTAGTGATTTCTCCTGCAGGCAAAGGCAATAGATCAATAGGAGCATTTGGATTAAATCCATAAACAAGCTCAAAAGGTGAATATTTAGTTGCTGAGTGAGTAGCACGGTTATAAGCAAATTCAACAAAAGGCAAGCATGATTCCCAATTTTTCAGGTTCTTCTGCACAATCACACGCAATAATTGACCCAAAACACGATTCACAACTTGGTCGACCATCGGTTTGTGGGTGATATGCGATGAGAAAAGCGATAAATGCGTGCCTAGCCTCATCCACAAATATCTCCAAAAGTGGTCGACAAACTTAACATCCCTATCACTAACAATAGACTTAGGCACTCCATGCAACCGTACAATTTCTTTCAAGAATAAATCAGCAATGTATGAAGCATCATTAGTTTTATTGCATGGCAAAAAGTGCGCCATTTTAGAAAATCTATCCACGACTACAAATATGGAATCCTTACCACTTTTAGAACGTGGAAGTCCTAGCACAAAGTCCATGGAAAGATCAGTCCAGGGGGAATAAGGAATGGGAAGCGGAATGTAAAGACCATGAGGCAAAGACTTAGATTTAGCACGTTTACACGCAATACATGACTCACAAAATTTCTGAACATCCCCGTGCATATGTGGCCAATAAAAGTGTGTGCTCAACATGTCAAGTGTCTTTGTAACACCAAAATGACCCATCAATCCCCAAAGATGCGACTCTTTAACAAGACAATCACGAATAGAACATGCAGGAATGCACACACGGTTTTCCTTATAAAGGAACCGTCAAAGATATAAAACTTGCCATCTAACTTGTAAGATTCATCGGTTATAGCATGTTGGCATTTCTTAAAGATCTCATGGAAATCTAGATCAAACAAGTAAAGGTCTTTAATATGCTCAAAACCTAACACTTAGTCTCTGCATGTGAGTAATTAAAGTGTATCTCCCAGACAATGCATCACCCACGGTATTTTCTTGACCTTTCTTGTATTTAATCACATATGGAAATGATTCAATAAACTCAATCCACCTAATATGTCTAGCATGCAATTTATTCGACTTTTTAAGTACTTGAGAGACTCATGATCAGTATGAATAACAAACTCCCGAGGTCTAAGGTAATCTTTGCGGACTTGCAAACATCGACTAAGGCATACAGCCTCTTATCATAGGTGGCATAGTTCAAAAGCAGACCCTTTAATTTTTCACTAAAGTAAGCAATAGGTCCGCCTTCTTGAATAAGAACACCCCAATTCCCACACCAAGCATCACATTCAAGTTCAAATGTTTTATCAAAATCGGGTAATGCAAGAATAGAAATGAAATCAACTTAGATTTTAAGGTTTCAAAAGACTCCTTTGTTTTGGACCCCATTGGAATGGAGCATTCTTCTTGATTAGATCATTCAAGGGCGCGGCAATGGTCTTTGAAAGCACGGCACGAATCTCTCGTGTAAATCCTCGCTAATCCGTGAAAACTCCTCACTTCAGAAGCATTCTTTGGCTCGGGCCATTCTTCAATTGCTTTTACTTTATCTTTGTCAACTTCAATGCCCTGCGAACTCACAACGAAACCCAAAAACACAACCCTCTCCATGCAAAAAGAACACTTTTTAAGGTTTGCATATAATTGGGCTTGTCTAAGGGCATCCAAAACAGCTCTAACATGATCAACATGTGAATCAAGATCTGGACTATAAATGAGTATGTCATCGAAATAAACGACAACAAAGTGACCTATGAACTCCCTAAGCACTTCATTCATCAAGCGCATAAATGTAGCAGGGGCATTAGTAAGTCCAAATGGCATGACTAGCCACTCATATAATCCATATTTTGTTTTGAAAGCTGTTTTCCATTCATCTCCTGGCCTAATTCTAACTTGGTGATAGCCTGATTTTAAATCAATTTTAGTGAAGTATTTACTCCCTTTAAGCATATCAAGCATATCATCTAATCTAGGAATAGGATGGCGATACTTTACCGTTATTTCATTAATTGCTCTGCAATCTGTGCACATCCTCCATTCACCTGTTTTCTTTGGCACCACAATGACTGCACGGCACAAGGTGACATAGACTTCCTAATCTTCTCGTTGGCAAAGAACTTGCTTTTTGTCTTTCTATCTCGGCAGATCTCTTCAGGTTGGCCCTATAAGTCTGGCGATTGGGCAAAGACAAAGACTGGGATGAAATCAACTGTGCTCTACTCCTCGAAGTGGCGGTAATCCCTTCTGTTCCTCCTCCGGGAAGACATCTTCATATTCCTGCAAAACAGACACAAAAACACTTGGAACCACGGTTAGCTCAGATATGGAAAGTAAACAAGGGGAAGGGGAAAGTGAGTGTGTGCTATCATCAAAGACAAGTGGAGATTCCTTGTAGACAAAGACAAATAAAACCTTACCATCAACAACACGATTACTCAGAATCGATTTGTGCTTTACACGCTTACTGGTCCTAACTCAATGACATCGAGTGTCAAGGGTCTTAGGAACCGTGAGGTTTTCTCTCGGCTACCCCTTTAGCCACGGGTTTGGAGGGTCCTATGGCCTTCTTTGCCCACGGTCAGTAGGTGGTTTTGCCACGGCTTTGGTGGTCTTGCTCTCTGAGCTTTCTTCTTCGCTTGTTCCCTAATTTCTCCGAACATCCTTTGATCTTTATGAATTTCTTGGGAGATAGGGGAAAAGTGTAACTTTCTTACCATTGTGAGAGAAGGAATATCTATTTAAGCGACCATCAAAAGAAAACAGATTTGTCAAAGCGCCATGGCTGCCTAGTAAAATATATGAGAGACATGCATAGGCACAACATCACAAACAACTGTATCCTCATATTTAGGTGTGGTGAAGGTAACCTTGCATTGTTTAGTAACTTTTAAGTCGCCGCTCTCATTTAACCATTGTAAATTATAAGGGCGCGGGTGTGCTTCCGTGGGTAAATTCAGATTTTGAACACACTCAAGGCTAACAACATTCGTGCAACTACCTGAGTCAACAATCAAACTACATAGTTTACCTTTGATTAAGCACCTCGTTTGAAAAATATTATCCCGTTGATCAACTAGTTCATCAGGTTTGACAGCTGCATGCAATGCTTTCATGGAAACAAGAGACTTACCACATGGAGCATATTCCTCAACATCGAATTGCTCATCCTCTTCATAACCATCATCCTCCTGTTCCTCCTCAGACCATTCGCCTTCTTCATAGACCGGGTCAACAGTCAAGCCGGATTCTTTATCAATGTACAAACCTTCTTTGCAGACGAAGGCCTTCTTATTACCACACTCATTAGCTTTATGACCTATCCCATGGCATTTAAAACACTTAATAACAGATGGTCTTCCTTCAAATCCGGGCGCTTTAGACTTACCCTTGTCAGCGATTTGAGGTTTATCCTTGTTTTGCATCGGCGTAGAAGAGTCATTAATAACGATACCACGCTTTAAAGAAAGGTTTATTACCATTGTTGCGGGGTTGGGAAGAGTTGAACCGATCGGGTGCCTGGGAGTTACCTTTGGCCGAACTCCATCTCTTAGATTTGAGTTGCTCCTCTTTAGTTTGAGCCGCGTGGAACACATCTTCAAAAGTGTCCAATCTCATGAGTTCTATAGCATCAGCAATATCATACCTCAAAGCACTAAGAAACCTTCGTATGGTATACTCCTCGGGTTCATTAGTATCCGTTCTAAGCATAAGCTTCTCAAGTGTATCTCTTAATTCGGCGACGGATTTATTCCCCTGAGATAAATTTTGCAACATCTTTACTTGATCCCTCATGTAAGAGGAAGGGACCCAACGTTTATGCATTTCCTCTTTAAGTATCTCCCACGAGTTAATTTCAGACTTTCTTTGTCTCCTGCGCTTTTCATTAGTACTAGATAGCCATAATAAGGGAAGCTCATCAAATTCAATAGTGGCCAAGTGTACCTTTTGCCTATCAGTGCATCGACGACATTTGAAAACCCTTTCACATTTAGCTACCCAAACAAAATAATCATTCGGATCAGTAGTACCTTTGAATGGGGGAATTTTCAATTTGATACCTCTAACATCTTCTGTAGCTTCGTCTTCACCGATATCATCTTGGTCAAACCTAGGTTGACGCTGTCTCCTTCTTGGTTGTTGCTGTACTTCCTCATCGTTATCCAGATCTTCTCCCTCAACTTCAAACCCAAAATTTTCATGTACTTGCCAAGTTTCCTCTCGCCTAGGTGGTCTTATAGGCACTCGGCCCGTGACTGCACCTCCTCTACCCCTACGGTTTGGGATGGTGGTACTAGGCGCTGGTTCGTCCTCAGTCGGGTTAGGTTGCCTGGCTTGGGCATTTACGGCAAGGGCTTCAAGTCTGGCCACTATGGCTGTCAGTTGATCCATTTTAGCGGCTTGTTGTTTATGTCCTTCCTGTAGTGCCCGAATGGTAGCCTCCTGGCCAACAATCCATCGTGTCACATTCCCATCCGTTGGTTGGGATCCGTCTCCCTCGGTTGGACCTGCCATCACAACACGAACAAACACAAGTAGTAGAGAAAATAAAAGGAAATAACGTGAAATCCACTAACCTGGAGAGATGTATTTGATCTCAAAGAGATCCTTTCAGCTTTCAAGGTTCTCGTAGTAGTGTTCCTTGAAGTTTTGCAATTTCCAAGGTATTAAGAACAAGTGTCCTTCGAAGGTCGAAGCTCAAGGTAACAAAAAGGCTGGTGGTTTTTCTACGAATAGGATGCTAAGAACAATGGTTTGGAAAACAGCCACCAAACTACTTAAATTAAACCACACTTTCAAAACAGAGTGTTAAGATTTTTAATCCCAGATTCCCGTTTGTAGTTCTCGTAAATTAAAAATCAGATTCAAACGATGAACTCAAGATCACAACAATAGAGTAAATTCAATCTTTTCTTTCAGTATCTTTCAATTACCAAAATGAACCTTAAGAGATTTCTGGCTGGCGGTGATATTTGATTTTTTTTTTTTTTTTTGAACAATTCACCGAGCATAACACCTCTAGTAAGTTGAGAATGAGATTTCTGGCTGGCAGTGGCTAAATCGAACCAAGCACACTGAGCATAACACCTCAAAATTTGAAATTGTTACCGGAGATTTCTGGCTGGCAGTGGTTATTTTATTTTTTTGTCAATATAGACCACTGAGCATAACACCTCAAATAACGATTCTTTCTTCTTTTTTTTTTTTTTTTTTTTTTTTTCACACTATAAGTGTTTCTTCCTTGAAGACTCTTGAAATCAGATTGCTAAGCCTATTATTATGTTCTTGTTTAACGTTTTAAAATCTAATTTTAAAATTTCAAGAACACAATTCGAAAATTTCAAGGATGCAAATATCCAACAAATAGCCTTAAAACGGATGCCTTAACTTATGTATTTTAGGGCTGTATCACAAACACAATGTTGGGTAAAAGGGAAAATGAAACACGACAGATGTACAAAATGGAAGCAACAGAAAAAATTTCTTACGATTTTTTTTTTTTTTTTTTTTTTTTTTTTTTAACTGCTGACCGAAATAAAATAAAATAAAATAATAAAATAAAATGAAACAAAATTAGAACAATTGAATTAATGTTAGCTAGGTCAAGACCATTTAGATCAAAAAGGGCGGCTGGGCAAAAGAATTTCGGCGGCTGCCTTGCAAAAGTTTGTCCTTTTTATTTTATTTTATTTTTTTTTTTTTTTTTTTAAACTATGACCTACTAAAGAAAATATACAAAATTAAAGTAAGACTAATTATGTCAACAAAAAGACGGCTGGAAATTTGCGGCTGCTGCAATTGCAAAAAAACTGCCTCCTTTTTTTTTTTTTTTTTTTTTTTTGACAGTGGAAGGGCAGGAACGCACAAGGCTGAAAACGAATTAATATAAAAAAAAAAGGAGGGCGGCGTACCTAGGGCTAACAGCAACACGCTGTGGTGTGGCTGACGTGATGATTCAACCCTCCTCTGATACCAATTGATACGGGAAACCTAAGTTTCACGTACACGTTGAAACGATCTAGAATTATCACGATTTTTGGCTCCTCAACCCTCAAGAAACTGTTCTTGAAAACCTTGGAATTGATCAAAACCCCGGAGACACCGCCAAGAAACCTTGATTTGTGAACGTTCAAGAATTGCCAATTCTTGAATTTGATGTTCAAGATTAAGTTTATACGTAAACTTAAAAACGCAATTTTTCTTGCCAAAGCAAAGAAGAAATTTTATATAATTCTCAATAATTGTGTGATTAAACAAAGACTCCTAAGCCTTATTTATAGGCTTACAACTAAAGAAAATAAATCCCAAATTCGATGTGGGACAAAAAAACTAAAAAGTAACTCCTAAGTGTTTTATTAAAAATAACCTAAATAAACTCTTAAAAATATGCGCCCCACACCTCTACTCACATCCATCAGCAACAACGAGCAATACCGACTTCTCACAATCAACCTGTGCTTCGTGAACCTCGGCGAATGTCTGCGTAACCAATGTCGATAAAGCCGTCTCGCCTTTGCGTTGCAATCAGTCGGGCGTGGTCCATCTCTAATCACCAAAGGATCCTTAGCCTTAATCGGTGACATAAGATCATGATGTGTGACCGGTGGCAACGGTTCTGAACTCACATCATTATCTCTTTTATCATCATATATTTCGACTCTTATCTCTTTTTGATCATCTCTTGAGCATCAAACACGTATCTATAACACATAAAAACATCGCAAAACGTAATAATGTCCAAATAATCATAAAATCATAATTAAAACACATAAATCAACCTATTTTGCGATTAACTCTTCTAAAATATCATTTACTCAATATTTTCATTAAACACATGTTTCTTATGCAATTCCATACAAATATGGGGAAAATTATCATAGAATATAGCGTTATAAACCGTATAAATTCACCCTTAACAGAGGTCATAAGATCGAACCCTGGTTGGAACATTATTAAAAAAAAAAACTGTCCAAGTGTTGGACAGATTGTCAATAGCGCCTTTACTGGAACCAATTGGTCTTAGTAAAATGGTAAGCGCTTGATCCTAACATGGTAGCAGAGCCACCACAAATATAGCCATAAACCACGATGAATTACAGAGGAGCCATGATGGGAGAGAGAACTCCCCTTACCTCCGCGTCTGGCGGTGATTCCACCAATGGATCACCGGAAGTGATCGGGCAAAATCGCTCGACAAAGGCGGCGACGACAAAGAATATCGCGAACCATACCGGCCTGATTCTCACAACTCGGAAGCTTACCGCGACAATTACTTGAGGTGCCCAGACGGTAAGTCCGGTGGTTGATGGGAGAGGCAGGATGGGTTATTTGACTAGAGAAACGAAAGAACCAAAGAACGACGGACCTCGTCATAGGACTGGAAATCGAAAACTCCATGGTCAAGGCGTGGTTGATAAATTCTATGGAGCCTTCAATTTACAGGCGCATATGTTTTACCGACGGCTAAGGACATATGGGATCTTTGTGAAAGAGATGTATTCCGACATTGAAAACTCGTCTCAAATTTATGAATTGAAGACGAAATTGTGGAATATGAAACAGAAGGAAAGCGATGATGTGACCGAGATACTACAACAAGATCGTCACTTTGTGGCGGGAATTGGATTTATGCTATGATGACAAATGGGAATGCTCGGCCGACAAAGACCCATTTCAAAAGAGAGGAAGAAAATGAGCGGGTATACTCCTTCTTGGTGGATTAACATCAAATTTGGATGAGGTAAGGGAGAATACTCGAGAAAACCCTTGCCATCCTTCGGGAAGTTTTTATGAAGTAAGAAGGAAGAAGGAGGAGAAAAGTGATGCACGTAAACCCCGTAGAGCAGAGAGGTGGGCGGCTCGGCTCTTGTTTGTTGGAAGAACAGAGGGTCAAAAAGGGTGGATAAATCCAAACCGAGATGTGATCATTGTAAGAAAGTGGGCCACACTCGTGACACATGTTGGGAGATACACGGAAGCTCGCTTGGAAGACCAAGGGCCAGGAAAAGCAGAGGAAATCAGCCAACCAAGTGTCATGGATTCAACGGTGCCTCTTTTCACCAAGGAACAACTTGAAGCGGTGAACCGACTCCTAAATCCCCGAAGCCCGAAAAACCCACATCAACATGCTCCTACGTGGACTCAGGTATATCTACATCCTTTTATTGTCCAAGGTCAATCGGGTCAAAGACTCGGGTGCAGCAGACCATATGACCATCTGTCGAACTTTTCTCTTCATACAAATCATTTGCAGGAAACCAAAAGGTAAAACTTGCGGATGGAACTTTCTCCGCTTATAGAAGGAAAGGCTCCATACCAATTTCTTCCAATCGACCCTTGAAAATGTCTTGCACGTACCCAAATTAGCCTGCAATTTAATATCTCGTCCAAAAATTAACCTCGGATAGAGGTTGTGTTGCTAACTTTAACTCTAATGGGTGTATATTTCGGGACCCTCTTTCAAGACGATGATTGGCGTGTCTAATGTTTGTTGGAGGCCCGTACATTCTCGGAGCAAGACCTCTAAGTGATGGAAGTCCTAATAAAACAGATGTTTTTCGGTTTCCATGTTTGATCGAGAATCAAATAATGTTATGGCACCAAAGACTAGGTCATCCAAGTCTAGATTATATGAAAAGAATTTTTCTGAATTATTTATCAATAAAAATATTTCCGTTCTTCAGTGTGAATCGTGTCAGCTTGCTAAACTGTGTAGGAAAAAGTACCCTTCCCAACCTTACAAACCCTCAAAACCTTTTACTCTAATCCACAGTGACGTTTGGGGACCTTCCCGAATACGGACATTAGGAGGGAAGAGGTGGTTCGTCACGTTTATTGACGACCATACAAGAACCAGTTGGGTTTATATGTTTAGAGAAAAGTCCGAAGTTGAACACATCTTTAAAATCTTTTATGAAATGATAAAAACCCAATTCCAGGTTCAAATTAAAATTTTAAGAAGTGACAATGGTACCGAGTACTTTAATCAATTTCTTGGACCCTTTTTTGATGGTAGAGGAATTGTACATCAAAGCTCTTGTGTAAATACTCCTCAACAGAATGGTGTGGCTGAGAGGAAAAATCGACACCTTCTGGAGGTCACACGAGCTTTAATGCTCAGCTCTAAATGTCCAAAATACTTGTGGGGAGAAGCTCTTTTAACAAGTGCCTATTTAATCAATAGAATGCCCTCGAGGATTTTAAACTTTCAAACGCCGTTGCAGTGTTTTCAGGCCTGTTTTCCTGACTCTAAGCTTATTAACATCCTACCCCTTAAAATTTTTGGGTGCACCGTGTTTGTGAAAATGTATCATCAAAGGAAGCTTGAACCTAGAGCCAAGAGGTGTGTGTTCGTGGGTTATTCTCCCACACAAAAAGGGTACAAGTGCTTTGACCCGTAGTCTAAAAAATCATTTGTCACTATGGATGTGTCCTTTGAAAACATCATGTTTTTTGGGCAAACTCAAATTATGGGGGAGTCAGGGTTACCTAATATTGAGTCTAATTCTGAGTTAGCTCCTATTTTACCCTTGGAAGAGTCTGAGTCTAATAAAAATAAGAAAAATGACACCGATTTTGATTACGATAAAATGGACCTTCGAACAACAACTGTGACAACCTGGAGAGAGAGAAGGATAAATTTTAGGCCGATATCCGAAGTATCGAGACTATTTTGGAAAAACATCCTATCCCTCCCAGCAGGTCCTTTTAAAGGAACGTCTTTTACAGGAAGGATCTCGAATCGAACGCGGGGCTTCGAACCGGAGGATCGTCAACTTTTCGAAAGGGTACTGATATAAACAACGATGGAGGTAAGGCGGATAACACTTCCTCTTATTCCCGCTACACACAACACCTTCCAAAATCTCGAGAGTACTTCGAGTCCTCGGAGGAGGAAGAAGAAAACCAATCCTACTTTGAGCCAATCGCCGTCAGAAAACCTGTCCGTGCCTGCACAAAATTTCCTAGATACCCTTTAGCCAACTACATCTCCTACAAGAATCTCTCACCCTCATACCGAGCCTTTATATCAGCTATCTCAAATACAACCATCCCTAAGTCGGTTCAAGATGCTCTGGAAATTCCTGAATGAAGAGAGGCAGACTTGGAAGAAACGAGGGCTTTAGAGAAGAATAAGACATGGGAGAAGGTAAATTTTCCTGAAGGGAGGAAAGCTGTGGAGTGTAAGTGGGTCTTCACAGTAAAACACAACTCTGATGGGTCGATTCAGAAATATAAGGCGAGACTGGTAGCAAAGGGGTTCTCTCAGACATATGGTATTGACTATTCGGAAACTTTTTCGCCGGTTGCTAAGATGAACACTATTAGAGTTATTCTCTCGGTCGCGGTGAACTTAGATTGGCCATTACACCAGCTAGACGTTAAGAATGCTTTCTTGCATGGTGATCTAAAGGAGGAAGTGTATATGGTGGGACCACCGGGATTTGAGTCGAATTTCCAAGGGAAGGTTTGCAAACTCAGGCGATCGTTGTATGGGTTGAAGCAAAGTCCAAGAGCCTGGTTTGATCGGTTCCTCAAGTTCCTGAAACAGTTAGGGTTCCATCAGGGCCAGTCAGATCATACTCTCTTTATCAAAAGGTCAGCTTCCGGGAAGTTAACAGTGATCATTGTATACGTGGACGACATAGTTATCACAGGGGATGATGCTATGGGTGCCCAGGAAGTTAAAGCAAAATTAGCTGCAGAGTTCGAAATAAAAGACCTTGGTCCATTGAGGTATTTCTTGGGTATGGAGGTAGCCCGGACCAAGGGGGAACTCGTGATGTCTCAGAGGAAATACATACTTGACTTGCTGAGGGAAACCGGAATGGAAAATTGCAAACCAGCCAGTACTCCCATGGAATGCAACTCCAGATTGGGAGAAGTCAAAGAGGGAATACCGGTGAATAAGGAAAGGTATCAAAGACTTGTTGGGAAACTCATTTATCTCTCACACACTCGACCCGACATAGCCTATGCGGTGAGCGCAGTTAGTCAGTTCATGCAGAACCCACTGAAACAACATGGAGAAGCAGCAGATAGAATTTTGATATTCTTGAAAGGAACGCTTGGGAAAGGACTTCATATCAAGAAAAACGAGAATCGAAATGTGGAGGTCTTTACTGATGCAGACTGGGGAACATGTGATAAAAATAGGAGGTCTGTCTCTGGGTATTGTTGCTTTGTGTGGGGCAACTTGGTAACGTGGCGTAGCAAGAAACAGACTGTAGTGGCGAGGAGTATTGCAGAGGCCGAGTTTTGTGCCATGGCTCAAGGTATATGTGAAGAGCTGTGGCTAAAACGAGTGCTTGAAGACTTGGGGCAGAAAGTGAATCTTCCCATGAAACTGTTTTGCGATAATAAGGCCGCGATTGACATAGCTAATTATCCAGTCCATAATGACAAAATCAAGCATGTCGAGATCGACAGACACTTTATAAAAGAGAAGATAAAAGAGGGCCAGATTTGCATTCCTTTTACGCCTTCGAGTAGACAAGTTGCAGATGTTCTCACAATGGCCACTACCGGGAAGTGACTTCGTGAAGTTTGTAGCCAAGTTGGGAATGTACGACATACATGCACCAACTTGAGGGGGAGTGTCGAAGTCCCTGTTATTATTATTCTTTGTTGGCAGTGTTGGTCCTAGGGCCTATTTATTAAGTTATAATTCCTGTTTTACCCTTGCTTGTACTATTTCGACATGTGCTAAATATGTTAGAATGAAATAGCACATGTGTTAAATGTGTCAGAAAGATTAGCTTACTGCCTAAACAGGAGTCTGTAATTCTTTATATACATATCAATAAAAGATTTCCTATTCTCTTATACCAACTATTTCAACAATACTGTTCAAGGTCTGTGTTATGCTCCTTATTGTAAAAAGGTTGTTCTTCAAAAAAGGTTACATCACTGGATATGTAAAATCTATTGGTGTTAGGATCAAAGCATTTGAATCCTTTTTGAGATGAAGAGTACCCAACAAAAATATTTTTGACTGCCTTTGGTCCAATTTTACTCCTGTTTTGAGAGTGAATATGTACAAAGGCAGTGCAACCAAAAATTTTCAGAGGGATGGAAGTTACTAGTTTGGAGTAGGGGTAGAACTTAGTAAGGGTTTCAATAGGAGTCTTAAATACCAGAATTCTAGAGGGCATCCTATTAATAAGAAAGGATGCAGTAAGAACAACCTCTCCCCAGTAAGTTGATGGAACATTTTAAGAAAACAAGAGTTCTGGTAACTTCTAAAAGGTGCCTATTCTTCCTCTCTGCCACACCATTCTGTTGAGGGGTGTTGGGACAGGAGGTTTGACGAATAACGCCTCTTTCGGTAAGAAAAGGACCTAAACATGAATTCAGATATTCAGTTCCATTATCAGATCTGAGTATCTGAATTTTGGTTTGAAATTGTGTCTCAATCATTTTGTAAAAACTCTAAAAAAATCTCACTTACATCAGATTTGTGCTTCATAAGATAAACCCAACACAATCTTGTGTGGTCATTTATGAAGGTCACAAACCATTTCTTGTGAGTGAGATTAGGGTTTTTTGATGGTCCCCAAACATCATAGTGTATAAGGTTGTAAGGGGCAGATTCTTTATAGGGCACAAGTTTGTAAAGATTCCTAGTGTGCTTAGAAATTTCACAAAATTGACATTTTAGATTTTCAGCTTTAATACCAGAAAACATAGCAGGGTACAATCTTTTCAGGTACACAAAATTAGGATGACCTAAACGTAAATGAAGCATTTTAATCTTATTACATTTAGCATCCTCAGAAACACCTAAACCCCTAGCAGTCTTCCTTGGTTTGCCTTCAAAAAGATAGAGTCCTTCAATCTTCTTAGCACTGCCAATCTTCTCCAAAGATTCCAGTTCCTGAAACTCACAGTGGTTTGGGGAAAAGTTAACAATACATTTTCTTACCTTGCAAAATTGACTACAGAAAATAAGTTGCAAGACTCATTTTGGGAAATATAAAATAGAGTTAAGAGTGAGATTCTTGTTTAATTTATTTGGTCCCTGTTCCCTCTACTCTAGAACATATGCCATCTGCTATAGTAACAAAGTGTAGTTTATTAGCTTTAGAATAAGTATCAAACAGAGAGACTTCACCTGTCATATGGCTAGAAGCACCTATGATCCAAGTATTCTTACCATTTTGGGCAGCAGCACCAGTAGAAGTATCAGTGTTCTGTTGCATCCTTCTGTCAAAGAGGTGGTTTAAGGCATCCATCTGTTTTTTGGTGAATAAACTTGGTTGATCAGAGGCACTATACCCTTGTTTTTGTTCAGTCCAGTTGCCACCCTTTCTGAAATTCAGATTTTTCTGCAGGTGTGGGGGTTTTCCATGAAGATTCCAGCATGAATCTTTGGTGTGACCCTTCTTTTTGCAGTGGTCACATTGTTGGGTGCTTTTCTGGTCATTTCTTTTGAATGACCCCTTACTTATGAAGGCAGTTTCTTCAGTCACAGCATTTAGAGCAGAATGCTCTCCTCCTGGAGTAGGCAGCACTCCATTCGGTGTAGGTAGAAGGCCTCCCATAACCCTTTTTCTGCTTTCTTCCTTCCTGATGGTAGCAAACGCTTCTAGGATGGTAGGTAGAGGAACCTGTGCCAAGACTCTCTCTCTCTAGCAGCATCATAGATAGGGTTGAGATCACAAAGAAAGTCAAGACCCTTTCTTTGTCAGTCGGTTTCTGGAACAGTAGAGCATCAGATGTGCATTCCCACTCAGTGATTGTGAGCTGGTCATATTCCTGCCACAGCTTTTTGAGTTATAGTACTTGGTGACATCCTGGGATCCTTGCTTGATCTCCTTTAAGTTGGTCCTAATGCCAAAAGCTTGGGCAAAATTTCCTTGATCCGAGTAAGTCTCAGTGATGGTGTCCCAAATTTCTTTTGCAGATTTGGCAAATAGGTGAAGTTTGCCTATCTCATCTTTCATGGAATTGATGAGCCAAGACATTATGGTAGCATTCTTAGTCTCCCAAGTAGAGGAGGCATCAGATTCCTTATCTTCTGGTTTTTTGACATAACCAGTAAGGTAGCCCAACTTTCCACGACCAATGATACACATACGGACTGATTGAGCCCATTGTATGTAATTTGCACTGCCACTTAACTTCTTTGTGGTAATTTGGAGGGTAGGATTGTCAAATCCTCCCATAGAATGAGATAAGGATTTATCAGAGGAAGAGGCAGTAGTTCCAGATTCAGACATATTGAGAAAGAAGGAACAGATTTGCAGAGATTTGCAGGGGAAGATGAAGCGACAGGCTGAATTTTCAGCGCTCTGATACCATGTAGAAAAGATAAGGAGAGAAGAAATGAAGATAATAATATTCTTCTTATTCAGCTGAGTAGAGATTACAAGTATATAAAGAGTTACAATGTGTGAAGTAAAGCTGAGTGGAGTAAATGCTAGTCGGCTCATAAAAGGTAGTTGGGGGTTTTAACGGTAGAAAGCTAATAGTTAATTATCTAACCACTTATATGCTTTATAGGATAGCATTAATAAGTGTTACAAATTAAATAGATTATTATGGTAATAAAAGAGATATAGTTTAATATTAAGTAATATCAACTAATATCTTTGAATCTCAGACAGTTATGCGATACTGTGAATAGTATTGCTAACGCTTAATACAGTGGGATAGTAGAAAAACCGTGTATATGATAAAAAATTATATTAGAATCTTATCGTATTTAATGCGCAAATTAGAATCATATAATGTAATTAGGAATATGAATTAAGAGAAATGCATTCTCGATTTGCAAATATATATTAATTGAATGGACCTCAATTAGACAAATTCCAGATTCAAACGTAATAGCTGTTATAATTAATTAAACCTTTTTCATTTCAAAATGTATCACGGATGAAAGAATCATCCGCCAGATTATTCTTTTGTTTGATAGAATGCAAAGGGTATTTTTGCTGCATTTTCAGTTTTAATACATTGACATTCTTCTCTTCATAGCTATTGTTTCATAGACATACGTGTTGAAGTTTTTAAATATCTAAATTACTAACCTTCCCAACAACTTAAGTTTTTAGGACGCGTGGTTATTCAACATGGTATCGGAAAGGAGTTCATGAGGTCAAATATTTCTGCTAACGTTGCCACTCTATTTGTGCACGTGTTGAACCTTTTTCTTTGGCTTGGTGGGCCGAATGTTGGGCCAGGCCTTTGTATGCCTTTGTGCCCTTTGTTGGTCAGACTCTCTGTTAAACCCCACACATGAGGAGGCATTTTGATATAAATGGAGAAAATACTCAACTCCATAAAATCTTAAGCTTTTGGAAAAATGATAATTCAAAACATGCAAACAAAAAAGTAATATCTTGAAATTTTCATAGACTATAGGAATGGTCTAAGTAGTGATTAGTTGTACTTTTGTGGTTCTGGTTGTGATTATGTTGCTTTCAACTTTAAAGAAATCAAATGGCTTCTTTGTTAGGATTTTTGTCAAAGTTAGCAAATGACAATATACATATAGTGGTTTGTTAATCATTTAAACAAAAACTTGGAAATTGTTGATTATTGAATACTATGTATATGAGCTTTAACTGTATTTTAACAAAGTTTGTGTTAGTCTTTTAATGTAAAATTCAAATTGTTCAGTATGAAATTATGTTGAATCATGATATGTTTGATATTGCATAGGTCTGGTTGTAGCTGTCCATTCTAATGTGGGTGGTTTATTTCCCATTTAATTTCAGATTTGGGATGACATTCACTCTGGTAAAGTGGAGGAGAATAGCTCTCTACTTTTGAGGTTTCTTGTTATATCATTTGCTGAGCTTAAAAACTGGAGCTTTCATTACTGGTTTGCTTTTCCTGCTCTTCGTCTTAATCCTCCTGCAAAACTGATTAATTTAAGGCCAGCAACGGATTGCCTCAGTTCAGAAGAGGTCTTACATTTTTATCCATTTGTGTGCAGTTTTACTCTTAGACTTTGTATGCTGTTTAATTCTGAACATTTTGTGATACGTATAGGCCAAATCCCTACAATCAGCTTGTAATGAATGGCGTAGTGCAAGCTCTACTACAGGTTTGAATTCCGATGGAAAAAGTTGCTAATTTATTGAGCTACTGCATATTATTCATGATCTTATGCAATCTACAGGTGTTCCCTTTTTCTTGGTCTGCTTTGACTCAAATTCTCAGGTTACAATTAGGGATCTCTCATGCTGGGGAGCAAGCCAGAAGGAAGGTTGTAAGGTTTGTACTTGCATCAATTGATGCTTAAAATGCGTAGACATTTGCCATGTGAATGCATATTTATGTTACGGCTCAGCTGTGGTGTAACTAGAAGCATCTTTGGAACAGGTTATATTTGGTTTTTATGACCCATGTCATCTTCCAAAAAAACCCGGCTGGCCTCTTCGTAACTATCTTGTATATATTTATACAAGGCTGGGAAAGGAGAAGATTACATTTTTTTGCTACCGTGAGACTCGTGGTTTGGCGGATTTGAGATCATCTCGTATTGGTGAAGCCATTTTTTCAGTTTCATCAGGTAGATACATTCCCTCCTGTTAACATCAAATTTAGCAAAGGCAATGCTGAACTAAAGCTGATATTGGTGTTTTTTTTAGGATGGAATAATCCTCAAACTCTGCCTGATGCTGATGGATGGGAACTTAACAAAGGGATATCTGTTTCAAGATGTATCAGTCTTTTTCAAACATTTGATCCAACGAGGTAGCCGTTTTGCTTAAACCTTGTAATGGAAAATGGTTTTGTGAATTGTCTTCTTACATCCATTTGTTGTTAATTATAGTTGTTGTGCTTAAACCCTGTAGTTGAAAATGATTATGAGAGTCGTGTTCTTACGTGCATTTGTTGTTAATTGTAGTTTAGCCATATCAGCTGCAGATTTGAATTTGAAGCTGATGAAGTGGCGTGCTCTGCCAGCACTGATGCTTGATTCCTTGATGAGTTCTAGATGTCTCTTACTAGGAGCCGGAACACTTGGGTGCCAAGTTGCTCGAATGCTTGCGGTTGTTGTTTGTAAATATTTGATTGCTGAATACTTGATATCTGATTTCCTTAAGTATGACTTGACGACATTACAAACATATTCATTTTTAGGCATGGGGTGTTCGCAAAATCACGATAGTTGATTACGGGAGGGTTGCCATGTCAAATCCTCTGAGGCAGTCACTGTATACCTTGAATGACTGCTTGAATGGTGGCGAATACAAGGCCGTAGCAGCAGCAAAAAGTCTGAAGCATATTCAACCAGCAGTGGTGAGAATATAGTGTATACAGCGATGTGAATTTGGTAAAATTAGCTTTTTTAACTCGGACATGTTTAATTTGCTTATCAGGAAGCTGAAGGCATTGTTATGGCTATCCCAATGCCTGGGCACCCTGTTTCGTCTGAAGAAGAACCACGTGTGCTTGAGGATTGTAAACGCCTACGTGATTTGATAGAATCTCATGATGCTATCTTTCTGTTAACGGATACACGAGAGAGTAGATGGCTACCTAGTCTTCTTGGATCTAGTGCAAATAAGGTTTGTATTTCTTATTAAAAGAAAAAAAAAAAAAAAAAAAAAAAAAAAAACTACCTTCTTTTAAAAATATTTTCGTTAGGGTTGTATCTTGTATTTGCAGATAACTATCACGGCAGCATTAGGTTTTGAGGAATTCGTAGTTATGCGTCATGGAGCTGGTCCTCTTAGCAAGAATTCAGTTTCACATGTTGAAGCTTTGAAGAAATTGTCTATTGAAGGGGAAGAAGTGCCGTCGGTTTCAAGAATTGAGAGACACAGATTAGGGTGTTATTTCTGCATTGATGTGGTTGCTCCAACTGATGTAATTACATCAAATTCATTCCTCTCGGAAAATGATACTTTCACCACGCTTTTGTAGACCATTATCATGATGGGACACATTGGTTGATATGGGCCATACTCATTGATGAATGATGGTTAACAACTGTGTTGTGGCAGTATCATCAACCCTATCTCCCACCACATTTCTATTTTATTTGTGGTTTGTGTTTTCCATTTTATGCATGTATTGTCTTCATTGATCACTAAATTTTTTTTATTTCCCAGTCAACAGCAAATCGTACTTTGGATCAACAATGCACAGTTACTCGGCCTGGACTTGCTCCTATTGCATCATCTCTGGCCGTCGAACTTTTCGTAGGAATGCTACATCATCCTGAAGGGTACTTGTCACATAATGGATTTTCACCATTTGAATGGAAATTGTTGGTGCTAATAATTTGATTCATTCAATGTCTGTTTTAAAACGCAAATATGCAGGATATTTGCAGATGCTGACCAATCAGATAGAGCTGACCGTCAAAAGACAGAGCAGCCTCTTGGTATCTTGCCCCATCAAATTAGAGGTTCACTTTTCCAATTTTCTCAGTCGACCAAGATTGGCTATGCATCTTCCTTCTGCACGGCTTGTAGCCCCGTTGTGAGTAAAAATCAGACTCTATTTCTAATAATTTAGCTCAAATGCATGCAAATTTTTATGGTTGTGAAAATGAATTGAATGTGTATATCTATAGGTGGTCTCAGAATATCAGAAGAGAGGGATGGATTTTATACTCGAAGCGATCAATCATCCTACCTATTTGGAAGATGTGAGTGGATTGACAGAGCTGCACAAGTCGAGCAACTCTCGTCAACACTTGATTGCTGTATCTGATGGTGAAGATGATGACATTGTCATTATATGATGTAATGATCATCTTCAAACTTATGATTCTTACTGTGTAGCTAGGTGAACACCTTTACAAATTAAGGACTCCAGTCTTATTTCTTGTATCATAAATAAAATAAAATAAAAAAGGTCCCACGTACGTTTTGTGTCGTGCATTTTATCTTTTCATATTGTTTTTTTCTATATTGGTTCCCAAACTATAGGATGATGCTCGGAGGTTGGAACTATATAAATGCCCAGAAATAGAGAACGTATGGTACAATTTTGCCTATTTATCATGGAAAAACGTTCGATAATTAATCCCATATACTTTTTCTTAGAAAAAGAAGAAAAAATATAATAATCCTCACCATAAACAAGATTAACGTTCGAGTAATTCTTGATGTTTAAGAAGACACCGATGCACAATGATACTTGTATTTTACACTAAATCTAACAAGATTTTTCTCCTCAACTTAGTAATTTCGGAATTATGTATGATTAATATAAATTTGGCCAGTGATCAATTAGTGTATGACTAATATAAACTTGGCCGATCGATTAGTTTTTTGGATTTACAAATAAAGTGATCGTCTTTCTACTTCTTGCAAGAAGGAACGGATTCTGCATCTATGAAACACACACTCAGCTACTCATTCCCGAATAGTATCTATGACTCGTTCCCGAATAGTGTCAACGTGAAAGTGATTCGGACAACGCCATTTGCAATCTTTAATGAACACATCAAACCCTATTTTGAAACAAACAAGGAGTCTGTAATCACTTTAGGATTAATATTTATCCATATATGATCGCCTTATTATTTAATAAGATTTCTCAATCACAGAAAATTATGAGAAATACAGAGTAAATTGTTCCTAGTCTTATATGATCGATTCATTTATAAATGCCCAATTTAGATAACCAATATCGACGTGCAGGATAAGAAGGTCACACCATAAATGTTCTGGATGCATTAGTGGTAGTTTAATGAATACACCCTATACTTTGATTAAGTTCACCACAGACTAAACAATTTAAGTGTGTCATCATAAACTTTGATTAGTTGCACCCAAGTCAAGTACCCAAGTGTATAAATCTTTTGCAACTACATTTAATTCAAGAACAAGTAAATCATATTTACATTTCTCTTTTCCTACAGCGTCCTTTCCCTTCCTCTTCAGCATGTCGAGGTAGGTTGGACAGTTCCTCTTCGAATGGCCATCATGGTCGCAGTGGAAACACTTTCCCTTTGGACTCTTGGCACCTTTGGATGGCTTTGCAACTTTCTTGCCTTGCCATTTGGAGACTTAAAGTTCTTCTTCTTGGCTTTCAACTTAGCAGACTTGTTTTTCTTAGCTCCAGAAGTGGAAGCAACATTTGCTTTTGGTTCCTTTTTCACTGTATCGGGCTTCTTAATCCCATTGTTAATCCTTTAAAAATGACAAGTTGATTCATGAGTCTTGTGAGACCAAAGCACAACTTGTTCATAACATAGTTGCTCAGAAAAGGCAGGAATTCAGGAGTAACGGATTAAACGATCATGCTAACTCGTGTGCCCTCATCAACCGTTGCTCCATGGGTCTCGGCCTCAAAAATTAGGTGAGCATGTTCATAACATGTCTCAGTACAGTCTGGTTGGGCTGCATTTTGACGGTCATTGTAGCCATGATGACCTGATGGCATGCTTGCTCAGAAGGGGGCCCAAACATTTTGACGGCCGAACCAACCATCTCATAAGTTGTAGCCATGTTCTCATGCTTAGTCCGAATCGCAATGGACATCGTCGCTAAGATAATCCCACGGGCATTGTTGTTATCATTATTCCATTTCTTATAAGATGCAATATCAGCAAGACCGCATTCTGCCATAGGCTTAGGAGGACAATCCTCCACGAGGACGTAATTGATGTTTACGAATGTGAGAGAGACATAAAGGTTTGACTTCTACTTGCTATTGTTATTGCCGGTTATTTTTAGGTTTAGCGATTGTGAGACATGAGCGGACATGATTGCAGAAAGTAGATAAAGTAATATTAATTACTAATCATACACCACAAAATAATTATTTTAAGAATTATAAACGTGATGTAGTATGTTTATCCAACCAATTCCCGATGAATTTGACTTTACATATGTAATGTCACCGGAGGGTGAGATCACTACAAATGATGGCCAAATCGAGATAATCTCGAGTTGGTCAATTAAATATCATAAACATCTCATGTAATTCATTTGATTACCAACCACATCTTTTGTTCAGACTAGACTTTCTTAACCATCAAGTTAGTCCTTGTGGGTGTGACCCACTATCTTGGCTTTCAGTATTGCCTCTAAGGGTGCCGCCGAAAGGTTAGGTCACAACCGCAAGGTCAAGCTGACATCATGTCCTTCATAAACTAAGCATTGAATATGATAGGGGTGAAAGCAATCCGGAGTGAGACAAAGTCAAAGGGTCACGAGACGTCACGCTTCTCTCACGATACTTTAATTGACAGTGGAGACCGTAGGATTTATTGTGATAATTCCATCTCCCATTCACTATACCATTTAATTCAATCCTATTGAATTATTTCTTACTTTTAGAAAATGGTACGGGATTTAATTAATAAATTGTAATCTATGTGGTCAATTAAAGTCAACAATTATTTTAATTTTTTCTAACCTATAATTACTAACCATTTCCTATATGAGAAAGTTGAGGCCCATGTAAACAATTTATCCACATTAATCTTACAATTAAATCAATGTCTGTTTTTTATATCTCATATAAAATAAAACTACCTGAAACATAAGAGTGAGATATATGACATCGTAAAATTTTCACATAATTATCCTAGTCATACAACTAACACATAGATCATTGAAATTGCATAAAAATAACATTTGACAGATGGTTGATGACCTTTTATAACTATTACAATTTGATAGCCAAAACCCTCTTGATGTATCTCTAAAACTCTTTCTGGAATATTCTAGATCAACCTGCAACATTCTGGAACCTCCTGAGACATGCTAGGGCCAAAGCTAGACAGTCTGGACATGTCCAGGGTCGCTTTACCGAGGGGTCTGTTCGGTTCAACGAGCCACCTCTTCACTAGATCCACCAGACAATGCAGATTCATCATCAGCAGGGTACCACCACTTGATTTCGTAATAAAATCAAGTAAATCTACCAGAAGTGAATCTAAGTATAATAATTATTACAAAACAAGGATTACATCATCAAAACCAAAAGCCTATACATCAAATCTAAAGGGAAATTCACCAAATCCAAAATTTTCATCTCATGGATCCATTCGCCACAACATTCAAAGATCTATGCTAAGAATTCAAGATAGAAAACAATTTTATCACTAATATGCAAAGATAATCCCCACTCTTATCATTATTTAACAAATACAGGACTGAAAATCGAGCAAAACCAACATAAAACTCTGATACCACATGTTGGATGTCCCAGAACATGTCCAAGATCCAAATCCTAGACACCTAAGTCTCTTAACCGAGGAGTATGGTCGGTTCATCGAGCCGACCTGAACTTGAATGACCAAAAAACAGTTTCTGGGATGTTCTGGACTATGGTCAAATCAAATACGCATCAGAAAAATATTTACAACTCGAAATCAAAACAAAACTTGTATTTATTAAATAATAAACATCTCATGCAAAGGAGGTTTAGTAAATATACCAACACTTGGAGTAGAAGATGATGGCGATGTAGAGACAGTGAAATCCAAGATATTCCAGCTTGATTTTCACTACACTTAGAGGTGAATCCAATCTCAGAGCCACTCCAAGAATCCCAGATTAATTACCCAAGAAAAGATCATATCTTTTGCTTTGAATATTTTGAATATGTTGTGAAGACCTTAGAACCTTAATTCTTGACAAAGTGGTGCCCCATTTTTAGAAGGAATGATTAGGTTTTCATCTTATGAAAGCTTCCATAGATAGAAAAGTTTAGGACTTAAGTTGGGGCATTTTGTAATGTAAAATTTACCAAAAATAGTTTAATTATGTATTGGCTTAAATGCCCTTTGAGACATCCGTACTACTTTAGAAAATAATAAGACTACTTAATCAAGTTAAGTTAGGCACAATAAAGCAGTCTTTTGTTTAATCCAATTAAATGACTAGCCTGATATTTTTTTAATTAATTTATTACTTAGCCACTTTTTATAGTAATATTAAATTAAAACAATCTTATTCAATTAATTAATATTTTTATCATATAAATAATCCTTGACTATTTAATGTCATATAGAAACAATTTTTCATATACACTCTAATACTTATTCGTTAGGAAAACTACTTTTCAATTTATTCGAGGAGTGCTTACAAATGTGAATTGCGCGAGATAAGCCGGGGACCATGGGTCTACTATATCCAGAAGCTTCAATGATCTGAGTGACCAACCAAATACTTTAGTCTAATAACTCATCATTAATCTCGGTGTCGTTTTACCATAGACCCGAGATTGCCCTCTTCCGGTATATAGAACATCTTTACTCCACTTACTCATAGAAGTTACCGGGCACCCACTGATATAACCCTTACCTATAGATAACCCTCCATAGACAGTTCGTATACAGAGCAAGGTAATGTCCGTAAGACCTCTCAATAACTTTATATCCTCGAACCACCATTGATTTACTAGTGACCCATATCCATTTCATTTTATCAAAGGTGTGCATGATCAATCAGTTCCAAGATCAACACTCAAGGGAACTGTCAATGTACTTCTTCTTACGAACGAAAAAGTCTTTTTACGAAGGACTGGACTCCATCTTTGTGAGTTACATTCCTATTTATCGATCCCTGAATGATGCTGAGATGGTCGGGATAAAGGAAGGCACTACTTGGCCAACCATACTGCCAAATTAAACAACACCATGAAAAGACATAAGTCTATAATCACCACATGATTAAGATTAATCCATAAATAGTCATCTTCGTGATTCGGTTAGAATCTCTTGTTATGGATTTAGTACGATCATCATATTGAATCAGTCCAGTCTTACTTGGACCATTCTATGTATAAGTGCAATCACTAAAGTGTCCAACACCGATGGCCCAGATCAGACAGTCACACTCGAAGTGTTTTGGGGAGGGAGAGGGAGATTAGAGGACTGAGGGGCACTTTTGGGTTGTGCGTGTGATGATGTTGGATTTTTTCGGGTAACAAATCTGGGCCGTATTATCCGAATGAGAATCTATTCAAGGTATAGAAACGGGAAAAGATGTGAACGAAAGGTAGTTTGTGTATGTTTTAGACTGAGCCTGAGATAATGTATCTCATGTTGCCTACGTATCATGTGTCTCAATCAGGAATCAAGTATTTGTAGTTCCTTAGGATTGTTTATATAGAGGGGGCATGTGCCTTAGGCCTGCATTGGTCGTGTCCTTGTTGGAATCTGATTTCGTGTTCCCTGAGAAATGGATAATTATGATTTGATCCCCTTGATTGTAGGAGATAATCACGATATTTTGAAGGTGTGATCAGAGCCTTTATGAATGAGGATTATTTCCATGTTTGTCCGTTATATGATGAATGTGGGTCACTCCGTCTAAGGGATACTTAGGCCGACCTACGTCGAGTCCCTTAGGCTAAGAGGCCCGAGCTACACTAGTTGAGCCCTAGCCGACCTGCGGTGGACCGGGAAGCTAGCCGAACCGACCTCCCACATGAGGTTTAACTTGGTTTGTATTTCTTTATTACTAGGTTAATATGGAGATGACATGTGGTGAGGTACTAGTTCGACCTCCGTCATAAGCCCCCCAGATCTGGAAAGGTTGTGGCTCAGCTCGGTCATCTAGACTTGCAGCTTTTCAAACAATTAACTTGCCAGGTGGCAGGGATGCCATTGTGACACTGTCATAACTGTATCGGGATTCGAGGCATCATTGCCCACTCATTTTAATTGTAACTTGTTTCGAGATGTGTTTGGGGCTTATAACCTCCGTCACGTCTGTCGTTTCATTATGTTGTTATTAACTCGGAAGATTCAGGCCATTGACGACTGCTCTTCCTCCTTATTCAATTATCTTTACAAGTAAGCTGCCATTCTGCTTTTACTTGCATTTTCTTCTCCGTTTGTGTCTATTTCTAATTGACCCCTAGACGGTAGAATCCCATATGGCCGTCATAGGCAGTGAGGGCGTCAAATCGATCCTGTCTCTAGGAGATTTGGACTAAATTTGCAGCCTATATGAGATAGATAGGGATAGGTACGACCCTAGGATTCCTTATGGACCTAACAATTTTACACATTAACCCCCGGAAAGGTATTGCACTGTTCACCGGGAAAACTTCGAGGTTGGTCTCGGGCTTCCCCTATGTCTGGCCTACATAGCCGTGCTTCGTCATTACGAGCTAGGAACTGCTCAGATAGCTCCCAACAGGGTCAGAGCCATTATGGGGTTCGCCATATGGTTCTGGTTGCTCGGCATCAAGTTATCGGTACGATGGTTTAGGTATTTTTACCACCACGTGAGGGTGAAGGACCATCCCGGACGGTATTACTTCTCCCGTAGAACCGGGCGCTCGAGTGATGTTCCCATTAGCCCTAAGGGAAAAACATCCCACAAACAGTGGAAATAACAGTTCTTCTTCATCCAGCATGAAGGTTATCCGGAGTTGAGTTTGTGGAATTTGGGGGAGCTTCTTAGAGATGACTTCCTATGATTAGTGACGACCTACATGAGGGAATTCATGAATCGGGTTACTCCATTGAGGTGGAGGAGCTGGACAGCGAAATGATTGATGCTGCTTGGCTAGAAGATGCGAGACCTAACCCATATGTACCCCTTAATGAAGAGGAAAGGGTTATCTGTAGGGTTTTCCTCCTTTCGCTTTATGCTTTACATTTGTACTTATCTGTTTCTTTAACTAATAGCTGCCATGTCTTGTTTGTAGTGGCTGATTTCGCAGAGCTGCTAGCTGGTGCTGAGAATGAGGCCGAGGTCAAGCAATCTGAGCAGAGCCTCGACTCCGAGAGGACAGAAAGTGTGGAGCCTCCTCCTACCCAGCCTCCGGGCATAAACCTAGATGTTGCGGGAGCAGATCCATCTTCCTCCCAGTCTGTGCCGGAGGAGGTAGATCTGACGACCCTAGATATATCTGATCCGGAGGGGAGAAAAGTGGAAGGCCTTCGTCTTCAAAAGAAAGGCCGATCAGGGGTTACTCTGGACCCTCAAGAGGGTAGGCCAAACAAGAGAAGTCGAACTGGAGCGCCTCGTGAGGGAACTCAGAGGCAAGATCGAGAGGAAGATGTTGCTTCTGGGCAAGAGCGGCTCTCAAATGTCGGACGATGAGTTATCTGTGGTCGGCTTCAGGTCCATGGAATTTGTGAGTCTCCTTTCCCTTCACGTTTTATGTTTATAATTTGGTAGTATTTCTTATGTTTGTTATTTGATTTGTTCAGGGAAGTTTTCCGGAGGCTGGGAAAGGCTTCTGCTGACATTGTTGATCAGAAGAAGAAGGTTGCCGACCTGCGGGAGGGTCGAGCAAAACTGAAGGGCTCTGTCGAGTCCCAAGGCATGGAGATAAAAGATCTCTAGGGGCAGCTCCAAGCCAAGGAGGCCGACCTGAATTCCATGGAGGACAAATTTTCTAAGGAGAGAAGGGAGTTGGAGCAGGCCGCGGCCAATCTCCAAGCTAAATTGACAGAGCTAGAAGCTGTTATTCCAGTTCGGGCTGCTGAGGCCGTTCGGGAGTATAAGGCTTTGGAAGACTTTGCCAATGATTTGAAGCTACTGATTGTCCCAGTCTTGAATCATTGCTACACTCAAGGTGTGGAATACGTAAAGGGTCATTTCCTGTCCATGTCAAAGACAATCTTCCCACGAAGGTTTTTTATAAACCTAGGATGAGATTGGTCTATGACAACCGTCTGAAAGACTTTAAAGAAGGAGTGGACATCGTGTCCAAGTACTCCAAAAAGTCTTCGGTTGCTCCAGCTCGGCTCCTACCTCTTCACAGCCACAGCAAAATCCGACTCAAAGGCTTAGTCTAATAGGGTTTATGGGTTTTGTATGTTTTGTTTTGAACTTTTTCCAAACCCATTGTAATTTTGTTGACTTAATAACAAGCCGCTTTGTTATGTACTTTCTTTAAGCACTTTACTTTGAGTAATTTTTCAATTTAAAGTATAATTTGTTGAGGTATCTTGCCCCCCAGTATGCCGTGCTTTAACTTATAGTTTTAGGATGACATACTCATGTTTTTGAGTGTTTTTGTTTCGATCTGACCTACGGAGCTTAGTCGTAGAGCGTTGAGTCTGACCTACAGAGATCAAATGTCAGATTTAACGATGAGTCAGAAGTTTGCTTACTTTTTAGCTGACATATGTTTGTTGAGTCCGACTTGTAGAGCTCAGATGTCAGATTTAGCGATGAGTCAAAAGTTTTGGGCTTTTTAGTTGACATATGTTTGCTGAGTCTGACCTGCGGAGCTCAGATGTTATATTTAGCGACGAGTAAGAAGTTTTCTGACTTTTTAGCTGACATATGTTTGCTGAGTCCGACCCGCGGAGCTCAGATGTCAGATTTACCGATGATTCAGAAGTTTGCTAACTTTTTAGCTGACATTGTTTGCTGAGTCCGACCTGCGTAGCTCAGATGTCAGATTTAGCGATAAGTCATAAGTTTGTTGACTTTTTAGCTGACATGTGTTTGTTGAGTCCAACCTGCAGAGCTCAGATGTCAGATTTAGCGATAATTAGAAGTTTGCTGACTTTTTAGCTAACATATGTTTTCCGAGTCTGACTTGCGGAGCTCAGATGTCAAATTTAGCGATGAGAGTAAGGTCCGTCCTGCAAGGCTCGGCTTGTATGTTCTGTAGACTTAATTAAAAGCATTAACAATGGAAAGAAAACATCATGTTGGAATAATGCAAACTCGGTACTCACTGATCACAATATATTTAGGCAGTTGTTCAAAATTGGAAAGACTATAATGAAATTACTAGAATTAAAAATAAATCATAAATGACCAGAACCTGCCGAGCCTCTTAATTCAAGACCACACTCTTGCTTTTGATTGTGGCAGCATAGAAACTTCTAGCTACCTTTACGTCCCTGATATTGCGATGAATACCATGTTTGCGGTAACAGTGATATATTGAGGATATGAGGCTGTGTATGTGTGATTCTCCGGAGAGAGTGCGGTGGTGAACAAGAACAAGGCTGTCGGATTATAGCTCACAAGAGATTCGACAAATTGATAGAGTAGCTCTGTGTATATTAGTTCTTGGATCATTTCTATTACATTGTGATCCCATATTTATAGGCTAAGACTAAGTCGGTTGGACTAAGTCGGTTTACTGTTCATGATAAGACAATTAAATAGATATAATTAGAGATAATCATATAGATAAATACAAGTGGACCGGCCCGCTGTCTAGATAAGTATGGCAGACAGCGGACGGCGGACTCATATTTGCCTTGTCTTGATATCAGCTTGACCATATAGGTAGAAATCACACGGAGAGGAGGAGTCCGGCTTACGACCAGCGGACATGATCCGACTTACTATTAGCGGATTGGACCCGGCTTACAAACGGCGGGTAGAATCCGGCTTATGAATGCGGACTGAGAGGATAGAGACCTCATATCTTTGTTATTGGGCCATGGTAGTAGGCCCAATCTAGGTGAACAGGGCCCTGTTCCGGTTTGGGTATATCAATGCCCCCCTACTCTGTGCCTGGCATGCCCGCCAAGGCGGAGAGTAGAGTTCCTAAGGATGAAGTTACCCTGACGTTGCCGTTTGTGACAAAGATACCGATAATAGCTACCGGGCTTAAATCAGTGTTGATATTGCATTGCAAATTACTGCTAAGTGTTGTGCATTGTAACGAACAGGCTTAATCGCCGATAACGCTCTATCGGGCTTAAAGTGCCGTGCATGAAGCGACGAGCTTAGATGGCCGTAAGCCATGTTAAGTGGAGGCCGTCAGTAGCTTGACGAAAGGTCGTTGACCCTAATAATATGAGGCCGTAGGCTATGTGATGTTGAGGTCGCCAGTGGGGACCAGAGCAGTTGGAGTTGTAACGGACGTAGGGGTTCATGAAGCGCCACGTCGGTTACGTTTACTGACACGACGTTTGACATGAACCGTCATCTCTTCTGATTGGCCAAGAAGACTCGGTAACCATTCCCAGCAATGATGGCATTTGAATTTCAAAAACCCAAACGTCATTTCCCTCCATTCTCTGTCTATAAATAGAGGCATACTCTCTTATTATTACACTTTCTGATTTTCTAAGCATTTTTCTGGCAAGGTAGCGAAGAGATTCCGGCGAAGACAAGCTATTTCCGGCAATCACGTAGTTTCAGATTAAAGACAACACCCTTCATCCTCTTTTCATTAATCAGGTATGAATTCAAATCCCTTTACAACTTTGTTGTTTTGATTTTACTTCAATTTTGCTTTTCCCCTAGCTAGAAATCTGAAATGCTGTAGAGTCGTATTTGTGGTTTAGGGTTTTCCGGATGAACACTATAAAATCATCCCTTTATGCTTCTGCGTGCTTGTGCTCCTTTTCCCAGAAATCCCTTTGTAGATAGATACTCCGATTGTAGCCATTGTCAATGTTTGAGTGTTTAATTTTGCTTGGGGTTTTTTCTGGGTTGTCTGGGGAACTTTTTCTGGGTTTGTATGGGGTTTTTTCTGGGTTATTTTGTTTAAGGAAAATGGAGGGGCGAGGTGTCGGGATGTGATTACTCTCACTTCGGCCCGATTTCCATGTCAGGGTGATTATACTGATCCACCTCGCCCTTTTTGTTTTCCAGAATGTCTTCAGAGTGCACCTTGTCACAATCGGATGAAGAAAACCGGGCCGCTGCCGGCTATGGGTCTGAGGAAGTCAGTATGGAGGAGGCTAGCTCAAGCGACGCAGAGGAGAGAGTAGAAGAAGAAAGAGGAGCAATTGACGTTGATTCTGACTCGGGTGCTGAAGTAGGTGATGAGGAAGTTGCAATAATTGGTGAGGGCGCCACTGGGGGTGAGATCGAGGATGAAGATCGGACGGCGCTGAGCGACCTTATTGATTGGATCGAAAGAGTGGTATCTTCAGGAGCCGCTGCCCGCAGCGCGAAGCTCAAGGAAGCCGTGGAAACCGTGCCGGTGTCAAAAAAGACAGGTGCGTCAAAGAAACCTTCGGCGGCTAGGAGAGCCAGAGCGGCCAAGGAGTTAGTCGTGTCAGATGAACCCGAGAAAAAGAAGAGGCCGCCTAAAAAGAGGTCAATTGCCATCGAGATGGAACTTGCGGAGCAGAAACGTGCTGACAGCAACCTTATAGCTCGCTGGCACGAGTTCCGAGATGAACTTGATTATACGTCAGCGGTGACTGCTTATGACATTTCGGATGACTATCGATTTGTCAACATGGGTGCGACGAACGTGTCGCAGACGTGCGGTCGGGATACCGAGGATTTTTTGTGGCTACATTATGATCACTTAGTCGCCGGACTTAGGCCGCTCTTTGACCCGTTTTTCATCACGTTCATGGAGGAATTAAAGGTTATGCCTTGCGACCTTAGTTTGGGGGTAGCCCATGTGGTGATGTCCTTTATCATAATCAATCGGCTTCGTGGTCGTGAACCATCGATGGCGGCGCTGCTATACTTTTATGGCATCAACAGAAAGGGCGACGCCGGACAGATTCAACCCCGGAGCCGATCGAGCAGTGGCCGACCGCGTCTTTTGTTCGATCTTCCCAACAAAGTTACGGATTGGGACAAGAGGTGCATGAGAATCGAATCCCGAGTGGGATGGCCATTTCAAAAGCTCCCCGTGAACTCCGTGCTGACCGATCACTTAAAAGATATCCCAACTCAGGATGACGATGATGAGTTTATAGCGGAGCTCAAGGAGTTGCTCGGGTTTGTTCGCAAAGGTGTCGAACAAGACAGAGCCTTTAACTGGAGGTTGCTCCTAGATGATAGCGAACCTTACCTCAGAATGGCCGGCCTGCCTGCAGCCGGCATCGGGAATCCTTTGGTGGTCGTTGACTCCTTGCCCACTGATCCCGATTGGTATAGGGAGTGTCACCATGGCAAATGCATGCCATCCCAATGTAAAGTTTGTTTTGGCAACCCTTCGTTCCGGGCGCCGAGTATGATTTTTCCTTGTTTGTTTTTGATAATGTTTCTTTCATTTTTGTTCTTCTTCATTATTTTGACTGCTTCTAACCATTGTTGCCCTTTGCAGGTTCCATGGATGCTCTAGAACAACGCAGTCACTTGACAACCATCAAGACTACCGGCGAGGTCGCTCCCGAAGGTCAACATCCGGAAAGGGGCGGTTGGAGCCTCAGGGTCTCGGGCTGGGAAGTCAGCTCTTCCACCAGCGAAACAAACGGTGGAGAAAGCCACGGCGGGTAAGATCCTCAAGCAAACCACCTTGACCAAACCGCCGACGGGCGATAAGAAAAAACGGGCTGCCGTTGAGGAGGTTGACCCCGCAGGAGGTGTTAGCGGCGTGCACGATGCCCCCCCCCACTACCCAAGAAATCCAGAACAGACGATGCCCAGAAGAAAGGCACCGTTGATAAGGCCAAACCTTCTGACAAAGGCAAATCTGTGGCCGATAAGCCATCCCCTGTGGGCACAACTGCTATGGTGCCCTTTTCTGGTGTACCCGTCGGACCTCAGGGTCATCCGGCGGTTTGGTTGGACAGGGAGTTTATGCGCCAGCTTCTTCTCGACATGTCAGGCGATGACAATTTCTAGGGTGATTGCCGATATGGCCCCGCTGAGACACTTGCGATGGAGTCTTCCTAACGACATCCAACTGGAGGTCGGCCGTGGTATTGTGAACAGAATTGTGCTGGCTGATCAGACTGACCCTCGCCGCACCTTCCTGAGAAATATCAAAGATCTGTGGGGCCTGTTCAGGACCACGGTGAGCATGGTAAACCTCTTTTCTTTCTTTGCTTTGTTTTTATTTACCCCTTTGCATTCTGTCCTGTCTAACTGATCGGCATTTTCTAAGTGTCCAATCTCACCGGCAGTGTACCGGGTCAACTGTAGCCTAGAATTGGTGAGTCAAGGTCGTATCCCACAGGGAATCTGGTCGAGTACCAAAGTCGGTCTTGTCCCTAGTTCAGGTCAACACAAATATTGAACATGGTGATTTGTCAGATCACCGGTTCTACAAACTAAATATACACAAAACAAATATTTAAAACTATATAAAAGAGATAGCCGAGCTATGATCCAACCAACTACTCTCTAACCCTAACTCGTTTCGGAAGTGTTTCGACAAACTCTAATGTTCTCGGCATCATTGAAGGGTGTCGTCTCCTGTTTCCGAAAATAGACATTAATTCAATAATCTACCCTCTTATGTTAGGTTCAACAGTCCACCTCGTTGTCACTCAAAGGGTGTCGTTTCCTAATTCCGAGTATAGACATTAATTCAATAATTTACCCTCCTATGTCAGGTTCAACAGTCCGCTGACCGGATTTAACTGACCCCACACGGTCTACGATCTATGAGACGCTCGTTAACAACGATATAAACCTCACACACGAAACCGAATCTGAACAACTCAGTCGGTTTTACAGGGTGATCCTAGAACCCCTTTTCCCGTACCCTCTCACAAAATACATATGTAAAGAAGCCACGTGTGATACGATTATCGAGTCGCGAGTTCAACAATCGTCATTAGGCATAAGTTCTAGAACAAAAACAACATCGAGAATCTAACAATCAACACATCAAAACACTTCGATCAACAAGCTAAGGTTCGATTTCGAAGGCTATCACATAACTCGACTATCGGGAAACTAGCTACTCATCATAACAAGAAAAACAACAAGAACACAACATCAAAGCTAACATAAACCATGATTGAAAGCAAGAGCAAGAAATGAAAATGAAATACCGAATATATTATGCCGCAGAAAATCGATCCACCGAACGAAATCCCATCAATAACGCGTCAAGCTATCTTCGAGAATCAACGGATTACAACGATCTACGACTAATCTAAGCAAATATACTTCTAAACTAAGCTAATCTAATGAAAACCGCAGAAAAAGTGTAGAAAAATCGATCTAAAAGAGAAGGGCTTTTATCTAGATCAAAATGAGGGGGTATTTAAAGTGTTTTTTCAGATCGGGGCTGCTAGGCGGGCGCCTGTGGTGACGGGCGCCCGCCCGTCAAATTATTTCCTTCACAAATTCGATCAGCAACTTTCTGAGCCAAAAACGCATTCACGGGCGCCCGCCTGTCTGACACACCTTCAGTAAATCAGTCATAGCTTTGCGTGTAGACCTCCAAATCAAGTGATTCAAAATGCATTGGAAAGCTGATTCAAATGTCTACAACTTTCATGAAGATGTCCAGTCCAGAAAATTCCTATTAGGTGGATCAAGATGCAGATCAATGGAAGGTATGGTTGTAGTACCACCGCGTTTTGATCCGTTTGAACGTTTAAGCTTCGGGCACACGTTCCAATCCTCGTATCTCGCCTTCCGGACATCTAAAACACGTAAGTCCTGTACAAAATCACAACAAATACCACACATAATCCCTACAGGACACTAGGGTGACCGAGAGTGTAGTAAATTACACCGAAAAAGACCGAGAATCCCGGACTTTACGTCCTAGGTCCCGAAATGATAACCAAGGTGTAAATACATCAAAATACAACCAAATGTCCCCGGAAACATATAAAATGAGGTATAAATGGGGTATAATCACATAGAAAATGATAGTCAATTTGACTCTCATCACTAACCCCATTGTATTATGTCATTTTTAGGTCGGCACAGGCTTGCCGCAGTTCAAAAATGATTATAGGAATACTATATCGTCGAGTGCTGATGTTAACAAGGTGTTGGTTGACACCAGCAAGGATCTGGTTGCTGCTAAAGAGGTCAGGGCCAATCTGAATGTCCGACTGAGTGCTGTGGAGGCCAAAATTGTTAAACTTAAGAAGCAGCTCGCTGAGGTGAGGAAGGAACCGTGAGAAGCTCAAAAGAACTCTGAGCGTTTGGAGAAGCTTAATGCTGAACTTGCAGAGCAAGATAGGTCGGCTGCTCGATCTATGAAAGATATGCAGCTTAAAGTTAAGGAGGCCCAGGCCCACTGGAAAGCCGAGCAAGAAGTGAGCGAGGATCTGAGGAAACAGTTGGCGGACTTGAGCTTAAGCGTCCAGGATCAGATTGAGGCCACGCGTACGGCTGCTGCTGGAGACAACTTTCTAATGGGATATGACCAAGGGTTTTATCACATCGTAAGGTGCACGTGGGTGCGCGGTGGCGAGACTCCAGACCTCGAGACCTTGCGGGGATTGGATCCTTACTCATCCATTTTCTGACCACTTGAGGGAATTCCACCCGCACATTCCTTTCTCCGATGTCGAGCTGCAACGATATATCCAAAAATGTGCTCCAGATTGGGAGGTGCCCCCTGTTGAAGAGGAAAATCTAAGGGAGCTGGTGCGTCGAGCTACCCAAGTTCCGGCTGAAGAAGAAGCACAAGCTGCTGAAGATGCCAAACAAACTGAGCAGACCGAGCAAACTAAGTAGGACATAAATGCTGATAATTTGATGCATCATTCTCTTCGACCTGAGAACGTTGGCGACGATAGTATGCGGCCAGAAGACTCTTAGATTTGCTTGCTCTATTTTGTAAAAACAGTATTTTGATTTCGCATTTGTATAACTCTTTTCATTTCCGCTCTTTATTTGTAATAACATTTCATTTACTGTTTTTCTGAATGAAGTTTCTTCTCTTCTCGCCTGTGTTTCCGTATTTTTTGCTTGAATTTACTGTATAAAACGAGTCCGGTGTGATAGTATCCTCCGGTACCCTTTGTTTTAGATAAGATTCAAAGTCGATAGCGGACGGTCCTATCTTGAAATATGACCTCCTTGAATCTTATCTAAAATGACTGCTCGCTCACATATATGAATTTTCTGGAGGGTGGCCCCCTTGTTGGCTAAGAGACAAACGGACCTCTCTGAAATAAGTGCCCGAGAGTAGTGCGAAAATTTATCAGAAAACCCCCCTGTTTTAGACGAGGTTGGAGTCACGAACTTGTCCGATCGTAGTTGTTTGAAATTTTTCCGAATATGGCCCCTATTTTTAACAAAGTGCAAGCAAACTCCAAGCTCTTTGTTGAAAATTTTCTCGAAAAATCACCCTTAATACGCGTAGCGGACATCATTGAAGCATAAAAGATAAATGTAAATTCGGGTTTTATTAAGTTCGACTCATCCCGCTAGATTAGTGAAGATTATAAGTAAGCAAGAAAACCTAACCACTCCGTTGTAAATGAGAGGATAGCCATAACCCTAACCGAATATTACATGTAATACCTTTTGAGGTTGTCCACATGCCACGGCCTATTGAGCTCGAAACCCTCTTGATTTTTAAGGACGTAAGTCCATTTCTTGATCTCTCTTGTGACTTGGTAAGACCTTCCCAGTTCACCGTAAGTTTACCCTTATCGAGGTCCATACCAGTGGCTTTTCTGTTTCGAAGAACAAAATCCCCGATCTTAAATGAGTGGTCGCGGATTCGCTTATCGTGTTGTTGCTTAGCGAGTTGCTTGTAGTTCACCAACCGATGGTATGTTGCTAGTCTTTTCTCTTCCGCTAGATCTAAGTCGATATGCTTGTTTAGCATATTGGCCATGGGATCATATACCGTGACCTGATACTTGGGAGCGCCATTTCGATGGGAGTCATGGCCTCCAACCCATAAGTGAGAGCAAACGGTGTTTCTCCAGTGGCTGTTTTAATTGTGGTGCGGAGTGCCCATAATATGGCGGGCAACTCATCAACCCATCCACCCGCTTTTACTTTCTCGTCGACGCTCTTCTTGAGCATTTTTATTATTTGTTTATTGCCGGCCTCAGCTTGACCATTACTCTGGGGATACGCAACGAATGATTGCCAGTGCTTGACATTGAATTCTTTGCAAAAATTTGAGAATTCCTTCCTGAATTGTGGTTCGTGATCTGATACCACTGCTCGCGGGACACCAAAACGAGACCATAGCTGATCATGTAGAAAATAACCTGCGTCATTGGCACCTATTCTGACCATAAGCTTGGCCTCGATCCATTTCGTGAAATAGTCTACAGCCACTATGATAACTTTGCATCCGCCCCTTCCAGGCGGGAATGGTCCGATTAGGTCGAGTCCCCACATGTCAAAAGGCCAAGGCGCCACCACAATTCTCTATTCAACTGATGGTATTCTTGGGATGTCCGCATGTTTCTGGCACTTTGGACATTCTCTGACTAGCTTCTCTGAATCCTTAAGGATTGTCGGCCAGTAATACCCTGCCGTGATAACTTTCTGCGCCAAAGAGCGACAAGCGTGGTGGCCCCCACACACTCCTTGGTGAAGTTCGATGAGTATTTTCTTGCTTTCCTCCTCGCGGACACATCGTAACAAAGGTTTTGTGACGGACCTCCTATAAAGTGTTCCGTCATTTATTATGTACCTGGCCGCTCTACTTCTGAGTGCGTGAGATTTATCTGCCTCGCGGGTAGGGTGCCCGATCGTATATAAGTTTGAATCTCGTCAATCCAACATGGAGTCAGCGTTGGTGCATCGATCTCCATGATTTCTGTTATTTCGATGGCGGGTACAGCAAGATACTCTATCATTATTGAAGGATCTGCAATTTCCTCCTCGAGAGATAGCTTAAAGAGATAGTCTGCTCGCTCGTTATCCTCTCTTCGAACTCTGGTGAATTCTTAATTGTTGAAGTCGGCCCTTAATCGTCAGACAATCTCACCGTACTTTTCGAGAATGCCGCAACACATGCCATAGTCCCCTAGATTTGGTTGACGATTAGTTGAGAATCACAGTAGACTTAAACGTTTTCCACTTTCAGCTCTTTTGTGAGTTTGAGTCCGGCTATAACTGCTTCGTACTCGGCTTGATTATTCATGGCCGGGAACGCGAACCTTAGTGATTTTTCGATTTCCTCTGTAGTCCCGGGCTCCATTAAAATAACACCGGCTCCACAACCATTTCGACTTGATGCCCCGTCAACATATAATTGCCAGCATTGATCGGGCTTGTTCGGGGCCGCGGCGGTCCTAATGATACAGGCGAACTTGGTTGTGGCGAGCTGAAACTTGTCTCAACGATAAAATCTGGCAATACTTGAGCTTTGATAGCTTTCCTAGGTTGATACCGAATATCGAACTCAGTGATTTTGATATCCCATCGCAGTAGACGACCTGAAAGGTCGGGCCTGTGTAGTATCTGGCGCATTGGACTATATGTTAAGACAATTATAGGTAAAGTAGCCCCTGAGTTTGAGGGCAGTGATAACAAGCGAGTATGCTAATTTTTCGACATTAAAATAGCGACTATCCACCGGACTGAGAGCCTTACTTACATAATAAACAGGATTTTGGAGGGTTCCGGCTTCCTTGACAAGAACGGCGGCAACAGCCCGGTCCGAGGCCTCCAGGTATAAAAACAAAACATCTTCCGCTACATGGCAAACCAAAATAGGCGGCTTCCCCAGATATTCTTTCAAAGCTTGAAATGCCTGCAAACATTCCGCACCCCATGCGAAGGTTTTATCCCCTTTGAGTATGTTGAAGAAATGGAGACATTTTTCCGCTGATTTCGAGATGAAGCGACCCAACGCGATGATTCTGCCGTTGAGCCTCTGAACTTTATTGATGGCCGTAGGTTCTTGCATGTCGAGCAAAGCCTGTATTTTTTCTGGATTAGCCTCGATGCCCGGACGACTAACCATAAACCCGAGAAACTTGCCTGCCTTGACACCAAATGTACATTTGGCCGGATTGAGTTTCATTGAGTGCTTGCGGACATTACTGAAGGTTTCCTGGAGGTCAGCCACGTGACCATCACCTTTAGACTTGACGACCATATCATCTATGTAAGCTTCCATGTTTCTTCCAATCTGCGAGCAGAAAACTTTGTTGACCATCCTCTGATAATTCGAGCTTGCATTCTTCAGCCCGAATGGCATCATCTCATAGTAGTATAGGCCCCCAGCAGCCCTGAAAGCCGTTTTTCTTTGTCGGACTCTGCCATCCGCACCTGATGATAACCCGAATATGCGTCCAAAAATCTTAGAGTTTCAAACCCTGCAATAGAGTCGACTAACCGATCAATCCTTGGAAGTTGGTAAGGATCCTTCGGACAGGCCTTTTTGATGTCTATGAAGTCGACGCACATTCTCCACTTGCCGTTGTGCTTCTTCACCATAACTACGTTCGCTAGCCAAGTGGGATAGGCTAGCTCCTTTATGATCCCCGCTTGAAGAAGCTTCCCGACCTCTACTTTGACCGCAGCCTCTTTTTCGGTTATGAATTGCCGTGCTCGCTGCTGTACTGGTTTAAAAGTAGAGTCGACGTTGAGATGATGGAGGGCGACGTTAGCTTCGACCCCTCTCATGTCCGTGACCACCCAGGAAAATGCATCTAGGTTTTCCTTGAGAAGTTTGATCAAAGTTTCCCTTTCTGAGGGACTCAGCCGAGCCTCTATCTTGATTTTCTGATCGGGTGTCACGGATTTTATCTAACACAGCAAACAAGTAATAAAAATTTATAAATCCGGTATTCCCCAAGTGTAGGGATCGTAGTACAGTGATTAATACCGGAATCGATCACAAGGAATCGGGGTATCTAGTTCATTAATTTTCCTAAGGTTGTTACTACTAAAATGAAACTAAAAACGATAAGATAAACTGGACAGAGGATTGTCAGTCCAAAGCCATGAAGGATAAAAGCGAAAACGAAATCTAAACTACAAAATAAACAGTAAACAAGAAGATGATCATGGTGATTAAACAATCGAACAAACAATAATCCACCGATCCCGCAACCCTTAATTTCCTCTTTAAACTATCTTATGATGATTTAATTCAAGTTGTGGTTCACCTATCAAAGGTATGAATTCCTACTCTCGTAGATAACTCGCCTATCAATCTCTCATCTCTCGATATATAAGATTGACGCTATCAAAACAAGGTGTAAGATCTCTCAATCTAACAACCTAGATATTCAACCTATCAACTCTCGTTATGTCAAGGTTAAAAATCTCATCTTTCCTATGGTGATCTAAGGTTTACACCGACTCTCGTCATACGGTAAACATCAATAACAACAATCTCTCGATTTACGTTGCATAACAAATAATCAAAGGAAAGATACAACTTTAATCAAAATCACAAAACAAATCTAGATTAAAAATAAAGAACCTGCTGAAACGGATTCACATAGTTTGAACAATTGCTCAGCCTCCAAGCATTCAGCACAAAACGGCAGCAAAACGAAATAAAAAGCGGAAAAGAAACAAGAAAAATCGCAACCCCATCCTCCCCTAAGGGGGCTGGGGCCGCCTAGGGTTTTCTCCTAATGATTGTGTATCAATAGGTCTCAATAATGTGTGTTTTAGGGTTGAAATACGCGCTGGTATTTATAGAAAAGTAAGGCGGCTGCTGCTATGTCGGCTTAAGGACGCCCGTCCGACTTCGACTCGCGCCGCTTGCTCGACGCTTGTAAGCGCACGCCGCCCATATCGGCGTCAAACTCTCTGTTTTGATTTCTCCTATTGGACGCTAGTCCACCCTTTTGGACGCCAGTCCACCCTGGACGCTAGTTCAGTCCCTTTTTCTTCCAAATTCATCTTGATCTTCATTCCAACTTCATCTCTATCTCTTTCCTTCCATGCAAATCATCACTTGAACATCTTTTAAGCTCATTTCACCTCATGCAAGCGTACCTACATCACGATAAAAACATGCAAAATGTAACATCTTACATCTAAAGATATTTATCCAATAAAATCACATAATTAGCTCGATTTTGCACTTTAATACTTCTAAAACTCATTTGCTCAATATTTCAATATAAAGCTCGATTTCTATGAAAAACATCCACATATGGGGAAAATTGACATAAAATATATCCTTATAAAACGTATAAAATCACCCTTAACATCGGGGTAATTGTCGTTAATAATCACTTCGACCAACTCATCCTCAGCTGTGAAGTCGGGCTCATCCCTGACTTGAAGAGTCTCACATTCAACTTTAACTGGCGAAGGTTCTCCGACCACCCTGATCATATTAATGTTTTCCATGTCATCGGGTTGCTCGATACGGGCTCTCTTGTTCCCCATCCTCATTTCATGTATATAAGTGAGGATGGTCGCTGGTTCACTTATCGACGTTCCGATCTTGTCCCCGACGTAAAACTTCACCCGCTAATGTGGGATAGAGGTAACCATTTGGAACTGCTTTAACGCTGGTGTTCCGATGATCATGTTGTAATTCGACTGGAGATCAACCACAAGAAATGTTACATTTTCTGTTCGGAAAGATGCATAATCCCCCATCTATACATCCAGGTCGATGGCCCTCTTGACGTGTATTTTGTGATTGGTGAAGCCCTCAAGGGTGCCATTATGCGGCCTCAGGTTGGAATCCGCAAATCCCAGCTCTTTGAAGCAGTTGTAGTATAAAATGTCACGACATGCTCCCGTGTCGATCATTACCCGATTAACGCATGCCCGATTGACGACCACAAAAACGCATAGACACATGTCCTCTGTGTTGACGGAAGTCACCAGCTCGCTTCGAGTAAAAGCAAGAGGTTGCTCATTCCCTCGCAGGACAGCTGGCTTCTCCACATGTTTGTTAATAGAACCAATGCGGCTCTTGATCTGATTGTTGTTGGGGAGGCTCCGTGAACATTCGGATCTGCCTATCGTACTAGCGAGCTTGTTGATTTTTCCTGTCCGGCCCCCCAGCATCCCTCTTGTATTGATCTTGGTTACCGAGAGCGAGTAGCTTTTCAATCGCTCGCTTGAATTGCATGAATTCATCTGTGGTGTGACCCTTGTCCTGTGATACCCGCAGTACTTGGTAGTGTCGCGGCGTGCATCCAGGACCATAGGGTAAGGCTCAGGGAGTTCGTCTCTTACTTCATTAAGCATTTGAGTGTAGGATATTCTGAGGGGTGTGAAATGTTCCTACTTAAAACTCTCGGGTTTCTTAACATCCCTATCACGATTTCTACGGCTATCTCTGGGCGGACTATTCTCAGACCTTTGTTTGCCCTTGTTGGACGAAGACGCTCCTTCGTTTCCCGCAGTTGCGATGTACTTTCTTGTTGAACTCAACATCTCTTGCAAGTTCGAGGGTGGAGTTAGAGCAAAATAAGATTTCAAATAATCGGGATTCAACCCTGTTTCAAAACTGCTCATCATAACGTTGTCCGCTAAACCCCTTGTTAATTCATACACTTTGTAAAACCGCTCGTAGTAGCTGCGGGTACCCTCATTCTCCCCCTGTCGGACCTCATGAAGGTCGATGTGAGTCTTTTTGGGTCCACCTACTGACTTGAACTCCGATATAAATTTGTTTATAAGATCGTCCCAAGACAAGATCGAACTCGGGGGAAGACCGCAGATCCACGATGCTGCTCGATCCTACATCGATCCTACAAAAGCTATGCACCATGCCTCACTGCTAGGCATGCACAAACTGATCCTGCTTTGGAAAGCTGACACCGCAGCTCCATGATAATTGGTGAAATTTGGGTAGTGAGTACCCCCTCTCGGAGCTACTTTCAAGATGTTGGGGTGAAGGACACTGGTACCCCAAGTCGGATTTACCTTCGTGCCCGTAGTACCCTTATGCAACTCCTCTATCTGTTTTCTCATTATACCCATCTCATCCCGATTTACGAGGATAGGTGGGAGCGGGGTGTAACTTTCCTCGGCATGTGACTCTCCATGCCCCTCTATGTGAGTACGGACCTGTCGGGGATTTTTAGGTCGTCATGGGGCTGCACCGCGATCGTCAACCACGGGCCCTAGACAGACTAAACTGATTTCCTTCCCCCCTTAGGTAGTGAAGTGGCATGGATGCTTTCTTCCCTTTTTGTCCACTGAAGTTGGTTCATTTTTTGCGGGTGTAGAGGGGGTTGTGCCTCCGTTTGTGCGGGCAGAGGGGATATAAACTTGCGGATGGGTTGGGGAGGCAGACCCTCCGCAATAGGTAGCATGTTACCCACGTGCATTTCCTCCACGTACTCCATGTGTGCTTGAAGAGCTATCAAATGAGAACTTTGTTGTGGGGACGCTCCCCCTGCTGAAACAGCATCTTGTTCATTATTCGGAGTAGAGGCCCCAGCAATGCCTTTCCCTTTGTTTTTTCTGAGTGCCGCCTCATGTATTTCGCGAGCTCGAGTCCTCTCCTGATGTAGGCCCGTATATCAGGCGTGAGGTATTGTCTGGAATCAGCCCCAACGGACATGACCCTCATGCTCGCCTCCCTACGCGACGTGTTTGTTCCACGTGGAGAGCCCTGGTTGCCCGTCTTAGTCGGTGTAACCGGTATCATATTTTTCCCCCCAGCCATGCTGATCAAGATATTTTGTAGATATTTTGGTAGGATATTTTGGCTAGTGGCTGTATATTTTTTCTAGCTCAGAAATATCAATAGGCAAGAGGGGTGATTTCCAGGTGGTTTTCAATCAAGTAACCAAATTCCTTATTACTTGAAGCTCTGAAACTAACTGAGAGTGTATACACCAACCTGGTATTAAAGAGGGACTCGTGTGCGAGTTTGCAGACGGTGTTGAAGACGTTCCTTCAAGATGAGCCGATTCTGATGAGTTTTCCAACTCCCTCTCGCTGGTGATGCCTTTAAATCGTCTTTGCGGTGGAGCAAATGATCCTAAGAAGCTGAATGACGATGATTTTCCCGGTAACGGAGCCAACTGATATTGCGATGAATACCAGGTTTGCGGTAACAGTGATATATTAAGGATATGAGGCTGTGTATGTGTGGTTTCTCCGGAGAGAGTGCGGTGGTGAACAAGAACAAGGTTGTCGGATTATAGCTCACAAGAGATTCGACAAATTGACAAAGTAGCTCTGTGTATATTTGTTCTTGGATCTTTTCTATTACTTTGTGATCCCATATTTATAGGCTAAGACTAAGTCGGTTGGACTAAGTCGGTTTACTGTTCATGACAAGACAATTAAATAGATATACTTAGAGATAATCATATAGATAAATACAAGTGGACCGGCCAGCTGTCTGGATAAGTATGGCGGACGGCGGACGGCGGACAGCGGACGGCGGACTCATATTTGTCTTGTCTTGATATCAGCTTGACCATATAGGTAGAAATCACACGGAGAGAAGGAGTCCGGCTTACGACCAGCGCACAGGATCCGACTTACTGTTAGTGGATTGGACCTGGCTTACGAACGGCGGGTAGGATCCGGCTTATGAATGCGGACTGAGAGGATAGAGGCCTCATATCTTTGTTATTGGGCCATGGTAGTAGGCCCAATCTAGGTGAACAGGGCCCTGTTCCGGTTTGGGTATATCAGTCCCCTTTGATTTTGACTGATCCTTCTGCGGTGGGGAACTTTAAGCTAACGTGAGGAGGGGAGATTATAGCTCGGAGGTCGATCAACGCAGGTCTTCCCAGGATTATGTTGTACGCTGAAGAAGCTTTTACCACCATGTAGTTGACCACAAGGGTTCTACCCCTTGATCCTGGGCTAAATGCCATCGTAAGCCTAATCATCCCTGTGTGATGAACAGGAGGTCCTGTAAAACCAAACAGTGGTGCCGAGATAGGAATCTGAGCTGCATAGACTGAAAGGCTGAGTAGTAGAGGACGTTGATGGCGCTTCCTGTATCGACGCAGATCCTCTTCACCAAGTTCTTGTTTACCACAACCTCTATCACCATGCCTTCATTGTTTGTAACCATAGGGAGTGTGTAACGCCTCGAATTTTATGACATAAACGAGAAGGGAGTTGTCAAATATAATAATAAAAATAATTATTATAATATAAATAATTGTCTTTCTTGATGATAATAATATAGATGTATATATATATATCTTCAAATTCCAGTGCATAGTATTATTTGCCTAAAATGTGTTGACTATTTTGTCGTCTAGCAGATTCTTTTTTTTTTCTTTTTTTTTTTTTTTTTTTTTTTTCTGATTGTGATTGGGATACGACGTCGTTTCTTTGCAATGTTATATTCCAAAAGGCCCACCGACGGGATTCATTCCCCTCCGCTTTACACGTATCCCACCACCGTCCATTGTCGCCAATCGTCTTCCGCCATTACACCACCGCCTCAGATTATTGCAGGTTAAAAGCATCACACCCACTAACAATGGCTTCCGATTTCACTGTTGTCATATTCGCGGTTTGTTTGCATCAGAGAACGGTGGTTTGTTTGCATCACCGAGATCAGAAAACCCTCATTTCTTTCATCCATTTTCAACTTTGAAGGTTAGTGTCCTTATTTTATTTTCATGTGTATTTTTGTTTGTAACCTGTGTCTGATTTATTGTTCTGGGCACAAGGCACCCGAGAAGAAGGTCCAATTCTTCTTTTTATGTTTGCATGATGTGATTGTTGATCAGGATTCTGGATTGGTGAGTTGGATTGCTTCAGGTCGGTGCTTTGGGCGATCATATCCAGGCCTGCAAATTCCAGTTCCGGTGTGCTCTTCTTCGTACCTCTTTATTTTTTGTGCTGTTTGTTTTAATTACTTATTTGGTACCTCAGAATAATACTATGCATTTTTGTGAAAAATAAAGTTATCTTTTTTGTAGTACTACCTTTTATCCAATCAATAATGATACATGCATTTATCCACTTTAATTGAAAGTTTATCAGCTATTTGGTCGCATTCTTTTCTGTAATTATTCAGCAGATTTGTTGTAATTTGTGCGAAATTTTCAAAGCTTGCTCCGAAACTATGATTTCTCCTTTCTTCGTCAATTTCTATCGAAACTATGAGTATTTCTCCTTTCTTCTTGTCAATTTCTATCTTGTTATTATCATTATTATTATACAAAAAAAACATCTATTTGGTTGCACTTTATTTAATAAATTTTCAAAGTCGCGAATTCGTTGCTCCGAAACTATGAGTATTTCTCCTTTCAAATTCACTACTCAAAGCGATTAACTCGCCTAAACGATGAAAGTTTTTGAATCAACGTAAGATAATATGGATCTACAAAAACTCGCTCCATATCATTTTCTTTTCACAATGCATCTATTAAAGTAGTAGTGTTGCCTCTTTTGGCATGATTTGCAGGTGATAAGTTCCAATCATGCGGTGCGTAACAAGATGTAAGTAAAAGCAATTTTTCAGGTTGACAATCTATGATTAGTATAGTGTTAAATAACTGATTATGTAGCTGTAGTTAAATAATAAGTAGCTAATTATAAAACGAGGACCAGGTTTTTGTCAATGATAATTATTTAACATCGTTCTGATTTTAAGTGATGGATTCTCGGTGAATCCACTTGGATAAATCGTTTGAGCTTTTACGGTGATGACTTGGAAAGTGAGAACCCACCTTATGCGAAAGAGATTCGCTTTCAGGGTTACAATTTGAAATCAGGAGAATCTTAGTACATGTATCTTGTGATTATGTAGTTGAAGAGATGAATTAGGTTATTATTGGTTGAAATGGTCTAACCATGGTTGGGCGAGTTCAACGAGCTTCATTCGCTCGACTCCACTCCCCTGGAAGATTGGACCACGTGTGATATGCATGGGTTTGAACAAGCCCTGGCGATTTGTGAGGACTTAGCATAGCCGATAAGCGCCGGGCTAAAAGGCTTCTCTTGCGGATTGGCTTTATCGTCACATATGTTCCAACGAATAAGCCAGGCGTAAACGCCTACCTGTGTACAAACCAAGTTCGGAGTACTTTGATTTGTTGTTTCTTATTGTCAAGACCGCAGTTACCGTAATTAGTAGAAACCCACCACTTTTTGAATATTAGAGTGGGAGGCGGGGAAGCGACAGCCAACCCCACGGCCTCTACTATAAATGCAAGCGCGTGAGAGAGGGTGGCGCCTCGAGGCGGCTTTGATTCGGCCCCTGCGGGTGGTATTCGCCCTATCAAAATTCAAGGCTTGGTTTCGAAAGGATAGGATTTTGGGTACTCACCGTTAGTCAACGACCGACCTGCGGTGACATACCAGGCGTACTTTGAGATCTGATATAGTAGGTCACACTCTTTATGGATATTTTAGAAATATCTAGGCTAGAAAAGGAAGGTAATCAATGATTAAGGTCGGGATGTGCGATTCGTGAGATTTTTTATTCTCAAAGATTAATCATTGAGAGAGATTGTCTCAGTTTAATCGTAAGCCTCTTTGGTGACACTATGTGGCGGCGAGGTGTGAGATTAAACATGGAATAGTAGGATAGACTTTTTAACAAGTTTATAATTCCTAAAATAAAAATATAGTAGTGAAAATTTATTTTTGAATTTAAGTTTTACATCATTTGTTTTACAACTAAATCTACAGAGTTACTAAAGCTGTTAGTAATAGAACTTCATTAAAAAATGTGGAAAGTAACAATCGTTGTAATTATCAAACAATGCGAGTAAATTTTTAGGAAGAGATTTTTTCTCTTGAGCCTTTTAAAAACTTAAGTGACATAGTATAGGTATGTCGCAGGTGTCACCTCGTGTTGAGCAGAGAGCGACCATACTTAGTTCACAAAAGATGACATAGGATTATCGAGATAAAATTCATTTCGTGAATTTTAAAAGTGTAATTACACATCAAATTTCTAATTGAAAATTTGGAAAATCATATACATAAAGCGTTCTTAGTTAGGCGGTATTTGGAACCGATAAACTAGTAGGAGCCTTAATCTTATGATTTGTTGTTTTTACGAATAATTAGAAATGTGTAATGGAATGCACAAGAGTTTCTCCATTCATTGGAAAAACAGAATACACGTTACTAGTTAGGCAGGTATTTGGAGCCCGATAAGCTAGTAGGAGCTTAGTTAAGGGATTTTAAGATCTTTGAAAATCATAAATACAAAGTGTTGCTAGTTAGGCGGTATTTGGAACCGATAAACTAGTCGGACTTTGGTCTTATAATTTGTGATTAGAAAAACCGATAGTCAAGCAAGTAACTTTGAGCGTCCCACAGTTCCAAGTAGTGTCTACTCACACAGTTGCTAGTTCAAGGCTTATTTCCATCAAGAGAAAGTCGAGAATGGGAAAGAATGTTTATACGTGTTAGTCATCTAAACTAAGTAGTTTTAAGGCTAAACCGGAAAATTAATTGGAAATTAGGAGATAAGGAAAGTGATTTGGATCAAGCGACCAATGCATCCTTAAATTTTCTCAAAAGCTAAGTTCTTTGGAAGAACTAGGTAGCTTTGCATTAAGCGATAAATAAAATAGACAGCGGGCGATTATTTCCGGATAGACTAGTGGGAGTGATACAAGAAATGAATCTTGATTCAATTCTTGAGTATCATGAAAATTAATTTTACTGTTTGGATTCGTTCAGGAGCAGCGTATTCATTTCAATAGGGTAATTTGTTTGTCTTGTGATTGATGAATATAACATTCGTAAGTGTGAATCCAAGACTAAATACTTTTGTTTGATAAAGTCGAGAACCACTAAGCATTCTTTGAAAAGGTATTAATGCATCTTAAAACTATATAAGCACAAATGGTTTCCATTATTTAGATAAACACTTCTTTATATACTATTAATTGAGTACATATTCTAGCGATAAGATCTGCGTGAGATGGCTTAGGGTGATTCCTATCTCTGAGTCAAAGGAACACTGTCTCAAAGGAACAATGCCTAAGTTTCCTTTCAATCGGGAAAGGGTAATAGATTCAAAGAAAGTTACATAGCTTGTTCGTATTGACCTTGAGGGTCATTATGAAAGGTACAAGCTAGTGGGAGTTTTTCAAGTAGTGACATCAGTGCGACAACTACTCAAAACTCCAATAAGTTTATCCAAAATATTTGGAGGAAATCTCTGATTTCACGAGAGATAGAGTATTCCATACTCGGAAATAGGTTATCAGCGTAGTCTTGGGGTGATGCAAGCACGCCTCCAGGTGGAATGTTTTCACTAAGGGATACACCATAAATTTGCCTTAAATAGTTATTGATGTGCTACGATCTGTTTCTTTGAACTCATTTAAGATATTGGTTGCAAAATAACGGTTGTATTGAAAAACGAGAAGTCTTACCAAAGATACTACGCATTTGTGGATAAGGAGTGGAGTTCACCAGCCTTAGCTTCCAGTAAATAGAGGCATTTGCACCGAGTGCTTGAAGGTAGGGTGGAAATTTGCGTACACGTTCGAGGGCGTGATATATCTTAATGCATTGAGTAAAAGGTTGGTTATGAAACTCGGAAAAAAATGGAGAGAATGACGGTTATCTTTGTCTAACTCGATTACGATAGAGTCTATAAATAACAACCTTGGATCTTGAAGTATATGTACTCAAGATGTTACTAGCGATTTATTCGATTCACATCCAACACCGGCGATTGGTGACAACACTAATAAAAACTACTAAACTAGATCATTATATCGATCCACCCAAAATGCATTGGGAGTATGGTTTGTCCATTACCCGTTCACGGGACCTTCTGATCTATAGGGTGATTGATGACCTATAATCCTTTGTGGGTGTGTAGGATCTCGATCATAGAGGTTGGTTAAAAGCCATAACCACATGAATGGAGTATGATACTCCAGTGCTGTTGAGACTCTTGTAGAACCACCTGAGTATCTCGGGCCGAGTGGGAGTAATTGGAACTACGGAGAAGAGTCAAATGAATAGGAAAGTTTAACTTTCAATAGCAAAAGTGAGTAATTTAGGGGTGATTCCACAAAAGGTAGAAAGTTAACCGGACCGTGATCTCTTATCACTCGATCTTGCTTGATTTCGTCGAGAAGGCGGGAAATGGGGTGATTCCAAGAACTTTCTTGCGAACAACGGAATCTGAATTCATTCGAAACGAAGGTTTTTATTAGAGAACAAATAGCAGATTAGTTACAAAGCATAAAATAGGGGTGATTCACTAAGACCTTTGCTGCGAAACTAACGGTATCTTAATTTATTAGAAGAACATTTGGCGGGATGCCCTTATAGCTTATATATCCGAGGGGATTAAAGCAAACCTTTAGGTCATTTCAAAGTCATATATATTAATATGGACTTGACCGAGAATGTTGATAAGTCTTTCGTGGAAGTGGGTATCAATATTAGTAAAAGTAGTATGTAGACTAGTGTTTGTGAATGGTAACAATTGAAGCGATTGGAAACAACATGGGTGTGTTCTCTGAAGTGAGTCTAACATGCCATCGATTCATTCTAAAGTTTGATTAGCTCAAATCCCGTGAATCGATCATTGGCAATCCATCCATTCACAGTTAAGATATTCTTGCATTTATGCAAGCATTCAACGATGTAGTCTACCTACCTCTCGGGAATGGTTATCCAAACCTGAGGATGAATCTGAAATGGGATGTTTAGTGAATCCTCAAGTATCTTGGGAGAATGAGGAATAATATGCTAGTATATTCGAGTGCAAACTAGAATATAAGTGATTGTGCGATTCGACTTTGGGTGGATGAAGGATGATCGTTAAGTCGATTTCGTCCTCGGTGTTGAATCAAAGGCATATTGATATCGTACCACGGATTAGATGGAAAGCGGCGTTTGATCCCAAAGATTGACTCAAGCCGACATCCTACGTCGATGTACCAAGTCACATGGTATTGATTAAGTGCAGCACGCCGGGTCAGCGACCTATCTGTGGCACACTCGGTCGTGCTTGGAAGGATGAACTACTAAGATGCGCTTGGAGGTTGGTTGAGGATTCGTCTCACTTGTTTTTGAGCAAGTGGGAGAATGTTGTAGATATAGATAAATAAGGGTGTGCTCTAAAACAATTAATCCACTTGCCTTTCGTGCAAGTGGGAGATTGTAGTATAGTGCCCGAAAGACAATTGTATAATTGTTTTAGGAATGGAATTAATAATTCATCTTATTATATGCATGTATGCTTATAATTAAGACACTACTTGAAAGCCCTAAGTACCTCGTTTGTGTAATCACATAACTTTCGGTGTATGGCTATACACAAGAGAGTTGAGTTAGTGAGATGTACTTAAAATTAACTTAGTCCGTAGCGTTTATTAATGCGAGTATGGGTCTCATGATTAATTTGCTATTAATGCGCGAGAACACTTTAGGTGTGACGGTCTTATCGGTTTGTTGGTAATAGGGTACCTAGTGGGGCATTTATATATGATGATAATCATATGAAATTTGGACCCGATTTGATTTGAGTTCTCGATATAATTCCATAATCAGAAGTCTTATCGAATCATAAGATGATCATATATGGATTAATCTTAATCACGAGGTGATCCTGGGGCATTTTACTTAGACTAGGGTAGAGTTTGATGTGTTAGTAAGGATCATGAGTATGTGGTCCAACACTTACTTTTGGTTTCTATACTTGTAGGTTCAACAGAACTGCCAAAATTGTGGGGTTTGTATGGGCATGTATTTCTGCCAAAAGTGCTTTAATGAATGCTTTTGGCAAACATTAAACATTAAATATTAAAGCATTCAGCATAAAGGAAGAATTACTAATAAGATACCATTGTGATGAATGTGGAATATGCATGTACCATTTTTTTTTAAGTCCTTGTCTTACAGAACATTTCGTTTTCTTTTTCATGTTATTGTTTGTGAGAAATAGTAGAATCTTGGCATCGCTGCAAATCATGTTGTTCCTGACTGCCTTTTGTTGTGAACATGATTGATCATTTATTTTATTACTTTATATAAATTGATGCATGTAATCACTGAGTACTTATATTTTGAAGAGGTGGAGGTGATAAAAGAGATGTTTACGTTGTGGTGTGTTTTGGAGGTTTGGTTAATGGGTTATTGTTTTCCCATATGAGTATTTTAGCTATGGGTTATTGATCATTTTCCAGAGCAGTTGGCATCAACTTTTACTGGATTTTTGTACTTACAGGGCGGTCAGTGATGAGAAGAAGATTGAGACATGATGAATGGAATAAAGAATCACATAGAAGGTTCAATTTATGTGGAGACTAAAATGCATTCTGTTGTTGCATTAGAAATCGATGGAAGCGCAAAATAAGCAAATATGTAGTGAGCCGAGCATTGGAGAAATTTGTTCATGAAGGAGATGTTTTCTTCAAGTTTCTACAGTTAATTTGTTTTTTGGCAGGTTTCTTGAATGATTTATTAGCAAATTTAGAATACAATCTGAGTTTTTTTTCCTTCTGATTTTATGGTATACTATACAGGTTAATATCATCTTCTTGGCTTGTAAGATGTTTGTGTGATTTGTTATCGCTTTTGGTGCGGCTGTTGCTAACAAACAAATAATTACTTCTTTGCTTTTCCTGGTAATGTTTCTGCTTGCTTTTACAGAAATGGTACACAAAGGTTATTAGGCATACATCAAAGTACTTTTCAAACGTGCTGTCACAAATAGAAAAGCTTGGTGGGAAAATTGCAGGGGCTAATGATCTCATAGATTGTCTAATACCAAGGCAATTATTGGGACCATAGGCGATGTGGACTCATACCAGCTACTAGATGCCAAAGGATATAGCAGGTAAATGGTTCACATATACCCTTCTTTTGTATCATTTTCGGCGTTTGGCTTGCCGTTTCGAATGTGGCAGATTAGAATTAGAATTATAGATGACGAGCTGATCTTTTGACTGAGTTTCTTCATTGTAGTAGTACGTAACGAAACTGATTGTTTGATTTCAGCTCTTTCCATTGTTGTATGTGTTTAGTCTTTTTGATACTGTTTTCACTGGGTTTAAATTCTATTTGGATTCCTATATAAGCTTCTCATTTGTACATTGAACTTGAAGAGAAAGAGCATGTTAGTGACTACCTGATGCAACAATACATTTCGGAGTTGGCTGTTCCAACAATGCTACTATTTTGGGTCATAGTATGTCATGGACTATGCTATGTGTGTTTTGCTTCCTTCGACTTAATATGTAATGTTTTGAACATACTAGGCCTTGTACATAACTATAGCCACCATGTATTATTCCAGTACTTTCTTCATATAGTCGTAACCGTAACTCATATCATTCTGTTCCATTTTTAGTCAATAATATGTACGTATGCGAAAATGTAATCCTACGGGAACCACTCCTTTGGTATTGGAACAAAAATGATCAGCATATCATTTTGAAATGATATAGATACCACAATAACATCCATTGAACCATCACATCTACGCAACCGCTAAGAAAACAATTCAACAAACCCCAAACCAGGGCCCGCTCCGTGCATTGCACGGACAGCCCACTAAGTATATATATATATATATATATATATATATATATATATGTATATATTACCCGTATCACTACGGAATATTATAGGTATTATGTGTCTGTGCTGTTTTAGGAAATGATGCAATAACTAATAAACTACTAGTAACTATTTTTACACTGAAAGAGAAAATATATAATCTATTATATAGTCGCCCAACCCCTTAGCAATGTAGCAAAGCAATCTGTGGGCTAGCGGGCGTTTATAGCACCAATCATATATTATCTGCTTAAAAAAAAAAAAAGCTATAAAAAGCCAATGTTTGAAAAAAAGCCCAATAAAAAGCCAAATTATTTTTTAAAAAAACCCAATAAAAAGCCCCATAAAAGCGGAGTTTTTGAAGTTGAAAGTAATAACACCCATCTTGAAGACGATGACTCGCTAACGCTTGAATGGGTTGGCCATAATATCGATTGAGCGGAAATCGGTTGATGAAATTGACGATTATACTTTGATTAGTGATTTCAGCTGGAAATGTCTTGAGCGTTGTTGAATTGTTGAATACTTGAATTAATATTTAGTAATATGTATATATATATATATATATGTATGTTCAGGTATGAAAATGATGAAATGAATTTGAATTAGAAAAAATCATTTTTAAATTCGAATTTTTCGTGTTAATGGCTTTATTTTTTTCTCCGCTTCTCAAAACGTAGGGCCGTACTGTATTATATTATGCTTTGAGTGGGGATTAATGCTGGCAGTGGAAACGGAAATTTCCATAGTTACTTCTGTTCAGGTGGGATGTCATTTAAGGTATTAATAAACCTATTGTTTCTTCAGTTTGCTCCAAAATCCTTTAAGTGTTGATCACCATGGAAGAGTGGTGAGTGATCATCGGTCTACCCTTGTACTCTAAAAAAAAAAAATATATAGCATCTAAGTAGAAGAATACTCCCGTTGGTAAGCCGATCAACCCAACAGATTTCGTGAAGTGTCGGAGAGCATCGAAAGAAGGTATCATCTTTAGTACATTGTTATTTTTTTCTTTTTTGTATTTCATAGATTGGGTAGTGGGAATTAAACTTGCAAATTCGTATTAAAATGTCGTCAGAATCGAGTTTTTATTCCAAACCGTAATCCAAGAATTAATTGGGCTTCAATCGTTTAGACGACGATTTCTTTTCTTGGTACATGATTCAGTTCCGCAAACATGTATGCTTTCCGTACTTTATCGTCTAGGTGCAGTGTTTAACATCATTTTGTAGATCATTTCCTAAAGATGTCTATTTACGAAGTTTTGAGTTTTGGACGTCTCCTTCTCTCAAAGTGATGCAAGTTTTAACAGAAGAAAGCCATAGACACTTATGATAGGAAGAAGAGATTAAATGATGTGTTAAGTATATACATATATACGCATCATGCTTAGTCAATGGCAAATTTTGGTAACTAAAATGATATATACTAACCATATTGGTGCTTTGACGAAGTGAAAAAAATTCATATGTATGTGGAAGGTTTATCTCAAACCAAGATAAATTCATTTTATTTTTGATAGAAGCCAAAAGTGTGTTTTATATTATTTTTAAGTATTTTATGTATATCGTATTAACTTTTAAGTCGGAAGTCATTTTCGAATGATGTTTCCTAAAAATAAATAATTCGATTTGATTTGAAACAATTGACTATTTTGAGCTAATGCACACTTTTTGAAACAATAAAAACTGAAACCTGTAATTGACGGATAATACTTGCTCGCTCGTGGCACGAAAGTGTCAAAGCTCTGGTGGCTAGGGGGATTAGAGTTATTGCTCTAGGAGAACGGCTTGTCACCGGTCTCGAGGCCTCTTGACTTGAAGTCTTTCCGACAGTAGCTAGAGTGCTCACTCGTAAGAGTAAAGACGGTACCTTTTCCCCGAAGATTAATGCTACAACTGGGAAAGCAAGGGCTGACTGTTGGTGCGTGGGTCCTAGGGCATGGATAGGGTTGGCTAGAGCCGTGTAAGAGGTTTGCACGGTGAAGGTTGAATCTTTTCCCTGACAATCGGCCGGAGTTGTCAGACATGGCTAGTTCTTGTGGAGTGCGGTTGAAATCCATATGGTAAAACGGTGTTTGGGCGTGTCACGACCCATATCACTTTTAGCCCATACCTTAAAAGTAATTTTATTTAGGTAACTTAATAGAATAATTATCATTGAAATTAAAATAATCGGTTATTTATCCCAAACCGTAGAATACCGCACGATAGCCTATTGTTTTGAAAAAACGTTTTCTTGAGAATTTAAGTCCCCATTAATTCACCATTAAACCACCTTCTTTTATTCTTTTACTTTCTCCATTTCATCTTCCATTCTATTTCTTCCATTCTCTAGAAAAATCCTATTCCAACACTCTCACACTTGGAAATAAGCAATCTATAAGGCCTTTTGAAGAAAATTTCTTAGCAAGCCCAAAGGTTTTCTTGCCATGCTAGGAGGGATGACTCATGAGATTTTTTGAGCGAGGAAATACTGATTATTCCATAAATCAAAAAATGTAAGGAAATGCTATCAATTGCTATTTTAAATTTATGTTTTGTAAGTACGTTATTTTCCAGCAAACGTTTTGATATTATAGTTAGAATATAAATTTCATGATTTTTATACACTGGGCCTTATGATATATATTTATGATATAAAATATAAATAATGCTAGACATTTTAGACCGCTGATGCAATTTTTTTAATAGATTATTCCTAAGCTTATAATTTTCCTACCATGAATATGTTTTTCTTTAAAAACGTTATTTTATAAGCAATACGAATTATATTATATATTGTTATAATGATTATAATTAAGTTATGATATTTAAAATAATATCATGAAAATGATTTTCGAAGAAATATATATAGGGGGTTCTAAAGGCACCCCCCAATTTACTTTCGGCACCCCCCTTACTTCCGGCAATCCAAAATTATACTTTTGGCACCACGGTTCATATTTTTATTATTTTCTTACTTTATACACCCCCAAAACTACTATTTGCACCACAATTTTTAGAAAATGCAAACTTCCCCCAAAATTAATCAAAACATTATTATCTCTATCTACTAATTTAATCTAATCTAGTCTAAACTAAAAATACATTAAACTATTTTATCTACTAACTTAATACAAATACAATTCAACAAATACAATTCATAAACACCACATGTACTTCCACCACCACCTCATATTATCACACCCCCTTTCATCTTCTTCACCTTCATCTTCTTCACCTTCACCTCTCTTGTTTTGAAAAAACCCATGGAAGCTTCATCTTCATCAAACACAACATTGAGACATCATCATCTTGAATCAACTCCAATGAATCAACACACACATTGCAATGGAGAAGATGTAGAAATCTCCCTTGAAGACATCTCCTTTTCTAGCCAAGTGAAGAAGAAGATGAAATCATCAAACTTGGTAATTTCTTAGTATAAAAATCTTATTTTGATGTTCAATATGTGAGTTAAGTGAATGGGTAAACCTCATACATTCATATTACCATGGTAGACATTGATTGATGGAGGAATTACGGTTATTTTGCATTTTCCGATCATCATAAGGCTGTTGCCGGCGTTTTGTTACGTTCCCGAGCGTCCATGTCAGACACAGGGAACGTCATCCACAGGGACGCCCGTATGGACACAGGAACGTCACCCACACTGACGTCTTGACTCACAAAAAAAATGGATATGTATTTTTCAGGACGTCGTCAAGGGTGGCGTTTTTAAGTAAAACAAACGTCGGAATGGATGGCGTTCTTCAGGACTGACGTTGGTCTGGGTGTACGAACGATGTTACGGCTGACATTCAAATAGGTGAGTAAGTACTTCCTAATCACACTGGAACGTCAGCCATGGTGGCGTTCGTAGAGTCACACCAACGTTTGTTAGGCCGACGTTCTGTATAAGTTTTCACATTTTACCATTCAAGTGTATTGAACTACCATTTACTTGTTGTTGTTAATTTTCAATCCATAGAAACAATGTGATGAAAGAAATAATGACAAGAGCAATGATGCGGGGGCAGTAGAAGACGACGACGAGGAGTATTTGAAGGTAACATACCATTAAGTGAATTTGTTATTCGTTTATGCTCATCCTAATAAGTGATTTGTTATTCGTTTGTTATAATTGACTATGACTTTATATAATAAGTGTATGTTTTTTGTAGCATTGGGCTGATGAAATGATCGATGAGGATCAACAACATCTTAAGAATCTTCGAGATACCACGCTTGCATTGAGAGATGAGTCACCTGAAGAGTTATCAATCGATATGACTTCACTTTTTACAACCGATGAAGTATGTACTTAAGACTTATACTATTTCTATGTTTGTGCACTTTAAACTTTTTTTGTATTCATTACTTTGTATATTGTTCATTGGAATTTAATTCGAGAGAAGCCGTCACCAAACACCTCAAGGAATTGGCAAGATCGAATGGTGTCGTCCTTGTGATAATGAGATCTGAAAGTAACGGAAAGCGGACACCGTTCATTAAATTCCAATATGAGAGAGGTGGATTCCCAAGGGATCATTGCAAAGGAGGAAAGTACGAGAAAAAAGTTGGAACTACCGGAAAGAATAAGGCAAGAGAATCGTCCACAAGGAAATGCGGATATCCATTCATATTGAAAGCTAAGAAGGATACATTTAGGGACGTGTGGACCGTGAAAGTCTTGAATGGTGTGCATAATCACAAAACTGTCAAGTATGATGAGGGTCATGCATACCTTGGTCGGATTGATAAAGAACAAGTTGATATTGTTGCAACAATGACTTGAAACGGCATTTTGCCTAAACATATATTACAGATGTTGAGAAATAAGGATGCAAAAAATTGTACGTCACAAAAGGCGATCTATAACATTCGTGCTAAGATAAGGAAGAACGCATGAGAGGGTCGTACAGTGATGCAAAAGGTTTACAATTTGGCGGACAAGAACACATCCTTCATTGAGTGTAGGTATGATGAATGAAAAGTAGTGAAAGATGTATTTTGGGCCTTTGACGAAAGTTTGTCCCTTGCACGGTGCTTTCCTTCTGTCATGCTTATATATTGTACATACAAGACAAACAAGTACAAGATGCCCCTTTTGCAGATTGTTGGCATTGCGTCTACGGACATTTCATTTTCTGTTGGATTTGCACTGCTATGTTTGGAGAGGGAAGACAACTACACATGGGCTTTGACTATGCTTCGCCAAGCAATTGGTGACCAAAGCGAGCGAATATGTTATGTTGTGACAGATAGGGAAGAAGCATTAATGACGGTGGCACATCCATAACGTGTTGTATTTCCAAAAGCAAGGAACTTGTTATGCCGGTGGCACATCAAGAAAGGTCTTGTGTCGAATTTGAAGACCAAGACTACGAAGGAAGGATGGAGAGAATTTAATGATAGCATGGACAGATGTAGTTAAATCAAACTCTGAAGAGGAGTTGAATGAGCGATTGTAAGAGTGTAAGAAGACTTTTAGTGAAGACGCAATGAGTTATGTTTCTTCTACATGGTTGAATGCATGCAAGAAGGCATTCGTCTCGGCATGGACGAACTCGGTTTTTCATCTAGGAAACACATCAACCTCGAGAGTCGAGGGAATGCATTCAGTGTTTAAACATTGGCTAAAAACCGGCCTTGGGGACTTGGTTGCAGAGTGGGAAGCCGGTATTAAAATGATTGATCAAGAGATCAAAAAAATCCTTTGAGAAGTCTCTTTTCATGGAGCCGAAGAAATTCAAAGATAATCCGTTGTTTAAAGAGCTTAAACATCATGTATCTATATACGCATTAGGGTTGTTGTATGATGAGTTGGAAAACACCAATGATAGCGATGCGTTGGATAAGGAGTGTGGATGTACTATTCGAAAGACACACGGGTTTCCGTGTAGACATGACATGGAAAGGTTTAAGAAGAAGCCCGGATGCATCCCTCTGTCATCCATCGATGTTCATTGGAATGCCACCTCCCAAATAAGCGGATTTAGACTACGTGCCAGTTATCCATGCCTTAGAAGAAAAACTGAAGATGGAAGACGTTTGGGAGAGACAAGGTTTGATTTAGAAGATAAGGGAAATTTGCGGACGGTGTTGCAAGAGCCAAAATCGAAAAAACGGGTCGTGGCCGGCCTAAGGGATCCGGAAACAAAAGGAAGTTGTTGGAGGACAACTCAACTAAGAGGGAGATGGACTACGTGCCAGTTATCCATGCCTTAGAAGAAAAACTGAAGATGGAAGACGTTTGGGAGAGACAAGGTTTGATTTAGAAGATAAGGGAAATTTGTCAGCCAATTAATACGGTGTTGCAAGAGCCAAAATCGAAAAAGACGGGTCGTGGCCGGCCTAAGGGATCCGGAAACAAAAGGAAGTTGTTGGAGGACAACTCAACTAAGAGGGAGATGAGTATGTTTGAATGGGTTGAGCAAGAAATATCGAGTGTTACCCCAACTCCACCTTCATCTGAAGGTGTTTCTTCTTCCAAAAAGAAAAAACCTCCAAGTACTCGGCCACCATCCAAACGTGCAAAGGTTTCAATGCCTATATCCTCTACCGTTAGATACTTACAAAGGTATCTTAAATATTTTCCGCCAAATGTTCATGAGCACATTTCGTCAATGGTCAATGTAGCTCCGGATGGAAATTGTGGCTTTAGAGTAATAGCACACGGAATAGGGCTTGGAGAGAGTGCATGGCCACAGGTGAGAAAAGCGGTGCAACAAGAATTGGTGGCAAACAAGGATCATTATATGGCCATATTTGATGGACAACAATATGTCTACGACAAATGTATGTCCTCAGTTGATCGTGAAGAGGGAGGGTGCTCAGTGGACAAGTATTATGACAGTTTCCTTGGTTGGGTTGTGTGCAACCTATATGGCGTGTCTCTAAGCATATTGTCTACATCGCACGGAAACCAAACTTTCCTTCCCAGTAAGAAAAAACCTTCGGTTTGGTCACCTAACCATATATGGATGGGTTTTTTCAATGGTAACCATTTTGTTCGTTTATTTATGAAAGACACTTGTCCAATACCTAGGGTGAACGTGTTTTGGCATAAAGTTCGGACGTTGGAAGCAAATGAATGATATGATAAATTACGGCATAGGATCGGTTTATGGCATGATGTGGTCAAGGATCCATGGATGGGAAATCATGTTGATTTGTCCAACGAGTAAGGTGAAAGTGGTTTTGTAAATTCCAATGATTTATTGATACTCATTTTGTGGATGCACAATGATCTATTTTGTAAATTCCAATGTGTGATATTTCATTGTAAATTCCAATGTTGTATTTCCAAAAGCAAGCAACTTATCTATTGGTACTCATTTTTGTTGTTGAAATGTTTGATTATTGGTGTAATTTTGTGGTATGTTTGTGTGTTAACAATGGGAAAAATGTTGGTTCTAGGACACAGAACGCCAATAAGGGTAGCGTTCCTATTGAGGAAGAAACATCACTCAGGATGACAAATAAGCCCTAAAATCATCAGCCTTGCACAAGTCTCTGTATCAAAAAAACCTTCAAACGTCAGCCACAGTGACGTTCCTGGGGTTTAGGGAACGCTGATTAAACTGATGTTTCAAGGAATTCCAACAACAGAGTCATGCCCACTACGTTTCATCACAACGCCAGCTAAGCGGACGTTGATAATGTATTATCAACGCCACTTTGTCTGACATTTGTACAAACGCCGGTGAAACCAACGTTGATGTAGTGACACCAACGCCAGTCCTGGTGTCGTTTTGGATATCAGAGCCAATACCTTTATCCAAGTCTCTGTTCCTGGAAACGCCGGTACCACCATCGTTTGTAGGGTGCTATGAACGCCAGTGTGGGTGGCGTTTTCAGAAACATAACCAACAAATGGCATTTCAAATAACACAGGCCAAGAATACCAAGTCACACCAATTCAAATACCAAAAGCCCATAAATCACACCAATTCAAGTCACACCAATTCAAATATCAAAGGCCAAACAATCCAAATCACATACAAACAAATTGCAAGTCAAATAGAAAACGTTCATACGATTTATCAAATACAATGTATGAAATAGCCGTTGTGCATACAATGTTCATTCTGTTGAAATAGTGTCCTAAACCCAATCGGGTTGGACCGGATCCGACCGGGTTGGATCATTTCGACTATTTCTTTATGTTTATACCTATATAAAAATGGCTTTTCAGTTGTCATATATATGTTCTTTTAAAGAACCAATTATGAATTGTTATATGATGACGTCATTAGTATTAAACTGTGATAGAGAAACCATGATAGGCGATTATGGTTGATGAGATCTTTAATCACTTTAATATGTTTGATACTTAAATGTCTCTAGGCTGATGTACTATCAAACAGGGAATTGGTAGTATAAATAGGCTAGCACGTATTAGATGTCTTCTGTCTTTAGGGCAGGGATAGATCTCGTCTATCGAAGTGTAGAGACACTTGGACTGTACGTGGACGTGTATTAGAGAATGCGTACGTTAGACTAACCCACTTACATTAAGTGTTACACTATGTGGCGGTTGTGTAATTATCCTTCAAACCGGAGTCTTCATGGCATCACGGTGTGGATTGTCATGCTTTGACACTATTGAGGTTTCCCCTAGCCACGGGGCGATCATGCGGTAGTGATTGGGTGTGATACTGAAGCATGCGGAGTATACATGATTGGTCGTCCGGGAATCGCGTATCCTATGTTTGGGATCGAATATCCGAAATGGCCTTCTTATTAGGAATGTCTTACTCTCGTGAATCTTTTCAAAGTGGAAGTAAATGAGTTACTTCGAGAGAGCATGATATCCAGATTATTAGATACGATCGTTAATGTATCGACACTCGAGATACGATCTTATGGATAATTTACACGGTAACTGTTTCACATGAAAGGTAGTAGTCATTGCATTTGACTCTTCTGATGATTGGGGGTCACGGTGTGTTGCTAGACGCTATCCCGTGATCGTTAGGCATGAAGGGCATTTTCGTAATTTGCACTTTGTGTCTACGGCCAACATATTCGGAAGCCTATCGGGTCACACACATATGAACATCTAGCCGGATTAAAATGTGGTTATAGATGATAACCAAATAAGAAAAGTTTATCTCGAAACTATAAAGGTTATAGTAGTAAATTAATATGGTGGTATTTATTTATTATGAATAAATATAATACAAGATATTAATTATGGTGATTAATTAAATATATGTATTTAGATACATATGTCGAAATTATGTATATATGTGATACACATGTATTTTGTAAATTAATTAATCATATTATTATATTATTAGTTAAATATATATGGCCAAAGTTTGTGTGTGTATTGACATACGTGAATTGGCGACAATGTGGCGCCATCTTTTGTGTATTTGGATACATTTGGATTATGCAATTTAATTAATAAGATTACAATCATATTAATTTTAGATATTAATAGATTTTGGAAAAATAAATTTATGGTAATAAGATAAATATATTCAATATAAGATATTGACAATATCCTAGATTTATTTAATATAAGATATTATAATAAATGAGATAAATCAATCAATTATATTTTCCTTATTATATTGGGAAAATGTTTTCTTCTCCTCCACTCTAGTTGGGGCGCCCCTCTCACTATAAATAAGAGGTGGGTGTCAAGCTCTTTTATACATCATAATTCCAAGAACTAATAGTTCTTGTGTAAAATAGAGAGCATCCTATAGAGAGTTGGAGAGAGGGAAAAAAGGCCGGTCCAGCAACCGGAGTTTTCCAATAGCAATCCAAGATGGGATTCCGGCGGGCTGTTTGTGTGGACTAGTGGTAGAGGCCGAACACTTGGGCGGCTCTATGCAGAACTACTCTCCTTAGACGGTCAAAGCGTCGATCTTTTAGATCAACCAAGGTAACCACCGTCTCTAGCTTATTTGTTTATTGCTTAAACGAAGTCGATCTTGGGTAAAAGGAAATCAAAATTTTGAATTCCGCTACATTCCCGCGTAGATTTCCTAACAGTGGTATCGGAGCGAGCTTCGAGCTTAAGCAATAAGCATGTTATTTTGCGTAGTTAATTTTATCGTTTAAATCACATAATTGAAAGGTGAAAGATTTATGATTAGCAAAAGTGATACATGAAAAGAAAAAAAACGAGGTCGGGTGGTGCTCGGCCGACTGGCGGCGGCTGGTCGGCGGCAGCGGCAGCAGGGCAACCTGCTGCCGGCTGTCGGTTGACCGGTCAATGCTGGCGGATCTCTAAATTTTTGTTTTGTGTATTTTGTGATTCAATATGGTTCATAGTTGTGATTGGTAATTCATCCTTTGTTTAGTTGTGTCATGTGGCTAACCAATGGTTCAAATAGTTTGGGTCATTGGGATGTCACATGGCATTAAAATAATAATGGTCTTTCCAAACTTTGTTTGGGCCGTTCTCACATCCTTATAAGCATCCCAAACAACCTGCAAGATGGAAAATGCTTTAAATATAACTGAAAGACCCATTATCTTAGTTAATGCGAAAGTTCATACTTACATCTCGTGCCTCCATCAAGTCTAAGTCCTCTCTCATATGCTTCAACGATGTGAATGCCACATGCTCGTTAATTCCAGTAATAGGTTTCCACCTCAATGACCGTACCATCTCCCTTGGATTGAAGTTATTGTTCATCGGTGGTCGGAATGTTGGAAAGTGTTCGTACACCCATGCCTGTAAAAAAAGATATTACAAAACAGTCAGTCATGTAAGTGTTTAAACATAAACACTAAACACATATACTTAAAATATATAAATATATATATATATATATATATATATATATATATATATATATATATATATATATATATTAGGTGTTATATATCTATATAATATATATGTATCAAAAATCCTAATAGTATTTGTCCTAGAAGCCTTTGATAGTTGTCGGTGAAGATTTTCCAATGTAGCAGCACCCTAGGCCCATTCACCAACCTTATCCAGATCTTGTAGAAATTGCAGGTAAGCTATGTCTATCTTATCTCCATTGCGGTCTTGAATCAAAGTACATGCAAGCATGTACAACAAGTATCCACGCACTGCATGATCCACAGTAATGATCAACCTACTCTCACTGCTACTGGATCCCTCACCCTCATTACGTAACCCACATCTACCCGCAAGGTTGTCCTTCAACCAGCTTTTGGACACACGTAGTCCACCAATATGTCCTAACTCATCTGCCACTAAATCTGAATGAATCCTTAACAAGTTATGAACGGTTCTGAACATTTTTCTCAACATCAAAGTTGACGGCCTTTCCTGCAGCCGGTAAGCCCGTAATATATCGGACGTCGTCTAGTGTGATCGTCATTTCCCCGAAGGGCAAGTGGAAGGTGTTTGTCTCCGGATGCCACCTCTCGACAAAAGCACTGACGATCACACGATTGGCTTGGTTGTAAGAAGACTATAACAGGTTGTACAATGGATTAGCTCTCAACCTTTGCTTGAATTGTTCACATTCATCATCAATCTTCCACAAACAGAGGGAAGATATGTACTGCTTGCATTGAATTACACATCGGTCCTGTTCAATAGCACGGTACGAATATAAAGTCATATTTATGAAATGAATATACGTATAAAACTATACATATAAAATTATACAACCAATAAAATATGATACCTTTTGCTTAGTCAACAACACATAGCCAACATGCACTGGCCAATCCTTCCCCAACAAAATATTTGTGTCTACCACCACACCATCATCATTGTCATCATCAGTAAACACTCATCTCTGGGCTATACGCCTCTATTGGTGCCCAAAGACGCCAGATGCCTATTCTGTAATGGCCCCAGATGTGGTGGCCCCAGCATTGGCAGCACCAGAAGCCTGTCCTGTAGTGGCCCCGGATGTGGTGGCCCCAGCATTGGCAGCACCGGAGGCCTCTCCTGCTGATGGCCCCGAACTAACAACTGCCTCTGCCACTGGTGTAATCCTAAGTATTAGCAAAGTATCATCCAAAGTATGAGTAATTATTATATTTAACATTTTACGGTTTGCCTCCGGTAGCGCTTTTGGTTAACGTCGTTTGCTCGACCAAAATGATAAGGATTAACTAATATAATATACTAAACAAAACGGGATACTTCTAACAATTACTCACAAAAGCACGTAACAATTAAGCACATAATCCACTAAAAATAAATGCTTAAGGAGTAAAAAGGAAGGATAGTACCCGTCATTGACTACATTTATAGTCTATAGCCAGACTTTACCGTGCTTCAGTTTTTAAGGCACTGGTGGTGGGTCATCCTCACGCACCGCATCCTTCTTCAATACCGGTTTCCACAGAGGTTAGACAATTCCCACCAATCCAAACGATTCTTGACCTTTTTCTTTGATTTTCGAGCTTTAGGTTTGCGAGCTTTCACATTATTCTTTGAAGTCATCTTCTTCAATTACTGCGTGTTAGTACAATCACACAAAAAAAAACACAAAGTGTACACACAAGAACAAGATTCTAGTGTAATGCATGGATATTTCAATGAATTGTAAGTGTTGAAGACAACGCTCTCATGATTAACTCCCAAACTTCTCCCTTACTAAAATCGTCAAGAAAACATACATACTTTTTATCCAACTTCATCTTTGTAATAGGGATAGAATGTATACCTCCCTTACCCTTGTCATTAGATGAATATGGTAAAGCTTCCTCGAATGACTGTGTGTTTCATCATTCGTACCTTTTTCTTCAAAATATGCATTGGATATGGTGTTGCCTTATATCTGGTTGAACCGAGATGAATTTGGGTTGAAGTGGATAAGGTTCGGTTTGAATTAGCCCTTTCAAACTTGGTTCCTTCCAACCCGCTTCCAACCTCGATTATTTCTATTTTTATTTTATTTATTAATATTCCTTGGGCATGATCAAGCCCTCGTTCGGTGTTTCATCACTAGTGTCAGTCATTCTCGATTTCGATTTGAAAATGATACTTGGTCGATTTCCCGATCGATATGACGCGTTTACTCTCTACTCTTAATAGCGCTTTTCGTAAGTGTTTAAATCAGGCCTATAAGGAGTGAGTGGGGCCTTACCACTTCTGGTCATCAACTATCGAAAAATAGAAAAATAACTTGAAATAGATAAAACCTGAATCAGATGGTGTTTCATTACTGATTTCGGCCGTTTTCATAACTCGATTTGACAATTCTTGTGGAATAGAAAATATCGAATAGAAAATAACACGAAATCGATAAAAAAAACCACATTTTTTTTTCTCTCGGTAATTACCGAGTGTTTTTTTTTTTTTTTTTTAATTGGTATCTTACCAATAGGTAGGTACCAACAAAAATAAACGAACCGCGTTTACTTTCTACTATCGAAAATAGAAAATAACTCGAAATTGGTAGAAGAAGAAAATTGGTAACTAAAAGAAGGTAGATACCAACGGAAAATAAAAAAGAAATGTGATAAGAAGAGTGTTGACTTATCCTCGAGAATTTTGAGCTAATACAAGTAGTAACCCTAGACACAAAGAAAGAAATTAGCGACGTTTTCCCGCAACGGCGCCAAAAATCTGATGACATCTAAACCTAACCTTGGAAACGGCGCCGAAAGTCGACGGACATTACCTAGGCTATCTGAGATCCTAACCGGCAGTGTACCGGGTCAAATTGTAGCTCTAGTCTGGTGAGTCAGGTCGTATTCCTCAGGGAAAACATGGTAATTCTTTTAAGTGGGGTTAAACACCAAGAAGCTATTATTAACTCGATCTAAGTCGCAGTTTTTACTTTTTCCTGGGTTAGATTATGTTAGTAGTTAGATTGTTAGAGTTAGATGTTAGTAAAACAGTAAATAAATACAAATAGATATATAGATATATTTTTGGATCTAGCCAAGAATACTTTACTGAATCAATATCTTTTAGTAGAAATAAATGAGACAGATCTTCCTTTATTCAAGGTGTAAATTATATATGAATCGGTGTACTCCTAAGCTAGACAACTCCTCCTCACACGAGCGTATGAAATTGTCATATGTCAAATGTCATCATCCAAGGTCCACAAGCGCCCCATGCTAATCTTAGTTAGTCCGAGCAGTGCAGTACAAATCTACCCCGGATAAAAGAGGTTATTCCGTTCGTCAGACGGCCGATGTTATTCAAGAGGCTCCGGTTGTCAAGCGGATCGATTTAACACAAACGGTGTAGTTTCAATTAAACTGTGATTTTAACATTATTAAGATCTCGAGTACAAATTTCAATAAGATTCATCTTTCCAGGACAAATCTGCCCCCGGGTAGGAAATCGGGTTCCGTTGTCACGTTTTCACTCGGCCAATTTTACCCTCGGTTTTTCTATTTTTTCTCATATCCTAACTTCTCTGCGGTCGGGTTCATCGTCAGGTTATATGTTGCGATTCATCTTGATTAATTACGTCAATCCGAATATATTATCAATACGTTGCAAAATAGAAAAAGATTAATTATAATTGGTTTTAATCATGATTACCAGAGTCGATCATTCATTTTACCAAAAGATTAACTAATTCAGATTCATATCTTGGCTAGATATATTTTTAGTTTAACATAGTGATAGATATAATATATATATATATAAATAAACAACAAAAGTAATAACTTGATAAAATTACCCGTTAAGTGCAAATCAAAGCCGTATTCTCTGAAAATAACAACTTCTTCAATAACAACTTTCTCGGTAATTCTCTCGAGCATTACAACAGTACTACTTTTATTTATAAAAACATATATACATACATAGACATATGTATATACGGGCCCGAAAATAAAATAAAAGCGAAAAGAGATGAAGAAACGGAGATGAAGAAGAGGGAATGGAAGAAATGGGAGGAGGTGGAGAGAGAGATCTTGGCCAAGAGTGGCCAAGATGGGGCAAGGTTTTTTGATGGATATGGGGAGGTATTTATAGGGGAGTTGAGGAGGTTGTAATGAGGAGGTGATATTTGAGGGAGATATTTTTGGAGAATATGATAAGTATATGCCAAGTTTGTTACAAGCATGTGGGAGGTATTGATGAGTTTGTTATGACTCATCATCATCATCATTAGTTAGCACATGGAGTAACATGCAACAAGTTGAGCCAAAATATCCGGTTCGACCGAGATATCAACTGTTCGGTAAAAAATTCATAACTTGAGTTGTAGACCTCCGATTGACGTGATTCAAAATGAGTTGGAAAGCTCATTTAAATATATACAACTTTAGTCAAGAACTATTCTCCAGAAAATGCCTCTAATTCGGGTCAAATTTCCATCGAAAACAGGTTACGGTAGAAGCGCGTAGGAAAAATAATTTGATCCGTTGAACTCGTAAGCTTGTGGCATTTTCTTCTTTCCTCAAAATCCATCTTTTAGGCTTCAAAACATGTCGTTACGTGGAATCTTGGTCAATATATAATCCTCGCAATGAACCACCAAAATACCAAACGTAAATCCGACCACGACACTCGGTTACTAAACCGGTACAAAACTAATAAAAACTTATAAAAATACGATAATTTATATAATAACTACTACTTATACATTTGAATAAAACTTAGTAATTTTGACTTGATTTGATATAATAATGCTCAAAATGGTATCAATATTGGGGTAAAATGTCGTAATAATGATCATAAATTTATCTCTCATCACTTCCCCACCACGTTCATCCACTGCGGTACCTTCATCGCTATCTGCAAAGCGTACAGTCTTACCAGACCTCGTCTTAGTCATAATTTCCTACACATGATACAATAAATAAATTGTCAGTCAAATGAAGAAATCAACTAACAAAGATATTAGACATATATAAACAAAGCTCAAGGATAAGACATAAACCTCATACAATGTAATATTAACTATAATTTGATAAACAAACTCATCAAAGAGACTAACCGTAAACAAGTTAGAAAAGAGACTAATCATAAACAATTTTGAATCTATAAAACTAATTTGAAGCTATAAAACACATTCGGATGTAGATAACTAACTCATCAAAGAGAGTAACCATAAACAAGTTTAAAATCATTCGAAGCTACCTAAACTCATATATAGATGTTACTTAGGTATATAACAAACACATCAAGTGGACTAAAGGGGTAATAAAGTATTCTGTGCAGGAATGTCAGCCATAATGACGTTCCTAATGCTACATCAACGACACTGTGGATGACGTTGTACATAAGAAGCCCTAATGAGAACTAGTTGTTTAGGCATCTCTGAAACTGACGTCTTTAATACTAAACCAACGCCATCCGTACCGACGTTTCCATGAACGTCATTCATGGTGACATTACAACAGAAAAACAATGCCACTAGTACTGACGTATTATAGAGGCAACCCTAATGGGTTTTATTTATCCGGACGTCAGCCTTATCAACGTTTTAAGCTGATAAGGAACGCCACCCACACCGACGTTTAAAATTAAACCCTAATTTCCTAAGAAGAATACGGACGCCAGCATCTCTGGCGTTGCACACGCCAAACGAGCGACAGCAGCACCGATGTTCCCCAACCCGAGTCATCTTCTCCGATTACACTAGCGGGAAATGGCCGGAAAATCAAAAAAACACAATTAAAACCACCATAAAATCATTTCCAACCCGATTTCAAACACCCCATGGTTACCCATTGCATTGAAACAAATTTAAACATACCTTTGATGATATGAAACCCGATTTTAGCTTCTTCTTCTCTTCTTCCCCTTCTTCTTCTCTTAATCTCCTTCTTTCTTCTCTTGAACTACAGGTTTTGCTTCTTATTTTATTTTATTTTATTTTATCCAAATACGTATTAAGGGAGGGAGAAATGTTGGAGGGAAATGCTTTGAAAATAAAGGGGTGGGAAGGAATGTAATAATTTGTTTGATATTGTTTTGTGTATGTATTATAAGTAGTTGTTTTAGACTTTTAATAAATCTAGGGACTAAATTGTAGTTTATTTATTTATTTAATAATGTGGTGCCTGAAAGTAATTTTGTGCCTGAAAGTAAAAAAAAAAAATATTCGCCGGAAGTAAATTGGGGGTGCCTTTAGAACCCCCTATATATATTTCAATTATAAAAGGGTTGTGGAATATTAGATTTATTTTTAGGCATTAAATAGTTATATGGAAGGAATTTTGAATTATGAGTTTATGATTCAAATTTGATATATGAATTTTGGATACCTATATTAAAATAGTAAATATATGATTTTATTGTAAATAAAATATATACTTATAAACGTTATAATTATAAGAAAGTATGTATTTGATGTGCCTAAATCGTACTTCGGTCCGCGGATCCTTATTCGGGTCTGACTAGCCACCGACATTAGTGGATGAGGCCATTAAATAGTTATATATTGAATTATGAGTTTATGATTCAAATTTGATATATGAATTTTCGCTATATTAAAATTAAAATTATGACCGCGAGCCTTGGATCATTTCCAAGCCCTTAACCGGATCCTTATTCGGCGCCACCGACAAAAGGATTAGGGGGGGCGAGCTCGCGACCGATCTCATTCGATAACCCTATGCGGGTCGCGATCTCATTCGATAAAGCTCGACCTCACCATAATATTTAGAGGAAGAACTATCTCAAGTTCGGTAAAACAATGATATAAAGGGTACAGGGATCAGCGAGGCCATCAGGAGCACAACCTAACGGCTCCGCTACGAGCCCGCTACTGTAGATAAATATCTACTTATACCATATGTCCTCATTTGTAAATAAACCGACTTCAGTCGGTGGCTCCCCCTATAAATAGGGAGCTATGTAACTTCATGAGAGGATGGACAAAAAAGGATATAAAACAGATGGCAAAGCCAAATTGTCCCCTTTCTCTTCTCATATAAAGCACCACCACCGGAATCCACTGGCGCCGCCGAGCACCACCGGCAAACACCGCTTTAATACACTTTTATAGCCAGATATCCAACATACAAACACCGCTAAAAGCAAGATGATAATTTCGACATCATCAGTATTTTAAGGAAAGTTTCTTTTACTAGGTTTAGTATATGTTTGAATCATGAAGATATTATAGAAATATTATATTTTACAGGATATGATGAGTCATTTAGAGTTAAACATTTAGAGTATAAAAAGATGAACATGCAGCAATAGACAATCAGAAAAATGTTACGGTTCATGTCACCATATTTATTCATTTTCAGTTCGCAGTGAATCATCGAGGGTCCCCGACACTAGCCCCTACTCACCTGTAGTAGATGTGAGATTATGGTCGGAGCCGGTTAGTCCCCATCCATGGGGAAGAATAATGGATATCCGGTCTGCATCTAGTTCAATTATTTCAGTTGTGACATGAGAACCGTACATTAGTTCAAGCTCCTTATTTTGGAGATAGACTTATTTATAATATTAGCAGAATTACTTCAACATGTTAGGTTTTTAGTTAATATTATCTTTTCATTTAAGTATTTTATTTATGATATTTATTTTATAGTATTTTACTTTCAGTAACATTTTATGAATTATTTAACCAGGAACTCAAGATAGCCTGTCCAGTGGCATCTTTAGCTCCCTTTTGATAGTTATTTCTTTACGGGGCTTTCGAGCTCACCATTTCCATTTCTTATATTTTTTCAGATGATGACCAATGTTTGGTATGCAGAGAATAGTTGCCCTTAATGAGCCTTGTTGGTGGTCATCTGAGTAGCATTTCTTGTGATTGATGATGTTCAGTATATATTTTTTTGGGGATGTATGTAATAATGGATTATAGACCGAGTTGTTAAAATTATGACTTTTAGATTCTGCGTTTTACTAAGTTTGTAATATTGAGGCTTCGTGATTCGGGGTTTTTGTCTTGAATCATGGCCGAGCGATTCGTTTTTCGAAAAAAAATACGCAACTTTCAGGAACGGGTCGTTACAGGGCGGTACTTGACTCATCGGCTCGGGCAAAGCTGGTGCTAATAAATGAATGAATACGTTTTTCCTTAAAACTCGTGCACTATACAATTTTTTTAATTTTAATTTTGATTCTTTATTCATGCTTGGTTATTATTTCAAAAATTGTTACTAACTCGTTTTTGCAGAGATAAGAGGACTTCCGCTGAAATTTTCTAAAAACAAGTTTTTATTTATTTATTTATATGTATAAGATATATAGTATAACACTCTCACACACGGCTCATACCAGCCATTTGCTGACGACTCTTTTCTTTTGTTTGTTTTATATTTTGTTTCTTTTCCTTGGATTTTATTGACAGTTGATGAGGGCCTTGAGGTTTACGGGGAGAATATAAGTTTGGAAAATCTTTTAGAGGATGAGGAGATTGGCGGTTTCAACGTGGATCTATGTGGCTGAATAAATATCAAATTTATCATTTTACAGTATTAAGTATTGAATAATGATTTGGGCATTGTGATGTTATGCCAAGACTTGAAGAACTTATGTTATTTTTATTTTTTTTAAGTAAGTCGGTGATTGGAAATTGGTATCTTTTATGGTTTAATAATAATGTATGGATTTTAGTGTTCCCTTGTATGTTTTCTTTTGGTGGTTTACTAGTAATTGAATGAAGTCGCGGCGAGAGCTTCGCAGCCCTTCCTAAAATGACCTTAGTGGACCTAGTGGTCGGGAGTAGGGTATTACAGAGTGGGCTCCTGGGACCATAAGTCACTTCCCGCACCGGCCTCTAACTTCTGGAAGATGCCAAATAAGTTGCAGATCGGCCACCCTACTGGCTCATTTCCCTAAATTCATTGTTGGGGCCCCCACGATGATGTTAATGGTGTTGATGGGGCGATTATCAAGCTGTCGGTCACCATCTGGTGATCGGACTCTCCTTCTTTGGGGCTCATCCTGCCCCAATCTTGATTGTAGTTTCTCCGCTTGAAGTCTCGACGACCTCATGGCTCAGCATTCTGAGATCGATCTACGACCTCATCTAACTTCCCTTCCATTATTTCTGCATCGATGCACCTCTTGAGACCCCTACAACTTTTTATATCATGACCAACATCTTTGTGATATGTGCATAATTTACTCTGGTCCCTTATTTCGGCGGGACCTCTCATGGGTGGTAGGATTCGAGCCAAGCCTTTCCTTTCCATGATTGCGAGAACCTGCTCGCATGGCCTGTTCAGGGGGATGAAGTCCCTCTTCTGCAAAACCCCATTTTCCCCCAAATGATCTATGATTGGGGCAGTCATGCGGTCCCAGACCGGTTTCCTCTTCCGGTCAGCTTGTTCATCAGTCTTTTCCTTTTTAGATTCTCCTTTCTCCAACTCCCTTTTTAGTCGGTTTGCTTCTTCTCCTTGGCAATGATTATATGCCATCTCCATACATTCTTCCATAGATTTGGGAAGCTTGTTGTTCAACTTAGCATACAACCTTCCCTCCCGTAGCCCGGCTACGAAGGAAGTGATCAGAATGTGCTCATCTGCATCTCGAACTTGCATAGACTTCTCGTTGAAACGTTTTAAATATTGTAGCACGGTCTCATCTTTTTTCTATTTAAGATTAAGCATGTGTGTAGCGTTCCTTTAAAATGGCTTGGTTGTGATAATGGCACTAAGAAACATTTTTCCCAACACCTCGAAGTTGGAGATCGTCCGTGCTGGGATCTTCTTGAACCATTCATGAGCTCAGCCCATCAGTAATGCATGAAAGGTCTTGTACTTAATCTCATCCACAACGCAATCAATATTCACGTGGGTTAGATATTGAAAGAGATGAACTTGTGGATCCTTGGTGCCATCGTACGGTTTCAGCTTAGGCACCTTGAATCTTGCGGGTCAGGGATAGCTTTCTATCTGTTTGGTGAATAGTGATATGAGAGAGGGCTCTGCGGATCTCCTTCCTAATATGACGGCCAACTCGGATCTTGCTGCGTCTAGCGCTCGGGGATTGAGCAGTTGTTTCCCTTGGTTTGAAGAGAATCACCGGTCATCCTTCTTTCCTTGTTTTGGGTGTGGTGGAGGGGGGGAGGCGTTTCTTCCGGTGCACTCTCCTCAATTGGATCTTCCTCCTTCAGATCCTCGTCCTCCACGTCTTCATCGATCGTGGCGGCCTCCTGTTGCCATGTTTTTACCATGATGATATGACAGCAGACTTTAACTAGATTGTCAATAGAAGGCCCTCCTTCTAGTGCCAATTGACGATGCTGGATTTCGTCGGGTAACAAATTTGGGCCGTATTGTCCTAATGTCAATCTATTCAAGGTATAGAAACGGGAAAAGATGTGAACGTGAGGAAGTTTGTGTATGGTTTAGACTGGGCCTGAGATAAAGTATCTCAAGTTGCCTACGTATCATGTGTCTCAATCAGGAATCAAGTCTCCGTAGGTTCCTTATGGATTGTTTATATAGAGGAGGCTTGTGCCCTAGGCCTGCATGGGCCGTGTCCTTGTTGGACTCTGATTTCGTGTTCCCTAAGGAATGGATAATTATGATTTGATCCCCTTGATTGTATGAGATAATCACGGTATTTTGAAGGTAGGATCAGAGCCTTTATGGCTGATGATTCTTTCCATGTTTATACGTTATATGATGCACGTGGGCCACTCCGTGTAAGGGATACTCAGACCAACATGAGTCGTGTCCCTTAGGTTGTGAGGCCTGAGCTGCCCTGGCTGAGCCCCATTGTGCCCTAGCCGACCTGCAGTGGACCGGGAAGCTAGCCGAGCTGACCTCCTACCTGGGGTTTAGGTCCGGCTTTAACTCTGTTTGTATTTCTTTATTACTAGGTAAATATCGGGATGACATGTGGTGATGTATTAGTCCGACATCCATCAGCGTGCATTTTTTTCTTTCCATATTTTTTAATAAAAAGCATAAAATAGATTTTTTTTAAAGATTAATAGTTTCTAATAATTTATTCAATTTTCTTTGAAAGGTTAATTTTTCCAATTGATAAAACTATTTTTATCCTTCTAGCTGATAATTTTTATCAATAACCATTTAAGATTTTTTTTTTTAAATTTCATTTTATTATTTTGAGTGGAACTTTAAATTATTACTTTTGGTTAAATCGACTTGACGTTGCTGCTGGTGAATTTGCTCCAAATCTTGGAGGTTGATAATTTCACCGTTTCTTTATTTTCGTGTGTGATAGTTGTTTTATGACTTATAATTCTGATCGGCAGTCACTCCCACTTTGCCGACTTTTTGCGACATCTGATTTCTCTCAGGCCTGCAACGCCAACTCATGCTCTAGATCTCCGATCAGGTAGTTGTTTTTTTTTTTTTTTTTTTTTTTTTTTTTTCTACATCATGGGTTTTCCTCTGCCAATTACGCCTTAGCCGAATTCATTTTACCCTGGTTACAATACTCTTTTTTATTTTGTTCTTGGGGTTGTTGATCTTTGAATTCCTGTACTTCGTCATGAAGATTTGATCTTTGGGTCCAGCATGTATGTCTTGTTTATTTGGTATTGATTGCTGCAGTCTAATCCAACCAATTGAGGTTTATTTGTAAAGGTACTGGATTTAGGCTAGCTGCAGTTTACAATTCGTCAGCTGTGGGGAGTCGATTTTAGTAGACCCTTTTTCTCTTATATGCTGCTTCTTTTCTTGGCTATAAGCGCATCCAATAAAAGCATTAACTGAGGAATATGATAATGTGTAGTAGAGTGGATGAAGAATCATATGCTGTTGACAATTTATAAGTGGATGAAATGAGATAATTTGGAGAAGGGTAATGAAATTCTATGTGAATCATTGTTTCTTTATCCTAAAAAGAGATTTCAGAGAGTGCAAGTAATTACTGACGGTGCTATTCACACTTTTTTGTCACACCAACTTTCATTACATTTTGGAAAATAGCTCTTCATTTCTGTTTCATCCTTCTTCTACAAAATGCAAGAATGTTTCAGGGTAAGTATGATTGGGTGAAACATTTTTGAATGTGAGTTGTTAGATAGCAGAGTTGGTCTCCTGAAAGAAGATGGTGATTAATTTTCACTATCCCTTCGTTTGTGCATTAGTCTTTATTGGTGTAAGTTGACTCAGAGTTTCATCCAAGTAACCAAATTTACATCTTGATTTATGTTTTTGCATTCTTTTGTATGTGAGAAATTGTCTGGATTGTGCCATAACTTATGCAGGTGACTCTACTTATTTTGATGGAGTCCCTTCTTTAGTTTTGATTTTTATTTAAGCTCAAGGTATACTTTTTAAAGCAAATTGTTGTGATTACATACCAAGTATATTTTGCAGGTTTTCGTCAGGGATTTAAGTTGTTGATTCACATTGTTGCTACAGCGTCAAGCATTTGATCTGTGTCCATGGGAACTGAAAATCCTAGTCATACAAATTTCCCTTTCAGACCTGCTGCCACACCATTTTCTGGTCCTCGAACTGCTTCACCATTCTCTTCCTCAGGTCCTGTTGTTGGAGATGGAGTCCCTTCTTTTAGGCCTCCCCCTTCTACAGCCGGTTCCCAGTACCCAGCACCTTCCTTCTCGTCTGGACCTTTTGCTGGACCAGTACCGCCAAGTAGGTCTAATGATCCAGCAGGGCTTCCTCCACCATCTTATGGACCCCCACAATCTGGGCCCTTTCAGCGTTTTCCAAGCCCTCAATTCTCCTCACCAGGTCAAGCTCCGGTAGTTCCTCCTCCTGGTAGACCCGCAAGCCATCTTCCTTCTCCTCCAGTCACCCTTTCTTCGCAGCCACAGCAACCTCCTACATTTTTGGGATCTCCTCCGCCGCACATTGATTCTAAGCAACCGGTTATGGGCATGCCTCAGCCATCCATGGAATTTCCATATCCTGCTTCCAGGCCTAACTTGCAGCCATCATCACAGCCAGTGGTGTCAACATATCCTGCTTCCCAGGGCTTTACAGGGTATCCTGTTTCAACTGGAAACCAGGAGTCATTTCATTCCCAGCAAGGTGGATTTGTTGGATCAGTTCCCGTTGCACCCAGGCCTTTTTTCACTCAACCCGGAGGGTATATGCAATCACCTCCAACTGGTCCTCCTTCAAGCCTGTATTCAAGGGAACAGATGCTGCCTCCAGTGCCACCTACGGGTCCTGCACAAGGTTTGGTGGAAGACTTCAGTTCGCTATCTCTTGGTTCTGTGCCTGGATCATTTGATTCAGGAGTCGATTCAAAATCCTTACCTAGGCCGCTGGATGATGATGTGGAGCCAAAATCTTTTGCTGATATGTTCCCAATGAATTGCAGCTCTAGATATTTACGGTTGACTACCTGCGCACTGCCAAATTCTCAATCCTTGGCGTCAAGGTGGCATTTGCCTCTCGGAGCTGTCGTTTGTCCTCTTGCAGAGACTCCTGAAGGCGTTAGTGTTTGTTCATTTGGTTAAATATTCTGTTTGGTGGTCTTAAAAGCATTTTGGGTTTCTTCTTCTTTCTTTCTTCTTTTGGATTGGTATATGTTTAACACTGTTTGGTTCAATTTCTTATTGTCCTCCTTTCAGGAAGAAGTACCAGTAGTTAATTTTGGTACATCAGGTATTATTCGTTGTAGAAGGTGCCGCACCTATGTGAATCCATACGTTACATTTACCGACAGTGGAAGAAAATGGAGGTGCAACATATGTTCATTGCTTAATGACGGTATACTCTCTAGGAGAGACTTTTACTCCCTAAGATATGTTGTGCTGTGTTCATAAGTAATTTGTTTCTATCTCCCATTCCTGCTTGAGGATGGCCACTGATATATTTTTAATTTATTTTTAGTTTCGGGTGATTACTTTGCTCACTTGGATGCCACTGGTAGAAGAATTGACTTGGATCATAGACCCGAGCTTACCAAAGGCAGTGTTGAATTTATTGCTCCAGCTGAATATATGGTCCGGGCACCAATGCCCCCACTCTATTTTTTCCTCATTGACGTGTCTATTTCTGCTGTGAGGAGTGGAATGCTTGAGGTATGAACTTATCCTTTTTAAAATTATCACAAATAAGTCTAGCCTTCTTCGCATCTTATGTAGTTCATGATTTTGCTATGTCTTCAACTGTTTGGCCATTTTACTCCTTTTTTATCCTGCGGAAAGTACCGTTTAAACATAGCGCACTCTCTGGTGCAGGTTGTCGCGCAGACTATCAAGTCTTCCTTGGACACTTTACCAGGGTTTCCCAGAACACAGATCGGTTTTATTACATTTGATAGCACAATTCACTTTTATAATATGAAGGCAAGATTTTATTCTTGTTGTTCTCTTTTACCCCCTCCTTACTGAAGACTTTTGCTTGTATTTCCAAATGTGAAGTTCTTTTTCTGTGTACCAGTCTACTTTGATGCAGCCTCAAATGATGGTGGTCTCAGATCTTGATGATATATTCATTCCATTGCCAGATGATCTCCTTGTTAACCTGTCTGAATCAAGAACAGTTGTGAACGCATTTCTCGACAGCTTGCCCACCATGTTTCAGGATAACTTGAATGTTGAATCTGCTTTTGGTCCTGCTCTGAAAGGGACATTTATGCTTATGGTGAGCTTATCTCACTTTATAGTAATAATTTTTATATTAATGAAAATCATAAGTGTGATTTTATTGAATTTCTATGAATACTAGGTTCCGTATCCAATTTTCTTCTGCATTTTTGTTCTTTTGTTAACTTTGGATACCGGATAGACATGCACTTCAGTTGGTTTTTCATCTATTAACAGTGGAATTTTTTCCCTTTTCCTTTCTCAGAGCCAACTTGGTGGTAAATTGCTTATTTTCCAAAACACGTTACCATCACTGGGTGCTGGACGCCTAAGGTTACGTGGAGATGATGCACGTATTTACGGGACAGATAAAGAACATACTTTAAGACTTCCAGAAGACCCATTCTATAAACAAATGGCTGCTGATTTTTCCAAATATCAGATAGCAGTCAATGTCTATGCATTCAGTGATAAGTACACTGATATAGCTACTTTAGGTACGATCTTGTTCCTGGACTCATTCGGTCTGTATTTTCTAGCAAAAGGGGGTGCATTATATGCATTGTTATTCTCCTACTAGGGGAAATATGTCTTAGGTTTCCACTTTAGAGGGGAATCTTACTGATAATATTTGAGGTCCATCTGTTGTGGCACTATTGTGAGTTGTGTCATTCATCTTGGTTATAGATCTTGCCCAGTTTATGCAAATAAGCATGAAAAGTTGACCTAAAAAACAGAAATAGAAAAAAAAAACTTGGAAAGCCAGCTACAGAAATTTTGCTTCCTTTGGTGGCATATGTGGCTAGCTTTAAAAAGTAACATTTTTATGTTAATGGTAAAAGGAAGTGATGCAATAAAAGGGTTTCGAGATATTATGCTTTCAGATTGCTGACAGCTACATTGTCTTTGACATTTCATCTTTTCTAATTGTATAATATATCTCTATGGTCATGGTAGTATGGTACGCACTTCCATACTACTGTCTCCGGATCTTTTTCTTCCTTTTAAAATCATATGATCTTCGTACAAATCTTCAACGTCATGTCCTGTGAATCATTCTCTGCAAGCATTGCAAATTTTGTTGATTTCCATGGTCTTAGATTTCATTGACATTGGTAAACGTTGATTTGACCTTTTGCTCCCTATAATGTGCTGCATAGGAACTCTGGCAAAATATACCGGCGGTCAGGTTTATTACTATCCAAATTTTGTTGCTTCCATTCACAAAGATAAACTAGCACATGAGTTGGCTAGAGATCTCACACGCGAGACGGCATGGGAGGCGGTCATGCGCATAAGATGTGGAAAAGGTCAGTTGTGAGTTTTAGAGCGAGGAGTGTAAATATATAACGATTCCTTTAGTTTTGGTTGGTTAACATTAACTACTATTTCTTTTCTGGTGTAGGCGTGCGTTTCACCTCCTATCATGGAAATTTCATGTTAAGATCGACTGATTTAATGGCACTTCCAGCTGTTGATTGTGACAAGGCATATGCTATGCAATTATGTCTTGAAGAAACACTAATGACTACACAGACTGTGTATTTTCAAGTTGCTTTGCTGTATCCTTTCTTAAGAACTAATGGCTGCATTTGGATTGTTTATTTTCAAGTTACTTTATCATTTCTTCTGCATACAAGTATACATTTATTTATGCTGGCTAGAGTTTACATAAATTGTTACATTTGTTTGAGGATTGAGAGACTAACTACAGAATCTAATTGATCTTATTTCAGAGAGCCCTACAACTAACTACTGCTTGATCAAGCAGCAAATCCCTCTTCTCACCTACTACTAAGCTACAAAAATAAATTGTGTGTGTGTGTATGTGGATAGTAAGATTCAAGCATTAATAGATAAATGCCACACTGTGTACCTAGGATACTGCATCTGCCTCTGTTTTCTTCCCTGGCTCTGAAATCATCTCCTTAGTTTTATTTAAGTATTTTTCGGTTTTCGCCCATCAAAAATCGGCGGGAAGGTGTCTCTTCTCGTATATTTAGATATTTGGACCAAGTAAGATTCAAGTATTAAGGACATAAATCTCGCATTATACCCAAGATTCAGGTATAGTTGCTGCATTCCCTCATTGCGGTTTGGTTTTGAATTTGAAAGTAGTGTCCTATCAGCAACGTAGATGCATCTGAGTACCAAATATTGCATACTGCTTATTCCTTTTGACGTATTACAATAATAAGAAAATAATTAGACTAATTGTATATTTACTATTAGTGTTGATTATTTTAATGCTTTTATTTTCTGTAAGATTGTAACTTTCGTACAGTCATTGAGACAAACTCAAGCTACATATCTTCTCTGAACATGTATATAGTCTCCTGTCCTAGCCGACTCAAAATGAATCCCTTTCTCTTACAGTTTGTGCATGGTATCCATAACATTTTTGAAATTGACGTGTCTTTGTCTCTTCCTTGCAATAAAGTGGGCTGTGCTTATTTTTCTTCTTATTCCCCCCTGCTGACTCCTCGGTCCCCTGAGCTCCTTACTAGTGCAGATCCATTTGGAGATTCATGAACTTTTGTATTCACTACTAGAAGCACCAAACTGGCTATCCTTGTATGAATAAGGTTGGGCTCCTATGACGCAAAAATGGTTCTATCTTCCTTTCCTACACAGCAGGCCATGAAATTTCAACCTCCCCTTTTCCCTTAATTCCCCCCCTAGATTCCGGAGTCGGTATGCACGAACGAAGGATTTGTGAACCTTTGCTTTACATGAGGCATCTCACGTTTGTTGGAAGCTTCCAGTCTGTTTTGCTCAACTTCAGTGGGTAATGACCATAATACCATCAACAGCACACATTGAAATTGGATCCACACCTGCCTTCCTTTCCCTCCACGCATTCTTCGTTTCATGCTTATTGTATAAACAGGTGATTGATGCGTGGGTAAAAACTTTGGAGATATCGCAATTTGTGGCCACCCATTCTTTTGTCGTTTGTTCAAGCTTTGGTAAAATTTCACCCGCTTTAACCTCAAATGTGTAGAAAAGTTCTCGTTGTGCCTGTGTCATGAATAAAATCTAAGAGCTGCTTGATTTCTATATTTCTGATGTATTGTATCTGTCTCTGCATTAGTGAAATCAATTCTGGACGAAGTTTAGGATTTCCTAACATGTTATAGATATACATCTTCTTCGGGAGAGCGGCGTATCAGGGTTCACACAGCTGCAGCTCCAGTCGTTGCTGATCTAGGAGAAATGTATCGGTTGGCTGACACCGGTGCCATTGTTTCTCTGCTTTCTCGGCTTGGTAACTCTATTATTTTCCAACCTGGTTGGTTCTCTTCATGTGTTGGAGTCTGATTGAATCTGAAATTTTAATTCTCTGTTATGCAGCAATTGAAAAGTCATTGTCCAGTAAATTGGAAGATGTCCGAAGTTCCATTCAACTCAGACTTGCCAAGGCCTTTAGGGAGTATCGAAGCCTTTATGCTGTCCAGCATCGTTTGGGAGGACGGGTGATTTACCCTGAATCACTGAAGTTCTTACCATTGTATGGTTTAGCATTGTGTAAATCAACACCGATTCGGGGCGGATTTACTGATGTACTACTTGATGAGCGTTGTGCTGCTGGATATACCGTGATGGCTTTACCTGTTAAAAAGTTGTTGAAACTTTTGTATCCAAATTTGATCCGGATTGATGAAATTCTTACAAAAGTAAGAGTAGTCCCTGTACTTGATTATTGTGTAAGATTTTTTTTTTTTCTGTTTTTGTTTTTGGATCTCTGATTCATTATAATCAACTTTCAGACAAACTCAACTGTTGAGGACTCTGATGACATATGGAAGAAGCTTCCACTTACTGCAGAAAGCTTGGATTCCAGGGGCGTTTATATTTTTGATGATGGTTTCCGTTTCGTCATATGGTTTGGTAGAATGCTTCCACCCGATTTAGCTAAAAGTTTACTTGGTGATGATTTTGCCACCGATTATTCAAAGGTAGTCTGCAATGTTCTTTAACCGCGTGAGCGTATTATGTTCTCTTGTTTTTCATCTCTGATTCTCTGACCCTTGGGAGCTTTTTCCATTCCTATATTTCCCTTCGAATCTCAACCAGTTTTGATGTCTATTATGTGGCTAATTTAATGCTTGTTTTTAACATTGTAAGCTGTTTAGCCCCTGAATACCATGGATTCTTTTTCTCCATGTTGCATTTGTAAGTTCAAAGTTACCATGTTGATAAGTAGCTCACGGCCCTCCCAAAAAAAAAAAAAAAAAAATGTAGTCCACGAAGTTTTGCATGTCTGAGAAGTTGGATTTTCTTCTTTCATAATATTATTTTTTCTTTGAAGTGAATGAGTGTAAGGGTAGTGTCATTATGTATAAGGAGTTTCTGTAGCTAAATTTTGGACCATATGAATTTTATTCAAGTTTGTTTCTTGGTAGTACATTCATTACATACATTGAGCTTATCTTTTCCGGTAAAGATTTTGTTGGTAGATGTCACTCGTGCTTTTGCCTGCTAGTTTACTTTCTTGAACCTAGTTTTCTGAAGCTTTGATATATCGTAAAAAGCAAGAGTTTCTACAGTGGCCTCTGGTATAGCATTAGGATTTTTCAAGGCTCGTTTAAGGATGGAATCACTTGCTAGGTGTACGCTGCTATATTTTCCATGAATCGTATAGTCAGTTTCTGTTATTTACTCGTAATTGTCGACAATATTTACCCCTATCTGCTGTCATTAGCCTTTAGAATACATTTTCACCAGTTTTTGTCTGCTTAGCCTTTTTTCTTTCATCCGTCTTTTTGACTCTTGGTTTGATCTTATTCTTTCATGGAACCAGGTTTTTCTGACCGAGAGAGACAGTGAAACCTCTAGAAGGTTAATGAGGTTAATTAAGACATACAGGAAAAGCGACCCTTCGTATTTTCAACTGTGTCATATTCTGAGACAAGGTGAACAGCCTAGAGAAGGTTTTTTCCTCCTTGCAAATCTGATTGAGGATCAGAATGGTGGTATCAATGGGTATGCTGATTGGTTTGTACAATTATTCCGGCAAGTACAGAATGCTTAATTAATTTACAGGTATGAACTAGAAAATCGTAATACTTTCGCCGCGTTCATGATTTCTTTTCACCTTTGAGCTTGCACTTTGCCTCGATGGTTTTATATGGTGGTGACTCAATGTTCAATATTTTCAAGAGTTGACTGCTTTTTACAGTTATATCTGCAAAATCCCGTATAGGTTTCTTTTTTTCCCGTAATTGGTGGGGTACTTCCAGTTTTTGGCATCTTGTATGAGCCTGGCGCGATCTTTATAGACAAATTGGGCCCACGAATCAATCATCAGGGGAGCAGCTCCATAGAGATTCTTCTGCATAACACTTTGTATGTTACTTTGGTTACGTGCTAAATTTTGGCATTCTTCTTGGGGTTGTGTTGTGATGCCAGCCAGAAAGATCCAGGAATAACCTCAGAGTACTAAGCAAGCAGGGAATCAGAAAGATCTGCTATGAACTCCATTGTTTTGATTTTGGTACCGCCCCCCCTCCTTTATTTTATTCCTTCTTCTTCTTCTTCTTTAGCAATAGAAGTAGCTTATGTTAGTTTGTTTTTCCGGGGACAATTTATTGTTTGAAGTTATGGTTTATATTGAAATTAAATAGAAACGATTAAAGGTGGTCTGTGAAGAAGCAATCGTATTTTATGTTTGGTGTATTGAATTGGCTGCTGGACACAGAGAGTTTGGTGTATGAGCAGAAATGGTAGGAGATTTTGTTCATTTTTATTTTTGGATAGTGAAAGATTGAGATATGCAGGCAACAGGTGTGTTCTTCGTACGGAATATGGTTTCGTTTGATTTTCATGAGACCATTTAGTTTTGTTGGTTGATGTAAGGGGGGGATATCTCTTTAGTTAATTCTAAACTTTAAACTTGTAGACAATTGTTGAATATTCATAGAAGTTCATCCATATGTTTATACATCGGAAGGAAAACTCACCTCTCTTTTAGCCTAAATTGAGGTAATGTTTCAGTTTTCGTCTTAGAAATATGGTTTTCTTGTTATAATATCCCCACGTTTTTATGGAATTTTTTCAATTCTTTAACAACAAAAGATGTTGAAATTCATACTTGGCTATGTTATGGAAAAATCGAATTAAAATGCCACCGCCTCTACGGCACCTAAGACCCGCCAAATGAAATTTTTCTTATCATGCAACATCTCACATTGTAATGGGTCATTAGAAAACTATTTTCCTTGTTAGTACAGTGCCCTAAATCTAGTCGAGTAGGATCAGATCTGACCGGATCGGATCATTTTCTATCTTATGAAGATAGTGATAGATCTCTTCTATCAAAGTGTAGTGACACGACTGTGCATGGACGTGTGTTGGAAAAATACGTATGTTGGATGACCCATTTATATGCTTTAGTGTCATTATTACGTGGCGGTTGTATAATTATCCAATCTTAGACCAAATGTCACTATAATACCTTGGTGTGGATTGTTGCGTTTTGACACTATCGAGGTTTTTCCCCTAGTCACGGGACGATAATGCGTGTGATATTGAAGCATGCGTAGGCTTTATGTCGATCGTTCGAGATTCATGCTTCCTAATGGGTCATATTTAACAATGCATAGGCATTATGTCGATCGTCCGGGATTTGTGCTTCCTAATGGTAGGAATGAATATCCGGAAATGGCTATCTTAGAAAGTAATGGTTTATTTTTTGAATATTTGCAAAGCAGGAATGAAGTGTTCATTCTGAGAGAATATTATATTTCGAGATTATAAGAAATAGTCGTTGATGTGTGATACTCGACAAACGACTATGTGGATATGGATTATGTGAAATGACGTATTTATTCGAGAACCGTTTCACATGAAATGTTGTAGTCGGTGGAACTTGACTCCTTCTGATAATTGGGGGTCGTGACACATTGCTGGATATCAATCACGATTGTTAAGTATGATGTGTATTTTAGTAAATGCACTTTATACTTACGACCAACATATTCGAAAGTCTATCGGGTCACATACATATGCTTGACCGTCTGGAATTAAATTGCGGTTAGGGCGATAACCAAATAAGGATATAATCATGCTCGCTACAAAGCATTGTAGTGGAAATGATATTCAGATTATTTATTATAAATAAATAATATTAGAAATTAATATATGACATTAATTGTTGAAACAGATGTGTCTAGCTTGATACTCAAGAAAGAACAAACACATAAGCATTTCAAACGTAATAGATAATGGCAATGACATAATAACAAAAACAAGAAGAACACATAAATTTAATGTGATTTTCGACGTTGTGGTGACTACTCCACGGATAAAAACGGAGATATTATATTATGTACAGAATTACAAGAATATTTTCACCCTTTACATTGATTACATCAGTTGGTATTTGTTGAAATAGTGTCCTAAACCCAATCGGGTTGGATCGGATCCTACCGGGTCGGATCATTTCTACTATTTCTTTATGTTTATACATATATTAAATGATTTTTCTATTGTCATATATTTATTCTTTTAAAGAACCAATTATGAATTGTTATATGATAACGTCTTTAGTATAAAACTGTGATAGAGAAACCATGATAGGCGATTATGGTTGATGAGATCTCAAATCACTTTAATAAGTTTGATACTTAAATGTCTCTAGTCGATGTACTATTAAAGCAGGCATTGATAGTATGAACAAAGCTAAAGACGTATTAGATGTCTTTTGTCTTTAAGGGCAGGGATAGATCAAGTTTATCAAAGTGAAGAGACACTTGGACTGTATGTGGACGTGTATTAGAGAATACGTATGTTAGACTGACTCACTTACACTGTTAAGTGTCACACTATGTGGCGGGTGTGTAATTATCCTTAGGACCGGAGTCTACATGGCATCACGGAGTGAATTGTCATGCTTTGACACTATTGATGTTTCCCTTAGCCATGGGGCGTTCATGCGGCAGTGATTGAGTGTGATACTGAAGCATGCGGAGTATACATGTTTGGTCGTCCGGAAATCGCGTACCCTATCAGTAGGGGTGAATATCCGAAAGGGCATTCTTATAAGGAATGTCTAGCTCTCGTGAATCTTTGCAAAGAAAGAGTAAATGTGTTATTCCGAGAGAGCATGATATCCAGATTATAAGATACGGATGTTTGACACTCAACAAACGACCGTATGGATATTATTACAACGATAGGATTCTATTTACACGGTAACTGTTTCACATGAAAGGTAGTAGTCATTGCATTTGACTCTTCCGATGATTGAGTGTCACGGTGTGTTGTTAGACGATATCCCGTGATCGTTAGGTATGAAGGACATTTTCGTAATTTGCACTTTGAGTCTACGGCCAACATATTCAAAAGCCAATCGGGTCACACACATAAGAACATCTAGCCGGATTAAAATATGGTTATAGTTGATAACAAAATAAGGAAAGTTTATCTCGTAATATAAAGGTTATAGTGGTAAATTAATATGGTGGTATTTATATATTCTGAATAAATATAATACAAGATATTAATTATGTTGATTAATTAAGTACACATATGATGTGTACGAGTCGAAATTAATTGTGTATATTGATACACATGTATTTTACAAATTAATTAATCAGAGTATTATATTAATTAAAGAAAATCTCAATTCCCAAATTAGTGGGAATGAGGCGCCTATTTGAAGTATATTGAATACATTTGAATTGTGCAATTTAATTAATAAGATTACCATTTATTAATATTGGATATTAATTGATTTTTGGAAAATAGGTTTATGGTAATAAGATAAAGATATATTTAATATAAGATATTGTCAATATATATCTTAGGAAAAATATTTAATATAAGATATTGATTATTAAATGAGATAAATCAATCAAAGGGATTTTCCTTATTTTATTAGGAAAATGATTTTTTTCTCTTCAATCTACTAGGAAACTAATCTCAATCAGATTGGGAGACTACGGGGGCGCCACTTTCTATTATAAATAGGAGGGGTTGGCTAGTTCTTTTGCACAACACAATTCCAAGAGCTAATAGTTCTTGTGAAAAATAGAGGGCTTCTTAGAGAGAGATTAGAGAGAGAGAGAAAAGGCCGGTCTGGCAACCGGATTTTTCTAATAGCAATCCATGATGGGATTCTGGCGGGCTATCCGTGTGGATCACCGGTAGAGGCCGAACGCTTGGGAGGCTCCGTGCATCGCTACTCTCCTAGACGGTCAAAGCATCGATTTTTTAGATCAACCAATGTAACCACCATCTACTAGCTTATTTGCTTATTGCTTAAACGAAGTCGATCCTGGTCAAAGGAAATAAATTTTGAATTCCGTTGCGTTCCCGCGTAGATTTCCTAACAGTATTCATAGGCACAAATCCATAAACCCTAACCGCCATTTGGTCCCCATCAGAAGTTCCATAAATGCCACAGATGTGGACCCCAGCTCCAGTTGACTCCACCAGCTGTAACTTAGCTCCAGCTGATTTACCAGATATGTATGATCTGTTCGAGGGATGCATTGAGGGGAGTGTAGCTTTCTTCTTTAAACTTTACGGGCTTCTTGAAGTCCCGGTTTTTGTTTGCCTCATCTGTAGACATGTTGGAATCAACCTTAGTATTTCATTATTTGCTTATGACGATACTGCAAGCTCTGACGTCCCATATTTCCTCGCTTTTTCGAGCATGTCTTGCAGATTTTCAGGGGCCACAGAGCGAATTATGTCTTAAGATAGCCCTCGGCCAAGCCGCTCTGAAATCCGGCCATGACCGTGTTATCCTTCAGACCCGTGGTATGCTCATACATCTTGTTGAATCGCTCGTAGTAACATCGAGCTGATTCGTTCTCGCCTTGGCGGATCTCGTATAGATAGTCCATAGTCTTCTTTGGCCGACCTTCCGACATGAACTCAGTAACAAAGTTAGATTCGAGATCGTCCTAGAAGCGGTCGACCTAGGAGCCAGGTTGCGGATCCATGTTGTAGCCATGTCTTGCATGGCGCCAACGAGCGCGATATGCTGGATATACAGAAATCGAATCCGGATCCGATCCATAATTGGACCGTCAGATTTGATTCACAGCACCGATCGAGACACTCGATCATGCACAACGGAAGCTACGAATTAAATTTGCATGCGATTTTACCACGATATGATTCACATAAATAATTAAAGTAACTATGAGAAGGTTAAAGATTTACCAAAAGGAGAGGGAGAAGCAATCGACCAAGGGGAGAAGCCACAGTCTTCCGGATTGTATCTCCTAGCGACGACTGGTGGACGTCGATCATCGCCGTAGAACCTCCTCGAATATGCTCAAGAAAAACCCTGGCTCCGTTTGGTTTCGGACTGACTGGATCCATTTGGATCCAAGAAAGAGAAAGAATTATAAAATATAGTGAAGTAATGATGATAAAGTTGAAAAGTTGTATTGAAATTTGTGTAGTTAAAGTAATGATTGTTGATTTGAAATATTATATTGAAAAAGTAATGGTTAAATAGTGTAATGAGTGTATAAAGTGATGGATTAATATTATTTTATTTGTTGATGTTGATTGATTGATGAAAGAATTTATAATAAAATAATAGAATTAATAAAATAATAATAAATAAGTTAATAAGTGAATAAAATATTGGTTTGGGATCCAATGGATCAACCTAGTCCCAAACCAAACAAGACTCTAGGTTTTTTCTTCTTTTCTAGAACAAGAAAACTAAATTTTCTCCCTTTATTCAAAAAAGGGGCGTCCCTTTTTCTGAAAAATGGTGTTGGAATGATTCAATTTTGAGTTGGGAGAAACTCTCTTTTAACACATAAATAATTATATTATCCACATTATAATTAATTTGGAGAAAATTTCTTTTCCCAAAACCAAATAAAAGTGGCGCCATTTTTGTGTGCCAATTGGGATAATAGAAAATGTCTTTTCTATATTACATATTATTTACCGAATACATAATATCTGCATATTCATTAAATAGACAAACTATTTAATTTATTCTCGAGGTTCCAAAATACGAGAATTCACTCACGTGTTAGGAGCCAACCCGGGAATCTTGGACTTATAACCAGTAGCTCCAATAAATTGAATAAAATATTCATCGAACAGAACATTTCCATTCAACTTATTAATTTCAGAATTACTCCACCATAAATCCGAAATTGAATTCTATTGATTACTCAAAGTGTCGAGTCGATAAGTGTCCATTGATATAATCATTACATATAGACTAACCCTCCATAGACTATCCGTAACGAAGCGGGAATATTTCCGTAAACCTTCTTCATTACATCTTATCATTATTTACCATTAACCCACTAGTGATCAATTAGTTCATAACCAATACAAAGTCCGCAGATCGATCAGTTTCTAGGATTAACAAATAAGGGGATTAACTTTCTGCCTCCCGCAGGAAGGAATGGATTCCATATCTGTGAGACACACACTTCTCACTCATTCCAGAATAGTACCAACGTGAAAGTGATTCGGACCGCGCCTCTTAGCGATCCTTAACAAACACATCAAACCCTATCTTTAAACAAGCAGGAGTGTGTAATCACTTCAGGATTAAGGTTAATCCATATATGATCATCTTGTGATTTAATAAGATTTCTCAATCAAGGAATTATATGAGAAATGTTGATTAAATTGGTCCAGTCCTATATGACTACATCATATATAAATGCCCCACTTAGACAACCAATGTCGACGGTCCAGATAAGACGGTCACACCATAAAGTGTTCTGGGCGCATTAATGGTGGTTTAATCAATAGACCCCAGACTTTGATTAATTCACCACGGACTAACATTTCAAGTGTATCACCATAAACTTAATCCTCATGTGTGACACACACAAAGTTATATGGCTACATATGATACGACTTGGGGTTTTCAGCAGTGTATTACTTACAACACGAAGCAAGTAATAAGATGAGAATAAATCTTTCATTTATTAATTATAAAAACAATTAAGTAAATTGTCTTTCGGGTGCTACTTCCAACAATCTCACATTTGTCCGTAAGAACAAGCAACAATTGTCTTTCGGGCACACTACATCTAACAATCTCCCACTTGCCTGTAAAGACAAGCAATTATTGTTTTTAGAGCGCCACACCCTTATTCTATCTATCCACAACATTCTCTCATTTTCTCTAAAGCAGATGAGACATATCTCCCAATTTCATACCCGCCAAGCGCTTATCAGTGACATTAGATGCCACACAACTTGGTAAACTGATCAGCTAGGTTGTCGGCTCGAGGCGATCTTTTAGGACCGAAACGTCGCCTCGCACGGGGTCGTCTGATCGGTGGTACTCTCTCAATATGCTTTTGACCTCTTGTGACTGCGAAGATCGTTTGCATGAGCCACCTCTCAACTGTTTTCACAGTAAAATGGTATCGGCTCATCGAGACCTGGAATCACTTTCCGATCCAACAAAGAACTTCTCAAGCCACACTGCCGTTTTAGCTGCTCCGAAAGCTGCTATGTATTTGACTAACAGAGTCAAATTGGCAGTGCTGGATTGCTCCAGACTATAGCTCCATCATTATGAGAAAGCACTGAGCCCGAGATCATTTAACGATCATCCTTAATCAGACTGTGAGTCAGAATCAATGTAGTCAACACTACTCAGGTATGCACCTGAATATAGATGCATATTACTTCTCATTCTCCGAAGGTACTTGAGGATGCACTATGCTGTTGTCCAATGCTCGAATCCAAGATTCGACTGCAATTGACTTTTAATAAATTGACATTCTTTATCCACTAGAGAATCTATCCCTTTTTCTCTGTATTTGAAGATCTAGAGAATTATTCCATGAGGGGTTGGGTAGGAAACCTCTCATTGAATCTAGCGTGCAAAAAAATGCATCATCATCTTAACCAATAAGATGGATGGGATACTTCCACAACTTGTTCTCATGAACTCGACCGAATCGATTTCTAAGATTATAGTCCACTTCTCTGATTCCGAGAAGCTTTGGCTCGTCAGTTCTTGACTTCATATAACACACCATGTTGCTTACAATTGTTTCAGTGTTACCTTGCATTTACACTAACGTCTACTCTTTACCAATATTGATTCTCTAGTCTAAAAAAGACTCATCAATATTCTGGTCAAGCCCACATATTTCAAACATATGGCTTTTAATGACCTGGAGGTTTACTTTAATCCTCCAATGGATATAAGCAAAGGCAGTCAATCTGCCATTGGCTTTAAGCTAAAACCCTTCTGTTCCGAATGAATTCAAGCTCCGTTGTTGGGCAAGAATGTTTCAGGGCATCACCCCTGGTAATCTTTCTGCTTTCCATGGAGTCAAGCAGGCTGAGTGGTGAGAAAATTTCAGGGCATCACCCCTATTGAACTATCTACTTCTTAGGAAATTACCCCTAGACCACTTGGCTTTTCTTAGAAAGATAAACTTTCTCATTCAGTCGACTCCTTTTTACGCAAATCCAATTGCTCCCACTGGGCCTGAGACACTCAGGTGGTTCTACAAGATTGTGAACAGAACTGAAGTACCAAAATTCCATGTACAGGTATACGGATTTAAACCAACCTCTTATTATCAGAATCCTATACAGCCCTCCAAAGAAGATCACAGGTTATCAATCACCCCCAGCAAATTCTTAAGTCTGTATAATCACAGTGAGTCAATGGATAAACCATACTCCTACTGCATTTGGGTGGATTGACATTCTGATCTGGTTCAGTAGTATTTATCGGCGTTATCCCCAACAACCAATGTTGGATGTGGTCTCATTATAGACTTGCTTCTAGTCATATTGATGTGATTGGAAGCTTGTAAAACACTCAAAGTGATAATGCAGATCTGGGGAAATGCAGGACTGGAGAATTCTGGTGAAGCTGATGAATATTCAAAGGATTTGGTAAGTCTTTGTGCTAAATCCGTAGAACTTACAACAACCTGGAGAAACTGTCAGATTTCGATAGGATCCGATGACAGCCTGAGAGATTTCGGCAAAGATTTGTGGAATCTATGCTGAATCTGGTGAGCTTGAAGTGGATTTGGGGGGTTTTTGAGCTGAAACCCCAAACACTGGATGCTTGAGCTCGCCGGAAAACCGAAAAGGGCTGGTTTTTCCTTCACCGGGGCAGCTGTAAAAACGTTTTTTGGACAGCGGTTTTGGCCGGAAAAATGCTAAATAGCATAATTTTCCGGTAACGGAGCCAACTGATAACGTCAGAATTATCACAAACGGATTTGGTACTGTTTGTTGGTGGATATCTGTCTAAAGTGTTTGATTTTTCCGGTTGTGCACGGCGGTGCTCAAGAAATATATGAGGTCTGCCTGAGAGTCCAAGGAGGCGAGCTCACTATCGACAAATTTGCAGAGTGTTTCTATTTTGTATATTTTCTCAGATGGTTTGAATGAGTTACATATGCCGATTTATATAGGCATGGGCTTCTAATGACGGTATTAAGATACAATTAGACGTAATAAAGTATGACAAGATATAATTAATATATACAACTGTAGAGTCGGCCTCAGAAAGGGCGGGCTTGACACTTAGCTATTTATTGATTCTTCGTATTGGAACCGTCATGTTTGAACCCTGTTCGTCTGGTCATGCGGGGTTGATCCGAGTCTGGCGGCTTGCGAGTGATGAGAGTCAACCCTCCTACGCATTTCACACTTAATTCACTTAAATTTATAGCATTTTTGTTGGACTTATTTTAAGTTTTAATGATGAGTGCCAGACTAGCTGTTATAGAGCAAAGGCAAAAAGATGTCTAGATCAAATGTATAGGTTTATTAGAGTTTGATCTTTGTATAGGTTTGATCAAACAAGCATTGTAATTAGGTGGTGACTTTGTCGTGAGACACATCTAGTCGATAAGGTTCTTGAGTCAAGAGACTAGTTAGAAACCTCTTCAAGATCAAGGCCGAGGTTCAAACTCAGTTATTGAAGGCTAAGGGATCAAACTTAGTATTTAAAGTCAAGGATATGGAATCAGAATTTAGGGAAGTATGTGATGACCTAAACTGATTACATATACCTTGTGTACAAGGTCTAAGTTCCATATGTTAAGTGGTGATTGGAACTTAGTTATAATCAAAACGGTGTACTCTAACTTCACAATTAAAATTTAGATAGAATACAGTCAACTGAAGTGTTTTATAAGCACAGAAAACTCAAAACAGTTGACTGACATGAAGTTCAGCAGACTAATATTCACAGGTATCTGCTGAATGTAAATTTTGATTTAATCAAAGGTTACATTGAAAGATTACAAGGATAAGGACAGATTACAAGTCTTTATTTTATCAACAAATCAATGGTCAAGATTAAAGGGACGTTGGAAAGATTCAGAGCTTTATCCAATGGACACAAGTCAAAGGGTGGACAGATCGAAAATCGTCAAAAGCAATCGACAAAGATGTCGATTTATGTCTGAGGACATAATGCAAGTCAAGATGCAGACAAACCTGAAACGGCTATGTTTGAATTTCAAACATAAGTCACAGGATTCTCGCCTATAAATAGAAGACTCCTGATTCAGATACATGTGATGAAAAATAACAATCTACTTTGAGCTATCAGATTCTTATCAAGAAATCACCCTGTTGACATTACTGAACTTAATGCTACTGATCCAGAAAACTCTTCAAGTGTAACCTGCTATCAAATTACATCAAGCTCATACACTTGAAGACATCAAGCTGCTGATCATTTCATCCTAATCAAGCTGCTGAAAGCTGAATCACTTCCTTGATTCAAACTTTCTTTCACAAGAAACCTGCTGAAGACAGTGAAGCATCTTTGGGTGTCAAGGACTGTTGTTTGTGGTGGAGCTGGTGAAGAGGCAATCCTACCCTTCAAGGACCAGTGGAGTACTTTGGAGCAGCAATCCTACATGTTTCAAATATTCAGTTTATGAAGCCATAGTTATTGGTGAAGGACAGATGGCTTAGGGATTTTTGTAACTGCAACCTCAAAGATCTCTTGTGAATTTCCGCCAACATCACATGAGAAGAGTGGATTGACATGATTACACCACCTGGAACCACTATAAAATTTGCCTACTTACTTTCTGCATTTAGTATACTAATCACATCAACTTACTGAAACTAGCAACTGAATCACACACTTACACTACTGAGTATCTAATACTTAGTATCATCTTTCTAACAACAAGTAATAAGGCTTAATTTGAATATATTCCGCTGCAACAAATTCAGTACAATCTGTTGTCAGCAGACTACTGAGTGGTCCGCAGATCACTGAGCAGTCAGCAGGCTACTGACCTTGCTGAGTTTGTTAACTCCAAAAGTTTTAAGTGTTAAGTTTATTCACCCCCCTCTAAACTTAACCAAAGCCTTTTCAAGGGACCAACAATTTCGGGGCATGATTTTTACCATTTAGATGCTATCTCAAGCTACTTTCACCACTCACGTTCCCACATCGCACTTAACCGAAAATCTCATTTTTATCGTTGATATGTGGACTTTTCTGTAGCACACACGGGGTACACGATACCCTAGGAAAATTACGTTTGTATCTCGTGTTGTGTATTTTCAGATGATAGATGATAAAGAGTTGTGTTGAGATCAATTTTGGTGATTATGGCACTTTAGGAGTGGTTCTACCCAAAGCAGAAGTACTTCTGATCAGCCAAGGCAGGCCCACGCCTACCCCTTGTAGGCATGGTTCTGAGCTCTCTGTCACATTCAGGATGCTCGGGACCACTTCTACCTGCTGCAAGCCCACTCCCGCGGCACCGAATTTATGCATTATAAAAGCCCTTTTTGCAGCTAGGAGATGGAGATAGACCATATTTTCTAGATTATAATTAGATTAGAAAAAACCCCAAAAACTCTTCTCTTCACTTTTCTTCATTTCATTAGCTTAAAAAGTATAATCTTAGCTTTTTATTCTCCAAATTAGTGTGTAATTAAGCTTGGGCTTTCTTCTAAAATGGTGAATTCATCATTCCCTTGGTGAATCTCCATGGGATTTGAGCTAATTCCATAGTTCTTACTTGATTAAGGTATAACCTTGAATTCAATCTTAATTTTTCATTTCTTGGCTTTATCTAGTTTAATTTCATCTTTGCTTTGTGTTTTTGTTGAAATCATGAGTAGCTAAACACTCTTGTGGCTTGGGTGATGTGAATTTGAGCTAGATTACTTGTAATTGCTTGGGTACAAGTTGGGTTTGCTTGTATGTTCTTAATTTGTTCAAGTTATGGTGATTGATCTTGATGGGTGTAATTAATTCGCGATAAATTGCATAAACTAAGTGTTAATTCGAGGCCTAATCGTAAGAATTGACATAACTAGTCACCATGAACACATAGTAAAATCATCTAGAGATAGAATTGATTTCTAGTGTGTGTGTTGCCTAATCTTGAATTGGGAATTTCATAGTCCTTTAATGCATAACCATTCATCCTAATCTAGTCCTAGCCGATAGGTTTGGTGTTTGGTTGTAGTACGTTAATGCGAGAGATCGATTGACGTGAATATAGTGAATTGCACATTGAATGTGTTGAGAACCAATTAGTGAAACTTGATTCCAAGTAGTCACGAGAATTTATATCTAGCTCATTGAAACATCACCCGAGTCACCTCGTTCTATATCATTTTACTTTGTCCAAATCATCATGTTTTTAGTTAATTCCACCTTTAGTTCATTTTCATCACTTTAAGTTGCATTGGTAGTTAATTAAAAATCACTTCTCGAGTAATGGATATGCCTAGACTAAATGTTTGGACCGCTTTGGCACTTTAAGAAATTTCTCCCTGTGGATACGACCTTGCTCACCAATCTAGATTACAATTGACCCGGTACTCTACCGGTGAGATTGGAAGCCTAGTGAGGCCAATCAAGCTTCTTTTAGATTAGCGAGCTGGAGGGCGGACTGACCGGCCCTCAGTGCTTCATATCGCGTTGTATGTGGTTGGTTGAAGGCTTGCTGATCGGTGCTGTTGCCTAGCCAACGATATGGATCATATGGATCGTAAAGGCTTTAGGCGGGCTAGATTATACCCGGCTTGGTCCGGCTTATGTTGGTGCGGACTAGTTTGGCTGAAGACTATATTCGATATTAGGCCTACTTACAGGCCCATTGTGGATCCGCGAGCTCTTTTGCGGGCTTGGCGTATCAACTTGTATCAACATTGTCGTCATTTAAGGTTCTCGTTTCTTTTTATTTCCGCTTTAACTCTGATGTGAATACGTAAGACTTACGTATATAATTAATTTAGTTATTAAGTTTTATTCGTGCTGGACGTTTGTTTCCGGATAAGGACATGATGTCTAGAACGAGGCGTCAGACCCCTATTATTATGTATGTTTCTCTTCCCGAAAAGATTGACAGGTACAAGATGATAGCTTTGATGAAGCTAATGGTTGAGTTGAGACTAGGCTCTGTTTGGTTTGAAGGAAACAAAAGTAAAAGAAAAGAAATGAGATGAAGGGATTTATGTCTAGTGTTTGGTATTCTGTGTTGGAAAAGAAAAGGAAAGGAAAATGTGGAAACCAATGGAAATGATCCAATGTAATTAATTAAAAAAATAAAGTGACTTTGATATTTCATTTCATTTCCTCTGTTCAATCCAAACACTACAAATGACATTGAAACCACTCATTCCTCCTTCTTTCTCTTCTGTCACAATCTTCTATTTTGTTTTCCTTTTGTTTCGTTCAAACCAAACAAATGAAGAATTCTATTTATCTTTTATTCATGCATTTTAAGTATTAAATAATGATGTTGGGTTATAAATGTTTAACGTTTGGGAGTTCCTGTATAGTATATATTGTTACTTTTTTTTATGCTTAAATACCTTTTCTTTCAGTTTCATTTGAGAATTTCAAGATGGTTGTAAACAACATTAGTTTTATGTTGTTTGGTCTTTGGCTTGTTCTCTTTTTGGACTTGGATTGAAATTTGTTTGACCATCGGCAGGGGCAGACGCACCTTTTAAAGAGGGAGCACTCGCCTTCTCGGATCGGGAGAAAACACTACGATATATATATATATATATATATATATATATATATATATATATATATATATATATATATATATATATATATAATATTATATTATTCGCTCTATCATTTATAATAATCGTATAATTTGACATAAAATTTTTATCATGTAAATAAAAATACATAGTTATTACCAAAGTGAAACATGTAAACAAATATTAATATAAGTTTTGAAATGTTGGTTTCCGTCAAAAACATTGTTTGTAGTGTTATAAATTCTTATTGATCGGAGTAAGAAGAGTAAATGTGTTCAAATTATATGATATATAGTAGTATTTCTTTTATATTATATAACGTAAAATGTTTAGTCGTATTTTTTTCAGCGGTATATAATAGTGCTTATTTTTTGGATTATAGGGGACAAAAGAACACTACTATACATTTTTTATTATAAAAATTCTTTAGCATTATCGCTTCCTTTGGTTCGAGATCATGCGTCTGTCCCTGACCGTTGGTGTCGTTTGACATTCCGGATTCGGTTTTTAATTTAATTCCACTTTATACTATGATGCATGTTTAGATAATAAGAGCACTCGCATCATATACTTTTAACGAATACTCTATTATACAGCATTAAATACATATTTTTTAGTTTACAGAATCTTTATTCAAGATGAAATGTATCAGACTCACTATTTTACATAATGTGGTAGATATAAAGGAAAATTTACAGAATCTGGATGAATGCGGTAGATGTAAAGAAAATTTTAAAGAATCTGTAGTTTACAGTAAAAAGTAGAGTATCTGCTGCAGTGTTATTTTTCCTGTTGAAATCTCTACGATAGAGGTTTTAAAGGATTTACAGTATTGACGATCCTTAAATCGTCAAGATGATTTTTAGGGTTCTTTCTCTTGATGATAACCTAAGAGCGCTTCTAGAATACCGAAAACAGGGGGTGTTTTGGGGATGATTTAGACTGCATTTGATGGTGATCAAGCTGCCTACGTATCCAATGCGGGGATTAGAATCAAGTCTTCGTAGTTCCTTAGGGATTGTTTATATAGAGGGGCTTGTGCCTTAGAGTTAACGTGTGGCGTGTCTGTGATGGACATTGATTGGCGTGTTCCCTAAGGAAATGGATTATGATTAGTTAATCTCCTTGATTTTAAGAGATAATTGTGCTATTCAAATATTCATATTAAAGATTGGAGGCTTAATGACTCGGGATTCTTTCCATAGCTACCTGATTTATTACTCACGTGGGAAATATGATTAAATATGGGTTCAGGCTGACCTTGTTGGGCTGAGCTAAAGCGGCCAGGCCTTTCTATGCTTGGCCAACCCATTAAGGCCGGGATGGACGGCCGAGATGGGGGCATATTGGATTCTTAGGTGCATAGGATGGTAGGTCTAAGAGGATCTTACACCGACCGTTAGGGTCGGGCAAGGGTAGATTAGAGTACAAGTGTATGTTGTCCTGATTGAGTTCAGGCATGCCAACTATCTAAGGTCCTAAGCATTGATGGATCTAAGGGGGATGGGATCAGTAACCGAGTTACCCTAGTTTGGCCACTGGGGTATCCGGCCCCACTCCCTCAATACTTAAGGTTGAGCCGCTGGCGAGGTGCCACGTAGGTAAGCTCAATTCTTGGCATCGTCATAAGCCCCACAGATCCAGCCGGCCTTTTGGTTAGTCGGTGTGGTGGCTCGACTCGGATGTATAACATATAGGATTTGAATTAGCATTGCCAGGTGGAAAAGCTAGTTGTGATGTCATTACAGCTGTACCGGGAATTGAGGCGTTGTTGCCCACTAACACTAACTAAGGCCGTTTCTTGAGGTAAGTGGGGAGGGGGGGGGGGGTTATAACCCCGTCATATCAATCGTTTCACAATTCGTGGACTATTAAGCCAGAAGATTTGCTGCCGATTGCCATTCTCTCGTCTGTCCTTCTTCAAACTTATTTTTCCAAGTAGGTGTTTCTCTCCTTGCATTTTCGCTTTGTAGCTTAATTTCTGTTGTCCTTAAACCTTAGTTCACCGGAACCCTAAATCCGATTTTAAGGGGATGGCTATTGCGGATAGTAGAGACGTTGGGTCCATACTGGGTCAAAAAGACCTGGACGAGGTATGTGATCAGTATGGGATTGAGAAGGCAAGATTTGCTCCAAAGCTGCCATCAGAGGCACACTTATTTGCCCAGACCCGCCGGAGGGTTTCTGCATAGTTCACCGGGAATACTTTGAGGTGGGGTTAAGGCTACCTTTCTGCCCTGCCCTTCTTACTGTACTCCGGAACTATGAGCTCGGGATTTTCCAGATAGCCCCCAATGGCATCAAGGCCATTATAGGGTTTGCTATCTGGTGCCGGCTGCTAAATCTGAAGTTTAGCGTAAAGAAATTTAGATACTTCTACCACCATCGTGTAGGGGTTAAGGACCACCCCTACCGGTATTACTTTTCCCGGAGGCAGGGGAAGTCATCCGACATTCCCATACTCCCCACAGGCAATGACTCTTTCAAAAGATGGAAGGAGAGATTCTTCTATGTGCGTCATGAAGGTCACCCCGAGCTGAGCGGGTGGAATACGGCCGATTTGGACAAAGATGATCGTCCGGATTTACCGGACACGTGGGCGGAGAATATCCGGGAGTCCGGATACTCCATTGAGTGGCAGAATCTGTACGACGAGCTGATCACTGCAGCTCAGCTAGAGGATGCGGGGCCAGACCCCTATATGGAATTTACTAAGGCCTAAAGGAAGTCCTGTAGGACCTTTTCCTTTATAACTTAGCTTTACTATTGTATTTATGTTTTTTCCCGTCAAACGCTTTGCTTATATTTACAATGGCCGACTTTGCTGACTTACTAGCTGGAGGGGAGAGAGAAGTGGCGGTTCGTCGAACCCGTGCCGACGCCGGCCGTCCGGGTCATGCTTGTGGAAGATCCTGCCGTGGATGCGGCGGGTAGTTCTTCATATGTTCCCCCTAGGAGCAGGTCGATCTGGAAGATGCTGAGGATGTGACGGAAAGAGGCTTGACACTGGGGAAGAAAGGGCGGTCGAGGCCGACCCCCTCCCCCACGAAGGTCATCCCCCGAAGAGAGGCAAGTCTAAGGCTTCTTAGGGGGATTAGAAGGAAGCTGCCTCTGAGCAGTAGCGAATCGCCAATATCTCTGACGAAGAGTTGGTGGTTATTGGTTGCAAGACCGTGGAATTGGTAAGCGCTGTCCTTACTCCTCTTTTGTTCTAGAACCTAGCTACTTATGATCCTAACTTTCTCTCTCTAATTGTTCTGGGGGCACAATTGGCCAGGAGGCACAATTGGCCAGGAGGTTTTCAAGAGGCTGGGCAAGGTCTCAGCAGGCTTACCTGCCCAGAAGAATAAGACTGCCGAGCTGAGGCAGACGCGTGAAGAACTTAAGGCGGCTGCTCACCTTAAGGATACAGAGATGAAGGCCCTGCAAGCTCAGCTCCTAGCTAAAGAGGGTGAATTGAAGTCCTTAGCCAGTGATCTTGCTGAGGAGAATAAGGTGAAGGAAAAGGAGGTCGCCGACCTCCAAGCACGAGTGGCTGACCTGGAGTCTACCATCCCGGTTCGATGTGCCGAGGCTATCCAGGAGTATCAAGCCTCTGGGGACTTTGCTGCGGCCCTGAGGATATTGCTAATCCCCATCCTGAACCACGGGTACACCCTGGGAGTAGACGAGGCAAGGATTCAGTATCCTTCCCTCGTTATAGATGACCTTCCTAAGAAGGTTTATTACAAGCTCGGGGCAAGCCAGGTTTATGATGAGCGGGTGAGAGACTTTAAGGCTGGGGTGGATATTGTTTCTAAATACGCCACTCAGATTGCTGCTGTGTCTAGTTCGGCTCCGTCGTCCGAGCCTCAGAAGAGTCCGACCCTAGACTCTTAGAAAGACTTTGTATTTTGTTTGACATTTTAATAAAAAAAACCTTTTGAATTATGTGTTGTCTTTGATTGTTTTTTTTTTTCTGAGTTGTTTTGTTTGTTTTGTTATATTGTTGGAGGAGTATGCCCCCCAGTATGCCATTTGTTAGTCTCAACTTTGGATGACATACTTGTTTAGGTTGTGTGTGTTTGTTATTGTTTGGAGATGGGTATGTCCCCCAGCCATGCACACCGAGATCAGTGCTCGGGTTAAATTGAATCAGCGTTTAATAAAATTCTTCAAGGGGCACGCTACCCAATATGCAATTCTGAATATTCAGATTGCACACTTAGGTTTGTATATAGGGCCGAACTCTATACGTGAGCTCGGGTAACTATGAGTTAAGTACTGAGTTTTCACAAGTCAAGTTAGTTTTAGTTCTATGTTAGCTTACGTCAAGTAGGACTGAGCCGGACTGACTTTAGGGCCGATTGAGTAGGGTTAAATGGATTAAGCTTAACAGTACGGCGAGCAAGGCCAGGTCGGACTGACTTCTCACGTGAAACTTTAAGGATGAGCATTGCTAGGATAATGCTGACTTCTCGCTTAAAAGCGCTGCGAGCAGGGCCAGGTCGGACTAACTTCTCGCGCGAAGTTTTAAGGCGGTAGGCCAAGCAAGGTCGACTTCGCTTAAAAGCGGCGAGCAGGCAGGCGAGTCGGATCGACTTCTCGTGCAAAATTTTAATACGGGGCAAACTGGTTAGACGACCCTTGTGGACTTATAAAACCAAGCAAAGAAAGCTAATAAACAACGGAAAGCAAAAATTATTCAACGAAGCAAAAACATCCAAGAAGCAAAAATATCCTAGCCAGATAATGAAAACAAAGAAACAGTCTAGGAAAAACAATAAATAATAAAAACTTGCCGAATCGATCAGGCCAAAATGATTCTCTTATCTTTGATAGTGGCTGCATAGCAACTTTGAGCGACCTCCAGATCTCCTTGATCTCTACCGAGCCACGGGCGGTCGGGAACTTCAGACTGATATGAGTTGGAGAGATCACGGCCCGTAGATCAATCAAAGCAGGCCTTCCTAGGATGATGTTGTAAGCTGACGATGACTTGACCACAACGTAGTTGACCATGAGAGTTCTTCCTATTGATTCCTTCCCGAACGTTGTTGTGAGCCGAATCATTCCCATAGGATGAACATGAGGACCAGCGAATCCAAACAAAGGCGCAGAAACATGAGTCAGCTCAGACTCCTTAAGACCCATGGCCTGAAAGGCTACAAAGTACAAGACGTTGATGGCGCTACCAGTGTCGACGCAAACTCTCTTTACCAGATTCTTGTTAACTACAACTTCTATCACCAGACCTTCATTTTTCGGGACCAGGGGGTGGATCCCTTGGCCCATAGCTCACTTTCTGAAAAGGGATCTGACTTCCTCTGCTTGCCTGGACGCCCCCTGATCGGGCGTTTAGGCTACCGACCTCGAATGCACTGCCAGGGCCTCCCACAATAGTGTTGATGGTGTTAATCAGGTGGTTATCCACATGCTGATTCTTATCTGGAGACCGATCTCTTCTTCGCTGGGGCTCTCCCTGCCGATTGCGATCCTGGTTGTAGTTCCTCTATGGAAAATCTCGCCGTCCTCGGGGTTCGCCATACCGGGGTCGCTCCACGACCTCAACCAACTTTCCTTCTGCAATTGTTGCCTCCACATCCTTTTGAAAATCTCTACAGCTGTCCAGATTATGACCAGTATCCTGATGATACGTACAAAACTTACTCTGATCACTTCTGTCCAGGGGGATTCGCACCGGCATAGGGATTTTTGCTAACCCCTTTCTTTCCATGACGGTGAGCACTTGTTCACGATGCTTGTTTAACGCTGTGAAGTCTCGTGGCTGCAATGCACTCTTTCTTTCGAATCGTCCCCTTGATGATCCGATCATTCGATCTCCAGATGACTTCCTCTTCTTATCGGAAGTGTCATCAACCTTATCTTTCTTGGACTCTGACTTTTCCAGTTCTCGCTTCAGCCCGGTTGGCCTCTTCTCCTTGACAGTGTTTGACCGCTATCTCCATGCACTTCTCCATAGACGCAGAGAGCTTGCTGCTCAACTTAGCGTATAGCCTTCCTTCACGTAGTCCTGCCGCAAAGGACGCGATCCGAACGTGGTCATCGGCATCTCGTACTTGAAGTGACTCCTCACCGAACCGCTTAAGGTACTGCAGCGCGGTTTCATCTTTCTTCTGTTTAAGAGAGAATAAGTGGGCAGTGGCGGATCCAGGAAATTTTTCTAGTGGGGTCACGGGACCGTAAAACTACATTTTTGATCCAAAAATTTGTTCCAGTGGGGTCACCGGACGCTAAAACTACATTTTTACCAACAAAACGACATTTTTTAATAACAAAACTACATCGTTTTAATTATAAAAAAATTCCCCGGATCTCAGTGGGGTCACGTGACCCCCCTAAGTGTACATACATCCGCTCCTGTAAGTGGGTAGCATTCTTCTGAAACGGTTTTTCCGCGATGAAAGCGTTAAGGAACATCTTTCCTAAGGTATCAAAATTGTAGATGGTTCTGGACGGTATCTTCTTAAACCATTCACGGGCTCGGCCAGTAAGCAACGCTGGAAATGCCTTGCGCTTCATCTCCTCAAGAGCACAATCGAGATTCATGTGCATAAGGTACTGGAACAAATGGTCCTGAGGGTCCTTGGTTCCGTCATAGGGTTTCAACTTTGGGATCTTGAACCTTGTCGGTCGGGGGTGGCTGTCAATTTGTTCTGAAAAAGGGGATTCGAGAGCTAGGAGCGCAGATCTCCTCCCGACTATAGCATCCAGTTCGGCACGAGCTGCTTCCATCGCCTGGGGTATAATCATCTGTTTTCTCAGATTCATTGAGGTTGACAGATCATCCCTCTTGGCCCTTTTATGCCTAGGAGGAGAATGAGTTTGCTGCCAAGTCCCATCGTTAGGGTCATTTTCCTCCTCCAGCTCATGATCCTGGGAATTTTCCCCAGATGAACCTCCGTTCGGCTGGTGCTGATCTTGCGAATTTTCATCAAGGGGGTCTTCTTCTTCTAAACCTTCCCAGTCTTCGTCATCCTCTGCCAAGACAACATTGAGAACAACTTCTTTTGTTGTGTCATCCAGAGCCGTGAGTTGATCTACCAACTCCTAGTGGGTTGTGTCGAGAGAGACTGGTTCATGCTGCTGGCTCTGGTTGTTGGCATCCGATTCAGTTGCATTGTTTGTTGCCGTTAGCAGCTTGTTGCCGTGTGGTTACCCCATGTTAATCGTAGAGCTTTTCTGAGATTATCAAACTAGAGGCCCCCCTTCTAGCACCAACTGACGATCATTAAATCGTCAAGATGATTTTTAGGGTTCTTTTTCTTGATGATAACCTAAGGGCGCTCATAGAATACCGAAAACAGAAGGGGTGTTTTGGGCATGATTTAGACTGCACTTGATGGTGATCAGGCTGCCTACATATCCAATGCGGGGATTGGAATCAAGTCTTCATAGTTTCTTAGGGACTGTTTATATAGAAGGGCTTGTACCCTAGAGTTAACGTGTGGCATGTCTGTGATGGACACTGATTAGCGTGTTCCCTAAGGAAAATGATTATGATTAGTTAATCTCCATGATGTTAGGATATAATTGTGCTATTCAAATATTCATATTAAAGATTGGAGCCCTTATGACTCGAGATTCTTTCCATAGCTACCTGATTTATTACTCACGTGGGAAATATGATTAAAGATGGGTTCCGGCTGACCCAGCTAGGCCATTGAGGCCGGGATGGGAGCAGATCGGATTCTTAGGTGCATAGGATGGTAGGTGTAAGAGGAGCGTACACCGACCGTTAAGGTCGGGCAAGGGTAGATTAGAGTTCAAGTGTCTGTCGTCCTGATTGAGTTCAGGCATGCCAACTATCTAAGGTCTTAAGCATTGATGGATCTAGGGGGGATGAGATCAGTAACCGAGTTACCCTAGTTCGGCCACTAGGGCATCCGGCCCCGCTCCCTCAATACTTAAGGTTGAGCCGCTGGTGAGGCGCCACGTAGGCAATCTCAATTCTTGGCATCGTCAAGTATTTAGTGTAAGTTCTCTAAGTCGTTATTTTGAAAGGGGCGTCACAATGTGATCATAAATCGGTTATAGTTAAGTTTTTCTTTTTTTTTTGTTAAACAACATGCTAATCGGTAATTTTAACCAACAATCGATGTGTCCGGGTGTCCCTACCTAACTCGATGATCAATACATGAAAGGAAAAAAAAAAGTAGGGAAAAAAAAAGAAAGAGGGCTTCACGTCTAGGCGGGAGGGCATTTGGAACTCCGATAGTCGTGGATCCGACGCTGACGTGTAACCATTTTTATATTTGGTATATATATATAGGAATACTTTTCTTCGGCAAAGGGTTTTAAGTAAATAAGACGACGTGAGACTAATAGTAATAGTAGAAACAATAGTCAATCAAATAAAAAGAAATTCGAAAAAGGGGATTTTAGAGCGAGAAACAAGGCGCGGAGAGAGGCCGTCTGAAAAAAAACAACACGCGGTGAGAGAATCACAAAGCTGCTGCATTTTTTTCCTCTCTTTTTACAATACAATTCCTTCTTCGTCGTCTCTTTTTCTTTGTCGAAAAATCTTCCCCCATTTCTCTAGGTCAAGTACTTATCTGATTCATCCATTTCCTCAAAGTAGGTGAAGCAGCATTTCTAGATTATCGGCCATATCCATTTACACTACCTTTTTTTTTTTTTTGATTTGTATACTGATATTAATCAATCAGATCTTGTTGATTTCAAACTCCAGCTCTCACCTGATCGATCTGTTTAATCAATATATTGTGATTTTTTTTTTAAAATTTTTTTATACTTAAATTCACATATTTATGAGATTTTCTGGGAATCGGATTGGATTGGTGAAAGGAGGATCCTTCTAGATAGGTATTCTAGAAGGATTTGGGGTATTGGGATTGGATTGATTGGATCGACGACTGCCTTTAGGTAGGTAGTGTCGGATGAGAGAGTTCTTTGAGATTATTATATGTTTAACAAGAAATCGAGGATGAAATGGGCAACATTGCTCAAAGACTTTAAGGAAAAGGTTGGTCTCTCTCAGACTGCTACTCCATCAGCTGCCTCCTCACCCTCTCCTCGATCTTCTTTCTCTTCACCCTTGCACGATTACAATGCGTCTTCATCCAACCAAGAGTTCTCGTCATCGCCTTCAAGGTAATGTCCCCCACCACCTCATTCTTCTTTCCTCTTTTTGTTTCGTTTTTGTTTGAAATTGATACTTGATGTGAGCTATATCCATTCTGATGTTCCCAACTCTACTTCTTATTTTGCTTTTAACATGTGCGTATTCACTGCTCCTTGAGCCTTCTTGATGAGATATTCTAGCTTTTGAAACTGACACTTAACAATTGATAGATTTACATTAAGAGGCAAAAAAGTTAGGAAAAACAAAAATCATTACTCAAGTGTTTGACGGGGCAAAGACAGTAAATTGGAGACACCCGGCTTCTCTATGTTAAGTTCATTTTGATGCAGCAGATGTAGTTAGGGAAAAAAGAGTGGATGCATTTCATTCAACAACGAGAAAAGAGTACGTTTCCATTTACATCATGCTTTTCCATGAGTTACCATGCTGGTATCTGACAATCACAAGATAATCCTGGCACTTGAGTCACTGGAAGAGGTTTTCAACTTACACTTCCGGAGCTTATCTCTTGCTCATAAGTCACCATTTGATTTGGCTTATGGGTCCGTTTATCTTGGGGGGTGGAATCATGTATTATTATGCCTGAGATAGTTTAGTGGAAAGATCGATAAACATCAGTTAATAAAAAGGCTTGTTTATGAGAGACCAAAGAACTGTCACCCATTCTACAAGAACAGCCTCCATTCTTTTTTTCTTCTTTCAAATAGCAGTACAATCTCAAATGTATCAAGCTTACATTTCCAACAAACACTAGAACACATAATATTGTCAAAATCTAGAATGGTGGGAAATATGCTGGTGGTAAGGTTTAAACTCCTAGCCTCCAGGATGAAAGGAAGGACTTTAAAACCGCTTCCCTGGTCAACTTAGTTGTACAGTTACAACAGCCCCCATTCCAAGTATGAATTGTTGAAAGACAAAGATTTCGGCTGATTTGCTCAACTCAGTGCTGGTTGTTCAAGTTAGCAATTAGCATAAAATGTCTGGGTTGGTGAATATTGAAAATCCTTCATCCAACAATCAATGCTCAGATTGCATATATGCTCAACATACTTGTAGCTATGTAACGTCAAGCTGCTAAGGAGAAATCTAATTCATGCATCTATACATTCTAACCATTGTTTTTAAGGCGAGTGCCTAGGAAAGAAGCGAAAGGTCACTCTTTTTATATCGCCTTGCTTGATTTTATTTATTATTTTTTTTGAAGATATTTTTTTTCTTCCAAAGAAGAGTTTGTAGAAGGTATAAACATTTTGTACACTTTGAAAACCCATGCATACTTAAGAGATGGAGGGGATACCGCTTTCTATTGCATCTTTTTCTACCCTGTTAACTGCGAGGGGGTGCCTAGAAGTGCTAAGTTGATTCAGTTGATGACTCAAATCGTATTCGACCCTCCTTAAGTTGGAGTCATGATAGTGTATCTACCTGTAGGGTAGTTATAGAAATTACAAATACGTTTTATTTATTTAGTCTTTAATGCACAGCTGTCTTTAGTAGTCTTTAATGTACATCTGTCTTTAGAATGATAGTATTATTTCTCTTTTGCCGCTTGTTAAGAGTCTTTCAGTCTTTCCACCAGATAGACCAGCTCTTTTGACTAAATAGCTGTTGGGTTCCTACTTTGTATAAATGATGTGTACTCTCTCCTGTGTGAAATAATAAATACATTTTTATTCTCCATTATTTTAACCTAAAATTCTACATGGTATCCGAGCTTGCTTATTTTTCCATTCTGATCAATATTTGAAAACTCTTCATGGCGTCTGAAATCTCTTCATTGTCGGAATTAAACCTTAAGCTTGAGAGGTTTTCCTTCTCTGGGGGAGTCGATTCATTTGTGGTTCCCGTATCAATAAACAAACTGAATGTGGAAAATTATATTCAATGGTCCCGCTCTAAATATCTCTGGGGGAGGCAGTGTTGACCGCAATATACCTGATCAACATGCTCCTCCCAAGGATCTTAAACTACTAGACCCTTATAAATCAGTTGAAAGTTTTTTACCCCAACATTAGGCTGATTCAAGATCTATCTCCTAAAGTTTTTGGATGCACTGCATTCACACATATTCATCATCAAGGGAAGTTAGATCCCAGAAAATGTGTGTTTGTAGGGTACTCCCCAACTCAATCAGGGTATAAATGTTTTGATCCACAAACACAGAAAGTGTATGTCAGCATTGATGTCTCTTTTTTTGAAGGTCAAATGTTTTTCAAAACTCATGTTCAAGGGGAGAACTTTAAGGAACATGAGTTTTTCTCACAACAAGATTTTTCCCATTTTTTGATTGACGAGTCTGAAAGTTCTTTGCCACAACATGATAATCTCTACCAAGATAGGGAAATAGGTGATTAGACTATTGATATCCTTACTGAGGTGAATGCACTTGATCAAGGGAATAAATCATGAGACAGTCAATGTTCTAAAACTCGCTAAAGAAGTCAGTCACGCTTCTGATGGGCGCTTAGGGCCTAGGCGCGCCAGCGCTTTTTGGGTTTTAAGGGGTTTTAGGGTTTTTACGGGGTTTAGGGTTTTAAGGGGTTTTAAGATTTTTACGAGGGTTTTAGGGTTTGTACGGGGTTTAGGGTTTTAAGGGGGGGGGGGTGTTTAGGGTTTTATGCCTCTTTCTTGTCTAAACACCTGGGAAAACTTGGATGTTCGCCCAGATGGAACCCTAATTGCCTAGAAGGGCCTAGGAGCGCCTAGAAGGGCCCAAAAGCGCCCAGAAAATCGCCCAGCACACTTGAGCGCCCACATAAATCGCCTAGAGCCAAGTCGAGACGCCCGGGGATCGTCTAGGGCCTAGGCGGCGCCTAGGCGATCGCCCAGGGCGATTTTTAGAACACTGGAGACAGTCCTAGTTCCAGAACTAGAATACAAAAGTTTCTGGGAAAGACATATTCAAGGAAATGCCTACTCCTAAAAGAGAAAGCTCCCCACACAAGCACCGAGCAACAATCCTCCTTGAGTGAAACTCATGAAAAGCACCCAGAGACGAGTAATACAACTGATCCACAGTTATCTGATTCTGAATGTGACAGTTACATTAAATCTGATTGACCATCCAAACTGAGTCTAAATCAGTGTATCACTCAAACCAGCCTGATGAACTCCTTGATGTTCCAATTGCCTTTAGAAAACCTCGAAGAGAATGTACCAAGCACCCACTCTATCATCTTAGCAGGTATGTTACCTATGATAAGCTATCCCCACAATACCAAGCCTTTATTTCTAGCCTATCTAATATCCAAATTCCCAAAACCATCCATGAAGCCTTGTCCCATCCTGAGTGGAAGCTGTTGTGTATGAAGAGATTGGTGCACTTGAAAAGAATTGCACCTGGGAAGTTGTTAGCCTGCCTGTTGGGAATACCACAGTAGGGTGTATGTGGATTTTTACTGTAAAATACAACTCAGATGGATCCATACAAAGGTACAAAGCAAGGTTGTGGCCAAGCGGTACACCCAAACATATGGGGTAGATTATTCAGAAACTTTCTCACCTGTGGTAAAGCTTAACACTGTGAGAATAAGTTTATCCATAGCTATGAACTTGGCTGGCCCTTAAAACAGCTGAATGTGAAAATGCTTTCCTGCATGGTAATTTAAAGGAAGAAGTATACATGGATATGCCTCCTGGGTTCTCTAGCAGAGATAATGGTAAAGTGTGCAAACTAAAAAAGGCTCTATATGGGCTCAAACAAAGTCCAAGGGCATGGTTTGAAAGATTTATGAAATTCCTAAAGAAAGAGGGGTTCAAGCAGGGCCAATCAAACCACACCTTGCTCATCATAAGATGAGGAAATGGCAAGATGACAGTCCTGGTTGAGTATGTTTATGATATCATCCTCACTGGTGATGACATTAGCGGGATCAATCATACTAAGAAAAGCCTGGCCACGGAGTTTGAGATAAAGGAGCTGGGAAGTCTAAGATACTTGCTAGGAATGGAGGCTGCCAGATCAGACAAAGGGTTGGTAGTATGTCAGAGGAAATATGTGCTAGACCTTCTTGAAGAAACAAGGATGAGGGATTGCAAGCCAGCCAACCTAAAGCTTTGGGAGAAGAAAGATCAGGTTCCTGTGGACAGTGTTCTAAAAATCGCCCTGGGCGATCGCCTAGGCGCCGCCTAGGCCCCTGGGGCGACCCCAGGCGCCTCTACTTGGTTCTAGGCGATTTATATCGGGCGCTCAAGTGTGTCTCGGGCGATTTTAGGCGCCTGGACCCTTCTAGCGCTCTAGGCCTTCTCAGGCGCTCCTAGGCCCTCCGAGGCGCCCTAGGCCCTCCAGGCGCTCTAGGACCTTCTAGGCGCTCTAAGGCCCTTCTAGGCTATTAGGGTTCCATCCAGGCGAACATTAAGTTTTCCCAAGTGTTTAGACAAGAAAGATGCATAAAACCTAAAACCCCTTAAAACCCTAAACCCTCTCGTAAAAACCCCAACCCCCGTAAAAACCCTAAAACCCTCCTTAAAACCCTAAACCCCCTTAAAAACCCTAAAACCCCTTAAAACCCTAAAACCCCCCCTTAAAACCCTAAAAGCGCTAGCGGCGCCGCCTAGCGCCCAGCCCCAGCGCCCTGTATGCGCACCGACTTCGCCTAGCGAGTTTTAGAACATTGCCTGTGGATAAGGGAAAGTATTAGAGACTTGTAGGAAGGCTGATATATTTGGCTCATACAAGATCAGACATATCCTATGCTGTAGGAGTGGTAAGTCAATACATGCATGCTCCTGTGAGCCTCATATGGAAGCGGTGTTCAGAATACTGAGATATCTAATGGGGACTATTGGAGAAGGACTGTGGTTCTGAAAGAGCTCTAGCACAAGTATTGAAGTGTGCACATATGCTGATTAGGCTGGATCTGCTGAGAGAAGGTCCACCACTGGATACTGTAGTTTTGTCTGGGGGGAATCTAGTAACATGGAGAAGCAAAAAACAAGGGGTGGTATCTAGAAGTACTGCTGAATCTGAGTACAGGGCCATGGCTCTAGGAGTATGTGAAGAATTATGGATAAAAAGAGTTCTATAGGACTTATTACTGCCTGTGAAGCTACCTATGAAGTTGTATTGTGACAATAAAGCAGCAATTGACATTGCTAATGATCCTGTGCAGCATGACATGACCAAACATATCGAAATCGAGAGACACTTCATTAGAGAAAAGTTGGATGATGGAGTGATCTGCATGCCATTCTTGCCCTCAGCACAACAAGTTGCAGATGGATTGACCAAAGCTTTGCTGAAGCCTGGATTTATGAAGTTTATGAGCAAGTTAAACATGTTGAGTCTCCATGCTTAACTTGAGGGGGAGTGTAGAGATTCAGTCTGTTTTTGTGATATTTCCTGTATTATTTTATTATTGTAATAATGAGGGCAAGATAGTCTTTTCTTTTATTTTAATTATTTAGGGTTGACTGTGGCAGCTCCCATCTATAGAAGTTGAATGTGTAAGGAGTCTATTTATAGGAAGTTGAATTGGGAAGGAGTCTTGCTCTTCCTAGTATAAATAAAGAGTCTGTAATCTAAATCAAGTCATCAATCAATAAAATATTTTCTTTCTTTATTCATCAATGAGTCTCATTCTGTTCGAACTGCAGATGGTTCTGCAAACTATGTCACTTGAAAAGGTTCAATTCCTACAAATGATTCTATTACCTTGGAAGAGATTTTGTATGTACCGAATTTAATATATCTTAGTTTTTTCAATTGGTAAGTTGGTTTCATATCATAATTGTCTTGTGAAATTCTATTCTAACATGTGCCATTTTCAAGATTTGACTTCGGGGAAAGTGATTGGCAATGTTGAGGCTCAATCTGGATTATTTCTGGTTAAAGTCGTACCTTCTGAAAGGGATAATTATTTATGTCATGAGGGTATTTCCAATAGGATTAATAATTGTAATGTTAATGATGTAATGTTGTTACATTATAAAATAGGTCATCCTAATTTTGTAATCAATGGTAAGTTGGTTTCATAATTGTCCTGTGAAATTCTTCTAAAATGTGCCAATTTCAGGATTTGACTTCAGGGATATTGATAGGCAATGCTGAGGCTCAATTTGGAAAAAATGTTCCCTCAAACGTTTTATAACATATCACCTAAATCATTCCGGCGTGAGGTGTTCCAATTTGCTAAACATACTTAGGCATCTTTCTTAAGGAAGAATTATCTTCCATCTAAACCCTTTAACCTAATCTTTAGTGACATTTGGGGCCCTTATAAAATAAAAGAACATATCCGGAGTTAAGTGGTTTCTCACCTTTGTAGACGATCACAACCACATTACGTGGCTATTCCTTCTTAAAGATATCTGAAGTTTGTAATTTGTTCAAAACTTTCTACAAAATGATCAAAAATCTGTTTGGAATCGAAATCAAAATTCTAAAATCTGATAATGGAAGTGAGTACTTCGAGCGGAGCCTTAGTTCTTTTTTCTCTGAACCATAGTTGTTAAGGCGCTCGCCTAGGCACGCCTAGGTGACACCTAGGCGCTAGGGATCATCAACTGCCTTTGTGTAGTGTAAGGCGCTAAAAATGTCGGGCGAACCTAAGGCGATGCCTAGGCTAGCTAGGCGTAAAAAGGTGTTCACCCGGTATATTTACTTAAAATGTGTATTTCAGGGGTAAAAAAGTAAAACCCATGTTAAATTCTATTAAACCTAATCTATTGACCCCAGCCCGCCCCTTTTTTCTTCAATTCTCATCGTGTGCAAACCTCCAAAGCTGCTAACTGCTGCGATCTGCGATAGTAAAAAAACAACTGCACCTCAAAGATATAAGGCAACTTCTTCTTCTAATCTATCAAGCCGATAGGAAGGGGGGTCGAAACAGCTTCAGGTATGCAGTATTCTCTCTCGTTTAATGACACTGACATTGATGAAAGAGCGGATGCAGAGAATAGTAGTGACGAGAGAGGACCGATGAAGCTTAGTGATAGTGAGTGATGATCATTTGAATCTATCATTCTATTGATACTTGTTTTGCCTATCTTTTATGTCATTTTGTGAACTCTAGGACTGGTACTAGTCTATTAGATCCGTTTAGAACCTTTGAGACATGAAGCCTTTCAGTTGATTGGTTCACTAGAATCCTTTTGGTTTATCAGAAGTACTCGGTTCGTGTGTTAAAAGCTTAAAACATGTTTTGATGACATTATGTGATCTTCTTTGTTGACAACATGAATGAGAAATTTGCTGCACAATTCTTGTCTTTAGTGAACTTGCTAACAGATAGAAGATTACAGGTTAGCTTAGGAACATGTAGGACAGACTTTAAACATATATTTGGAGATTAATATATATATCTCCTTTTCCTGCTACATTAGCAAGTGAGCCATCTGCAATATGAACCTTATGATGTCCAGAACATAATTTACATGTATTGAACAAGGCAGAGTTACCTGTCATGTGAGAGGATGCTCCTGAATCCATAATCCAGGGTGTATTACCTTCAAAAGCAGTAGTATTTGCTGTTTCCAACTGCTGAGAGCTATTTCCACTTTGCTTCCCTAGGAGCTGCCTTAATAAATCAACATGCTTTTTTGATAACAAAGAAGTAGATTAGAATTCTGTTGTATAAGCCAGCTCAACATTTCTCTGGTCATTAGAATTATTCCTTGACCCTTGTCCTCTTTGACTTGTTGGATTTCCATGAAGGTTCCAACAGTTGTCTCTGTTGTGCCCTTTCTTTTTGCAGTAGTTGAACCAGAGACTCCCCGTTTGATCTCCCCTTTTTAGGTTTTGTCTTGAAGTTGAGGCATTGTAGGTCCCTTCACTTATCACAGCAAATTTCTCTCTAGAGGGAAGTTTTGAGAAGAACTGATAACATTCCTCCTACTTTCCTCCCATCTAATGTAGGCAAATGCTTCCATAATGGAAGGCAAAGTGTTCTGGGAGAGGATTCTCTCCGTAGCTACATCATATTCTGAATTCAGACCTCCCAGGAAGTCCTACACTCTATCACGACCCACAAGCTTTCTGTAGCGTGTCCCATCACCGACACATTCCCACTCTACAACATTGAGTTGATCCAACTCCTGCCATAAACCTTTCAAGTGGTTAAAGTATTTTGTTACATCCCTAGTATTTTGTCAGATGTTTTTGAGTTCTGTTTTTATGGCAAACGCCTGTTCTGTTCCAACTTCACTTGATTTGAATATGTTGCCACAGCTGTATCCCAAATCTCATTTACTGTTGCACAAAATAGGTATGCCTGTCCAATGTCTGGCTCCGTGGAGTTTATAAGCCATGGCATTATCATGGCGTTTTCAGTCTCCCTTGTGTGCAACGCATCACTTTTCTCAAGCTCTGGGACCTTGACTGTACCATGCAAGTATCCCATTTTTCCTCTCCCTGTGATGTACATTTTTATGGATTGACACCATTGAAGGTAGTTCAAACCATTGAATTTCATGGTTGTGATTTGCAAGGAGGGATTACTGCTCATGAAGCCAGTCTAAATCTGGTGGTTTGACTGGATGGGTCATTTGTTCCACTGGACGTTGAGTTTGCCATTATTTTCGAATGAAGATTTTGGGATTTAAGAAATTTAGAACTTAAAGAGTTTATAGCTCTCATATCATGTAAGAAATGAAGTACAAATTATACGATGAAAAATTTGCTTCTTATTATTTATCTCCATGATACCAAGCTTAAATAGATTACACAAAACTAGCCGTTGGGAGAAAGAAAATAGCCGTTAGGCAGACAGAGAAGTCAACAGAGCAGTCTGTTTGGCTTAGATAACAAAAGTCATAACCATCGACTTATATAGGAAACGTTACATAAAATAATAAAATAAACAAGGACTTTTAACAGTTTCAATTGTAGAATGGTTATCTATTTGATCTGTGCTGTTTGCTTTAATGAACTGTCCCCACCCCCTGTTTTCTTTACTAATTCATTATTCTGGCAGCAGAGACAAATATGAGCTGGAATTGGATTTTAAGAGATATTGGGAAGAATTCAGATCTTCAAATTCTGAAAAGGTTTTCACATTTGTCTAACAAATTACCTTGCAATCCCTGTCCATAGAAAATTTATGCAGTTATCTGTTTCTTGCTCATGCAGGAGAAGGAAAAGGCTTTGAACATGACTGTGGACGTGTTCTGTCGATTAGTGAAGCAACACTCTAATGTAGCCCAACTGATAACAATGTACGCGGATAACATTTTTCTCTTTACTCTACCTTGATGTATTTGTGATTTACTTTCCTCCGCTTTTGTGAAATTGGTCACATGGTTTTGATTACTTATATGCATTAGGCACACGTGATATTGTTGTTGCCTTTTGCCGCTTTTGCTGACATGGCTTTTGATATTGCTTATTTTAATGTTTACCTTGTTGGCTCTCAAGTCCAGATTTAAGGAAACAACTTCATCAGTGGTTTTGTCATTTTTTGATGTTTAGCTCATCTTTTAAATTTCACTATCTTGCCAGGATACGCCTGAAGTTCTTCTTTGGCAGGCTGATAGCGAGAAGTACATGTTCTTTAGAAAAGATGTATTATATGTGTGTGTGTGTGTGTATATACTTATTTGTTGCTATATCTGCATTGGGATTAAGGTAAAGAATAAAGATGCAGGCTAGCATCTTCTACTCTGATTTACGTAGTTGTATTATGACGTTCTTACACTCTAGTTGATTTATTGTTCTTTTACGGAATTCTTAGTTTCTTTGTTTGTGCATGTGATTTTGGATACTTGGGTGTGAGTTTCTGGTATTCTGATTTCACAGGCTGGTAGAGACCCACATTTTCTCTTTCGTTGTGGGCAGAGCATTTGTGTCAGATATTGAGAAGTTGAAACTTAGCAGCAAAACAAGAAGTTTGGAAGTTGATAGAGTCGTCAAATTTTTCTCTGAAGTTACAAAGGTGGGTAAAAACTCTGGTATTCTTAATTGTAGATACATGTGATTACCATTTAGTCATAGTCACTTGTCATCTACTCAGGATGGCATCCAGCCTGGCGCAAATTTATTACATGCAATTGAAGTCCTTGTATCCGGGGTATGTTCTTTGTCCTTGCAACTTATTATGCCAACCTGTTTGCTTTCTTGCTGCAAGGATTATTGTATAACTGTATTTCAGTTGGTCATGACGGGGTTTCAGTCTTTCCTCGTATTTGTGTGTGGGTTGAGCAAGGCAGCTTATGTTGAGGTTGAACAGCTAAATTAAGCAGGAGTAGTCCTCCAGGAGAGAAGAGCGTAGCTGCGGCTAGGAAAATTGGTCCTAATAAGGTTGGATTAAAGCAAAATCCAGCAGGTCCCACTGGACATATGTGTTTGCCATTGCTCCACAGGATGGCTGGATTTTGGGAGCCCACCATAGGGATGCTGGTTGACGGTCAGAAAAATGGGGTTGGGGGTTGGTGGGATAAGGGAAGATAGGCAGGCTAGAAAGAGGGAAAAGTAAAAAAAAAAGGAATCTGGAGCGGGGGGACACTTCAAAGGGCAGTGTCAACCGGTCAAAAAAGGGGCTGCGTGGGGTGGAGGGAGGGTCAGTGATTTAGAGAGAGAAAAGTTGTCCAAGTGGATACTTTCTTCCTCATGTCTCCCTCCAATCGGCCTTTTGCTGATAGTGGTTGATTTGCTTTATCTGACTTAACATTATCTCATTTTGCCTTTTTTCTTGACTTTGTGGAAGCAGCCTATTGATAAACAATCCCTCCTCGACTCTGGAATATTATGCTGTCTCGTATATGTTCTCAACTCTCTTCTGAGTTCTGATGAGGACCAGCAGAGAAGGGATCCATTGATGATGGAATCCAATGGAGACGCTGGGTCTGTTCGCCGTCTTGAGGTAGTCTTTTCTGTGTTTTCTTGCTTACATTTCATATTCGCTTGCTTAGATGTAGCATTGTATATGTTATGGGTGCACGCATACACCTGCTCATGTACACCCATGCATAATTAACGTACTTCAGTGTGTTTTCTCTTTCTTGTGGGTGTTGTTGAATGCATTTGTTATTTATTTATTTATTTTTTCCGGAAATGTATGTATCTGTTATTTGTTTGGTTGAATTTGGTAGAACCATTCTTACAAGTTTAAGATTACCAACTAGGGATATGATTGTACTCTCATGCTTGTACAACACAGAAGTGTTCTGCATGTTTTAGTGGGAATTTCGTTCTTCTCCTTTCTTATATTTCTTTGGTTGCATTTCTTTCAGGCCTTTTTATTTATTGTCTTTGAATTTAATCACAATTCTATGATGGAGCTTTAACTGTTTAACTGTTAGAAGTAGAACCACTAAACAAAATACAATATAAAGTACATAACATCGATCACTTACAAAGCACTTTATGATCAGTAATGCTGTTGACAAAACAACCAAATTTTCTTTGTTATTTCACTGCTATCAGCGTGTTCACATAGAGATTTAGACTTTCAAGTTCTTGCACCAGCCGTCCTAACCTTAGCTCCCAGGGATGTAAATAGCGGCAACAGAAAAATGGGCTTGTTGGGCTAGGATTTTTTTTTCTTTCCCCAAATATTCCATTGCCACCTCGTTTCCAGTTTTTTGGGTGTGGCATGCGTAATATTAGGTGGAATAACCTCCTTAAAGCAACCTTCTTGAACTTCTTATTTTGCTATTAGGACTTTCTGAATTGATTAAGGAGATCGTCACAGGTGTTTTCATTTGGTTCTCACCTGAAATAGGTGTTTATCTACACTTACCATCAATTTCTGTAACAAAGTCATGCGTACAGGTGCCGAGGTGTGTACTGATGGGTTGGCGGATGGTAACCAAATTCAAATATGGAAGTGGAATGAAACCTTGAGTCTTTTTAATCTTGACTAAAGTGTGTTTAAACCCCATGGAAAATTTATCTCAAATTTATTCCTTAGATATGTAGTCAACAGGTTTTTTCCTTTCATTCTTTATCCTCTTTTGCCATTTTTCGGGCCAAGATATGTAAATGCAATAAAATGATAGTTTGTGGACGTGCATTTAGCGAAGAATAGTTCCGGACACCTCTTAAAAGGGCATCTTGGTGCATGGAAGGACCTCATCCTTAATAGAAAAAAATTTAAAGACCTTTGATGCATTTCTCATTTTCGTAAATATGCTATAGATTCAACTGATGACAATTACAGCATCTTTTTGCTCTTAATACCACATAAAGTTTTTGCAACTTTTGGAACCAGTATTAAGTGGCCTAAAGAACATGAATGATTCTGATTTAACTTGTTAATATCAGAATCAATCTTTCATCAAAGTCAAAGGTGTATTTCCCAGGCTCAATTGTTCTGTAATTTATTCATAGCTGCTTTTGTCTATGCAGGTGGAAGGAAGTGTTGTGCATATAATGAAAGCATTAGCCAGCCATCCTTCAGCTGCTCATAGTTTGATCGAGGATAACTCACTTCAGTTACTTTTTCAAATGGTTGCCAATGGTTCCCTTGTCTCTCAATACAAGGAAGGTCTTGCTCCCTTGCACACCATTCAGCTTCACAGACATGCTATGCAGGTAATGTTCCCCTAATCTCTTGGACTATTGTTTGACTAAGAGCAATTTCTGTTCATATATATATATTAGATTGGTTGCTAACTGTTGATCTGAAAATAATTCATTATCCAGATACTTAGTTTGCTCCTGGTTAATGACAATGGCAGCACCACTAAATATATTCGCAAGCATCACCTGGTAGGTCACCCATTGTGATTTCTTCCCTCCCCCCCTTTTCCCCTCCCCCTTGTTTTAGCAAATGACTGAAGTTCAAGGTTCTTTTCATCTTCGACTTTAATTGATCAATTTTTCCCCCTTTTGATGAGTCTAATGGACAGCTTCCCTTCGCCATCATGAGAATAAAAATAATTTACAGCATTTATCTTCAGTATTTGTTTAACTGGTGCTCTGTATGTTTGACATGAATGGAACATTTTGCATTGAGATTATTCTGGATCTGGAGTTATAGTTCTACTTTCATCGATAAATTATAATTTTGCAGTATTTAAGAGGGCATTGTCAGTTTAGCTTTCAAGGTGTTAGGATTTAATAGGCAAAGCATGATTCCAGGACGTGCCTTAACGGGAAGTATTGAAGGGATTATCCTCTTGTTCGTGATATTTTCTGCTCAAAATCTGGAATTAGTAGGATCCGGTGTTAATGTAATCAATCAATATATTATTCTGTTTAATGCTTATTCTTAACTTTTTCTGAAAGAAATGTGTAGGAAGACCGGGCTAGGATAGATTTACTTCCTATGGAAAATATATCTTGAATTGCGGATGTTGTGCAATATTGAGTATGATGTACACGTGGAGGATTGGACGGTTTCTCTTTTGTTATTAAAATATTATTTGATAAAAGAAAAAACCGTGGATGTAATTCAAGTTCTGATAAAAAGTTACGCCTATGTTGATGCGTATATATTACTGTAATATCTGATACTTTCTTGAGTGCTTCAGTTGTGTTTGTTATACGATGCACTGCATAGTGCTGGCAAGTAAATATGCATATGCCCACTTGAAATTACTTATCTCATCGGTGAATTTGGACAGCTTCCTGGGCTATTACTTGCTCTAATTGCTGAGGCGATCTTAAGCAATACTGGGGATGGTTTCTTCTAGAATTTCTGGATTAATACTGTTTGAAGTTGAAAAATAAGAAATCACTTAATGCAAATGCTGTTTGGTTGAAACCTTAGATTGTTTAATAATCTTTTCAGCTCATTTATTTATAATGATTTAACAATTGCAAATCTGGAGAATGTTTACTAAATTGGCTACTTGAATGAATACTTTTTCTTTTCATGTACTTCTAATTACTAATGCTAAAAATCAGTCTAGCTGATTTTCTTATATTGGAAGTTGGTGTAAGATGAAATCTACAATTCTTGATATTTGATCATTCACTTCTGTTTTTGCTTAATGCCCCGGTATCCGGACCAACTGGCCTCTGGTATTCAATTTTATCAAAATACATTTGATATGAAGCTTTTTATGTTCATGAAATTGCGGCCTTTCTGTATCCTGGGTGGTCGTTTCTTCCTCTTCATCACGTCTGCCTTCTTGTTGATTAATTCTTTCTGCTTCTCACATAGTGATGTTCTTACTATGTACTAGATAAAAGTACTTCTAATGGCGGTGAAGGATTTCAATCCTGATAGTGGAGATTCTGCTTACACAATGGGGATCGTGGACTTGCTTCTTGAATGTGTGGAGTTGTCATTTAGACCGGGTCAGTTGGATTTTTTGTTTATTTTTTTCCATTCCATAAGAAATCCGTGTCTCAAGTGATGTTCCTTTATAAGGTTGACACCCTTGTGTCAGATCATTTTGGTTGAATAATTTTATGCATTTAAGGTACTTGTTTAACTTTTCACTTCTAAGACTTATTCTAGAAAATCTTGATTTGCAGAGGCGGGTGGTATTCGGCTCCGAGAAGATATCCATAATGCCCATGGTTATCAATATCTGGTACAGTTTGCTTTGATTCTTTCAAAGAGAAAAACTGTCCAGTCTGATGACTCCCATTCTTTGCCTGCCCAAGATCCTGCTTCAGGTGATCGGGATTCTGATAATGATGGAGGGAAGAACTTTGGAGAAAGGGGAGGTGCAAGCTCTTATGAAAACTTGTCTCCTTCTCTATCTAGGCTGCTTGATGTTCTTGTTAGTCTAGCTCTGGCAGGTCGAGATGATGCTTCAGGGTTGTCTAAATTCTCTCATGCAAAGCCTAATGGGCATGGAAGAAGTCGCTCATCTTCACTTGATAGAATAGCTGATGAACTTTGGGAGAAGGATAATAACAAAGTCAAAGACTTAGAAGCTGTACATATGTTGCAGGACATTTTTCTTAAGGCAGATAGTACTGAACTTCAGGCAGAAGTTCTGAACAGAATGTTTAAGATATTCTCATGCCATCTCGAGAATTATAAGTTGTGTCAACAATTACGGACAGTGCCCTTGTTGATCCTCAACATGGGTGGGTTCCCTCCATCACTGCAAGAGATCATTCTCAAGATTCTTGAATATGCTGTCACTGTTGTGAATTGTGTACCTGAACAAGAGCTACTTTCATTATGCTGTCTTCTCCAGCAACAAATACCAAAAGAACTGAAGCACACTGTTCTGTCTTTCTTCGTAAAACTATTGTCTTTCGATCAACAATACAAAAAAGTGCTTAGAGAGGTTGGTTTGCTTGAAGTTTTGTTAGATGATCTGAAGCAGCACAAATTATTGTCTGGTCCAGATCAGCAACAGGGTGATATTTGTCCACTAGATAAGAAGTCTGGCTCAAGTAGCTTCAAAAAACACTTCGACAGCAAGGATGCAATTCTTTCTTCACCCAAGTTATTGGAATCCGGGTCCGGTAAATATCCTCTCTTTGAAATGGAAAGAACAGTTTCAGTGGCTTGGGATTGTATGGTCTCCTTACTGAGGAAAGCTGAAGCTAATCAATCGTCATTCCGATCAGCTGGTGGGGTGCCCTTTGTGCTTCCTTTTCTATTATCTGACATTCATCGCCCAGGTGTTCTTCGAGTGATGTCATGTTTGATTACTGAAGATACTGAACAGGTTTGTTATTGAATTCTTCTGGGTTGCTTTTGAGTTAGGTTAAGATATCAGTTGCCCAGTTGCTCCAAATCTCATCTCTTAAGACTGCGACTTTTGGAGTCCTATATGTTGAGCCAGTATTTGGCTAAATCCAGTTTATGCTCCTGCTGGTTAAACTTGTGTAGGTGTTAATGTCGTTTGCCTGCTTTACTGTTTTTTTAGTTATTATGATTATCTTTTAATGGAAAATTTCATTTCGAAGTGTTTGTTTAAGAAGCTGAAAATATATTGCCGGGAGAGCAGCTGTGTAGTAATTCTTTGGCTTGCGGCAGGTGTTTTTTCATTTTATTTTTATAGTTTTTAAAATCTATATCTTGCCCTTGAAGCATCAACCAATTTACTTTCTGGTATCAGCTCATACAGAACAAGGAAATATTTCCAACATTCCCACTTTTCAATCGTATCTTTTTCAGCATATCAATGAGTTATTAAAAAGACTTATTATCTATTACGCTTTTCTTTTGGTGTTTAATGTAGTGTGATCTGTGATGGCTCCAAATGACTTGAATATGTGCTATCACCATAATGAAATTTTTACATATATGAAGGATATAGAATGAACACAATACATTGTTTATACAGGATCATCCTGAAGAGCTGGGAGCAGTTGTTGAAGTTCTAAAAAGCGGGATGGTCACGAGTGCATCTGGATCTCAGTACAGATTGAAAGATGAGGCGAAGTGTGATACTTTTGGAGCCTTATGGAGGATATTGGGCTTGAATAATTCAGCTCAGAGGGTTTTTGGTGAAGCTACTGGCTTTTCTCTTCTTCTAACCACTCTTCACGATTTTCAGAGTGACGAAAGAAGCACAGCTCAAGCTAGTATAATGGTATCCATTAAAGTGTTCACGTACTTGTTGCGTGTAATGACTGCTGGTGTTTTTGACAACGCTGTCAACAGGGCCAAGTTGAATTCAGTTATTTCTTCTCAGACATTTTATGAGCTTGTCACTGAGTCTGGACTGATATGCGTGGAGTGTGAAAGGCAGGTTATACAGCTCTTACTTGAGCTTGCTCTTGAGATAGTGATTCCACCTAACTCGACTTCCGATGCTTCATTTGATAACTTGGAAAAGGCATCAGGAAGTTTATCTGAAATTGCTTCTCCGAGGTCTCCCTTTCCTGATGGTCAACGTGTGTATAATGCTGGTGCTGTTAGAGTTTTAATACGAACCTTATTGCTATTTACTCCGCAGATGCAATTAGAAGTGCTAAACCTTATTGAACAGCTTGCTCGAGCTAACTCCTTTAATAAGGAAAACCTTTCATCTCTAGGTGTGAATCACTTATCCTGATTTTAATATATAATGTGCTGTTGGAGTAGCTGACACTATTAAAATAGTCACTTTTGTTCTGAGCTGTTTCTGTTTTTTGTTTTATAGGTTGTGTTGAGCTTCTGTTGGAGACAATATATCCCTTTATTTCTGGCTCATCATCTCTACTTTCTTCTGCTTTGAAAATTGTGGAAGTTCTTGGGTCCCATCGGTGAGTATTCCATTTAAGTTCTAGGACAGCAGGCCAACTATAAAGATTGTGCTTTTTATTTTCCATCCTTCCTATGTTCATAATATGACGATCCTTGCTTTTGACAGGCTGTCGGCCTTGGAACTGCGAATGCTTGTAAGGTATATCATGCAAACGCTATCATCAAATTCTTGTCGTTTCATTGTTGAGATGATGGAGAAACTAATTCTCATGGAAGACATGGCTTTGGAAGATGTATCTTTAGCTCCATTTGTGGAGATGCAGATGAGCAAGATTGGTCATGCTTGCATTCAAGTGCCACTTGGGGAAAGATCTTGGCCCCCTGCTGCTGGTTATTCTTTTGTCTGCTGGTTTCAGTTTCGTAATTTGTTGAAATCACAGCAAGCAAAGGAATCAGAGTCTATTAAGCCCGGACCTTCCAGAAGGCATGGGGTAACTTCCAAACAGCAGCATGAATCAAATTTTATCCGTTTATTTTCTGTTGGGGCAGTTGACACCGGAAACACCTTTTATGCTGAACTTCGGCTCAATGAGGATGGTTTTCTTGTTCTTGCCACAAGCAATTCTTCCTCTCTAACATTTTCTGGGTTAGGAATTGAGGAGGGTAGGTGGCATCACCTTGCAGTTGTACATAGTAAACCAAATGCTTTGGCTGGTCTGTTCCAGGCAAGTGTTGCTTCCGTATATCTGAATGGAAAGCTGAGGCACACCGGAAAATTAGGGTATTCTCCCTCTCCTGCTGGGAAGGCTCTGCAGGTAACAATTGGAACACCAGCTACTTCTGCCAGAGTTTGTGATTTGTCTTGGAAGCTTAGGTCGTGCTATCTTTTTGAAGAGGTGCTGTCACCAGGTTCGGTGTGTTTTATGTATATTCTTGGAAGAGGGTATAAAGGAATCTTTCAGGATACAGATCTCCTGCAATTTATTCCAAATCAAGCCTGTGGTGGAGGCAGTATGGCAATTTTAGATGCTTTAGACACCGACTTGCCTTCATCTTCCACCACACAAAAGCCTGAAATGGTTGGCAAGCAAGGAGGGACCTCAAAGGCTGATCGTAGTGGGTTTGTTTGGGATACCGAAAAACTGGGAAACCTGTCTCTGCAGCTTTCTGGTAAGAAATTGATATTTGCATTTGACGGTACAAGTACAGAACAACAACGAACTTCTGCAACAGTTTCGTTGCTCAATGTAGTAGATCCTATGTCTGCTGCAGCTTCCCCTATTGGAGGTGAGTGCTACTATTCATATTATTGTTCAAGTTTCCTTAGAAACAGACATCATGCAGATCTCCTTTGTAATCCATTTTCTTCTGATTTTTGCTGGCTTTTATATTTGATTTTCGTTAGGAATACCACGTCTTGGACGCCTTCTTGGTGACGCTTGTGTTTGTAAACCGTGTGTCATTGGTGATACCATTAGACCAGTTGGTGGAATGGCTGTTGTACTAGCTCTCATTGAAGCTGCGGAAACCAGGGAGATGTTGCACATGTCCTTAACATTGCTTGCTGCTGCACTTAATCAGAATCCACAGAATATGAGAGACATGCAGAAATATAGAGGATACCACTTGCTTGCCCTCTTTCTACGCCACAGGATGTCATTGTTTGACATGCAATCTCTCGAGATCTTTTTCCAGATTGCAGCTTGTGAAGCATCTTTTTCTGAACCAAAGAAGTCCAGCAATAGTCAGATTAGTGCGTTGACTGCTGGGTCACCCCATGAATCGAGCTTGGAGGATATTAATTTGTCAAAATTAAGGGATGAATTTTCTTCAGTTGGATCACATGGAGATATGGATGATTTTTCTGCTCAGAAGGATTCATTTAGCCATATTTCTGAACTTGAAGCTGTTGACATAGCCTCTGAAACGACCAACTGCATAGTCCTATCAAATGCTGACATGGTTGAGCATGTTTTGTTGGATTGGACTCTTTGGGTGACGGCTTCTGTTACGATTCAAATTTCTCTGCTGGGCTTTCTTGAGCATTTGGTTTCCATGCACTGGTACAGGAATCACAACCTTACAATACTACGCAGATTGAACCTTGTTCAACATTTGTTAGTAACATTACAGAGAGGCGATGTTGAAGTTCCGGTGCTAGAAAAATTGGTTGTGTTATTAGGTGTCATTCTAGAAGATGGATTTCTCCCTTCTGAACTGGAACACGTGGTTAGGTTCACAATTATGACATTTGATCCTCCTGAACTGACGTCGCGCCGTCAATTAATTCGAGAGTCGATGGGGAAGCATGTGATTGTTAGAAATATGCTGCTTGAGATGCTTATTGATCTGCAGGTGACTATCAAAACAGAGGAATTACTTGAGCAGTGGCACAAAAATGTTTCGTCAAAATTGATTACATATTTTCTTGATGAATCCGTTCATCCTACCAGTATGAGATGGATCATGACTCTTCTGGGAGTATGCCTTGCTTCTTCCTCAACATTCTCCTTGAAATTTCGCTCAAGTGGAGGATATCAAGGTTTAGCTAGGTTGCTTCCAAGTTTTTATGATTCACCTGATATCTATTACATACTTTTCTGTCTCCTATTCGGCAAGCCTGTATATCCAAGACTGCCTGAAGTCCGAATGCTTGACTTCCATGCCCTCATGTCGAATGATGGGCATTATGGGGAGTTGAAATTTGTTGAATTGTTAGATTCTGTGATAGCAATGGCAAAATCGACATTTGATAGATTGTGTATGCAGTCAATGATTGCCCACCAAACTGGCAACCTTTCTCAGATGGGTGCCAGTCTATTCTCAGAACTCGTGGAAGGAGATACTGACCTGTCTGGGGACCTTCTTGGAGAAGCACTGATGCACAAAACTTATGCTGCTCGCCTTATGGGCGGAGAGGCTTCTGCACCTGCTACTGCTACGTCAGTCCTTAGATTCATGGTTGATCTAGCAAAAATGTGTCCTCCTTTCTCTGCTGTTTGTAAACGAGCGGAATTCCTGGAAAGCTGTGTTGACCTTTACTTTTCATGTGTGAGGTAATTTGGAATGATTCACGAAACACTTAGTTTTTTCTGCTTTCTTTGCTGAAGTGTAAATGTAATGTTTTTATTGCCTCGAGTACTTTGAATTGAATTTCCACATAAAATTTGTTGTAGCCTACTTCTTAATGGAGTGATTTTTACTATGGTGTTGCAGGGCTGCTCATGCTCTGAAAATGGCAAAAGATCTCTCTGTAAAAGTGGATGAAAAGAATCTAAATGATGGAGACGATACCAGCAGCTCCCAGAACACGTTTTCTAGCTTGCCACTTGAGCATGAACAATCTGCCAAAACTTCTATCAGTATTGGGAGCTTTCCTCAAGCCCAGGTAAGCACGAGTTCTGAAGATGCAACAACGCTGACAAATGATTTTAATCAGGAAGCAAGAAAAGGCATTATTACATCACTGCATGAGTTGCCTAGTGCTGTACAACAAGATTTAAATGCTGTCCTAAATTCAAACAGTGCTTCTATTGATCAGGCATCTACCGCCACTTCTGGTAATGGATTCTTCCAGGATGCAAAAGACACCGAAGATCATGTTCTCCAGACGGATTCCCAGAGTTCTGTCTCGTATAGGGCACTTGATTCTCCTGCTTTGTCTGAGAGATCCAGTTCTAGATTTCCATTTACACCTTCGACTCCAGTTATAGCGTTGACGTCATGGCTGGGATCTGCCAGTCATAGTGAATCAAAAGATTACGCTGCTGGAACTCCGTCAGTTGAATCTTCACCATCCTTTGGCGAAGTTGATTCCTCTTCTGATTTGAAGACTAATTTTCAAGCACTACATACTGCAAACACTCTGTTTGCTATCAGTTCAAAACTGCTTCTTGAAGTTGATGATTATGGTTATGGTGGTGGTCCATGTTCTGCAGGAGCTACTGCTGTTTTAGACTTTATGGCTGAAGTTCTTTCTGATTTCATCACTGAGCACATAAAATCTACCCCTAGCATTGAGATTATCTTGGAAAGTGCCCCTTTATTTGTTGAAGCTGAATCTGTTTTGGTTTTCCAGGGATTGTGCCTAAGTAGATTGATGAATTTTCTGGAAAGGCGTCTTTTGCGTGACGATGAGGAAAATGACAAAAAACTGGATAAGTCTCGTTGGTCTGGGAACTTAGATGCATTGTGCTGGATGATTGTGGATCGTGTCTACATGGGTGCTTTCCCTCGGCCTTCTGATGTATTCAAGACACTGGAATTTTTGTTATCCATGCTGCAATTGGCTAACAAAGGTGGTCGGATTGAAGAGGCTACCCCAGCTGGAAAAGGGCTCCTATCAATTGGAAGAGGAAGCCGGCAACTTGATTCCTATATACAGGCTATTCTGAAAAATACAAATCGCATGATAATGTTCTGCTTCCTTCCATCATTCTTGGTTAGTATAGGAGAGGATGAACTTTCTTCAAGCATAGGGTTGATTGTTGAACGCAAAAGGCTTTTTCAATACTTGTCAACCGAAGACGAGGGAGTGGATGTTTGCAATGTTTTACAGTTACTGGTTGCTAATAAGCGGATATTATTTTGTCCCAGCAATCTAGATACTGATCTTAATTGCTGCTTGTGTATAAATCTGATACATCTTCTTGGTGATACTAGAGAAAATGCTCAGAGCATGGCTGCTGATATCCTCAAGTACCTTTTGGTGCACCGCAAGACTTCATTTGAGGACTTGTTGGTCTCTAAGCCGAACCAAGGACCCTTGTTGGATGTTCTACATGGGGGTTTTGACATGCTTTTGACTGGACCTTCATCTGCATTTTATGAGTGGCTTCATAAATCTGAGCAAATCATCAATAAGGTTTTGGAGCAATGCGCGGCAATTATGTGGGTGCAGTACGTTGCTAGTTCAACAAAATTTCCAGGAGTGAGAATAAAGGGGATGGATACACGTCGAAAGAGAGAAATGGGAAGAAGATCAAAGGATGTCACAAAATTAGACCAAAGACATTGGGAGCAGGTAAATGAACGGAGAATAGCTCTTGAGTTGGTCCGTGATGCAATGGCTACTGAACTGAGGGTTGTTCGCCAAGATAAATATGGATGGGTACTCCATGCGGAAAGTGAGTGGCAGACGCATCTCCAGCAGCTTGTACATGAGAGAGGCATTTTTCCACTTTGTAAATCATCGCTGAGTGAAGAGATTGAATGGCAGCTATGTCCAATTGAAGGTCCATATCGAATGCGTAAAAAGCTTGAAAGATGCAAATTAAAGATTGATACCATTAAAAATGTTGTTGAAGGTTGCTTTGACTCGGGGAATTTGGAGCAGGAGGATTTAGAAAATTTCGATGAGAGATCGGACCATGAACGTGATGGTTCTGATGATTCAGATACATTTTTCAATACTTTGACCGAAAATGCAAAAAGTGAGTTTTATGAGGTTGCGATGTATGATGAATCCATTTTGAAAGAGTCGGATAATGGCAGAGATGCAGCTTCCAGTAAAGCTGGATGGCAAGATGATCGAGATAGTAGCATAAACGAAGCAAGTATCTATTCTGCTGCTGAATTTGGTGTCAAGTCCAGTGCGGCCTCTTTTCAAAGGGCAGAGAGCGTTCAAGAGAAATCACAAATAGGATCTCCAAGACAGTCTTCATCGATAAAATTTGATGATGTTAGAGCAGCAGAGGAAAAATCTGATAAGGACTTAGGTGATAATGGTGAGTACTTGATCAGACCATATCTTGAGCCTTTTGAGAAGATAAAGTACAAATACAACTGTGAGAGAGTTGCTGGTCTTGATAAGCATGATGGCATATTTTTGATCGGAGAACTCTCGTTATACATAATTGAGAATTTTTATCTTGATGACTCTGGATGCATTTGTGAGAAAGAATGTGAAGATGATCTTTCCATCATTGATCAAGCTTTGGGTGTCAAGAAAGAGTTCTCCTTAAGTATGGATTCTCATTTGAAGTCGACTTCCTCCTGGCATGCAACAGCAAAGGCATGTGTTGGTGGAAGGGCATGGGCATATAATGGTGGTGCATGGGGAAAGGAAAAAGTTTGTACTACCGGAATTGTACCTCATCTTTGGCGTATGTGGAAGCTTGATAGTGTTCATGAGATATTGAAACGTGATTATCAGCTCCGACCGGTTGCTATTGAAATATTTAGCATGGATGGTTGCAATGATCTTCTTGTTTTCCACAAAAAGGAGAGGGAGGAAGTCTTCAGACATTTGGTTGCCATGAATCTTCCACGAAACAGCGTGTATGTTTCTGTGATATCTGTTGCAACTTCTCTATGGCTGTGCTATTTGATTTCTTGTTTGCACTTTCATGAGTATAGTTTTGTTTATTTATTTTTTCTCTAGAACAAGATGACCGTAGCATACAGTATTCAATTTTCTGTCATTGATAAATATTAGATGAATAGAAAACGGTTTGAAATGATTAATTGGCTTCTAGGCCGTAGCTGGAATATATTGAAACAATCTGCGTGTTGAGATAATGCCTGTAGAAGGATATAGAGAATGAGAACATGAATAATTGTACTGTAGATATTGATCACATGGATGTATTCATTGCAAACAATAGAGGAACAAAATCTGTACTTGCACCAAAACCCAACAATAGTAGGGTCAGTTTTGGCAGCGTAACATCCCGACTAGGTGTGAAAGTCTGTCTTGCTTATCCAATTGTCTGGTCTTGGTACTATTGGATAACATGGTACATGTAATTCATTGAAATAGCTAGATGTGCACGTAGTTATGTGCAATAATAGATACTTGTCATTGGTGACATTTGTTGTTTGGCCTCTGGTAAAAACGCACAAGTTAGCTATATAGTTCAGCTCTTTGTTGCTTGAATTTTTCTTCTGGTTAATCATTGACCAATTAAAATAAAACTGTAGTTCTTGAGGCAAAATACGTCAGGGTGTGGATGGGGGGTTGAGTTTGTAGATTTTGTATGACTACATCTGATATGGGTCATTGTCAATGATTGCTTTTGATTTCTTATAAAAACATAAAGAATTTTAAAAATCAAGTGTGTGGTGGCCCAAAAATGGGATGTCAGTGCTTGTGTGTTCTTTCAGTTTGCCTCTGGTTAGCCTTGATCCCTGATCGTGTTGTATCTATTGCACTGTCAAGCTAAAAATTGTGACGATTCTGTGAAAATAACCTATTAGGTTGTTATCTATCATTCAATGCCTAGACAAGCAGTGGCGGAAAAGACTTTAATCACTTGTTAAGGTGACAATGCAATATGCCTACTTTTTTGATTTACTGCTTGGATGTGTTGTCAATTGCTCTGCCTTTTTTTTTATAATATTTATTGTCTGCAGTGTGTTGTGCACTTGTGCAAGTGCATTAATTTCCTTTTCCTTGAGGTAGGTTGTAAAATTATCAGATCTTCCTTCTGTGTGAAGTTCAAGCATTCTGATAATCTACTTTGCTTTTGTTAATCATGGTCATGTTCGTAACCATATTGTCCCTACATTTTTCAGTTAACTACTGAACTTCCTAATAAATATATCCACTCAACAGGTTGGATACAACAATTTCAGGGTCAACTAAACAGGAAAGCAGTGAAGGCAGTCGTCTTTTTAAAGTCATGGCAAAATCCTTCTCCAAGAGATGGCAAAATGGAGAAATAAGCAATTTTCAATACCTGATGCATTTGAATACTCTTGCTGGTCGTGGGTATAGTGATCTAACCCAGTACCCGGTGTTCCCTTGGATTTTAGCTGATTATGAGAGTGAGGTTCTGGATTTGTCAGACCCCAAAACATTCCGTAGGCTTGATAAACCAGTAGGCTGTCAAACATTAGAAGGAGAAGAAGAGTTTAGGAAAAGGTTGGTTTTAGATGCTTGCAATTATTTTCCTGACTAAAACTTGTCCTTTAGTTCCTTTTCTTGAGTATATATTTCCTTCATATTTTCAAAAACTTGTGATACATGATTCACTTTGGTTCCTTGCACTTTTTCCTTGTTTAGGTATGAGAGCTGGGATGATCCTGAAGTTCCGAAATTTCATTACGGTTCTCATTATTCTAGTGCTGGGATTGTGCTCTTTTATCTCTTAAGGTTGCCACCATTCAGTACTGAAAATCAACAGCTACAAGGCGGTCAGTTTGATCATGCAGATCGCCTTTTTAATAGTATACGAGATACTTGGTTAAGTGCTGCTGGCAAAGGCAACACATCTGACGTTAAGGAGCTAATTCCAGAGTTCTATTATATGCCTGAATTCCTCGAAAACAGGTTCAATCTTGACTTGGGTGAGAAACAATCGGGCGAAAAGGTTTGTCTTAATTGTGCTCGTAGTTTAGGATTGCAACTGTTCCATTCCTATTTCATCTTGTCGCAGCGTCATGGCTAAGGTTTGTGTTTTATTAGGTGACTGATGTCATATTACCTTCATGGGCAAGAGGCAGTGCCAGAGAGTTCATTAAGAAACATAGGGAAGCACTGGAGTCAGACTATGTCTCCGAGCATCTACATCACTGGATAGACCTTATCTTTGGCTACAGGCAAAGAGGAAAGGTTGGAAAATTTAGTATATTCGAACTCCCCCTTGCTCTGCTTAACCTTTTTTCTTTGTTTTAGTACATATCATATAGCGCAGGATTTCTAGGTCTTAGCCTTTAGTCATAAGCTATTCATTGAGTTGATCCCTTTGTCGCTATTTGATATCCCTGCTTCGTACTTCTAAATGCGTTCTCTGTTTGTAAAGAGTGATTATTTTCTCCTTTTGTCCATTCATTTACAACTTGTTTGTTTGTCTACTTAAAAAATATGTAGTTTCAAGAATTAAAAAAAGGGTACGTCAAGAAGATTGCAAAATATTTGTGGGACTAATTTGACAAGTGGACCATATGTTTGGGGCAGCTTGAAGGGGATTACCAGACTAAGGGAACTCTTATCAGAGGCCCCAAATTTTATCCCTAAAATAATATAAAATAATACATATCCCTATTTTACAACATCTCAATTCAAAAACCTCCACAACAGCATCCCTATCCTTATCCCTATAACATTTTAAATAATACATATTCTACCTCACAACCCTATTCATGCACATTAAATATTTATTACTTCACTCCAGCAGCATCCCTATCTCTATCCCTATAATTTTTAATAATGAAATATGTTTAGGGACGTGAATAGTGCATCCCCAGAAGTAGGGATGCACTGTTCATATCCCTAATAATAAATAGGGATAGGGACTCTGCTGTGGAAGCTATTTTGGGGTAAACTCAATTTTTTATCTTCATTTTAGGGATAAGGCACCATATAGGGCTTCTGCTACTAGTGCCCTTACAATTTTAGACAGGGGGAGTGCTATTTATTGACCAATTCTAAACTTAAAGAACTTCCTTCTTTTTCCTTAAATCATAAGATTTAATGAAAATTGTGAAACATTCTGTTGCTCCAAGAACACTGAGCTCTTAGTACAAATATGTAACATGTAATAAAGATTTTCATATTTTAAATATTTGCAACTTTTATGATTTTAGGCGTCAGTTAATTCTGTAACTGCCTGCAAATTTAATTGGTAATACAAGGGGGTGTGTTTTTCATTTGCTTTCTCTCTAATCTCATATGTATGTCTACAAATCAGCTTAAGAATTTCTAGTCCAACATGTTCCCTTTTGATGATATATTTCTGTTTACTGCTAGTATATGTTATGTAGGGGGTTTTAAGATAGCATATTGTTGTTGGAGAGTTACACTTTGACCAGTCAAACAGTTGCCTATTCTTGTTTTCATGTCAAATGCCAAGTTTGTTAAATATACGTTCCACTTGATGTTTAGAGGACTTCATTTATGATGCTGCCACTGAGGCTGTATTGCTGTTATTCACCCAAAAACATCCATATTTACTTGATTTAATTTGTTTTCAATAGGCTGCCGAGGAGGCTGTGAATGTTTTCTACCATTATACATATGAAGGCAGTGTTGACATAGACTCGGTGACTGATCCTGCAATGAAGGCTTCAATTCTAGCGCAAATCAATCACTTTGGACAAACACCGAAGCAACTCTTTCTTAAACCGCATCCTAAAAGGCGGTCTGACAGGAAAATTCCTCATCATCCTCTCAAGTTCTCTCAACATCTTGTAGCACAGGAGATCCGTAAAATATCATCTGCTGTGTCCCAGATTGTAGTTTTCAACGACAAGATTCTTGTGGCTGGAACAAATAATTTGCTGAAGCCCAGAACATATGCCAAATATATAGCATGGGGTTTTCCTGATCGTAGCTTGAGGTTTATTAGCTATGATCAAGATAAGCCTCTCTCAACTCATGAAAACCTTCATGGTGCCAGCCAGATCCATTGTGCTGGTGCTAGTCATGATGGCCAAATTTTGGTTACTGGGGCAGATGACAGTTTAGTTAACGTTTGGAGAATAGTAATAGACGGACCTCGTGCAGTGAGACGGTTGCAGTTGGAAAAGGCCCTTTGTGCTCACACAGGCAGAATAACATGCCTTCATGTCAGTCAACCTTATATGATGATCGTGAGTGGATCGGATGATTGTAGTGTAATATTGTGGGATCTTAGTTCATTGGTTTTTGTTAGGCAGCTTCCGGAGTTTGGTTCTCCAGTTTCCGCGCTATTTGTGAATGATATGACTGGAGAAATTCTTACTGGAGCGGGTGTAACACTTGCAGTATGGAGCATCAATGGTGACTGTCTTGCTGTAGTCAACACATCACAGCTTCCTTCTGATTTCATCGTCTCACTTACCGGCTGTATGTATTCTGACTGGCTGGATACTAACTGGTACGTCTCCGGCCACCAGAGCGGAGCGGTTAAAGTATGGAAAATGATGCATTGCTCTGAACATGCACAACAGGGCAGCAAACAGAGTTCCAGTTCGTTAGGTTTCAACCTCGGGGACAGAGTTCCAGAGTACACCTTGGTTTTAAACAAGACTTTGAAGCTTCACAAGCATCCAGTAACCGCGCTTCACCTGTCTAGTGATCTAAAGCAGTTGCTGAGTGGGGACTCGGGGGGCAATCTGATTTCCTGGACCCTTCCAGATGAAAGCTTGAGATCATCTTCAATTATTAGTCAGGGGTGAGTTCCAGACAACTACACGTTATGTTTTGTACCACATGTCACCTTGGTCGGCGTCATCAGATTTTCTGATCCCGTACCTTGTTGCATAGGATAGGACTCGGGGGGGTGGTATGGTATGGATTGAGTTGCGAATGAGTACGGTCACGAGTGGTGAAGATGAAAGGAAGGGTTTTGAATCCGGGTTCGGAAGTCATGCATTCATTCCCTGAGGTGTTGTACATATAAAGTAGGTGAATGAGAATTGAATTAAAAGGAGGAGAGGTTGTATAGGACATTGTGTAGGAGGGGGAGTACGCAAGTAGTTGTGCCTTTTGAGGGGTGAGTCACCACTTTTGAACATTAATATTCATTTTGCAAGAAATGGAGGGAAGGGAAGGGTGAATTTCTTGCTCTTTTTATATTTTGATTGATTGTGTCATATGTATAATACTCTTGTTAATGTAAAAAAGAAATTTGGAAAGAGGGTTGTCTTTTATTTTTCCCCTTAACCTCTTTCCTTTCCTTTCCTTTTCCATGTTCTAAGGGTTGTTCATTTTCTTCAGCTAATTCATCCTCAATGAAAGACTGAATGATCCACATTTGCTTTATGAAATTGCCTTTTGGCTAATCTTGCTATAAGAGCAAAGGCTTGTCACTTTTCCCATCAGGTTTTGGTAAGCCGGCTTTCGCAGGGTATAATATTATACTGTAGTGCACATGCAGTGTGATATACCGTAATGGTGCAAATAAACTTAAATCCCAAAATTTACCAACATGAGGCGGGACTCTACTTTCATGAACTTAAATGATGCACGGAAGGAAAAACCGAACACTTCATCCGTCTCAAAAATTCAAGTCATTCTACCTCATTTTGTTAATCAAATGATGTACGGAAGGAAAAACTTAATTATTTGATTGTTTAATTCTTTTCTGTTGGTGTTACTGCGCCTTAATAACTACCATAGGTCACTTGTCTGTTAGGGAGAAGGTAAAAAGTCTTTCTGATGGGCAACCTGAATGGAGATGGAGTTATTGTCAATGTCATTGTGTATCATTGCCTTCCATATATTATCCAATAGATTCTTTGAAATATAAATTAGCAGTCGTGCCACCATCGATTCCGGCAGGAAATTTCTGTTTCCTTTTCGGTTTGGAGAAAGAAATGCCTCAGAAGCAGCATCGGTTGCCCGTGTTTGTTCGAAATGCTAGAGATTGTTCAATTATCACTACATCTGATTTGATCTTCATATAATATTATTAGAGATGCAATGACACCTGAATTCATCTTCATAAAGTGTTACTAAAGATGCAGTGACACTCGTTTGACTCTGCATCTATGTTTATGTCTTTGTAACTATTCTAAAGGACCCGTTTAAGGTGAAAGAATTAGTTAGGGCAAAAATATTTAGATTCTAAAGCCTACCAAATCCGTTTACGATAGGTACCTTAGAGAGGTTTTCTTCCCCATAAGACTTAAAGATTGCACCTTTCACCTTTGTCGGGTAAGGCACGTTCATGATTTCTAGTAATGCACGTTTGCAATATTCACTTAGTCCGTTCACGTTAAAGTTTAATAGTATAACATAGTTCTTTATTTGTCCCGTTTACGGAGTTGATCGAAGTAATAGGAATGTGTAACCATGAACGGTATCTTAATTAGGGTTTGAGTAAAACACATCAATCATATGACTTGGACTATGACATGCTTTGCATATCTCCATTGGAATACATCTCGAAATTGTACATAGGAATAGTATTGGACGTTTGTACCTAGAATCCATAGTAGTTAGATTTACTTTCTGTGACATTTTTGTCTATGACCACCCATTTGGCTTTGAGGTTTTAATCTCAGTAGATGGTTAAACTAAACCTTTGTTCTCTATGAGTCGACCTTGACTCGTCTATACTATACTGTGATTGACCTAGTCATTTTTGCTAGTATCAGTGTCTTACATGGGTCAGACGCCCTTACAAGTATTGAAAACGTCACTCATGAGACGTCCACCCCACAAGGAGATTTTACATGGCTATTTAGTTATCTATGTCTTAATTATTTCTTCAACCGCAATTCCCTCGAAATAGTTTTCGAGAGCATGTATTAAATTTGCCAGATTTTGGACACGGCATAATTTCAGCACTCATAACCAAAAGTAAAGAGTAGAACGATCAGATGCAAAACCATAACTACTAGCATGCTGTTAGCAATACCATCGCCGAGGCTGCAGATACAAAGCATGTATCTGATTTTCATATCTCAAATACGAATCTAGACTACTTCAGAGACGGGGTTCGAATCAATCTTTACATGATTTGATTAACAGAGACTTTATCCTAGCATCATATGAATGGAGACACGATAAATCATGGTTATGAAGAAATCAACAAACATAATCGAGAATAAAATGAGGTATTCTCTTGTGAACGGTAATTCACATGATTGGACAATGTGTAAGTAAAATATCCTTCAAATATCGAACCACGAACACAAGAATCACTTGAATAAAAGTGAAGTTATGCTCGAATTGTTCAAAGTATCAAAATGATGTCAAAAGTATGAAAATATGTGATTACAGTTGTATCTATGCCTGATATACTGCTAATAACCAACCGAGAGTCTAATTTGGATGATACAATATCTCTTTATCCGACTTAGGGTTAACTTGCCACTATAGTGTAACGCCCCCAGACCTGTGCCGGGTAGCGCTAAATGAGTCATAAATGTTCCGGTCAACTGCTTAGACCGTCGTCCTCGCTTGGTCTAAAAGGGCTAACCCGAGTTGACAAGACCTTTATGTCACACACTTATATGAGGGTGAGTATTCACTTACTTTACCGATGTGGATATCACATTCTCCCCCTTATAAGGGACTGAGGTCCTCGCCAAGACGGCCAAGACTTGTCCCTGTGGACTTGTCCCAATTCGTATCTACCAGAGGACTCTAGAGGTGGCCTGTGGCACTTAGGTTCGTCTAGAGGTGTCCTGTGGCACTTAGATCCGTCTGATAGTCGGCTCTAAATACCATTCTGTAACGCCCCCAGACCTGTGCCTGGTAGCGCTAAATGAGTCATAAATGGTCCGGTCAACTGCTTAGATTGTCGTCCTCATTTTGTCTAAAATGGCTAACCCAAGTTGACAAGACCTTTATGTCTCACACTTATATGGATGTGAGCATTCAATTATTTTACCGATGTGGGATATCACATATAGGCACAGGCTTGCCGGTGGATCTTGCAACTATGGGCCGGTAGCTTGATGACACAACTCTTCCAAATATTCAGCTCTTCTAGGATCATGAGTCCGCTAAGCCTTTTAATAACTTGGTTCAAATCTGATTGATAAAAATTGTGCTCTTCTGAACTCTAAATAACTTCTCAAACCCACAACTCGACTTGATCCTATGTTCCTTGATCACTTCTCATGCTTTGGAAACCTTCTCGATGTGTTGGCCTTCAAAGCATGAGAAGTGATCAAGGAACATAGGATCATTCGATAAGCAGTTTCGAGCTCGCGACCACATTCATAGATGCTTACATTTTAGCTCGGCTGTTTCATATAAATGTTACCAACCTTCTCACCATCAAATAAAAAAAGAAGTAATCAGTATTGGAGTACATGGGATGCTTTAGGACGAATCTATACATGTTATGAATGCAACTCAATGCATTTTAGGGGCTTCATTCATTAAAGTCCTTAATGAAGGGAGACTATACGCAAAGTTGAACAATAAGCTCCCTCATGCCTTGGCTGAGTGTATGGATATAATTCATAAACATTGTCAAGGTCTAAGAAGCAAATCGGTTGAATAAGGAAGCTGAGAAAGGAGATAAGCCAGGAAAAATGATAGCGGGGTTTGTAGGGTAGAAGAGAAGGGTAAATTGGGATCGGTTGAATACTCCAGTCACAGATTGGCTTGGAAAGAAAAGATCCTTACAAGATATGGATTTTTATCCCCTTAACCAACCGAGATCTCATATCTTAGCTATCATGGATATAGTAGGCTTCACCCTTCCTTATCCACCAATGAGGGGCCCTATAGAAAAGCACGATGAGCACTTATTTTGCAAATATCATCAGGACATCGGCCACCACACTGAGGATTATCGTCAGCTGAAACACAAGATTGACAACTTGATCGAGGCTAGAAAGCAAAGGTAGTTCCTCAACCAAATTGGGACAGATGAAGACCAAGACTGCAAAACTCATCGGGGATATGAATGCAACAACAAATAGGGGACAAAATAGAGACAACCAACGTTGGGACAGATGGAAATGGAAATTTGGTTGGAATCATTTTGACTATAGAAAGAGTACCTAACATGCCACTTGCTCAGATTGAAAGTTTACATATGGTTCCTCCTTTCGGCATAGTCGAAAATGAGGTGAAATGTACTGAGAAGATTTATTACAGACCAGAGTATGCACTCCCTCTATTGACAAGCAATGAAGGGCTTGTCATTGAAACCATAATTTACAACAATCTGATCAAGCACATCCACGTCAATATAGGAAGCACGGTAAGTATATACCAAAATGTTTTTCAATATCTAAAGTTGAAGGAGAATGAGCTCATACCAGAGGCAACACTGGTGTACGAATTTACTGGGACACCTGTCCGACCTCTTAGTATGATCCATCTTGAAACCACATTTGGAAAATGAGAACGATAGTGTATTGAGGTCTCTGCTAAGTCCTCTACTTAGTCCTTTGCTGAGGACTAGCTTTAGCATTATGGTTAAACCTAAAAGTTCTAACATCATATGCAAGAATATACCAATCCTTATCAACATGGAACACTCTGCCTTTCCCTCCGAGACAGTTACGCCTTGAATGATTAACATTTTTAGGTTTCACATAATTGTTTTTGGGATATTTTTTGTTCTTGGCTGATCTAGGATTAGGCTTCTGTGGTCCAGCAGATCTAGTAGCATATATGTTATCACAAGTTCTAGAAGGTGCAGCAGACCTAGATTTAGGTCTAGCATTCTTGTTCAGTACTACTAACCTTCTGGAACCTTGATTTTGCTTCCTTGAAGTATTCACAGCAGGTCTAACTATCTCAGCAGCCATCTGAGGTTCAGATCTTTGTTCAGCTATGAACTTAGGACCAATTCTGTACTAGGTTCAACAGCCTTACTAGATCCATCCTTAGAAGGTTGTTGAGTGTCAAATCGAAGGCCTGCCCTATCACCATAGGGCTGGCAAGATTTGAATACAGTTGTGGAACTTTATTGAGCCACTGACTCAGCTGCTAATGCAGATGCAACATGCATTTGCTGAGTCTTAGAAGATTCATTTTCCTTACCCTTGATAATTCTTAATTCAACATTCAATCTCTGAATTTATGCTTGGAGTGTTTCTCTTTCGGCCTTCACAATCTCATAACCAGATTGTATTATCATCATTTGTTTGAGGAGATCATCAAGAATATCCTTCATACCATACTTCTCAGGACTGGAACCAGCAGCTGAAGAACATTCACTGTTAGCAGAAGTGTATTTAGATATAGTATTTATTATCCCTTCTGCATCTTCCATATGTGCCATGAGATCTGTGCCATCTGAATCAGCACCAGACAAAGCTTTCTCAGTGTCCACACATAATCTGATTCATCACCAGCCAATAATGCTCTTTGGTGGGTCTCCTCTGCTGAGTTGATCTCTTGTACAACAGATCCAGACAATACGCTTTGAAGTGTCCAGGCTTCTTGCAGTTGAAGCATAAGTACTCATGGTCTTTCTTTGGTTCCTCCATCTTTTTTGGTGTATTCTTGACAAACTTTGATGTGATCCGGTCCATGTTAGAAGACGTGGCCATGAAGACCATCATTCGGCTGTGTAGTCTTTATTTGCATTATGGGCTTTATTTTTTTTTTTAAACACTGAATTCTTTTAATAAAAGGCCACTTTTGGGCTTAATTGAGTCTAGGAAGGCCAATAGGGCATAGGGGGCGCATTTTGTCTAGGTTAGATTTATCCCACATTGCTTTCTTACTTCTAGTTCTTTTGATTGTAAGCCTATACAAGGCAAACACTAGCTTTTCATTCGTTACACAATTATTATATGAAAAATCAGTTTATTGAGTTTTACTCAACCAAGTCATGAGACTTGAATATCACTTGCGAGTGAGAACTTTCTTCGTCGTAGAAGGTTCAACCCTTTGAGAATTTACCAGCACTGTGAGCAATTGTTGGGCGTTCTCTTCCTACGATTTAGTTGGATTACTAGGTCTAGGATCATTAGCTCGTCATTGTTCTCCTTAGTTACTTCCTGGGCAAAACATCAGAATTGATTCCAACCAGAATCACATCAATTGGTAGCAGAGTTCAGCAACTTCGGTGAGCAAATACCCCGTTTATTTTTGTTTTCCTTTATTCCGTATAATTCAAAAAAAAAAATCGTCGTTCTTTCTTTCGCTTTTTTAAGTCGCCCCCCCTCCCCCCCCCACACACACCCAAGCAATCTTCATCCACCAAGAACCCTAATTTTTCCTTAATAAAAAAAAAAAAATAATATCAGCTTTGCCAATCTGTTCCTGTGTTTCTTTTGCCTTCTTATTCATCAATATTCCCTTGCTGTTTGAGATCATAACTTGCGATCAAATTTTTTTTTTTTCTGTGCATAATTGCTATTGCTGTTTGTTCTTCATCTTGACAAAAAATAAAAAATAAAAAAAACCTGCGTTTTTCTTCCTGTTCAGCGATTAGCCTTGTGTGTTCTTCGTTTTCCCTTTTTCTGATCCTATTCACTCATACTAGTTCAATCCGCATCATATTGTTAAAAAAGAAAAAAAAATTATGGTTCTAATTGTTCTTGATTACTCGATCATCCTGATATAAAAAATAAAAAAAATAAAATAAAAAATAAAAAAGAGGGAATCACTAGAAACCCATCTTGATCCCAATTATACCCTTTGTTAATTACCTTTTTAGCTTGCCGTCTTAACCTAATTGATTTGTTCCAATTTGCTCTTAGTCGGCCATAGTTAAAAAAAAAAATTAAAAAAAAGGGCTGAAAATTACGAGAACTTCACACCTACGGTGTGAAATTTTTCACACCCGTGAAATATTTCAGTCATCCAATTTCATTCCGTCTTTTGAGTCCTTTCCTTTCTTGTCTTTGATAATCGCATTTAGCAAGTTTTCACACATTATTCCACTCATTCCCATACCTTCCAACCTATTCTCGGTCTGATTACCTAGTATCCTTTCTAGAGAGTCGGTTTTTGATTGCTGTTTACTCTTGCTTTCTTTTTTGGTTCGTTTGACAAGGGTGCTTTATACGACTTAGAAAGAGGGCAGTGTAAAAACGAGAGTTGTGAGGTACTAATGGGGCTGCCATCATTTAGTGGTGCACCTGATGGTGATGCATATTTTTACTGGGAAGCCGAGTTAGAGCACTATTTTGCACGCTATAACTATTCAGATGCGGATAAGTGCTATTTTGCACCACTTCTGTTCGTAGGGAAGGCTTCGCGATGGTGGACAAAATTAAAATTTTTGAGTCATATATATAGGGTACCAAAGGTTAGTACGTGGAATGCTTTGAAAAGAGAATTGCAGCAGCAATTTGTGCCCCCTTGTTACTTGGCTAGAGTGATGCTTCAAAAAGAGGAGGATGCGAGGATAGAGGAAGAGAGACTCCGGATACTAGGGATACTCGCTAAGAGGAACAAGCAATATGAGCTGAGTAAGCAAGGCACATAACGGTTTAAGAAGGACAGTGAACTGTTTTGGGCTGAATCTCCACGAAAAGGTAAAGAATTGAGAGATGCCATGGGAACACGCCATGAGGAAACTATTGCAACCTTTGAGGTGGAGAAAATTCTTGATGAGAGGCTGCCTTGTCCTAGTGTGGATGCGGTTATTAACAAGGTGGAGGCATTTGTTGATGTTCATCAGGTTCAGAGTGTTGATGCATCTGAAGTTATAGTTGATGTTGATGATGCTTCCGTGGTTGAGATGACTGTTGCGGATGCGGAGACACAGGTGGCCACCATTGAGCCACCCTTGTATTGTGTTGCCCCAGCATTTTCTTTGCAGGTACGTCATGATCCCCCACTTGCGGGTACAACAGGGTTTTTGGATACACCCACTGCCGCCCATATATTGCATTTGGATGTTCTTGAAATTGTTGCCTGTGGCGGAAAGCTGAAGCAAGCATTTGCTAATCCATATTTGGAGCATGCTGATGTCTCTCATGATTTGCATTTATATGATAATCTTGCTCCATACCATGGCTTCATTCACAATTATATCAAGCCACGAGCCCGTTGGGCTGTTCTTTTAATGAAGTACGGTGCGACCACTCCACATACTATTGATTTACAGATGTTTGTTCGCTTTATCTTTGATCCCGGCGTACCATTGGAGTTTATTTTTGTTTCTCGTTGATGTTGTGTGTGATGAAGGTCTATTCTATGACATCCTGTTGATTCGAGGACGAATCCTTTCGAACCGGGAGGGAATGATGTGATCCGGTCCATGTTAGAAGACGTGGCCATGAAGACCATCATTCGGCTGTGTAGTCTTTATTTGCATTATGGGCTTTATTTTTATTTAAACACTGAATTCTTTTAATAAAAGGCCACTTTTGGGCTTAATTGAGTCTAGGAAGGCCAATAGGGCATATGGGGCGCATTTTGTCTAGGTTAGATTTATCCCACATTGCTTTCTTACTTCTAGTTTCTTTTGATTGTAAGCCTATACAAGGCAAAAACTAGCTTTTCATTCGTTACACAATTATTATATGAAAATCAGTTTATTGAGTTTTACTCAACCAAGTCATGAGACTTGAATATCACTTGCAAGTGAGAACTTTCTTCGTCGTAGAAGGTTCAACCCTTTGAGAATTTACCAGCACTGTGAGCAATTGTTGGGCGTTCTCTTCCTACGATTTAGTTAGATTACTAGGTCTAGGATCATTAGCTCGTCATTGTTCCCCTTAGTTACTTCCTCGGCAAAACATCGGATCTGATTCCAACCGGAATCACATCAAACTTCTTGGAGTATGATTGACCTGCCTTCATCATTCTGATTGTCTTTGTCATCAAGGCACTCTATTTCTCCATATCATCTAATACATCAATATTATGATTAGATGATTCTTCATTGTGTGTAGCAGCCAGTGCTGAGGTTTTTGGAATTTCTTTTTCAGTACTTTCAGCAAGATCTTCACTAAATTTATATGTTTTTAGATCAGAAATATTTTGAAGGTATCCTCATATTTAAGATTCCTGGATTCTTCCATTGCTGTTACTTTCATCTTCCAGGTTTCAAGTAATGCCCTCAAAACTCTTGTATTGATCTCCTTCTTGGTGTAGGCAACGTTCAACATGGTGAGTTCATTCAGAATGACATTGAACCTTGATTTCATTTGTTCAACAGTCTCACCAGACTTCATCTTAAACTCTTGGAACTTCTGTTTGGCAACTGTGACTTTGTTCTCTTTGATTGAATTAGAACCCTCACATATTAGCTGTAGCTTCTCCCATATTTCTTTACCAGTTTTGCAGTCTTTCACTTTTAGGTACATGTTACTATCCAAAGATCTTTAAATGATATCCACTGATATGTTATTTAACTTGGCTCTTTTTCTATCATCAACGTTTCAATCTTCCTTGGGTTTGAGAACCCTAGTTTGCACACCTCTAATGGTCGGCACACGAGTGATCTGAAGTGGTCCATCTGTCAGCACATCCATCATTTCATCATGTGTTACTGCCAGATATGCCTGCATACGACACTTATAATGATCAAATCTGTCCATTATGCACATCAACTTCTTACTAGCATACTGGTTTGAGTCCATGATGCAAAGTTTGAAAAATCAGAAACTTGAAAAAGTTTTCAAATATTTTCACCAAGAACAACAAGTGAGAATCACTTCAGAACAGAATATATACTTTGATACCAATTGTTTGTCCCTTGAAAGGCTTTGGTTAAGTTTAGAGGGGGTGGGGGTGGGTGAATAAGCATAACACTTAATTTTTTTCTGAGTTTAACAGCTCAGCTGAGTTATAGTCTGCTGAGGCCGTGCACCGGAATAATAACTTAAAGCCTTTACTTGTTGAAATTTGATGATGCTAAGTATTGGATACTCATCAGTGTAGTTTGTGAGTTCAGTAGAATGATGTGATTTAACTTGCAGTAAATAAATTGTAGAAAGTAAATGCAGTAAATAAAGAGAGCAAGATTTATAGTGGTTCCAGGTAGTGTAATCCTGTCAGTCCACTCTTCTTTTAATGTTGGAGGAAGTTCACTAGAGACTTTTGAGGTACAGTTACAAAATCCCTAGGTTGATTGTCTTTGACCAATCAGTATGGCTTCGCAATCTGAATACTAGAAAACAGGTAGATTGCTGCTCCCAAGTACTCCACTGGTCCTTGAAGGGTTGGATTGCCTTTTCACCAGCTCCACTACAAAATTCAACAGTTCTTGACACTTCAGCAGTGCTTCTCTGTCTTCAGTTTCCTTTGTATAAAAAGAGGTGAATCAAGAAAGTGATTCTGCTTTGACAATCCTTTGATCAGAATGTAATGATTAACAACTCAGGTTCTTCATGTGTTCGTACTAGATGAAACTTGAATGCAGGAACACTTGAATATTTCCCGTTTTCAACAGTTAAGCTCAGCAGGATGTAAAGATCAGTTCAGCAGAGTAACTTGCTCTTGATTGTTTGATAATTCGTGTATTGTTCTGGTTCCAGGGGTCTTCTATTTCTCGGTGAAAAACCAACGTTTGAATTTGAATTTTGAAAACAACCGTTGTTGGATTTTTCTGAATATCCCCTGAAATTCTCTGCTGTATATCCCGTGTCAGTGTCACTATCCTACTGACATGACAGACTGTCAACCAATGAAAACGGTCCACTTCATTTGGCTTAGAAATCTATGAAACGTTCCTTTAATTTCCACCATTGATTGACTGATTAATCCAATGCTAAATATCCATTCTTATCCATAACAGCTTCCAGAATAATCCTTGAATCAGATTAAATTAATTTGTAAATACTCAGCTAATGTCTGGCATATTGGTATGCTGAGTAATATTCTAGGTCAGTTGAACTTTAGGTCTGCTGTGTTCTTGACGAAACACTTCAGCTGACTGCTTCTTATCTAACCTTTATTTTATAAGGTTAGAGTACACCATTTAAAACATAACTAAGTCCCATTCATCGCATTTCCTTTTTAGGAACTTAGACCTTCAATACAAGGTATATAAGACCAGTTTAGGCCATCGTAGACTTACCTAAAGTCTGATCCTATATCCTTGGCTTTTAAATCTTCAATACTAAGTTTGAACCGTCAACCTTCAGTCTACTCTACTGAGTTTGAACCCTCAACCTTCCGCACAGCAGGTCCTAGACACACTATTGAGTCATATCCTAGACCGGTCTGCTGAGCTAGTCAGCTGACCACTTACAGTACTTGTTTGATCAAACCTATACAAAGATCAAACTCTAGTAAACCTATACATCAAATCTAGACATGTTTTTGCTTGCCCTATAACAGCTAGTCTGCCACTCATCATTAAAACTAAAATTATTTCTAACAGTTCTTGTGAGTTTGATGATATTGACTGAGTTAGATGCATCTAAGGAGGGATAAGGAGAGACAGAGTCGGCGGGAGAAGTGGCGGTGGTGGTAGAATCATCGGCAGACATGGCGTAGGGTTTTTGTTTATATGTGATCGAATTTCTGTTTTTTGTGTGTGTGGTAGTCGAATAGGATGGATAAGGAAAAAAAGAGATGCATCCGAGTTTCTTTTTTGTTGATGAGCATAGGAGGATGAGCAGCGAGAAGAGGTGGGGGCAGAAGAAGAAGGAGGAGGATTGGGATTAATGGGCGGCTTCAGCCTATGGTACTGATACCATATCAAGGATATAATTGTGGAAGATTTTCATTGATTGATAATTGATTCAAGATCAAGAATAGGGATTTATAAATGGTGTTTTACAACTTAGCGAACAAGTAAAGGATAGCCAGCTACACTAATCGAATCGGGCCGCATCTATGAACTTGCTCTAACAGGCTGTTACAACTCATTCCCTTACAAAAATGATGAATGTTAAACCCTTAATAATCAAATAATAAATAAAGTCAAAAAAACATATTTAACAAAACAAAACAAAACAAAACCAAGTGACAAAAGAACCAGAGTGGAGCCGTTGCCTTGCCAATCAAGAAACTCAACCCTTTTTCGTATTTATATGGTCAAAGGTCAAGCTGCAAGTTGCAACATTACACATATATTATACACAAAAAGAAAATAAGATAATAATAATAATAATAATGATGATGATGATGACGATGAATAAACAGGACAGTGGAAGAAGAAAAAGATTATTAAAAATTTGTAAATTTTAATCCAACATGTTCCAAGATTTTGTCCTACGTAGCAGCAAGCTGAATATGAAATATCCATCGAATGAAAGTAGAAGACGCACTATGAATTCAAAAGTGGGCTAATAATTATTAATTATGTAATATAGTGGTGGTCCGAAGTCATAGTGGCATACGACCAAAAAGAGAAAACGAATAAACATAAAGATGTCATACAAGAACACTAAAAAAGGGAGGAAAATGACCATGTCAACGTCCCTAAAGGTAAAAAAATATGCTCAATTCTATGTAAGATCGGGAGTCTTCTCGAATTTCAATGTCTCTCGATAATGTATATTCCACCCGGTTCATATTTAAGTGTCCTAGTTTTAAAAACAACATATACTCCTTCCGTTCCGAAATAATTGATACAGTTATCAAAATTATTGGTTTCATATTATCTGAGGCAGTTATATTTCCAATGGAGCACTTATTGTATTTTTTTTTTCTTTCTAGTTTTACCCTTATTTATTACAACATGAGAGATAAAAAAGAAGGCTACATTAATTATACCCAAGGGTTTTTTTAGTTATTTCATTCTTTAAGTCAATTTATTAATTCACTTCCTTAATATGTGCATGTGTTTTTGGCAACTGTCTCAGATAAATTGAAACGGAGGGAGTATAATTTAAATAGATAAATTAATATTTTAACTTTAAGATCAAAATAACAACACTAATTGAACATAATTTGTGTATTATTGTTTCATTTCTTACCCCTTAATGAATAAGCGTGGATTTAGAAATACATAATAAGGTTCAAAAAAAAAGAAATACATAATAAATATTGTTTTGGAAATGTAACTACGACAAATGAAAAGAAAAATATATATTTTGGCAACCACGTCAGTTAAATAGGAAAAAATAGAGTATTCTTTTTCTTTTCTGAACACGCTTACATTTCTGACCGATCCGATCATGTGCCCACAGTTGTAGCAATTGTTTGAAAGATACAACGACATTCGTCTCGAATTTGACAGCACTTCAAAAACTCGAGACCCGGTGATTCTCTGACTTCTCTTCCACATGAATTAACTATATATAATGCATGCAAAATGTTTGTACCGGAAAAGATGAGGAAATTCAATGTCCTTATTCTGAGTCATAGGGGATTTTTATATATTAGTATTAGAGATATAATTAGATTTAGATTATATATTTTGATATTATGCATTTATGGTGATATATTCTGTATTTATGGTTATATATTAAGCTTCCTCTAGAAGTCTTTCGAGGCTTATATATTGTAATGCTTTCTATTGAATAACATATAATGACAAAGATTGAAAATTAATTATTAGAGATGATCAGCCGCCTTTAACTCTTTCAGCAAGTGAATTAGACCGACCTAAAATTAATCAGGCCAACTTAATCAACCGACTTACTTAAGTCAATTTAATTGAACCTTAACAACCACCAATTAATTCGGCCTCCTTACAAAAAGTTCACACATATGTTTTTGGATCGTTCTAGAACTTGAACTCGAACACGAACCGAGCCGGACAGACGGATATTTGTGGCGTGGTAGACCAAGAATTATCTATGTCCTCCCTCTCACACAAAAGTCTTCTCGCCCTTTGGGGCACATCCGAAAGTGAAAATATGGCCTTTAAATATAGAGCATAAGGCTCTTAACTAGCCAATGTGAGATGAGGGAGTTGAACCTCCCTTCAACTACTATCCCAAGGACTGAGCTGTATTATGGGTTGGGGGTGCTATGCCCAGCCAGCCCAATCTCCTTTTTTACTTATATGGATGCTTATATTAAATTTTGATGGGTTCCATTGACATAATTAAATTACTAATGACATCACATTTACCTGCTAAATTGAGTGTAATCGTAAGTCTCCAAGGTACTTCACGGTGCCAATAAAACACATACAGATTTATGTTTAATGTTTTATCCAGTCTAATCCACCATTTAATTTTACTCAACACAACTCAATTTTATTATCACAACTCAGCTGAATACTGATATTAAGTATCAATGATTTTCTATTGTTGTTATTTTATGATATTTTAGAAAAAATTGTTCGTAAAATAACATTATAAAAGTACATTTGAATTCATTGTAACACATTTTTGTTCTCATTGTCGTGTCCATTTAGTCCTTGGACTACACTTGGTTTATAAAAGTGCTTTAAATAATTCAAGCCTCAAAATTCTCATAAAAGCGGCATCATTTCACACTTAAATAGGTGACCTTCTATCGTGAGTATTCTACATTACGCCACTTGAATGTCCAAAGTATATGAATCATTAAAAGCATTACTAAACCTCATAAACACTACATACATCACTTATGTTCTAAACCGAATGGGTAAGTGCTCAGATGTTCCTCGTAACTTAGTTGTCCCTTTTGAACCATGATCTTTGGATCTCCAGTCAACATGGTTGGGTCGCCATTACAAGGGTTCATGCGTAAGAGGCTTCAATCCACATTACGTTTGTCAATCTTGACATCTTATTTCTAGCTAAATCTTTTTTAAGAGGATCTGTAATTTTCTCCTCCGACTTTTACATAATCGATGGGAATCAAACCATTAAAGATCAATTGTTAATGGTATTGTGTCTTCGACATACGTGTCACTTCACATTTACATAGGTCATCTCCCATCAAAAGTATTCTGCCTTACCCTACTTGAATATCTAAGATATATGAGTCATTAAAACCGTTGCTTAACCTCATAATTTACACAGACAACACTTTTATTCCAACTGAATGAGTAAATGCTCAGTTGTTCCTAGTAACTTTTTTTTTTCCTTTTTGAAAATTATCTTGGAAACTTTAGTCAACAGGTTGGGTTGCATTACAAGGGTACATGCATAATGGGCTTCAATCCCATTACATTTGTCAATCTTGACATATTATCTCTAGCTAAACATTCTGTAAGAAGATACCCAAGATTCTCCTTCGACTTTACATAAACGATGGATATCACACCATTATATATCATTTGTTTAAAGATACTGTGTCGTTGGCTTGTATGTCTTATCATTATACATACTACTTTATAACCTTCTTATAGCCGACTGGATATTGCAGTGTATACTAATAGCAGCTACTGGCTTAAGCCAACATGGAATATCCTGAAGAAACTTACCCAATGCTATAAACTCAGATTCTATTGTGGAATGAGCAATGCATGTTTGTTTTATAGAGTTTTAGGACACATATTGTTGAAATAGTGTCCTAAACCCAATCGGGTTGGACCGGATTCGACCGGGTCGATTCATTTCTACTATTTCTTTATGTTTCTACATATCAAATGGCTTTTTTTGTTATTATATATTTGTTTATTTATATGAACCAATTTGTGACAGTATATATGATAATGTCTTTATTGTCAAACTGGGAAAGAGAAACCATGATAGTGATTACACGTTTAAATCAATACCAAAAGGCAATAAGAGAAAATTGCTCAGATGTTTCTCATAACTTAGTTGTCCCTTTTGAACCATGATCTTTGGATCTTCAGTCAACATGGCTGGGTCGCCATTACAAGGGTTCATGCGTAATAGGCTTCAATCCTACACTTTACAAGGATGCACATCATTTTTCACAATCTTGTGTTGCATGCCAATAGTGGGGAAATGTGTCTAAGAGGTATGAAATGCCCCTCCAACCTATTTTGGAATGTGAGATATTCGATGTTTGGGGCATCGACTTCATGGGCCCATTCCCTCCCTCATTCGGTAATAAATTCATTATAGTAATGGTTGATTATGTTTCTAAATGGGTAGAAGCACAAGCCTATCCCACTAATGAATCTAAGGTAGTGCTAAAATTTTTAAAGAAAAATATTTTTACTCACTTTGGCACTCCCCGAGCTATCATTAGTGACCGTGGCTCACACTTTTGCAACCGACCATTCACTAAGCTTTTTGAGAATTATGGTGTGAAACATAAAGTCGGTACACCGTATCACCCATAGACAAGTGGGCAGGTTGAAGTGTCAAACCGAGAGGTAAAACGGATTATTGAAAAGACGGTGGACACTAACCGTAAGAATTGGTCGGTCAAGCTTGGCGACGCACTTTGGGCATACCGTACAACTTTTAAAACTTGGATGTTCACCATACAGATTAGTTTTTGGCAAGTCTTGTCATTTGCCCGTTGAATTGGAGCACTGAGCCTAGTGGGCTATTAAGTTTCTTAACTTTGACCCTGAGCTCGTTGGTGATCATCGGTTGCTCCAACTCACCGAGCTTGATGAATTTCTCCTTGATGCATATGAGAACGCCCAAATTTACAAGGAACGAACCAAGTCATTTCATGATAGGAAGATCTTTGATCGAGAGTTCCATGTGAATGATAAAGTGATCTTGTATAACTCACGATTGAGATTATTTCCAGGGAAACTTAGATCTCGATGGACAGGTCCATTCATTGTTACAAAAGTTTATGCTTCCGGTGCAGTTGAACTTACAGATGGAAAAACGACATTCATAGCAAATGGTCATCGCATCAAGCATTTCGTTGAAGGAGAGGGCATACCCCGAGGGGAGGTGTTGTTCCTCGAAGACACCCCACTGGATTGAAGAATTGCATAGTCTAGCTATAGACTATAAATTTAGCACACAACGGGTACTACCTTTCAATTCACTCTTTAAGCATCATCTTTTGGTTGGCTCATGTGCTTAATTGTTATAGGCTAACATGAGTAATTGTGGTATTATCCCAATTTGACAATCTATATAATTCCATAGTCTCTACGTATAATCTCGTCGAGCCAACGACGTAAAACAACAGTGCTCTCGGGAGGTAGCCCGGTTCTTGATAATTTTAGTCATTGTGTTGTTACTTTGATAAGTTTGGTGAACATAAGTATTTTGGAGTTAAATGTCTTTAGTGGGAGTCTCTTGGCTCACGCCAAGCCCTCTTGACTCACGCCATAAATCACTGTAGACATACAGAGAGTTTGGGCGTATTCTTTGGCGTGAGTCAATGTGTCCTTGGCGTGAGTCAGTGGGAAGTGTCTGGGGTTTGACCTGCGTCAATAATGTTTGGCACGCGTCACGGTGGCAATTTTTGAATCAAAACGGTTCTTCTTCTCTTCTCTCCCCTCCATAACTTCCATTATAATCGAAATTCACCCTCTTTCCTCCCCATTTTCTTCAGTTTTTCTACCATCATTCCTCAACTCAGTCCATTCATCAAGGCCTACCCACCCCTCTCTCATTTTCTCCACCTCTTGTTGGTGTGTGGAAGTGAGGAACTTTGTCTTTGGCTTCAAGGATTGCATTTTACATTTCCGGCCAACTCCATTTCTTTCGGCGACCTCCATTTCTGTCTGCGGTGTTCATCTTTCCAACAAGGTATTTTGGCTGAGTTCTCCTCTTTCAATTTAATATCTTTTTGTTATTTTGATGATTTGAGTTTATTGAAACCGGAGGAAGGGCTCATTGTTGTCTTTTGTTGTTTTGTTGGATTGTTGTACCCAGTAGCCATGTCTGAATCATCTGCTCGTAGTAGTGGTCGTCAGGGTGATCAGAATAAGAAGAGGAAGACCCCAGCCCCTAGTGAAACCAAACCTGTTGTCTCCTTTCCCCCAACTACCTTTGGTAGGAAGGCCAAGAGGCTTTTTGGTACGTATTTTAGTCAGTGCACGCTGCATTTCGAGCGAGGAATAAATTTTAAGTCGGTCAGCCCTAGGATCCAGAAAATCATTAGGGATCGTAAGTGGGAAACTTTAGCGGCCAACCGTACTTCTACGGTTAATGGCACTCTTGTGGCTGAGTTCTATGCTAACCTGGCCGCAAAGGGTGTAGTCCCAGTTCGTGGTGTAAATGTTCTCTTTTCTGTGAAGGTTATCAATGATTTCTTTGGAATCCCTGAGATCCCGGCAGGTACCTTCTTTTCTAGCGTGTGGAAGTTGAATGAGGATGGAAATCTGCATGATAAGGCACAGGAGGCCAAGACTATCTCTGTTCTTCTGCTACTTGGGTGGACAAGCATTTTAAGTATGGTAGTGCAATTAAGGATGTGAGGGTGTTGAAGCATTTCATTAGTCATAATATCTTGCCTTCCCACAAAGTTAACACTTTCAATTATACCGAGTCTTGCCTAGCCTTTGCCATTTTCACCGATTTGCCTGTGGACGTTGGATACTATATGTACCAGGGGGCGGTGGACTTTGCTATGAATCGCCATGCAAACGGCAATATGCCTTTGCCTTGGCTGATTCATGAGCTTTGACACCGAGCCCAGGTCCCGAGGTTATCCGATGATCACTTGTTTCTGCTCGTTAACCTCATGATTGGTCCTAATATCCCGGAGAATGTTAGGCAGCCTGCAGATCTCCCCGATTCTCCTATTCCAGCAAGTGTTCCATCCTCTGTTGACATCCCTACCTCCAGTTTGCCTGCTCCCCATCTCCCTCACATTCGTGATTCAGCCGTGAGGGCTAGGTTTGAACTCCTTGAGTCTGAGATGGCAACTATGCTAGAGCGTTGGTGGCGGTTGACACCAACTCTAGGCTAGGATTGGGGCACGTGAGAGGTTTGAATGATTTGCGAGTCGGTTCTCGAGGTCATCGGTCTTTTGTTGAAACCTGTAATCCATTGTATGCGGATCGGGCTCAGGACTTTGATACATTTGCGGAGCATGCTTTCCCTGTTCCTACGTGGATTCAGCCCTTCCCAGTTCCAGCTAGACCTCCGCCTCATTCCGTGGCTCCGGGTAGCACTTCTGCCTTTTCTTCTACAGGTACAGGTTCTGTTAGTGCTAGTTTTGATGCGTTTGCAGGGCAAGGTTTGTCGGGATCGATGATTACATCCATTGGTGGTGGGGCAGGTGGCTCGTCTTTCCAATCTATGCTTTTTGCTGGTTTCCTGGATTATCCTATTCAGATGCTGTCCAACATTTATGCTGCTGATTATCAAGGTACTGGCTTACTCCATCCTTCGACATTCCCTTCTTCAAGTACGATTACTCCGCTAGATGCTCACGTGCTTCTTGATGAAGACGACGATACTGAAGAGCTTCCTCTTGCTTCTTCCTCTGTTCCCGCATCTTCTGCCGATGTTGCGTAATGCTTTTGTTCACCGGACTTTGTCGCTTTTGTTATTTAGCCGCTTGTGGCCTTATTACATTGCAGTCTGTTGTCGTTTTGTTGAACTATTTTGTCATTTTGATCTTCTTTGGATGTTGCAAGTATTGTTTTGCTTTTGGGGTTGTTGCCTTGTAACCAATGTGCTACTCGTGTGTTAAATTGTTATTTGTTAAACTTGCTAGCTCTTGTTTCTCCTTGTAATTTGGTCCCCAGTATTGTCGTTGTCTCTGTGCTTAGCTCCTTGTTTAGAGATAATTGTTGCCGAGTCTGATCATTTTGAGTCTGATTCTTCTTCTCAGTGTTTTGACTTGCGTCAAAATTTGTCTTGGCGTCGTCGGTAAGAATTTTTTAGCGATCGATGCGCGTCAACCCTTGTTGACGCGCGCCATTTTTCTCTTTGACGCACTTCGCACACAAACAAAAAGCTTGGCGTATGTCAGAATCCTTTTGGCGCGCGTCAACTGATTTGACAACCATCAGTCACGCCTCTACCGGCACAGAACCCTAGAATCAGCCATTGTCCCCTTTGAAGCACGCCAATGTCGGCTTGGCGCGCGTCAGTGCCACATTTTCAACCTAAAAAAATCCATCCAACCCTAATTTTCTATTAAAACTCCACCCTTCCCTCTCTAATTCATTCACCCATATATTTTTCATCTTTTCAAACCTCTTTCCTGTTCTTTCTTCTTCTCATTTCTTCCACTATGTCATCTCCCCCAGCAGATCACCCCGTTCTCTTCTATGATATGGCTGGTGCAGATGCAGTGCACAACTACACTGAGCTCTTCAGCCATCGCCCTATCCTTTTGGAACGTGGAGTCACCACTAAGAAGCTTATTGACCTGTCTGAATATCAAATCGAGTGGGGCGGTTGGAATCGTTTGGTCGCACCACCCCGTGGGCGGATCAGCGAGACTGTTGTTCGTGAATTTTACGCCATGCTGTCAGTTGAACCTGAAGAACGGTCCACCAATTCGATCATGGTTCGTGGGATTGAGTTACCCTTCCACTAGATGGATATCAATGACGCTTTCCGCCTATCTTCCACCACCGTTGCTATTCATCAGCACTATAAAATCAAGTGGGGCCTCAACTACATTGGCAGTTTCATGGCTCATCTCTCTACTGCAACTGCTGCGCTTTTCCCGGGTCGGAAAGGTCCTCATGCTGACTACTCGGTGTCTACTCTTTCTCCTGAGATTCGGACTTGGAAGCATTTTATCAACATCCGCATCCTCCCCACGGACAATTACTAGGTGCTGACAGACAACGAGTTGCTTCTGCTCTATGCTATCAGACGTGATGTGTACATCAATTAGGGTAAGTTGATCCATCAAGCTGTATGGTCCTATGCTAGACCTACGTGCACTTTCCCTTTCATCCCCTTCGCGAGGCTGATCTCCCATCTGTGCACTCGTGTTGCCCGAGTCCCCACTTACTCTCAGGATGAGTTCTACCCCAGTCCGGTTGTGCGTCGTGGTCTTATTCCGAGGGACATGCTGGGTGCTTCCCCATCTTCCGATGAGTCTGCTGTTAAGGATGATGTTGAGTCTGATTAGCTTGTTTGTTTGATAGTTGGTTGGCTGGCGTGGTTTGATGTTTATTTGGTTTTCTGTCAGGCTGTTTCATTTGAAATCTTGTTGCACTTTCCTTTGACTTGCCTGAATAATGCTCTGCACGTTCGTTTTCATCTCAATAATGTAATCTACTTGTCTTTGTTATTTGATCAATTTTGTTTGCTTAATTTCCATGCAATCGTACATAGTAATCTATTTTGTCCCCCCTGCATAAAAACCCTCCCTTTGCTGAGTTTTCTGCATTACTGACCTACGCCAGTCCATTTTGACTCGCACCATTCCTCTTTTTCTAAGGAATGACGTGTGTCAACCCCGTATTGGCGTGCGTCAGTTTTGCTGGCAAAACTCTCTGTATAGCAATAGTAATTTTGACCTACGCCATTTTTCTCTCGGCGTGCACCAAAAGGCCATTTCAGGCCCCATTTTGCCCTAATTTTTGCATATGTTCTTCTCCGTCATTTTGCTCATCCTGATTCCCCAATTGTTTCCCTAACCGTATTCGTACTACTCGCTTCGCATTGAGGACACTGTAAGCTCATAAGTGGGGAGTGAGAGTGGGAGGACACTGCAAGCTCAAATGGCTTATTATTATTATTATTATATATTTGTTTATTTATATGAACCAATTTGTGATAGTATATATGATAATGTCTTTATTGTCAAACAGTGAAAGAGTAACCATGATAGTGATTACACATTTAAATCAACACCAAAAGGCAATAAGAGAAAATTGCTCAGATGTTCCTCGTAAACTTAGTTGTCCCTTTTGAACCATGATCTTTGGATCTCCAGTCAACATGGTTGGGTAGCCATTACAAGGGTTCATGCGTAATAGGCTTCAATCCTCATTACGTTTGTCAATCTTGACATCTTATTTCTAGCTAATTTTTTTAAGAGGATCTGTAATTTTCTCCTCCGACTTTACATAATCGATGGGAATCAAACCATCAAAGATCAATTGTTAATGGTATTGTGTCTTCGACGTATGTGTCACTTCACATTTACATAGGTCATCTCCCATCAAAAGTATTCTGCCTTACCCTACTTGAATATCTAAGATATATGAGTCATTAAAACCGTTGCTTAACCTTATAATTTACACAGACAACACTTTTATTCCAACTAAATGAGTAAATGCTCAGTTGTTCCTAGTAACTTTTTTTTCCCTTTTGAAAATTATCTTGGAAACTTCAATCAACAGGTTGGGTTGCATTACAAGGGTACATTTATTGGACTTATTGTTAAGTTTTAGTGATGAGTGCCAGACTAGCTGTTATAGAGCAAAGGCAAAAACATGTCTAGATCAAATGTATAAGTTTATTAGAGTTTGATCTTGTATAGGTTTGATCAAACAAGCACTGTAAAAGGTCAGCTGACTTACATCAGCAAACTAGTCTAGATCAGTAGGGTAGCTAAGTCAGTAGACTAATCAGGAACCTGCTGAAGACTGAAGGCTGATGGCTCAAACTCAGTTATTGAAGGCTAAGGGATCAAACTTAGTATTTAAAGTCAAGGATATGGAATCAGAATTTAGGGAAGTCTGTGATGACCTAAACTGATTACATATACCTTGTGTACAAGGTCTAAGTTCCACAAGTAAAGTGGTGATTGGAACTTAGTTGTGTGCAAAAATGTGTAATCTAACTTCATAAATAAAATTTAGATAAAAGACAGTTAGCTGAAGTGTTTTTAAACACAACAAATTGTGGATCAGCTTACTAATGTGTATATCAACAGACTTATGTTCTCAGGAACCTGCTGGACATATATTTCGATTTAATCAAAGGCTACATTGGAAGATTACAAAGAAAGGGACAACTAACAACCTCTGATTTATCAAACAAATGAATGGTTAAGATTAAAGGGACGTTGGAAAGATTCAGACCTTTATCCAATGGATACAAGTCAAAGGGTGGACAGATCAAAATCGTCAAAAGGAGTCCGAGCGATTGTCGATCTAGGAAAATCGGAAAAAGCAAGTCAAGATGGAGACAAATCCAAAACGGCTATGTTTGAATTTCAAACATAAGTCACAAGGATTTCTACCTATAAATAGAGGACTCCTAACTCAGATACAGGTGATGATTTTTGAAGAAAAATAAGGGTCCTTCTTGAGCTATCAGAATTAAATCGATCAAACACCCTGCTGACCCTACTGAGCATAAGGCTACTGATCCAGTAAATTCCTTCAAGTGTAATCTTCATTCAAGCTACATCAAGTTTACACACTTGAAGACCTTAAGCTGCTGATCATATCATCCTGATCAAGCTGCTGAAAGCTGAATCACTAACTTGATTCAAACTTTCTTTTACAAGGAATCTACTGAGGACAGTGAAGCACAGTTGTGTCAAGGACTGTTGTTTGTGGTGGAGCTGGTGAAGAGGCAATCCTACCCTTCAAGGACCAGTGGAAGACTTTGGATCAGCAATCCTACCTGTTCCAAGTGTTCAGTTTGTGAAACCATAGTTATTGGTGAAGGACAAGCAACTTAGGGATTTTTGTAACAGCTACCTCAAGAATCTCTTGTGAATTATCTCCAACATCACAGGAGAAGAGTGGACTGACAGGATTACACCACCTGGAACCACTATAAAATCTGCCTACTTACTTTCTGCATTTATATTCTACATTTAGTTTATCTAGCACATCAATCTACTGAATATAGCAACTGAATCACACACATACACTACTGAGTATCTAATACTTGGTATCATATTTAACAACAAGTAATAAGGTTTAATTTTTTATATTTCCACTGCACCAATTCAGTAAACTCAACAATCAATGCCAGACTATCGTAGTATCAAAGCAGACCATCATTGACGATCAGTGACGGTGAAGTTGCTGAGTTTGTTAACTCCAAAAGTTTTATGTGTTAAGTTTATTCACCCCCCTCTAAACCAAAGCCTTTTCAAGGGACCAACAATTGGTATCGGAGCAAAGGCTTACATTCAAGTAATCCTACTTGTTGTGCTTCTGAAAATACTTTGAAAACCTTTTCAAGTTTATGATTTTCAAAGCTTTGCATCATGGATAACAACCAGTATGCTAGAACAATGTTGATGTGTTCTTTAGATCGTTTTGATGAGTATAAACGTCGTATGTAAAGCTTATCTAGCTGCAACACATGATGAAATGATGGATGTCTTGTGAGATAGACCACTTTGGAGATTACCAAGTCAAGAATAAAGTGGGAGATGAGACATCGTACATTCCAAAACAAAAAAGGAATAGATCTTTGAAGATATAAAAATAGCAAATCTCAACAATATTGCTATTGATATCATATACAGAACTTTGGATAGCAATATGTATATGAAGGTGAAATATTGCAAGACTGCAAAAGAACTTTGGGATAAGTTGCAATTAATCTGTGAAGGCACTGATGCAATCAAAAAGAACAAGATCAGTGTGGCAAAGAAGAAGTTCCAGGAGTTCAAAATGAAACCAAATAAGACCATTGAACAAATGGAATCAAGATTCAATGCAATCATGGATGAACTCACCCTACTGAGTGTGAAGTACTCACAAGAAGAGATAAATTCAAAAATCTTGGAAGCATTACCTGCAAAAGAAGTTTGGGAGATGAAGGTGACTGCTATAGAAGAAATGAGGAGTTTGCATGAAGAAGACACCTTCAAATTGTTTTCAGATCTTAAGGCCTATGAATTCAGCAAAAAGCTTGTGCCTGAGACTGAAAAAGAAGAGCCAAAGACCAGTGCATTGGCTGCTTCACATCAAGAAGAGACATCAGGAGCTCAAGATGATCTACTGGATGAGATGCAAGAGCAGATTGACCTACTGATCAAGAAAATCAGGATGATGAAAACTGGAAAGGGTTCTCCAAGGAATTTCACAAAGAAATTCAATGAAAAGAAAAATGACGAATCAAAGAAAGATAATGATTACTTGTGCTATCATTGCAAGAAACCAGGACATTTCAAACCTGACTGTCCTGAACTAAAATAGAAGAAAGAACCTGATTATCTTTGCTTTAATTGCAAGAAGCCTGGACATTTCAGACCTGATTGTCTAGACCTACTGAAGACCAAGAGCCAACAAAGAAGATCTAGCAAGAAAGCTATGGTTGCTGAAGATGAATCAGGATATGAAGTAGAATCAAAAAAAGGAAATGAATCTGATGATACTGCACTTGTTGCTGAGATGGAAGATTATGCTTTAATGGCAAATATGGATGAAATAGAGGAGGTATACAACTCAGTATCTATTAACACTCCTGCTGGAAGTGATTGTGAATCAACTTGTGGTTCAAATCCTAAATATTCTGACAATAAAGAAACTTTGGATGCCATCCTTAATCAACTGAGGACAATACAATCTGGTTATGAGATTGTGAAGGCTGAAAAATAAGCTCTTCAATCAGAATTTGAAAGATTAAATGCTGAATTAAGAGTTCTCAAAGGAAAGGAAAAAGAAGTTAGACGAGAATCAAAGATAAGCTGCTTTGTACATTCGATGAGTTCTTGAGTCTCTTTGAACCATCTTGTTCCTCCACTTTGCATTCAAATCTGGAAAGCCTTATGGTGATAGAACAGGGCTTGGATTTGGAACTCAACAATCCAATAAGAGTGGATCCAGTAAGGTCACTAAACCTAGTACCAGAATTGGTCAGTTTGTGCCTGCACAAGATCCAACTCCCAAAGGAGGGTTTGAGGCGAGTAAAGCCTCATCGAGAAAGCTTCAAGGAAGCAAAATCGGAAGTCAAAGAAGTCAACGACTCCTAATAAAAAGAATAAATCTAAAAGCAGATTCTGCCAGTGTTTCTAGACTCTTGATAGCAGACCTGCCACCAAGTCTGTTGGACCACAAAAAGGTAAAAACCAGAAATATTCCAAGGATAAGAATCCAAAATCCAAAAATGCTAATCATTCAAGGGATACTTATCTCAAAGGGAAAGGTAGATTGTTCCCTACTGATGATGATTGGAATATTCCTGCACCTACTGCTAGAAACAATATATATAACCATGCTGCTAGGGTAAAACCTAAGAAATGGAATCAGCAGAGGGCTCAGCAGAGGACTTATAAAAGACCTCAGCAGGGACCTCAGCAGACTTCACATTACAGGGCTGTTCCTAATAGACAGCACACCTATGGCTATCCTAGTGCTTCTAACAAAAGAAATCACTTTAAATAGCATTATATTCCAAAAGGCCAGAAAGCATATGTGAATCCTACACAACCAATTGTTAGACCTTATGGATGTGTAGAATACATGTATGAACCAAAGTATGATACCTTTCAAAGAAGACCTTATGGAAATTTGCCAAGGGTCATGCTTGCCACTGACCACTATGGATCCAAACCGTTTTGGGTACCTAAAATGCACTAACTTTGTTTTGTAGGGTGTCTGGTACTTTGACAGTGGATGTTCCAGACATATGACAAAGAATAAGCACTGTTTGTCAAATTTTGTGGCAAAGGATGGTCCAAGAGTGAACTTTGGCAACAAGAACACACCAGGATACACAATAGGATATGGCACACTTGTGAGGAATGAATTAACAATCAGGAATGTTGCATATGTGGAAAATTTGGACTACAACCTATCGAGCCTTTGGGCCGGTTTTGTGACATGGGATACAAGGTCACTTTTGACAAAAACACATGTATTGTCATTAGTGAAAGAGGTGATCACGTTGTGTTAGCTGGAAGAAGACAACAAAACATGTATGTTATGGATTGGTCTACTGCTGTTCCAGAAAATGCCTGATTGTGCATACCAAGTTAGAACTTAATTGGTTATGGCATAAGAAGTTGAATCATCTAAATTTTGATGATATCAATCAGTTGGTGAAGAAGAAATTGGTGATTTGTTTACCTGAGATCACATTCAAGAAGGATGCTATATGTGATGCATGTCAGCAAGGTAAACAGACAAAGTCTAGCTTCAAGTCAAAGTCTAAACAATCAACAAAAAGAGTTTTGGAGCTGATGCACATGGATCTTTTGGACCGAAGAACACCAACAAGTGTAACAGAGGAAAAGTACACCTTAGTGGTGTGGATGATTATTCAAGATACACTTGGGTGATATTCATGAACATGAAAAGTGAAACACTTCAAAAGATGCCTGAACTTTTGAAGAGATTACGAATGAGAAAATTGTGATGATGAGTGAAAATCGGATCGACAAAGTGGTGAATTTCTCAATAAAGTTATAAGAGAGTATTGTGAACAGAATGGTGTACTACATCAACTGGCTGCTGCTGGTACACCTTAACAAACTGGGGTTGCTGAAAGAAGAAAAAGAACTCTAAAAGAAGCAGGAAGAACTATGATTTGTGAAGCATTACTACCTGAAAGATATTGGGCTGAAGCAGTTAATACAACATGCTATACACAAAACAGAACCACAGTGAACCTTATGAGATTTGGAATGGAAGAAAACCTAATATATCTTATTTCCATCCATTTGGAAGCAAGTGTTTTATCTTGAATCATAAGGAACATTTGAATACATTCCAACCAAAATTAGATGAAGGAATTTTCTTGGGATATTCTTCAGTTAGCAAGGCATTCAAGGTACTGAACAAAAGGACACTGAAACATGAAGAAATAATACATGTTGTATTTGATGAACCTAAGTTCACTGGAATGGAAGATGAAGCTTTAGAACCTGCTGAGAATCAACAATTCACTGATCCAGAATGTGTTGAAGTTTTGGAAAGATTCAATGACCTAAAGGTTTTCGATTCGCGCCTCTTTGAACACCCTTTGGTAACACTCATTGATGCAACAACCAGGCAGTTCAAGGATCTGCTTGAACCCTGTGAAGAAATAGTAGACCTCATCAAGATGATGTTTCACGAGAATCAATCTAACCAGAATCCACAATTGTTAAGGGATCACCCTGCTGAACAAGTTATTGGCAACATACAGCAAGGTGTGAGGACTAGAATACAGTTAGAAGCAATGTTTACTTGTTTTCTATCTCAAATGGAACCTAAAGTTGTTGAAGAAGCAATATCAGATCCAGATTGGATAATTGCTATGCAAGAAGAGTTGAATGAATTTGAAAGAAATCAAGTTTGGACACTAGTGGAAAGGCCTAGTCATGCAAATATAATTGGTACAAAATAGGTATACAGAAACAAATTAGATGAATCTGGTACCATTGTGAGGAATAAGGCCAGACTAGTAGCAAAAGGATATTCTCAAGCAGTAGGAATAGATTTTGATGAAACATATGCCCCTGTTGCAAGATTGGAAGCTATAAGATTGTTCTTGGCATATGCTGCATATAAGAACTTCAAAGTATATCAGATGGATGTCAAGAGTGCATTTTTGAATGGCATTCTGGAAGAGGAGGTATATGTTCAGCAACCTCCTGGATTTGAAGTTAAAGATCAAGAAGATAAAATGTATAGACTCAACAAAGCACTTTATGGTTTGAAACAAGCACCAAGAGCATGGTATGAGACTCTATCTCAATTCTTGATAGACAATGGTTTTACCAAAGGTACCATTGACAAGACTCTTTTTAGAATCAATGAAGGAAACAACACCCTGCTGGTACAAATTTATGTAGATGACATAATATTTAGTTCTGAAAATGAATTGCTATGTGAGAAGTTTGCAAATCTGATGAAAAGTAAATTCCAAATGAGTATGATGGGAGAAATGAACTACTTTTTGGGATTACAAGTCAAGCAGATGAAAGATGGAATCTTCATTCATCAAACCAAGTATACCAAGGAGCTACTGAAGAAATTTGGTATGGAAAACAGCACCAAAGTATCAACTCCTATGAGTATAAACATTAGATTGGATGAAGACAAAGATGGCAAAGATGTTGATCAGACCTTATACTGAAGGATGATAGGCGATCTCTTTGTGACCTCAACGCCAAGCCAGACTGATATATCCTTTCTTTGTGAGGTGTTTGTGCAAGATTTCAATCAAAACCTAAAGAAAGTCATTTAGCTGCAGTAAAAAGAGTTCTCAAGTATCTAAAAGAGACTTTGGGAGTAGGGATATGGTATTCTAAAGATGGAAGCTTCAAAGTTATATCCTACTTAGATTCTGATTATGCTGGATACAAGATTGATAGAAAAAGCACCACAAGAACCTGTCAGTTAATGGGAAATAGACTGGTTTCCTGGTTTAGCAAGAAACATAATTCTATATCAACTTCCACTGCTGAAGCTGAATATATTGCTGCTGGAAGTTGTTGTGCACACATACTGTGGTTAAGACAACAACTAAGGGATTATGGAATTGAAGAAAGAGAAATTCCTATAATGTGTGACAACACAAGTGCAATTGCAATCACAGAAAACCCAGTTTTGCACTCAAGAACCAAGCATATTGATGTGAGACATCACTTCATAAGAGATCATGTTGAAAATAAAGACGTGGTGGTTATTTACATCCCTACTGAAGATCAACTTGCTGATATCTTCACTAAACCACTAGATAGTGAAAGATTTGCTAAGTTAAGGACTGAACTTGGAATCATAAAAGTTGACTGATATATCTTTGATCAGCAGTGTACTGGAATTCACCAAGGGGATTAGTCTTTGCTATGTTGGGTGAGCTCACTTAGCAGACTAGTCATTGGTATCAACAATTCCATGTATTCATTTATGTTTGGACAATTGAGCAAATGAAGTTGCCAAGGGGATTGGTCTTTGTCTTGTTGGGTGAGCTCACTTGACAGATCAGTCATTGGTATTAAACTTCATCTTGTATTATCAATTGAACAAAACAAGGAGGAATAGAAGATCAGCAGATTAACCCTATCAACAGGCTGCTGAGGCATATTTGTCAGCAGGCTGCTGAGCCAAGGCTGCTAAAGGAAACTTTACTCAGTCAAACTTACATAAGTCAAAAAGCAAATGGCGGGATATTTATTATATCATTGTAACCATAGTTACACGATCTGACGGTTACAAAACGTTATGAAAAAGTAATGGGCCACGTGTCAAGACAGCATTCACTCAGATTTAATCGTGGTTAACACCACAATACGTGCTCTGACAGTTACAACTACCCTCTGTCTATATATATAGACCTATACACAGAGGATACATATAACTGTCGAATTGCTTTTTCTCTGAAAATTTCTTGTGTGAACACAGATCTGAAAGCTTTCTTCTTAATCTCATTCACTCAAAATTGCAAACAAATATAATGTTCATATTGGCACCAGTCAAAGTGTAAGAGGCTATGTGACTGACTGCCACTCTACTGAACTGGCCATTAACATAGGAAGAAGAATCAGACGGTATGCTGGTTTGGAGAACATTATCAATAGAAGACTGGAAAGGATTTCTTATATCAATGTTTTGGAGTTCTGGAAGATCATTGTTATACATGAAGGTAGAGAGGCCTTCACTACAACTGTTAATGGAAGAGAAATTGAAATTTCCTCAGACCTACTGAAAGAGCTATTTCATTTTGCACCTGGAAATAATGCCCCCACCAATCCAGAGGCAATGAATCTACCAAGGATGCAGTTTGTGGATGCAATAAAGACAAATAAGAAAATTGCATCAAATCTTGGCATTAATGTGAAGCATATTGGTTATGAGTATAACCTGCTGAGCAAATTGGATACCAAGACCATTTTGGGATTCGTTGGGAGTCTAGACACACTATCTGGACCTAAAATAGATATGCTAATCATCATCTGCAGAAGTATGAAGTTTGATTGGGCTGGATTCTTTATACACTACATAAAGAAGGTGTTTATTGAAGATAGAGATGGTATAAGGAAGTCCAAGGTCAAGACCATAGGTCTACTGATTCAGACCTTGTTGAATCATTTTCAGATACCTGATATTTCATCTGAAAAGATTAACCAATCCAGATACAAGCCGAAAGTTGCTACTCCTATTCCTGGCTTGGATGATGATGAAGATGTGGATGCTGAGGCTACACACAGTGATAGTGATGGTGGAGATGATGATGCTGGTGGTGAGCAGATTAAGGAAGTGGCTAAGTCTGCTGCACCCAAGAAGACTGTTGAGAAGAGAAAGGCTACTGATACAAGAAAAATAATAGAAATGTTAAAGCCCTATGAAGACTAGAAAGCAAAAGCAACAGAGATCGATGAGTTTCTTTGAGGTCCAGTGAATTGAGGTTTCTTGACCTCTTTGTAGTTGCAAAGAAGAAGACTCATTCTTTGAAATCTTAAAGGAGCAACAGAAGGAAGCCAGTAGAAAGAGGAAAGCTGCTGAAGCTCAATCAGAGCAACTTTCCAAAAGAATGAAAGAGATTTCCAAGAAAAAGAAACATGGCAAATGGAAAGAATTGAGGACTCTAGAGGCTCAAAGGGAAGAAGAAGAAGCAGAGGCTATTGAGGCTGAACCTTTAACAATTATTAAGCCTACTGAGATAGTAGAGGTTGTTGTTGAGCAACCTACTGAAGAATCACACAGCATCTTGCGATCCGAGCCTCTTTGTAGAAGTTGCTGATTCCTCTCCTGTAAAGGCTGCTAAGCCTACTGAAGCTGCACAAGTTGTTGTTGAGAAACTTATTGAAGAACCACAAGAGAGACTCATGAGTGCACTTGCTTCGTGGAGGTTGAAAAGTCAGTACAAGACCCTGCAAGTTTTGCAAGAAGTCAGGGGGAAGAGCAATCTGTTGCTAACCCTGCTGATGAGCATGTTAGTCATGAGGAACCAAGTGTTGTACAGATGGAGGTAGTAGGCACTAATGTACAATCTGAGCAACCTATTGACCTAGATGCATCTATTGAAGAAACTATGACTCTGCTGGTTGAGACCTTTGGAGGTCAGCAGAGTGGACAGACAGCTCCCAGAAAGCCAACCATGCCATTTGAAAGGAAGGAAAAGAAGAAAAAAGAAGGATATGTTGATCCTAAACTCCTATTGGTTGCAAACTACTTTCAATGGAAATTTGGGTTCTATAAGAGACAAAAGCCAGCTGCAGAACCAATGACAGATTTTGAGGAATGGGCTTTTGAGAAGTTGGGAGTGGAAAATTTATTGGATTTGGTTGATACCTCTCTGTTGGAATCTAAATGATGGATCTCCTTGATCAACAAAAGAAGGAAGAGGGTATCAGGTTCAGAGATCCTAGAGATGAATCATACAGTGATGATTCATCATCTGATTCTGGTGATGATCATCCCTCTGGTCCAGGAGGAGTCAGTGGGACTGCTTTATTAAATGAACCAAGTGTACAACACTGATATTGGTAAGTCTGTTGAGGGCCAGCAAACTGGACAAATGGATGAGGATATGGAAAATCTCACCATAGATGGTCTGGAGGCCTTAATAAATAATGGGATAAATCTTGGAGGCAATAGACTGGATGGTGTTACAGATGCTTTATTTGTTTAAGAACCTGCTGAGCATACTGATGATCAGCAAACTGTAGATTTGGAACAGGTGGTTCAGGCTGCTGAGACTCAGACAACACCTGAACAAAGGTTGGAACCGGTGGTACAGGTTGCTGAGTTACAAACAGCACCTGGACAAAGGTTGAAACTATCTTTGGGTTTGGAGAAAACCCCTGCTGTTGTTGAAGAACATGCTGCTGTAGTGGAGCCTACTGGAGACAAGACCACTGTAGGGAAAGATGGTCAGCAGGCTGGTGTTATTGATGAGGATGAGCAGCTGCTGGACTATGATTACAGTGATGAATAATTTCAAGTGCCTGAAGAAGAAAATGTTGCTGATGAACCACAACAGGCATTTGTAACCATTTTTGAGGAACCTGCCCTAGATCCTATCCTAGAGGAGTTTCAGGGTCCTAACCCTGCTGGGAGAGACATGAGCTATGCCTTAATTGTCAGCAGACAAATGGCACAATACAATGTTGAAGAGCCTGCTGATGAAGCTGCTGGACATATGGCTGGTGGAGTACCAGAACATGTTGTGGAAGAGTTGAGGGCTTCCAGAAATGACATAACAAGGTTAAGAACTCAACTGAACAGGCAAGAGCAGAGGTTTGAAGACTTAATGAATTTAGTGGAGAATAGAGGAAGAACTACTGAAACTGTTACTTCCAATATTACCTCCACCCAGTATGCTCTTGCTGACCTTGCTCTGGATGTAAAGGGGATCAGACAAGGAAATACAATGAAGGAGAAGTTTCTGAAAGATCAACTTGAAGCCATCAACCAGAAACTTGATGGGGCTCCCAAGCCTACTGTGACTGAGCCTGCTGGAACACCTCAACCTACTGGATTGGATCCTAAGCTTACTGAAAGGATCAATCTACTGGAGCAAACTATGCAAGAACGGATTACTGCAGTTGATACAAGAACTGAAATTATGGAAGGACAACTGAGTACTCTAGTCACCACACAAGAGAGTGTTCATGGCCTGCTGTCCCGTTTTGTTGATGATGTCAATAAGGGGGAAGAGAGCCAAATAGCAGTAGCAAAAGAGGCTGCTAGAATTTTTGCAAAGAAAAGATGGGAGGATGACACCAATGCTTTTAGAGAACCTGCACCTGGCAGAATTCCACTTACTGATGATCTTCTCGGAGAATTCAAGAAGGTCTACAACAACAAAAGAAGACCCTACCATGATAAAGGTTTCCATGAGGGACTTAATTCCTTTCTGGGACTTAAGTTTTGAGAAACAAGGGTTAAAGCCATGAGGGCTGCACACAGAGGTGGAAGAGGTGAAAGAAGTTTACCTACCACCAATGCAAATGAGTCACTTAATGAATTTAAGGAAGTTTACATGCGTTTAGGCTTCAGAGTACATCAGATCAATCTCACTCTGCCTGAAGCATGGAAATGGTGGAAAGAAGTGAATCCTCACATTGATTTCTCTCTTATTGAAAATGATTGGATGAGAGAAATGATCAGAGAGATAAGAGTTTATCAAGAGCAAGTGGAGAAAGCAAGGGAAGAAAGAGAAAGAAGACAATAGATCAGCATACTTACAATTGCTTTACTTTTTGCTGAATCTAGCTTGTAACACTTTTGAACAACTGATTATAATGAGAGATGACTAAGTTTGTTCTGTTCTTGTTTTTAATCTTTTTGCTTTGCTGTAAGGAGGGTATTGGCATCATCACCAAAAAGAGGGAAATTGTTGGACATATTTTTAAGTTTTAGTGATGAGTGCCAGACTAGCTCTTATAGAGCAAAGGCAAAAAGATGTCTAGATCAAATGTATAAGTTTATTAGAGTTTGATCTTGTATAGGTTTGATCAAACAAGCACTGTAAAAGGTTAGCTGACTTACATCAGCAAACTAGTCTAGATCAAGAGGGGTAGTGAGTCGATAGACTAATCAGAACCTCGCCAAGACCAAGGTCGACGGCTCAAACTCAGTTATTGAAGGCTAAGGGATCAAACTTAGTATTTAAAGTCAAGGATATGGAATCAGAATTTAGGTAAGTCTGTGATGACCTAAACTGATTACATATACCTTGTGTACAAGGTCTAAGTTCCACAATTAAAGTGGTGATTGGAACTTAGTTATGTGCAAAAAGGTGTAATCTAACTTCATAAATAAAAGTTAGATAAAAGACAGTTAGCTGAAGTGTTTTTAAACACAACAAATTATGGATCAACTTACTGATGTGTATATCAGCAGACTTATGTTCTCAGGAACCTGCTGGACACATATTTCGATTTAATCAAAGGCTACATTGGAAGACTACAAAGAAAGGGACAGCTAACAACCTCTGATTTATCAAACAAATCAATGGTTAAGATTAAAGGGACGTTGGAAAGATTCAGACCTTTATCCAATGGATACAAGTCAAAGGGTGGACAGACTGAAAACTGTCAAAAAGGAGTCTGACAGTGTCAGTCCTAGGAACAGTCAGAAAAAGCAAGTCAAGATGGAGACAAATCCAAAACGACTATGTTTGAATTTCAAACATAAGTCACAAGGATTTCTACCTATAAATAGAGGACTCTTAACTCAGATACAGGTGATGATTTTTGAAGAAAAATAAGGGTCCATCTTGAGCTATCAGAATTAAATCAATCAAACACCCTGCTGACCCTACTGAGCATAAGGCTACTGATCTAGTAAATTTCTTCAAGTGTAATCTGCATTCAAGCTACATCAAGTTTACACACTTGAAGACCTCAAGCTGCTGATCATATCATCCTGATCAAGCTGCTGAAAGCTGAATCACTTACTTGATTACTTTCTTTTACAAGGAATCTACTAAGGACAGTGAAGCACAGTTGTGTCAAGGACTGTTGTTTGTGGTGGAGCTGGTGAAGAGGCAATCCTACCCTTCAAGGACCAGTGGAAGACTTTGGATCAGCAATCCTACCTGTTCCAAGTGTTCAGTTTGTGAAGCCATAGTTATTGGTGAAGGACAAGCAACTTAGGGATTTTTGTAATAGATACCTCAAGAATCTTTAGTGAATTACCTCCAACATCACAGGAGAAGAGTGGACTGATTACACCACCTGGAACCACTATAAAATCTTCCTACTTACTTTCTGCATTTATATTCTTCATTTAGCTTATCTAGCACATCAATCTACTGAATCTAGCAACTGAATCACACACATACACTATTGAGTATCTAATACTTGGTATCATATTTAACAACAAGTAATATGGCTTAATTTTTGATATTTCCATTTGCACAAATTCAAGAAACTCAACAAATCGGCCAGACTATCGAGTATCGCCAGAGACTCATCGACCGATCAAGAAAGTCTTTGAAGTTCTTTGAGTTTGTTAACTCCAAAAGTTTTAAGTGTTTAGTTTATTCACCCCCCTCTAAACTTAACCAAAGCCTATTCAAGGGACCAACAACATGCATAATGGGCTTCAATCCCATTACATTTGTCAATCTTGACATATTATCTCTCGCTAAACATTTTGTAAGAGGATACCCAAGATTCTCCTTCGACTTTACATAAACGATGGATATCACACCATTATATATCATTTGTTTAATGATACTGTGTCTTTGGCTTGTATGTTTTATCATTATACATACTACTTTATGACCTTCTTATAGCCGACTGGATATTGTAGTGTATACTAATAGCAGCTACTGGCATAATCCAACATGGAATATCCTGAAGAAACTTATCCAATGCTGTAAACTCAGATTCTATTGTGGAACGAGCAATGCATGTTTGTTTTATAAAGTTTCAGGACACATATTGTTGAAATAGTGTCCTAAACCCAATCGGGTTGGACCGGATTCAACCGGGTCGAATCATTTCTACTATTTCTTTATGTTTCTACATATATCAAATGGCTTTTTTTGTTATTATATATTTGTTTATTTATATGTCAGGTGGAGCCAACGACCCACTATGTACACCCTATCTACAACTACATCCCCGAGCGGCAGTCAAACGGGGGAGTGAATGCGAGATGCCAGCGGAATGATCGGCCGGACAGAGGCTAGGGCTGCTTTCTTCCCAGCTCGTCCTTAACCGATTTGTGATAGTATATATATGATAATGTCCTTATTGTCAAACTGTGAAAGAGAAACTATGATAGTGATTATGGTTGATGTGATCTCGAATCACTTTAATAAGTTTGATACTTAAAATGTCTCTAGTCGTATGTACTATCAAACGGGACATTGATAGTACGATTAGACTAGAACGTATTAGATGTCTTCTATCGTATGAAGGTAAAGATAGATCTCGTCTATCAAAGTGTAGAAACACTTGGACTGTACGTGGACGTGTATTAGAGAATGCGTACGTTAGACTGACCCACTTACATTAAGTGTCGCAGTATGTGGAAGTTGTGTAAATCCTGAGACCGGAGTCTTCATGGCATCACGGTGTGGATTTTCATGCTTTGACACTATTGAGGTTTCCCTTAGCCATGGAGCGATCATGCGGTAGTGCTTGGGTATGATATTGAAGCATGCATAGGATACATGTTTGCTCGTCCGAAAATCGTGTATCCTATGATTATGAGTAAATCTCCAAAATAGCCTTCTTATATGGAATGTCTCGCTGATGTAGGTCAACCTGATGATATAAATTCCGATGATTTACCCCTTTTTCTGGTGCAGTTAGCGATATTTTGACATCAACTTGAGCAATTTGAATGATGATTGGAACCATATTTTGTGTACATAGAATTTTCAGAAAAACCATGTTTCTAGCTATATTATATTAGTATTAGCCGATTTTGTTATCAGATTTACACGTGGTATGTTGGTGTCTATTTTTGCAGCACAGATATCACGGTGGGGAGTGTGGATTTTGACTTCAAGGTGGCCGTTGATTCTTTTATGACGGTTTTGGAGCTATGGAGAGGATTTCAACCCATAAGGATTATCGATACATATTAGAGGGTTCGATCCAAGCCAAGTGGAAGAAAATTATGATTATGAGATCTTAGACACATTTGACTCACACCATGTTACACTGACCTCGTCAATGAGTTGATGAGCAATTAATGCGGATGTCATTCAGCCAACCACTACAATGGGACTTGACTCACGCCAAGCAGTTCTGACCTGCACCGGTAAGGCAACTTGGGTTTAGCGTGCGCCATACGGATGGGCCTGAGTCAATATTGCAGAGTCAGCAAAGAATTAATCCTTTTATTCTTCCAAGCTGAAAAAAGAGGGATACACTTGATCTTCTCCAATTTTTCCATCTTGCAGGCACCATCCACACCCCAAGGCTCTTATAGCCAAATTCTAGTAGAAATTAGCACTTGAACCTGATTGTAACAATTAAGGATCCTAGTTTAGCTTTGATTTCTTGTTTGAAGTTTAACACACTAGTGTTAGCTTCATTGAAGCCTTTGAGGTTGGATGAAGAACACCAACTCGAATTTCATCATTTGAATTGGTAATCTTTAATCTTTATTGTCATTCAATTGTTCTTATGTTTATGAATGTTAATCTTGAGATGTTAATGTTTGTAGGCATGAGTGGCTAGGTTTATCTAGCCAAGATTATGTTGTAGTATTAGTTTATCCTCTTGTGATTGATTGGGAATGATTTGTTGTGTTGTTAGTTTTGATTGTTGTGGATCATTGCCTACTTGTATTGTATTGGTTGCTTGCATTAGAGTAATTGCCTAGTGTTAGCATTTACACGTTTAACGGATACCGAACGGAGATGTTAGACGTGGGAAGAGGGTAGGTGAACCGGAAGGTAAAATTGACCTCTTCGAGGCATTCGATTTCTTATCCGGGGATTCTTGGCTTTGCCATTTCATTCACGTGCATAGCATACCGAATCATTAGGTTTAGATCACCTAGAGCAAGTAGGAGGTAGAGAGCAATTCCATTCACTCGTCTGAGGGGGAATTGCTTGCTTAGGAATGCACCGTTTCACGCTTTTAGACATGAAAGGTAGGAAGTCATTCCTATGACGTTGCGAGAGGATAGCTAGGCCACACATTATCTTGGTTAGTTTCTTTTATCAGTTTATCATCTTGTTATTTCAAGTACTTTATTTATGCAATTGATTCAGCTTTCATCAAAATGCGACCTAGATCGAAGTAATATATGATATACATGTGTTTTGCGAATTAATTAATCCTAGTATTATATTAATTAATTAAGAATATCCGGATGCCAATATTATGGCATATAGGGCGCAGGGTATTAGTGTATAAGATACGCTTGGATTGTGAAAATTAATTAATAGTATGACCATATATTAATATTAGATATTAATGTGTATAGATTTGCACACATGTGTAAATTGTTGTATGGTAATATAATAAAGATATATTCAATATAAGATATTGTCAATATATATCTTGGGAAAAAGATTTAATATAAGATATTAGGTATTAATGAGATAAATCAATCAAATATATTTTCCTTATTTTGTTTGAAAAATGTTTTTTTTCTCCTCTATCCATTCGGAAGCTTTTCCCAATCAAAATGGGACGTGTATATGGCGCCACTTTCATTATAAATAAGGAGTGGGTGCCAAGCTCTTTTGTATCACAATTAGAAGACTTCTAATTTACAAAATAAACTGAGAACTTCTTAGAGAGAGATTTTGAGAGAGAGAAAAGGATGGTCTAGCAACCGGATTTTTCTTATAGCTATCCAAGGAGCATCCCGGCGAGGTGCTCATATGGATATTGATAGAGGCCGGACACATGGACGGCTTGCGCACACTGCTACTCTCCCTTGACGGTCAAAGTGTCGATCTTTTAGATCAAGCGAGGTAATCACCGTCTACTAACTTTACGTGTTTATTGTATTAAACGAAGTCAATCCTAGTTAACAAGGAAATAAATTTTAAATTCCGCTGCGTTCCCGCGTAGATTTTCTAACACATATGCACCGCCAATCATGGCTAGGTATCCAGTGGAGGAATTCGAATTTTGTATCTGATGTCTGTTTGCATCAGCGTGTCCATCTAATAATATTAGATATCTTGTATACTGTGACCCTTGATCCAGTCTGTTTAGGGCTTTCCAATGATTTTGATCTATATTATTTGTGAACCAACTCCGTTTGTTCATAGAACAAGCCAAGATTAGACGTGTATAATGATCAGAGTTGAAGAAAAGTGAAGATTTGAAGAATCACCATACAACTGGTTATGTACATCAAGCTTCCATTCATATTTGAGTACATCAATTGATCCAATAGTTCATATCGGTTCTTGACTAAGTGAATACTTAAGTCATTGAAGTTCTCACTAGACATTCATAAGAGATATTTAAATCTTTTAAAAACAGACTAAATGTAATGGGGCTGTGAAAGCACAAGTCCATCAGACACCTTAGAGATCTTAATCAATAATATTACATCTACAACATTTGAGTTGTCTCCAAAGGTAGCATTGCCTTATTTTGTTCTTGTCTTGAAAGTTGAGAAACAACCTGCATTACCGGTTGATACGCCAAGCCAGAAAAAGAGCCCGTGGATTCACATTGGCCCTACACGTAGGCCCAATAACAAATATGATCCTTGGCCCAATCAGTGCACCTTCATAGACGGACTGGGACAAGCCCAATCTAGATCGCCTCATGCCTTAACGATATTTATCATTAGCTAGGCAACAAACGTCGATCAGCAAAGCCTTCAGCCTGACCTTTACAGGTCAGCACGAAGCACCCGGGGCTGATCTACTCACCCCCCAGCTCACATTCTGCCAGCTCGGACCAAGCCCGCTTGACCAGGCAACAAGAGTTAATGCTCGACGGTTATATGCAAGAAGTGCGCGATGGCTATCATGAAACTCACCCATTCAGATGAAGCAACGTCATCCACGTAGTTCATCACGTTTATTACGCACTAATTACTCTTTGCAATTGTAATCTCCTTATTCCCTATGAATAGCGGTACTGTATCCCGAACGGGAAACTCATTATTAATACAAGAAGATAACCTCTGCCAATTTGTCGACAGTCGAGCTCGCCATTTTATTGCTTTATTGTCTTCATACCGTCTTCATAAATTTCTTGAGCGTCGCTGCTCACCACCGGAAAAATCATACACTTCCTCCTGATATCCACCACTAAAATCAACCAAACCTGTTTGAAATAACTCTGACGTTATCAGTTGGCTCCGTTACCGGAAAATTACGATTTCGATCATTTTTCCGGTTAGATCCACCTCCCGAAAAATTATTTTACGGCAGCTCTGGTGAGCTAAAACCACCACTTTTCGGATTTTCGGCTAGGGAAACAAACCACTTTTTGGCTTTCCGGTCAAAAACTTCTAGATCTAAAGATATTCCCTCGAATCTTCCATAGATACACCCGAATCCTTCATAGATTCATTGGATTTACATCGTTTCCGCCATATTTTGCAGACCTCCATCGGAAATCTTCATCGGAATCTTCATCCCTACGAAGAACACCATGCCTGCAGAAACTAGATCTACCGGCACAGTCATAACAAAGGTCTCCCACCACCGACTAAGAAGAATGGTAAGACACTCAAGATCACCGAGAGGTCCGATGGTGGTCATAATACTGCACACCACGGCATTGGTGGTCACCACTCTTCATCACTACCAGAAGGAGACTCTAACCAGGCCAATGCCCGAACTTATCTTGAAGACAGGGCTAGATCTAAGGAGGCCCTAGCCACCGCCACCAGACATGACATAGGCAAAAATGCGGCGGGCACTGCCCGACCAACTCACTCGCATCAGCCACTTTCAGATGAGGTGGTGGATGCATACGATGAGCTCAACGTGAAAGCATTGCTCACCCATGCTGCCTACGTTTAAAAGAATATGGCAGACAAACCTCGCCATTGGGCAACATGTTCTGCTGATAAGCGATTTCATCCCTTCACCAAAGCCCCCTTCCATCGGCAAATACGTTGGTCATTCGGCCCAATCACATGGCTCTCCTTCTAATCTCACTGGCAGGGAAGTGAATATCCATTCGACTATTGGACATGACCACCAAAGAAAGTCTGTTCATGCTCACTTCGGCCCCAGGAACAACAAATGCGAGTTAGCGCCAGCCCGGGAATTCAACATCGAGCATCTATCCGCACTTCGTAATGTGCGAGCGAGATTAAGAGGACGACATGGAGAGTCTCACCCTTGATCCTAGATGCCCCAGTCATAAACCTTTTCTGAATATTCCGCCGCAGCCACAATTGAGGATCAGGTCGCCATACTCCAGCAGCAGGTCGAGGAACTGTAGAAAGCAAAGATTGGGAAAGTGGATAATCTCTCTTGGGGAACCTGCGTTCTCGCTGAGTGGATTTTATAGGAGTCCACTACCCTACTTTCCAGAACTACTCGTGGATGACCTGCCCATATTATTGGTTATCATCCTTCAAGAGCAAGGCCTCATTGGCCACCAAGAACCAGTCCGCATGGTGCGTCGTTTTCGTTGGCACCATGCAGGACAAGCCAGCATCATGAATCATGAACCTGTCTCCAAAGTCAATCTTATATTGGACCGACCTCTAGGCCAAGTTCATCATAGAATTCAAGTCGGTCGGTCAACCTAAGAAAACATAGGCCAACCTCTATGAAATACGACAAGGAGTGACTCAAAGCTATTACGAGCGGTTCTTTAAGTTCTACGATCTGACAAGAGGTTTGGGTGACGAAGTGGGTATGACCTACTTCTAGAGCGTTCTAGCAAGGGGCTATCTCAAGTCCGAGTTCTCAGTCCGTCGCCTGGACAGCCTGCAGGAGATGCTGTCATTTGCTAGAAAGTGAAGTGCATCAGATCCCGCTCCATCAACCTTTTCAAGTAAAGGCAAGGACAAGACTGAGTCCAACCCACTGAAGGAGGGCTTCAGGCGCAATTGGGAAATAAAGAAACCCGAGAAGTTTGAGGAGGAGCAGTTCACACCTCTTAATGCTCCATTGACTAGATCATGCATGAGGTGAGGGCCGATCTGCCTGACCCTCACCCCATGAAGCCTAGCCCGCGGGGAGAGCGGGACACAACCAAATACCACGATTATCACCATGACCACATGCATGATACTAACTCTTATCGCCTGCTCAAGATAAAAATTGAAAAACTGATCGCTCGTAGGATCTTGGACAGGTTCAAATGGGACATGGATAATGCTACCGAGGCAATCTCTAGCCCACTAGAATAGGAGAGAGAACCCATTATCATTGAACAACCTCCTAGCAACAATCAGCTCAAGAGACAGATCTTCTCTATAAACAAGAGCTTTGATAAGCTAGTTGTCCTGTGCGGGTACGAACAACTGATCTCGTTTACCCATAGTGAGCTGGTAACTATCCCATACACTCTGGATGTGCTAATCGTCATGTTGGCTTTGGTCAACGACGTTCTGGTGCATCAAATCTTGGTCGACATAGGAGCCTGCTGAGATATCTTATACCATAATTGCTTCAAGCAGCTTGGCGTCCGCAATTCACATATTCAACCACATAATGGAACCCTTGAGGGCTTCACCAATGATAGAGTATAAGTCAAGGGGGCCATCGAACTCAATGTTAGAATGGGCGATGACGATCCGTACAAAACTGAGAAAGTAAATTTTCTGGTCGTCGATCTCCATTCAAATTATAACATGATCTTGGGAATCCTGGCCCTCAGAAAGTTCCAGATGGTTATCTCTACAACTTATCTGAGAGACAAGTTTTATGTGGGTAGTAGGGCCTGGACAACCCTCAGTCACCCTCAGAAAGTCCTGAATCATATCAAGAAGTCATGATTTGAGTTTCCGATTGAGAACAAGAGACAAAGGGTCGAGGTCACCGAACCCTCAACGGATTTTTAGTAAGTGAACATGGTCAAAGTGCTCGTCCCCACCGAGGTCGAGTTCAACACATTGCATGTTAAGGACGACCCTGATTTCACCGCAGAGGGTGAATTTATCGAGGTCGTGATAAATGAGGCATACCCTGAACAGAAAGTCAAAATAGGAGCCCATTTATCTGATCAGGAAAGGAAAGAGCTGATCTCTCAACTCAAGTCCAACCTAGACGCTTTTGCATCGGTCGTGACGGTAATGAGAAAGGTCGAGCCCAAGGTCGCCCTTCATCATCTGAATGTCGCTCCAACTTTTAAGCCTATTTAGAAGAAAGCTCAACAATTCTCGCTAGAAAACCAAGCTGCCATCAAAGTTGAGATCGACAAATTTCTGCAAGCGGGCATCATCAAAGAGCTTGCCTATCCGTCTTGCCTCGCTAACGTCGTCATGGTCAAGAAGCACAATGGTTAATAAAGGATGTGTGTTGACTTTATAGACATCAACAAGGCGTGTCCTAAGGATCCTTACCCTCTTCCGAGGATTGATCACTTGGTGGACTCTATTTCCGGGTTCGAAACATTAAGCTTTCTTGACGCATTTCCGTGTATCACCAAGTAAAGATGGCTGAATGCGATAAAGAGATGATGGCCTTCAGAGCAGCTGAAGGCCTATATTAGTATGAGATAATGCCATTCGGACTGAATAATTCCCGCTTGACATACCAGAGGATGGTTAATCGCGTCTTCTGCACGTAGATCGGCAAGAACATGGAAGCTTACATCGATGACATGTTCGTCAAGTCATCTCACCTAGGCCTCGACGCCGACCTCCAAGAAACCTTCAAGAACATTAAAAAACACTCGATGAAGCTCAACCTGGCCAAATGTGTATTTGGTGTCTAGGTGGGCAAGTTTTTGGGGTGTATGGTTAGCCAACAGGGGATCGAGGCTGTTAAAAGTATAAGAGAAAGAATATGTGTCCAGATTCAATGTATCAATGTATTAGGAACATGTGATTCTTCTAGAATTAGACACGTGATGATTCTATAATCAATCAGAATATTAGCATTAATTCTAATTGATACTGGCTATAATATCTTTCCTTACTTATCATGTAAACAACACTATAAATAAATGGAATATGGAGAATGAGAGGCAAGTAATTTCCTCCTCTCTGTTTTCTGCGAAACCTATACGCTCTAACATGGTATCAAATCCGTTCTCGATCCTCAACCTGTCCTTCCTAGAATTTTCCTCCTAAATCAGCACAACTTCGTGAAATTAGACTAGGCCATGAAAGCAAAATCAGAAAGCTCCATTAATGGCCCATTTTCTTCCACAAATACAACTCCTAGCATCACATCTATCAAATTGAATGAAAAAAGTATATCCTCTGGTCTCGTTCAGTTGAAGTTTTTCTAACAGGTAGAGGGATGGAGTACCACCTCACCAATGACAAATCCGAGAAGAATGATCAACGAGCCAACTTTTGGAAACAAGATGATGCTCAAATCATGTCAATGCTGTTAAACAATATTGAGACCAACATTGGTATGACTTTATTACTACCTCCGTCCCACAAAAAGTGCCCATTTTCTTAAAATAAATTGTCCCATAAAAAAAGTGTTCATTTAAAAAACAATACATCATTCAACGCACTTTTTCCAAACATACCCCTATAATAGCATTTAATGTTTATATATTCATTTCATATCCCAAAAGAACATTTATTATGTGATAGGGGCATATATGTCCATCACTACTTAAAATACAACACATTAATTAATTTCTTAATCTATGGGCACCATAAAAAATGGACACTTTTTATAGGACGGAGATAGTATATCTTAAGACTGCAAAAGACATGTGGAATCGGTTAAAACACATGTACTCCGGTTCCAAAAATTTATCACGAATTTATGAAGTATGTAAACAATACTTTAATTTGGAACAGGGAAATCAGACCCTTGAGAGTTATTTTTCTACTATTATGGTTGTGTGTGAGGAGATAAATATGTACTTAACTCGTACCGATGATGTGAGTGACATGGAAAAGAAACGGCACAACAAGTATGATCCAATTAAAGCACAGATTCTCGGAGGCACTGAATTACCTTTCATTACCGAAGTTTTTTCCTGACTTCAAAGAGAATTACCGTCGTCTGTTCAGCTTGTTACCATCCATGATGATGTCGAACCATCTTCTATGTTTACTCAAAGTCCAGGCCCAAATCGAGGAGGACGTGGAGGCCGGAATTCCAGAGGTCGTGGTGGTCGGGGCAGCCGGTCTGGCCGGAATGGTGATCAAAAATGCGATCATTGTGGTCGAACCAATCATGTCATTGAAGATTGCTGGATATTACATGGATACTGGCCCACCATGGTCAATCAAGCTTCATCCCAACAACAGGTGGCAGCATCTCGGGAAACCGGCGGCAACACCATGAGTGAGGGAACTCCCAGCTCGTCTTCCGCAACCAATTTAGTAAGACGGGCTCTTCCCCTTACCCTCCAGGTTTATTATCCACTCAACCTACTACATGGATCTTTGACTCCGGTGCAACCGAACACATGACTGGTCTGTGTAATTCAATTCTAAATTATTCTCCTTTCTCTCAACCTAAATATGTCGTTTTAGCTAATGGTTCCCAAACTCAAATTGCAGGTATTGGGGATGTTTTATTAAATAATACCATTAAATTAAAATCCACTCTTCACGTCCCTGGGTTCCCGTATAGCCTAATCTCTCAGTAAGCTTACTTGTGCTTTAGATTGCTCTGTTAATTTCTCTTCTAACTCATGCGTTTTGCAGGATCTTCAGAGGCGGAAGACGATTTGTATGGGTCATGAGCACGGTGGCCTTTACTACTTTGATTCCACTCCATCATCTGTCGCCTTACATGTTGATGCAATGACTTGGCATTGTCGTCTCGGTCATACTCCTTGACCCATTCTTCAGAAGCAAATTCGTAATATATCTTTTTTAGATTCATGTGAAACTTGTCAGCTAAGTAAGCATTGTCATACGTCTTTTAAATGGAATTCTAATAATAGGAGACAAACTACTTTTGAACTACTACATTTTGATGTGTGGGGACCATTTCATATTTCATCAAATAAATTCCGATACTTTACTACATTTATTGATGATTTTTCTCGTATGACCAAGATTTTTCTAATGAAAGACCGCACTAACATTATATCTTGCTTCCATTTATTCCAATCATAAATTCAAACTTAGTTTAATTGTTCTCTGCGTATTGTTCGTAGCGATAATGCCAAAGAAAATAAAAATTAGATTTCTCAATTTTTATCTCACCGTGGCATCATTCACCAAACATCTTGCTCTTAAAATTCACCACAAAATGGGTAGATGATGTAAGTCAACCAGATGATGCATTTTACTATGTTTTATTCCCATTTCTTGAGCATTTAGTGATGTTTTCGTATCAATTTTAGCAAATATTGTGATGATTTGGATCACCTTTTGTATATAGTAAATATTAGGAAAACTAATTATTTTGACTTACTTTGAGGCTTATTAGCCAAATTTTGTTATCGGATTTACTGTGGTATCTTCTGGTTTTGTCTTGTAGCACAGATACCGAGGCTTAGAGCTTGAATCTTGGGAGATATTAAAGCTTAATGAGTGTTAGAAATGCAATTTGAGCGTCAAAAGGAGAATTCATGTTCTTGTTTTGTATCCGGCTTAGACCGGAATTCAGCCGCCCACACCGTGTAGCATTCAAGGGAAAAAAGAAGGTATTTCTGTGTATCCGTCTTTGACCAAAGTTCTACCGGTGCACGCCGGAACACCTTCATCTCAAACCGGGATTTGAAACTTTTATTAGCTAAAGCATTTAATATTTTTATGACAGATCCAACTACCTTGTCAGTTTCGGCGCAAGCTGAAATGGGTCCGGCGCAAACCGGAAAACCGAATTTAAAAATTATAAGAGCTCATTTACTCTCATTTGGAGGATATCACATACCTACCCTATCTCTCTCAACTTGAAGGCACCCCAACCCTCAAGGCTCTTCTAGCCAAAATCCTTTATAGCTCTTCAATGCAATTGTATCTCTTAAGAATTCTTAGTTTAATCTTTGCATTACTTTGGTTGGAGCAAGATTGTCACTTTTGTGTATCAAACCCCATTGAAGTCTTTTGAAATAATGAAAGTTTCCTTTTCAAGTTCATAGCTTGTGATTGGTAAATTCTTAGCTTTTACGTTGTTTTAATTGTTCTCATTGCTATGAATGCTAACCTTGACATGTTGGAACTCATAGTTATGAGTGGCTAGTTCCATACTAGACAAGGCAATGTAGTTGTGATAATTTAATCTCTTATGGTTGATGGGGAGTGATTGTTGATATCTCTTAGTTTCATTTGTGTTAAATCTTTTCCTACTTGCATTGTATGGTTTGTGTGTGTTGTAGTAATTAACCAATGGTTGCACACACACGCTTAATGGATACCAACCGGAGATATTAGGTGTGTGAAAGAGGTAGGAGAACCGGAAGGTAAAGTTGACATTTATTGGAGTTCAATTTCTTATCTGGGGAATCGACTAGTTCTTGCATTCAAGTGTTTATCATGTTGAATCATTAGGTCTAGGGTACTTAGGCCAAGGAGGAGACAAAGCACAACTTCATACACTCGTATGAGGGGAGGTTGTTAGCTTAGGAATGCACCGTATCACACATTTGAACATCATTGGAAGGTTGGTAGGTATCATTCCCAAGATACTAGAAGAGATTGTTTGATCAATGAATTTGCCTTGGTTAGGTCTTTTACCATTTGATTATCATTTTAATAGTAGAGTTTAGAACAATTACTTTCTTGTTTTTATTGCGACTTAGATTAAGATAATAATAGCTAATTGGTGTTTGACCTTACTTTCCTTGTGTATACGACTTTGACCACTTACTAGACTACAATTGACCCGGTACACTGCCGGTAAGATTGGACACCTAGGAAGGATCGATCAAGTTTTTGACGCCGTTTCCGGGGATTGTGTAACGGTTGATACTTGTATTAGCTCATAATTCTTGAGAATAAGTCAAAACTTTTTCTAATCTCATTTCCATTTTGTTTCTTTGGTGCTTACCTTTTGGTAAGTTTCCAAGTGTTATTTGTTTGTTTTCTTGTTATTTCTATCTTGTAGTGGATGCACCGAACTCGAAGTGGCAAGGCTCCTCTTACTCCATTTATACCGGATATCAACACGTATATTAGGGAAAGTAACACAGAGATTAAGAATAGTCAAGCTCGTCGTAGTTTGGAACTTGGAGAAGAAAGTTCCCAATGATCGTCTAATTAAGGAATAGAGATGGACAAAAACTTTGTAGATGCACAAGTCGAACAAGGACTAAACCATGCCTAAGGTCATGCACAAAATCCCGACAATCCAAACCCACCTTTACAAAATCCTCCACTACCACCAAACCGCAATAATCAAAATCCCAATAACCGAAACAACCCAAACCGCAACAACAACAACCGGAACCAAAACAACAATAACCCTCCAAACCCGGGGCCTATTTGTGATCAAACCTTGAGAAGAAATGAAACCAACAATCCAATTCCCTTACCCAATGATGGAGCAAATAACTTTGAGGTGAAATCTCATCTTTTTGGATTGATTGACACAAGAGCCCGGTTTCTTGGTGAAGATGACAAAGACCCGCATCACCACCTATATCTATTCGAAGAATTGTGTAATACGGTCAAGAGTCAAGGCATTCATCGAGAGTTGACAAGGATGGCGATGTTCCCTTTTTCACTAAAAGGAAAGGCTAGAGATTGGTTTATGTCACTCATGCATCACTCCTTGACAAGTTGGGAAGACATCCAAAATGAGTTTTTAAAGCAATACTTCACTCCGGGAAGTAATTTGGAATTGAAGGTGATTGCCAATTTTAGACAAGGATCCGAAGAAACACTCGGAAGTGCATGAGAGAGATTCAAGAAATTGTTGAGAGCTTGTCCCGATCATGGTTATTCTCTTGACATGCAAATTCAACTTTTTTTGTCGAAAGTTGAGAAAGGATTCACGTGCGGATGTTGATCATGCATGTGGCGGTTCTTTGATGATGAGCGAAGCACAAGTTGTATACGATGCTATTGAGAAGATTTCCAAGAACAATAGAATGTGGGAAACCGGTTCAAGCACAAGAAAAGTGGCATTTGTAGGAGAGTCTACCTCCAACTCGAAAGTTTTAGCACAATTAGAGACTCTAAATATGAAGCTTGATGGTATGCAAGTGAGCAAGAGCTCAAGCTCGGAAGGCAATGCATTCAATGAGAATTTGAATGATGGCATGAGGAACGATGACAACATGTCATTAGGAATAGAAGAGTCCGAAGGGTACTCAAGGGAAGAAGTGAGTTTCATGCAACAACATCGGAACTTGAACAATGCTTATTCAAACTCCTTCAATTCCATTCGAAGAAATCATCCTAATTTATGTTGGTCCGAAAACACAAGCATGCAAGGACAACCACCATATCCCACTTAATACAAGAGCTCGAACAATGCTATGCTCAAAGCCAAGGCTACCAAGGAAATCCCTCGAATCAACACCACCAACTACCACCGAGTCGTTCATACCCACAACATACCACACAAAGTATTCCCGTTACTGAAAGTTCAACCCCATCTACTAAAGGAGTTGAAAAATGGTAAAAATTGATGGAGAATATCATGGGTGTTGTTTATATTCAAGCTAAGAATATGGAATCCATGATGACTTCTATAAGTACAGTTACGACGGATGTGAGCACCTTGAAAATGTCTATGAGTGGATATGATATGAGGATGAAAACTATAGAAGCATCCATGCGAAATGTTGAAGAGCATTAGAGTAGAGAATGGGAAAGAAAGAATAGTAGACCTCCGGGAGGACTACCAAGCAATACTGAAAGAAACCCAAGGGAAGTGAATATGATCATTACTCGGAGTGGAAGAGTGTGCGGTAGCAATGGAGTGGAAATTTCTGGGAATAATGAAGTTGAAGATGATTTGGATGATAAGTTTGAGGAAGATTTGAACAATGCAGAAGAAAATGAATTGAGTGAAGAGGAAGAAGAGATTGTCCATGATTTCTTGAGACGTGATAGACACGTTGAAGTGGAAAGTGAAGACGAAGATTGGGTGAAAATCCTGAGAATCTTGAAAAACCCGAGAGCTAGTGACTTGAGGACCTTATTCAACGAACATGTTGGAGAGGAGACCGTCAAGGACAACTCGGCTCATGCCGGATAGAACTCGGCTCACACCGGGATTGAATCAAAGGCTTCTGGAATCTACACAGGCAAGTCGGCTCACGCCGGTCAAAGCTCGGCTCACGCCGGGATTACAGGGAAAAAACGAGAGATTTCTGCAGTGAAGTCGGCTCACGCCGGAGGTACAAAGGAAAATTCTAGGCTTCTTTCAAAGAATTTGGTGCCAACTGACACATGGCGTCCTTCAAATGTACAAACGTTCAAGGAGGCATCACCATCTTCATCCAAGGACAAAGGTAAGTGAGGAATGACTTCTAACGCCAACATCATTGATCTTGAATCTTTACCCTACCTCCCTAGAGAACAAATTAAAAAGTTGAAGACGGATAAGAAATATGCATGCTTTCTTGATCGTTTCGTCATCAAAATGTTAACATCCCTGTCATTGAAGTATTAATTAACATGCCCACATATGGAAAGTTTCTTAAGGACATCCTCTTGAATAAAAAGCATCTGGAAGAGTATGAGAACATTTGTCTCAATGAGGAATGCTCCGCAGTGTTGCAACACAAGCTTCCACCTAAGCTTAAAGACCCTAGGAGTTTTACTATCGCATGTGAGATTGGGGGCTTTTTGTTTAAGAAGGTGCTTTGCGATCTCAGTGCGAGCATATACATCATGTCTTATGAGGATTACAAGAAACTTGGAATAGGAAAGGTCAAACACACATAGATGACCCTCCAACTTGCAGATAGGTCCATTAAACGCCCTAAGGGAGTCATCAAAGATGTGTTGGTCAAGGTCGATAAGTTTTACTTCCCAGTTGACTTTGTTGTCATGGAAATAGAGGAAGGGTATTCAATGCCCCTTATTCTTGGTCATCCATTCCTAGCCACGGAAAGAACTCTTATTGACGTTCAACGAGGTGAAGTAGTTTTGAGAGTCAATGAGGATAAAGTCACTTTGAATATCTTCAAGGCAATGAAACATCATACAATTCACAAGAGTCATGTTCTTTTATAGATTCTCTATCTTCTATTTGTGTGAAGCGTACTAACTTGCAGACCTTTGAAGACAAACTCAAAGAATGTTTGGCTTTATCAGTTTATGAAGGAGATGAGTGTTAGGAAATCTACGCGGGAACGCAGCGGAATTCAAAAATTTATTTCCTTTAACCAGGATCAACTTCGTTTAAGCAACAAACATAACAAGTTAGTAGATGGTGGTTACCTTGCTTGATATAAAAGATCGACGCTTTGACCGTCTAAGGAGAGTAGTGGTGCATGGAGCCGCCCAAGCATTCGGCCTCTACCGCTAGTCCACACGAACAACCCGTCGGAATCCACCATTGGATTGCTACTAGAAAAATCCGGTAGCTAGACCGGCCTTTTCTCTCTCTCTAAATCTCTCTTGAAAAGCTCTCTATTTTTCACAAGAAACTATTAGTCTCTTGGAATTGTGTTGTCTAAAAGAGCTAGCCAGCCCCTTGCTTATATAGGGTGTTGAGCGCCCCACAGTATCCTATTCCCAATAGGAAAAGCTTCTGTGTAGATTAAGGAGAAAGAAAACATTTTCCTAATAAAATAAGGAAAATACCTTTGATTGATTTATCTCATTTAATTTAATATCTTATATTAAATATTTCCAAGATATATATATTGACAATATCTTATTTTGAATATATATTTATCTTAGTACCATAATTCTATTTTCCATAAATCAATTAATATCTAATATTAATATATGGTAATCGCATTAATTAAATTGCACAATCTAAATGTATCTTAATACACCAAAAGATGGCGCAACATGCATGTATGAATACACATACAATTAATTAATATAATAACATGATCAATTAGTTAGCCAAATTCACGTGTGTCATACACACAAATTTTCGGCCACATGTATATATATATATATATATATATATATATAAAATTAATCAACATAATTAATATCTTGTATTATATTTATTCATAATAAATAAATACCATATTAATTTATCACTATAACACTTTATAGTCGAGATAAAACTTTCCTTATTTGGTTATCGCTATAACCGCATTATAATCGGGCTAGATGTTCTTATGTGTGTGACCCGATAGGCTTCCAAATATGTTGGCCGTAGACACAAAGTGAAAATTATGAAAATGCCCTTCATACCTAACGATCATGGGATATCGTCTAGCAACACACCGTGACCCCCAATCATCGGAAGATTTAAATGCAATGACTACTACCTTTCATGTGAAACAGTTACCGTGTAAATAGAATCCTATCGCTGTAATAATATCCATACGGTCGTACGTCGAGTGTCAAACATCAACGACCGTATCTTATATTCTGGATATCCTATTCTCTCGAAGTAACTCATTTACTTCCACATTGCAAAGATTCACGAGAGTAAGACATTCCTTATAAGATGGCCTTTTCGGATATTCACTCCTACTGATAGGGTACGCGATTCCCGGACGACCAAACATGTATACTCCGCATGCTTCAGTATCACACCCAATCACTACCGCATGATCGCCCCGTGGCTAGGGGAAACCTCAATAGTTTCAAAGCATGACAATCATCACCATGATGCCATGATGACTCCGGTCTCAGGATAATTACACAATTGCCACATACTGCGACACTTAATAAAGTAAGTGGGTCAGTCTAACGTATGCATTCTCTAATACATGTCCACGTGCAGTCCAAGTGTCTCTACACTTCGATAGTTTAGATCTATCCCTGTCCTTAAAGACATAAGACATCTAATACGTGCTAGCGTGTTTGTATTATCAATGCCCTATTTAATAGTACATAAGCGTAGAGACGTTTAAGTATCAAACTTATTAAAGTGATTAGAGATCTCATCAACCATAATCAACTATCATGGTTTCTCTATCACAGTTTAATACCAAGGACGTTATCATATAACATTTCATAATTGGTTCTTTAAAAGAACAAATATATGACAACATAAAAGCCATTTATTATATATGTATAATCATAAAGAAATAGTAGAAATGATCCGACCCGGTTGGATCCGGTCCAACCCGATTGGATTTAGGACACTATTTCAATAATCTCCCACTTGGCCAATCACTCGTACACACAAGACCAAGTTGAAACACAGAAATCTCATGCAATACTCGCAACCAACCCTAAGCGTGAACGGATCACTATCCGTGGGGACTCAGACGATCTTCATATCATGCTCCAAATGACCAAGTCAAAAGGAACCGCCTCAACACACATATGAATCTCTAACGAGACCCTGGTCCTTGCTTCAAGCAATGAATCCACTTACTATATCAGCTATATAGAAAAAATGGAAGAACCATACAAGGTTCCGGAATGAACCGTCTTGATCCATGTACTGCTCCCGCTGCGCCTCCAAGGCACTACTGTGTTCTGCCCATTTGTAGAATCTCCAGTGATTTTCAGCTCACTGTATCACTTCACCAAAGTGACTGCAAACCCAGACTGTAGCTATTACTCGCCTTCATAAGACTCAGGATACACGTCTGTATATCTATATTTATCCGATTTCAAGTTTTTATAAAATAGGAAACCATCATTAACTTGTTTAAGGATATTATCGACATTCACCAGATTTACTTTCATACTTTCTCACGACTCTTCATGGACTATGAACATCTGGCATTGATTTTATGATGGTTCCTATCGCAGTAGTAAATGAGACCTTCCATAAGCATCATCTTTCACCTTATCTTTAGGACTAACGTCCTAACACAGATAGATCTTGAGAACACCGGCTAGAAGTATCTTCTGTCGCGATCTATGCTAAACTCTTTTAGTATCACGTCTATATAGGTAAACTATAAACTAACAACAACTAAATCTATCACTATAAATTCTTATTTCAATAATAAGAACTGCTAATCCAAGTGCTTTCGTAAAGACCTTGAACTATCAAACATTAATTGACTGTGACATGAGGTGATAATTCCCGAGAGAGATATCAAATACCTAACTCAAAAATCGTAACACACTCCCACTATCCCTCTTGCATATTGGGCATATCCCTTATTTTGACTAAATCAAACTTCTTTGATTATGAAACAAAGAGATTGTCTAGAGAAACTTGTTTGAGTCCATAAATGGATCTTGTGGTCTCACATATCATGTTATCTTCTATGAACATCGGGTTGTTTACCCAAAATCTTCAACACTATCATATAGCCATGATACGAAGTTATAACAAGCATAGTCTGAATAGAACTGGGCTCAGCTGGCAGCATAAATATAATTACAAGGTTTACACCCCGTACCCTTCAACCGTCACTATAGCCTTATGGTAATCATATTACCATCCATGTCAGCCTTTCAGGGACATTCCCTCTAGGTAAGACAGACTAGGTTCACAACCTGGTTGTCACTGATGGAATCTAATTCAGATATTATGGCTCCTGGCCATATCTCTCTATCTTTCCTTTCAAACATTCCTTTATAAGTCGTCAGATATTCATTCTTCAAGATGAACATACCAGCAGCCTTTTCAGGCTTGAGGTTATCCACAGACTTATAGAACATTTATGTGCACTGAGCAGTGTTCTACACCTCATCACTGTGTGGCGTCTGCTCACGTTCCTATGGTTAAATCTCTCCTTGTGGCTCTCAAACTCTTTTGAGATCTCATTTACTCCCACAGTCTCTTTTGGAAGGGACACTTCCTCTAGAAGACGGCATGTTTGGAGGCAAACAGTTTTGCTCCGCGGGTAAGTAAATAACATCTAGCATACTCGCTAAGATATGCCACAAAGTTGCATATGTCGTACTAGGCTCCAAGCCTTTCTGACTTTGCCTATGACAACTTCAAATCATTGGTTAAGATAGATTCGACATTATCCCCTTCCATATCTAATATGACATTATCCCCTTCCATATCTAATATGGAATTTATTCAGCCTTATTCTTTAGAACTCGGTTAAGTATGTGTTTTGATTAAGGACACTATCCCAAAACAGGTAAGGGATTCTTTGCATGGCTTACGACACAACTTTATCGTAGAAAGTGTCGCTTACAATTCGGAACCGCAATCCGATCGCGCATCTCAATATGATATCCTTTTAGGGAGAATCTAATACTTTTGCAGACGACTTCTGAAACACCCTTCAGTTATTAATTGCTTCAATCCAATTGAAGATTAATTCCTAAGTCTCATTTATCTCATATTCGTACTAGCTTGAACTTTTCGGGCGTTCAGAATTATCATACTTCAATAAGTACATTCAACTATTTCTATAATAGTCCAAGTGAGAGATAAACAATTATTTATGGTATAAACTGTCATAATCCAACAAACATCAATATGTTTAGGCTTAGTCAATTTTTTAGATTTATAACCCTTTACATAAAAGGGTATTTTAGTCCTCTTTGGATAAGATACGTATAACCTATATGATTCATAATCATATGGTTTAGCATCATCAGAATGACGTTTGATTACACGCTTTCCTTCCATAGAGACTATGTCTGGAACAACTACAAAATCAAGGATAACAACCATATAAATGTTTAGTTGATATTTCATCACTCATATCAACTATATGGTGACAATAATCTAGCATGTTAGATTCAGTGACTGTTCAACCTTATCGGAATAACATCTATTCCTTACAATTGAATTTGTCCATTAAATCGTATAGCTGAAAATATGTTCTTCATAAGAACTGGAACATAATAACATTTATTTAGTTCCCTTATCAGTTTACTAGATTCAGAATATGGTAAGTGTTACAACGTTTGTTTCACCTTCCAAATCTATATTTAATCTTTCTAATTTAATCACACTCGTAGGATATCATATATCCGAGAGTCGACTTGAGTTTGGATAGGTTTATCTCAACGCGCTTGCCTGAAATAGACACTTCAATAAGTTCTCTTATTTAAGCACACGCCCTAACTTTTAATCTTTCAAGCTCTTGTAAATATTTCTTAATTTAGTCTTCATAAGACTTAAGAAAAATCACAAGAATCGTGTCTTCGATTTTCTTTCATACAGAAAATCCAACGTTTGTTAAATAGTCTATTTAACCCTTTTGAATCATATTCAAAACATGAACTATTTAATTTACTTTTAATAAATGATTAAAGAATTAAGTCGATACTTAAATCTTAAAATTTTGAAAACAACCTTTCCAAAATTTGACGTGGTCATCCTTATCCAATCCATCTAATGTTTGAATAATCATCATCGTATAACGGAGTGACCCATTGGATATCGTTATGTCCAATATGTGAGCTTCCGTTAATAATTAAAGTCTTGGATTATTAACGGGGTTGCTCATGTCATTGCATAACGGGGTTATAAAAGAGTGTTGTTGTTTATACAAGCAAAGTAAAAAATGATCTTTTGGTTTATGATTTTACTCCCACTAGTCAACTACTCCCAATTGACTTTCAAGAATCTTTCAAAATTCTTTAGTGGCCAAGATCCCATTAAACTACCGCGACCCCCTACTTTGGCTGGTGGGCCGAAAATAGTCTAATAGGTAGACAACTCTTTGTCAATCGTATCTTATACGACTCTTGTTGTTTGACTAGTCAACTCATTGACAATTTTCATCTTATGAAATAGTCAAACCCTTGCCTCTAAAATCCAAACGACCCTGCTTTGGCTGGTGGCCGAGAGAATTCTTAGTCAAGTCATAACCCCAATATTCGTGAGATCTCATACGATCATATCTCGATAATGACGATATACCTGAGGTAGGTCAACCCCCTGCTTTGGCTGATGAGTTGGATCCGAACATATGGGGGGGCAATTTCGACTTGATTCTTTTAAGGTGAGAGTATTTAATTAATTTATTATTTGGTCTCATCATGATATATCTATCTCTATAGACATACACCATACACATTCATCTGGATCATGCCTAGTAATGCATCTATCGTATCATATAAAATAAATACAAGCACAAAATAAATAAATGCGTAAAGTAACCGGTATGATAATGGACTTTTCCTAGGTGCGGTTTCGAATACAAACTGATGAAACCACGGGTCACAATATAAAGGTAGCTGCATCCGCCAATATGATCTTTAATTCTCCATTCTCCAATGGGATCTTTATTTGCGTCTTTCTTTGGTCACCATCTTCCGCTCCATTGTTGTTACATAAATTTTATCTAATAAAATAAATACACCCGCCGCATACGGGGGGAGCTAACGGGAATGAGATAATGCAGAAAATAAACTAGGTCGCGTTTTTCATAACGGCCTAGGACAATTTTAAACCAATGAAAATAAATCATTCACATCTATCCTATTGGTCGAGTCCATGATCAATCAGGGTCCATATAATCATATTATATCTACACAATATCTAATCCATACAATAACATCATATGAAAAAGATAAAATTAAAAACTAACAACTTGCGTCTTAATTAATCGATTAACGTTTAATCTATTAAATAATTTTATCTAACCAATTAACTAATTAACATTTAATTAATTAATTGATTTTAATCGAAATAAAATTAACGGTTAATTTTAAACGATTTCAATTTTAATTTTAATCAATTAGAATTATTCCAAAAATAAATCAAAATTAAAATTAAGTCTCTTCTGTGTCTTTCCTTTTGATTCATAATCAAAAGGGATGCCTTTGGTTTCCTAAACCAAAAGGCACCAACCTTGGTCCTTTCCAAAATCAAAATTTTGAAAAGGGCCTAAGCCTATTCCAAACAAAAATTTGAATGACCTAGATTATTTAAAGGCAAATCATATTTACCAAATAATGTCATGTGGCATCCTAATGGTTCATACTATTTGAAGCATTAGTTAGACACATGACATCAACTAAACAAAGAGATATCAATCACAACTATGAACCATATTGAAAATACAAAATACACAAACAAAAATTTGGAAATCAACCACCTTTGACGAGTCAACCAAACGCCGGCAGCAGGTTGCCCTGCCGTCGCCGCCGATAGTGGTGCCGCCGCCAGTCGGCAGAGCACCACCCGACCATTTTTTTTCTTTTCGTGTATCTTTTGCGAATAAAAAATCTTTCATCTTTTAATTACGTGATTTAAACGATAAAATTAACCACGCTAATTAACATGCTTATTGCTTAAGCTCGAAGCTCGCTCTGATACCACTGTTAGGAAATCTACGCGGGAACGCAATGGAATTCAAAAATTTATTTCCTTTAACCAGGATCGACTTCGTTTAAACAAAACATAACAAGTCAGTAGACGGTGGTTACCTTGCTTGATCTAAAAGATCGACACTTTGACCGTCTAAGGAGAGTAGTGGTGCACGGAGCCGCCCAACCGTTCGTCCTCTACCGCTAGTCCACATGAAAAACCCGCCGGAATCCACCATTGGATTGCTACTTGAAAATCCGGTTGCTAGACCGACCTTTTCTCTCTCTAAATCTTTGTCGAAATGCTCTCTATTTTTCACAAGAAACTATTAGTCTCTTCGAATTGTGTTGTCCAAAAGAGCTAGCCAACCCCTTGCTTATATAGGGTGTTGGGCGCCTCATATATAGTATGCTATTCCTAATAGGAAAAGCTTCTGTGTAGATTAAGGATAAAGAAAACATTTTCCTAATAAAATAAGAAAAATACATTTGATTGATTTATCTCATTTTATATAATATCTTATATTAAATATTTCCAAGATATATATTGACAATATCTTATACTGAATATATCTTTACCTTATTACCATAATTCTATTTTCCATAAATCAATTAATATCTAATATTAATATATAGTAATCTCATTAATTAAATTGCACAATCCAAGTGTATCTTAATACACCAAAAGATGGCGCCACATGCATATATGAATAGACATATATTTAATTAATATAATAACGTGATCAATTAGTTAGCCAAATTCATGTGTGTCATACACACCCAAATTTTCGGCCACATGTATAATATATAAATATATATATATATATATATATATATATATATATATATATATATATATATATATATATATATATATATATATATATAATTAATCAACATAATTAATATCTTGTATTATATTTATTTATAATAAATAAATTAGGATTTTGTCCAAAAGGACTGATTTGTGACTTAATAGGGTTTACAGGACACAATTATTTTATAAAGACAAAACATAACTTATTTGATTAAATTACCCTTTTTTTTTTCCCTTTCCCCTTTACATGTTTTAACAGCCAGATTTGCATCATACCTTCAAAAAGGCATCAGCGTTCCTTATCCCTAATTTTTGGCCGCCTGTGCATTGATGCCGGAGATGCCCTCAGAAAGGGGCGGTGACGGATCATTATGTGATCGTTCCGGAGATGCCGTTGAGGTACGTGCGGCGAATTGGTTGAAGGCGGAGCCGACGCCGCTGTATAAAAATAAAATTGATGGCCGGCTGATCAGAAGGAGGCTTTGAGAGGGAGGCGTTGAGATGGAGGGGTTGATCGGCCGGCGTTCACCTGATAATTTTGTCTAGCAACGGGTTGAGCAGCGGGTTTGTCTAGCAACTGCCACCGTCCGCCCACTGCTCCAATTGAGTCCAATTTCTGGCTAAGAAGATCGGATTTGTATCACCCGAATCAGATTGTACGATTTGGGGATTAGGATTTGGGGAGGAGAAAGAGGGGTGACGGTTGTGCCGCCAGAGCTGAACGATCGGATTTGAACGCCGGAGAAGTTGGGGCCAAGTGCACCGGCGAAGTAGTTAACGGCGGCCAGTGGCCATGGTTGCCGGAGAAGCTGGATGTATTTTTTTAATTTTTTTTTATTTTGAGAAAGTTTAGGGTTTAGGGTTGTTACTATTAATTTTTTAAGGTTACTACATTTTTTGATGTAACTTTATATATTTTACGGGCTGTTACTACTTGTTTATTGGTCGTTACTACATATTATGGGCTGTTACTACTTGTTTGTTGGCTGTTACGACTTGTTTATTGGTTGTTACAACTTTTTCATTGGACGTTACTACATTTTATGGGCTGTTACTATTTGTTTCTTGGCTGTTACTACTTGTTTTTTGGCTGTTACTATACTTTTTTTCTAGCGTTACTATGTGTTTAATGTGTAAAAGGGTATTTTGTCCATTTATTATGACTTTGTCCTTTTTAATTACATAAAATGTAGTAACGTCCTTCTGGACCCATTTATTTTTTTTGTCCTTCTGGCCCCTTCCCCCGAAATAAATACCACGATATTAATTTATCACTATAACACTTTATAGTCGAGATAAAACATTCCTTATTTGGTTATCGCTATAACCGCATTCTAATCCGTCTAGATGTTCTTCTGTGTGTGACCCGATAGGCTTTCAAATATGTTGGCCGTAGACACAAAGTGCAAATTACAAAAATGCCCTTCATACCTAACGATCACGGGATAGCGTCTAGCAACACATTGTGACCCCCAATCATCAAAAGAGTCAAATTCAATGACTACTACATTTCATGTGAAACAGTTACTGTGTAAATAGAATCCTATCGCTGTAATAATATCCACACGGTCGTACGTCGAGTGTCAAACATCAACGACCGTATCATATAATCTGGATATCCTATTCTCTCTAAGTAACTCATTTACTTCCACTTTGCAAAGATTCACGAGAGTAAGACATTTCTTATAAGAAGGCCCTTTCGGATATTCACTCCTACTGATAGGGTATGCGATTTCTGGATGACCAAACATGTCTACTCCGCATGCTTCAGTATCACATACAATCACTACCGTATGATCGCCCCGTGGCTAGAGGAAATTTCAATAGTGTCAAAGCATGACAATCCACACCGTGATGCCATGAAGACTCCGGTTTCAGGATTATAACACAACTGCCACATACTGCGACACTTAATAAAGTAAGTGGGTCAGGCTAACGTATGCATTCTCTAATACACATCCACGTACAGTCCAAATGTCTCTGCACTTCGATAGACAAGAAGTATCCATGCCCTTAAAGACAGAAGACATCTAATATGTGCTAGCCTGTTTGTACTATCAATGCCCTGTTTAATAGGTCATAATCCTAGAGACATTTAAGTATCGAACTTATTAAAGTGATTAGAGATCTCATCAACCATAATCGCCTCTCATGGTTTCTCTATCACAGTTTAATACTATGGACGTTATCATATAACAATTCATAATTGGTTCTTTAAAAGAATAAATATATGACAACAAAAAAAGCCATTTATTATATATGTATAATCATAAAGAAATATTAAAAATGATCCAACCCGGTCGGATCCGGTCCAACCCGATTGGGTTTAGGACACTATTTCAACAATGAGGATGATGAAGAGATGCAAGAAGTGATTTTTCACTTGGATGCTGGTGGTTCTTTTATGGAGCAACCATGGCACCGATATTTGGAGTTGGAACTAAATGGCCCAGTGTTGAAACCCTTGGAGGAGGAGCCACCAAGGAATTTGGAATTGAAACCCCTCCCTTCTAATATTAAATATGCCTTTCCTGAAAATGACAATCTACTTCCTGTTATTATTTCATCGTCACTAACCAATTTGCAGGAAGATCAATTGTTGAGGATGCTTTGGGAACATAAGAAAGCGTTTGGATGGACAGTGGCGGATATTCAAGGAATAAGTCCTGAAATTTTTGTACACAAAATCATTTTGAATGATGATGCCAAGCCTTGTACCCAACCGCAACGCTGACTCAACCCAAACATGCAAGAGGTTGTCAAGAAAGAGGTTATCAAGCTATTGGAGATGGGCATAATCTTTCCTATATAGGACAGTGAATGGGTAAGTCCTACCCAAGTTGTACCAAAGAAGGGTGGTTTTACAGTGAAGGATAATGACAAGCACGAATGGATTCCAACAAGGGAAGTCACAGGATATCGGATGTGCATTGATTTCCGCAAACTGAATGACCATACCAAGAAAGACCATTATCCACTTCCGTTCACAGTGCAAATGTTGGAACGGTTGTGCGGAAACAAATTTTATTGCTTTCTTGATGGTTACTCGAACTACTTGCAAATATTCATTGCAGCGGGAGACAGAGAAAAAATGACTTTCATTTGTCCTTATGGAACCTTCGCTTAAAAAAGAATGCCTTTTGGACTATCCAATGCACCGGCTACCTTTCAGAGATGCATGATGGAAATATTCTCCGACATGGTGGAGAAGTTTTTGGAAATTTTAATAGATGATTTTAGCATTGTTGGAGATTCTTTTGAAGAGTATCTTTCTCATTTGGAACGTGTTCTACTACGTTGTGAGGACACAAACTTGGTCTTGAATTGGGAGAAATGTCATTTAATGGCATCGGATGGTACTGTCTTAGGCCATAGAATTTCAGAAGAAGGCATTGAGTTTGATTAGGCAAAAATCGAAGTGACTAAAAAGTTACCTCCACCAGTTAATTTGAAGACTCAAAGAGGATTCCTAGGGCATGCCGGATTTTACCGACACTTTATTGCGGATTTTTCACGCATTGCTAAGTCCCTCAGCCACCTATTTGAAAAGGAGGTACCTTTCAACTTTGATGAGACATGCATGAAGGCATTTGAGACTTTGAAGAAGCGGTTGACAAGTGCACCTGTCTCTGGTGGCACCAGATTGGAACTTGCCATTTGAACTCATGTGTGATGCGAGCGATTTGGCGGTTGGGGCCGTGTTAGGACAACGCCATGACAAGGTTCTTAAGGTAATTTACTATGCATCCCACACATTGAATGCGGCACAAATCAATTATGCCACGACCGAAAAGGAGCTACTTGCGATAGTGTTTGCATTGTATAAGTTTTGCTCCTATCTTGTGGGTTCTAAGGTTATTGTCTACACCGACCATACGGCGTTGAAGTATTTGTTAAGCAAGAAAGATGCAAAGCCTACACTTCTTAGATGGATTCTCTTACTTCAAGAATTTGACATTGAGATTAAGGATAAGAAAGGTAGTGAGAATGTGGTTGTGGATCATTTGAGTCGATTGGAATATGTTGAAGGGGAAGGTACAAGAAGAGAGATCAAAGACTCATTTTCAGACGAACAACTCCTTATGGTTTATGCTCCCCCGATGCAACTTATCAAAGCCGGTTCTATGCCGAAGGAGAGCTCGCCATGGTTTGGTAACATAGTCAATTATTTTACTTGTGAGTATGTTCCGTTTCATTGGACATGGCAAAAGAAAAAGTTCTTTCATGGCTTGAAATTCTATTATTAGGAAAACCGGACCTTTTTCGGAGGTGTTCGGATGGCATCATAGGCGATGCGTCCCCGATAGTGAAATTTCAAGTATTCTATCCTTTTGCCATTGTCGTGAGGTTGGCGGCCACCATGGAGGGTGGAAAACCACTTACAAGGTGTTGCAATGTGGTTTTTATTGGCCATTATTGTGCAAAGATGCACATCGCTATGCACGATCTTGTGAGTCATTCCAAAAGTGGGAAAACATTTCTAATAAGCATGGGATTCCTCTCAAACCTAGATTGGAGTGTGAACTATTTGATGTATAGGGCATCGATTTCATTGGACAATTTCCTCCGTTGTTTGGTAAGAAGTTCATTTTGGTGATGGTTGACTATGTCTCTAAATGGGTTGAAGCCCAATCTCTTCCCACTAATGATATCGGAGTGTGATGAAATTCCTTAAAAAGAATATCTTCACGAGATTTGGTACTCCTCAGGCTATCATAAGTGATAAAGGTTCGCATTTTTGTAATCGACCATTCACCAAATTCATTGAAAAATATGGTGTGAACCACAAGATTGGTACACCGTACCACCCACAAACAAGTGGACAAGTTGAGATATCAAACTGAGAGGTAAAGAGGATTATTGAAAAAATGGTTGATGCCAATCGTAAGAACTGGGCGGTGAAATTGGATGATGGATTATGGGCCTACTTGACTGCCTTTAACACCGATTGGTTGTTCCCTTATAGACTAGTTTTTGGCAAGTCGTGTCATCTTCCGGTTGAGTTAGAGCATCAAGCCTTTTGGGATATCAAGTTTCTTAACTTTGATCTCAAGGCCGTTGGTGAGCATAAATTGCTCCAACTCACGGAACATGAGGAGTTTCGCCTTGATGCTTATGAGAACGCCCGAATCTACAAGGAACACATGAAGTCATTTCATGATAAAAGAATCTTTCATCGTGGGTTCCATGTGGGTGACAAGGTGTTCTTGTACAATTCACGTTTGAAATTGTTTCCAGGTAAACTTAAGTCTAAGTGGACAGGACCATTCTTGGTGACTAAGGTTAATGCATCCGGAGCTGTGGAGTTGAATGATGGAGGAAATACATTTATGGCAAATGGCCATAGGGTGAAAATATTTGTTGAAGAGGAAGGAATCCCTCAAACTAAAGAGGTGATGTTCCTTACCTATCCCCCATCTGACTAAAGCATGGAATAGTCTAGCTATAGACTATAAATTTAGCAACTACGGGTACTATCTTTTCATTATTCATATAGCATATATCTTTTGGTTGGTCCTTCTGTGTTTACTTGCTACGTGCTTATATGAGTAGTGATTAGTAGTATCCTTGCACGATAATCTGTATAATTTCCATCTTTTCTACCGTATAATCCTGTCGAGCGAACGGCGTTAAAGAAAAGTGCTACCGGGAGGCAGCCCGTAATTGTAAAATCTTTTGTGTCAAAACATGCTTGGTTAGTTTTGGTGAATGATATTGGATTTGAAGATATAAAATGGACTTTTGAGGACTCTTGATGGTTTTCGGTCTGAGCGGGGGGCGAGCCGGTTTGCACCGGATTGTGAGGAAAGTTTCTGTTTTAGGGTGAAGTTATACATGGCGTACACCTTGAAGTTCCGATTTGTGCCGGGGTTAAAGGAGAAAAATCAGAAGGTTTGCAAGTGTTTTCAGTCTGTGCCAGACAATTCCGGGTCTACGCCGGAACGGTTGTTTTTGAATTTAAATCTGTTTTTTTCCTTTTCTCTCTCTCTCTCTCCCTATAACTCCGTTCCATCGGTTTTCTTCCCTTTTTTCTCCCCATTTTCACTTATTTTCACCACCATTCACAAAAAATCCTTCTATCCAACCACCATTTATACGACACTCAACTCTTCCAAATCTTTTTCTCCTTTCTTCCTCTCTTTTCTTCTCTTGAAGAAAGCAACCGGTTTATTCAAGTTGGAGTGCACATCCAATCTTTCCGGCGAGTCACCATCTTTTCCGGCCTAGTTCTTCATCTTCTCCGGTGAATCAACACAACAACGAGGTAATCAGTCTTTTTCTTCGTTTCATTTATTCCTTCAATGTTGTTCTTCTTTTTTATATGTGAAATTGGAGGATGGGACTGACCTTTATTGGATGAATTGTTGTTGTTGTTTTGACCACCACTTTAGCCATGGCCGAACCCTCCAATACTCGTAAAAAGGACTCAATCAAGAAACGAAAAACTAGTGCTCCAACTGTGCCTTTACCTATCTATCAACCCCATCCTCTCACCAATGCCGAGAAAGCTATCACCTTTCGGAAAACCGTTCCTAAGAGTGCTCTTAAGTCAAACGATGAGTATTTTAGTACGTGTCATTACTCCTCGAGCGTGGAATAGATTTCGATTCTCTTAGCACGATTTTTCACAGAATCATTGAGAGCCGTAATTGGCAAAAGCTTGCAGAACCCCGAACTGAGATTGTCAATGCCACGATGGTGGCTGAGTTTTATTGCATGCTCTCCATTATCGAACCTAAGAAAGATGAGGAAGTTGCTTCCATTACCGTTCACTTTACTAAGGTCCCCTTTACGCCAGAGTTTATCAATGCATTTTACGGTAGTCCTGATATTCCATATGAACGGGACTACTCCACGGTTTGAAAGCTTGATCAAGAGGCGAAGTTGCAAACGTGATCTTTTGAGGCTCAAAATGCCTTTGACCCCTCTGCCACCTGGATTGAGAAGAGATTTAAGTTTAGTGGGTGTGTCAAGGATATTAGGGCCTTAAAGCACTTCCTTAGCCAGAATGTTTATCCTTCCCGCCACATTAGCGCTTTTACCTATGAAGAATCTTGCTTCGCGCTTGAAATTATGAAGAAGATCCCTGTAGATGTGGGACAAATTATCCATATTAAGGCTGTTGAGTTTTTGGATAGCCCTCACAGAAATGGCAACATGCCTTTTCCGTGCCTTATTTCTGAACTCTGCGCCCAATCTCAAGTTCGTAGTCTCCCTGGTGATAAGCTTGTCCAACCCTCTACGATGTTGATTGGCCCTCATCTTTTTGAGCTTCCCGCTGCCCACCCTGTCCCATCTTCTGAGGCTTTCAACCCAGCCCAAGACCTACCCCCTCCGAGCGCACCACTACCTGGTTCATCTAGCACTTCTTTTTTTGGCTTGAATCCTACCCAAGACCCTGCTATCACAGCTAGGCTTCACTTCCTTGAGTCCGAGATGGATTTCCTTCGTGGTGGCCAAGTGGATCATAATGCAAAGTTGACCATAGGTTTTGAGAGAGCTCATCAATGGGTTGATGATTTGCGTGTTGGTTTGAGAGGTCAGCGTGCTTTTCTTAGGGATCTCTACCCTGCTGCCGGTCAGATTTTAGATGATCTTGATGCCTGTCAGCGTGATCCTTATACTCTACCTGCTTGGGTGCTTGCCGTGCCTATTCACACCCATTATCAAGCTTATACTAGAACTTTCATGCCTTCTGGTGGTGTGTCTAGTTTTGTGTCTACACGTATAGATGTTGAGACTATTTTCTCTACTGGGTTTAGCATGCTATTTTCTATTTCTTCGATCAGTACAGGGTTGAGCAGTTTGGGCTTGGACAGTTCTGTGATCATGTCTACCGTTAGTGCTAGCGTTGGACTTGAGACTCTGGAATATACTGCATTGTCTTCAGAGCCTATTCAGATGTTGAGTAACCCTCATGCAGTAGAATTTCAGGGAGCTTGTTTGGTACATCTGATGATTTTTGCTCCTATGAGTACATATGGGAAGCGAGATATGGAGTTTGATGATGCAGTGCATGGGCAGAGCACTATTGGTTTAGAGTCTGACCCCAATGATTGAGTGTTATCCTTGTCATTCACCAAAGACTCTACTTTGTTTGTTTTGATGGCCGCATAGTCTATTTTCTATCTTTTGTAATGTGTAAACTACGTGTGGTTTTGCTACTTGTGGCGTGTGTTATATGCTTTGGAATGTTGTTTGCTAGTTTGTTGGACTTGCTAGTATTTGTGCCAGTGCATTCTTGTGTGTTTCCAGTAGTTTGATTTCACGTTTTGGCATGCCATTAACCCTATCATCTTTGCTGCATTACCCGTGATTAGCTCCTTGCCTTGTGGTTCTGCATGTTTTGATCTTTGGCATGATCACTTTTTAGCTACTGTTCTATTTTTTCCTGTTCGGTGCAGACCGTGACCATCTCGGTCCGTGCCGAAACAACACATATAGACATCTTTTTCTGCACGTCCGGTCTACGCCGGGAACTTTCCGGCCTGTGCCGGAATCTCCTCGGTCTACACCGGAAGGCCTAAGCACTGCACACTCTGCACGCTGTCTCCCAAGAATCTAGGGCAGTTTTTTCAGACCCGGCGTGCACCGGAAACTTTCCGGTCTACTCCGGAGGTGCTATGACAAGATAAACTGATTGGACTCTTCTTTTCTTCTCTTCCCCCCTATTTATTTCTTTCCCCTACTCCTTCTCCAAAAACCCTATATCATATTTTTCTCCATATTTTTCTTCCTTCATCTTCATTCTTTCATCCCTTCCATCTATCCATCATGTCTTCCCCTTCATCTTCCACAACACGTTCACCCCCCGATTCTCCTTACCCCTCTTCTCCTGAATCCAATCACCCCTGTGCGCTACCATGCATCATTGACTATGGGTCTGAAATTGCTCACACTCATTACCTTGAGAACTACATTCACTCACCGATTCAGATTGACAAGGGTTTGAACACCCGAAAGGTTGAGGACTACGCGGAGATACGCATTGAGTGGGGAGGGTGGAAAAGGTTCATTAAGGCTCCTCGGGGCCGCATCAATATCTCACTGGTGCGCGAGTTCTATGCTGTTTTGTCTGAAACCCCATCCGTGGAGACCACCAGTTTCTTATCCATCTATCGAGTTCTTGTCCTTTTCACCCCTCTTGCATTCAATGACGCTTTCTCCATCCCACAGGTCCAGGAACCTCCCCACAGCCGATATGAGGAGGCGTGGAATCTCGATCATATGAGTGGTTTGATTGTCATGCTTTCTGAGGCTTTTGCCGCTTTACTTCCACGTGAGCAAAGGCCGGATCATGATTTTAATGCGTATGACTTGTCCACTGACATGAGGGCATGGAAAAATTTCATCAATTCTCATGTTTTCCCTACCTTCAACTTTTCAGAGATCACCGATGATGAGATGCTACTTCTGTGCACCATTAAGGTTGGCACGGTTATTGATTGGGGCGTTCTCATTCATCATGCAGCTGTTTGTTTTGCCAAGTCTAGGATGAACTTTCGCAAGCCTATGCCTTTTGCTTGGTTGATTTCTCATCTCTGCACTCATGTGGCTGGTGTACCATCACTTCCCGGTGATGTGATCTTTCCCAGCCGTCACCCTGAGTCTGCGTTCCTTCCCTATGATTTTCCTGGTGGTTCGTCCTTTGCTGAGTCCAGTGATACCAATTGAGTTTAGTTGTGTTGGTTGAGTTGTGCCAGTTCTATGCTAGTCTTTGTTGAATAATAATGATGTTAGCAAACGATTTCCCTTTCTTTTTGGTTCCATATGATCTTGTAGCACTTTGGTTGTATTGTTGAACTTGTGGCTTGCATGTTTTATTTCTTTGGTTTCCCAGTTGATCTCCTTCTTATTTGCATCTGTGCTACACTCCTTCTTTAGTGGTGCTTATTTTCCAGTTTACCCCATGCATGCAAATCCCCTAGTTCCTAATGATGTGCTAGATCCTCTCGGCTTACACCGACTTTGGTTGGCATACTTCGATCCTCTTTTTTAAGAGAGTCGGCATATGCCACCCTCATCCGGTGCACGCCGAGTTCACTACCATAATGTCTGGTTGTTCCGGTTTACAACGGGTTTACCTCAGCCACGCTGCACCAATTAGGCACACACACACACACACACTCTGTTTTGCACATTTCGGCTTGCGCCGACACCTTTAGGTTTACGCTGAGAACACTTTTGCCTAGGGGTGGCAAATTTCCCGAAAATCCCGACCCGTCCCGAAAAATCCCGATCCCGAAAGTTTTCCGATCCCGACCCATATACACACACACACACACACACACACACACATATATAAAAACATAAACATACTACACTCTCTGCTTCCGTCGTTTCTCAATTTCTCTGCACCTCACTTCTGCTATCTAATATTCCAGAGTGTTCTTCCTCACAAAAGCCACCGGCCGTCGACTCTGTCGCCGTTAACTCATTTCTCCGCCCCACCTTTTGAACTATTGTTTTGATCAAATAATTGTTGTCATTTTTTTTATATTAACATGAATATTTTTTAACATCATGTGTTCGGGACATTAATTCCCGACCCGACGGGATCACATCGGGTCGGGACCCGACGCTAATCGGGTACGGGTTCGGGAAGAAAAATTGAATCCTGAATCTTATTGGGACGGGTTTCAGGTAGGAGGTTTACGAGTCGGGTCCCGACCCGATGCCACACCTACTTTTGCCCCATTCATCACTATGTTTGCTCTTTTTGATTCCTCTTTGTTCTCCCAACTACATCTTTATTACTCACTTTCCATTGAGGACAATGCAAGTTCGTAAGTGGGGAGTGGAGATGTAGTTTGTTCAACAACGAGTAATTTCACTAGATACTTGAGAAGCACTTAATTTTGACTATTTTCGAGCATGTCAAGTACGACAAAATACCTATTGACATAATGAAAAGCTTTGTGATTAATAGAGTGAACACTTCAATGAAATGAGCAACCTTGACGAATTAGAGGTACATTTTAACTTGAAAATCTTTGATGGTAGTGCAAATCATTGAGCACGTATATTTCGATCTTTTGATAACATGCAATCATTCACATAATTATGTAAGCATACTCTTATTTGTAACTAGTACTTAAACTTGGTTTTCCTTCGAGGCGAAATAAAAAGTGTTCGGAATCGGAGTAGGGATGATGATTTTTTGTATCACTTTGACTCGACCACAACCAAATGGCCTTCCCGAGCATAAATTCCCTTTTTGTCCCCATCTCAGCCTTTTTAGAGTGGCGAGACCCCACTCGAAATAGCCATTCGTGATTAACCTCATTATAATCCAACCCTTAGCCTAATTTTGGTCTACATTCCCTTGGCATCCCGCAAGTTAACAAGTTTCTATGGATTATGTGGGTAGTGGCAATGGAACTAAGAGTTGGCCGGCATTATTTGGCACAAGTTGAGATGAAATCTTATCAAGTTCGGGTCCACCAATTTTTACCCTTTCCTTTTCAAGTTAAAAAAAAGTAATAATTATCAAATATTCCATAATTTTCAAATAAAGCTCCCAAAAGACTATAAATAAGCAAGGGAAGCTCAAGCAGAGTGTAAATAGAAAACAATAATCGGAGAGTCAAATGAGGCAACTTTTGAGCTCAATCTCATAATCTTAGTAATGCAAGTTAGAAGGTGACTAATTGGAAATGGTACTTGATCGTTGAGATGAAGGTGTAGATTCTTGTCATCTTGATTTATTCTCCTTGTTAATCCTTGTATTCCTTCAGTTAGCCAATCTCCCGGGCCTAAACATTACAAGCCACTTTGTCAACTACCTGACCTAACTCCTTGATTCTGAATGCTTAATTAGTGGAAATTGATATCATTCTTAAGCTTATAGTTATACCTATGAGTGAGGCATGCATAATTTCATGATTGATTGCTTGATAACAAATTTGAAGAATACTCACACATACACTCCACTACTCTCTCATATTGCGAATTAACATGTAGTTGTGATTCCGACTGGTTGCATCATCTAGTTGAGCTTTCAACTCTTGACGTTGCACTACCTTATCTTGTGACTCTAGTTATTTTGTCGCTTTATTAGCCAAATTTTGTTATTGGATTTACCGTGGTATCTTCGTGTTTTTGTCTTGTAGCATAGATACCGAGGCTTAGAGCTTGAATCTTGGGAGATATTAAAGCTTAACGAGCATCAAAAGGAGAATTCATGTTCCTATTTTGTATCCGGCTCAGACCGGAATTCAGCCCGGATCACACCGTGTAGCATTCAAGGGAAAACATAAGGTTTTTCTGTGTATCCGGCTTAGACCGAAGTTCTACCGGTGCATGCCGGAACACCTTCAGCTCAAACCGGGATTTGAACTTTTATCAGCTGAAGCATTTAGTATTTTTATGACAGATCCAACTGCCTTGTCAGTTCCGGTGCAAGCCAAAATGGGTCCGGCGCAAACCGGAAAACCGAATTCAAAAACTAAAAGAGCTCATTTACTCTCATTTGGAGGATATCACATACCTAACCTCTCTCACTCATCTTGAAGGCACCCCAACCCTCAAGGCTCTTCTAGCCAAAATCCTTTATATTTATCTCTTAAATGCAATTGTATCTCTTAAGAATTCTTAGTTTAATCTTTGGATTACTTTGGTTGGAGCAAGATTGTCACTTTTGTGTATCAAACCCCATTGAAGTCTTTTGAAGTAATGAAAGTTTCCTTTTCAAGTTCATAGTTTGTGATTGGTAAATTCTTATCTTTTTCGTTGTTTTAATTGTTCTAATTGCTATGAATGCTAACATTGACATGTTGGAGCTCATAGTTATAAGTGGCTAGTTCCATACTAGCCAAGACAATGTAGTTGTGATAATTTAATCTCTTATGGTTGATTGGGAGTGATTGTTCATATCTCTTAGTTTCATTTGTGTTGAATCTTTTCCTACTTGCATTGTATGGCTTGTTTGTCTTGGAGTAATTAACCAATGCTTTGACAAACACACTTAATGGATACCGAACGGAGATATTATGTGTGAGAAAGAGTTAGGAGAACCGGAAGGTAAAGTTGATATTTATTGGAGTTCAATTTCTTATTTGGGGAATCGACTAGTTCTTGCATTCAAGTGTTTATCATGTTGAATCATTAGGTCTAGGGCACTTAGGCCAAGGAGGAGACATAGCGCAACTTCATACACTCGTTTGAGGGGAGGTTGTTAGATTAGGAATGCACCGTTTCACACATTTGAACATCATTGGAAGGTTGGTAAGTGTCATTCCCAATATACTAGAAGAGATTATTTGATCAATGAATTTGCCTTGGTTAGCTCTTTTACCATTTGATTATCATTTTAATAGTAGAGTTTAGAACAATTACATTCTTGTTTTTCTTGCGACTTAGATCAAGATAATAATAGCTAATTGGTGTTTGACCTCACATTCCTTGTATATACGACCTTGACCACTTACTAGACCACTTCCGGTAAGATTGGACACATGGCGTCACCTTTAATGAGACACAACCATACTACACCCAACCTTTAAATGATCCGAATTTCTTGCAACCACTTTCTCACGATTCTCCTATTGTGTCCCTTCCTCTTCTTTGTTCAGATGACATTCCTGATAACCGTCCTCCGATTACACAAGTATATCATCTCCGTCGTCATGATCCGGTCGTCTCCTCGTCCTCTGAAGATCCTCTGATACCTGACATTCCTATTGCACAACGCAAAGGTGCCCAATCTTATGTTACTTATCATCTTATTGGTAATTTTGTCTCTCTTGATCGAAAATCTTCTCCGTATTCTTGTTTTCTTCCTAATGTATCCCAAGTTTGCATCCCTCAGTCCTTGTAGGGATCTTTGTCTAATCCAAACTGGAGGTTGGCTATGGAGGCCGAGATAGAAGCCCTTCACTCTAATGGTACATGGGACTTAGTCCCTCTTCCCTATGAAAAGAAACCTGTTGGTTACCGATGGGTTTACACAATTAAACATAATCAAGATGGCACGGTTGAACGTTACAAAGCCCGCCTGGTGGCCAAAGGTTACATCCAAACATATGGTGGATTATGATGAAACCCTCTCTCTGGTTGCTAAGTTCCCCTCTGTTTGTATATTGATTTCTCTTGCTGCTAATTTTCATTGGCCATTGTTTCAGTTAGACGTAAAAATTGCCTTTTTTACATGGCGATTTGCAAGAGGAGATTTATATGGAGAAACCTCCTGGGTTTGTTGCTCAGGGGGAGTCTCCAGGTATAGTATGCAAGCTGAAGAAGTCTCTATATGGACTTAAACAGTCCACTCGAGCGTGGTTCGGGAAATTCTTTGTAGTAGTAAAGGAATTTGGACTTTCACAACGTGAAACTGATCACTCAATGTTTTACACATATAAATCTGATTCGATGACCAAAGATAAAAATAGATTTGTTCTTCTTCAAGGGGTCTAACATTACACTCAATGACAAGACGACTCTTGTCATGGGACTTTGAGTCTTTATGATTAGATATGAAAATTGTGCACTACAAGTATTATACTTCTTCAAATCCCCATCTAGATTTTGATAATCAAGAGATAAGTCAACAAGCTTAGATTGTAAAAGTTGAAATTGTGAGGTAATGGTCTTAGATGAACTACGTGTATGTCTAACAATCGTATATGAGACCACTCTTATTTGAAAAACCATTTTCTTATAATTGGAATTGATCAATGAAGACGAGTGACGATGGTCGGACTAGCCTTCGCCACGTGTAATCTTTATATTGGCTAACCATTAATTGAAGACATAAAACTATAAAATTAAGGGCCAGGAGCCTCATTTCATGCCTAAGGGCAGATCTGAACCCCAGGTGGGAGATCGGTCCCGCTCCCCAAACCACCGCAGGTCGGCTAGGTCGGAACGGAGTTGGGCCAGTGCAGTTCGGGCTGAGACGGCCTGGGGGGCTCGACGCAGGTCGGCCAGAGCCTCCTTTATATGATAATTAGCCCATGTGCTTATAAGATAATGATGGGAAGATCCTAAGTATCCTTTACCCATTAAGATTCTAATTCTGATATTTAAACTATCCATAATTATCTCTAAATTATAGGGATACACACGAGATTATCCTTAGGGATCAAGAATTAGAATCCTTGCAGGACAAGGCTTTGGACGAGACGTCCTCTATATAAAAAACCCCTAAGGAACTACGGAGACTTGATTCCTGAAACATAATAGGATACGTAGGCAACTTGAGAGAAATAACTCTCAAGCTAATCTAAATCCACCCAAAAAACCATCCTTCGTCATATTAGCCTAGATTGAATGGCATGGATTTATTCATAGATGAGATCCAGCATCGTACTGGAGGGCTAGAAGAGCATATCAGATGAGCAGACAGGCGAAAAGTTTGCAAGGAAAATAACCGGAAAAAGAAAGGTAAGTTGCAAAAAATTTCATATACTATAATTTTTGTACTTATACAATTTTTGATATGACCAAAAAACTAAGTCTGCAGATCAGACTTCAAAAATAAAGTCTGCCTGAGCAGACCCCAAATAATTGAGTCTGCCTGAGCAGACCCCAAAAATTAAGTATGTCTGAGCAGACTCCAAACAATTAAGTCTGCAAGATAGACAAGCCGAGCTCTGCAAAACGGACTCCGCTCAAATCTTTAAAACTGACATCCGAGCTCCGCCGGTCGGACTCAACAAACATATGTCAGCAAATTTTATTAAGTCTACAGGACGGACTAACTGAGATCTTTAGGATAGACTCAGTACATGAGCTCTGCAGGTCAGACTCGGTAAGTTTGCAAAGGACAAACCCGTTAAGTCTGCAGGTCGGACTCCAAAGATTGAGCTCCGTAGGTCAGACTCCACAATGTTTGCTGGTCAGAATCATCGAACTGAGCTCCGCAGGTCGGACTCAAAAGTTGGTAAATGACCAACTCATTAAGTCCGCAGGACGGACATAAACTTGCGATCTGCAGGTCCGACTCAGTCAAAATTATTAGGCCTACAGGACAGACCAACTGAGCTCCACAGATCGGACTCGGTCAAATTTATTAAGTCCGCAAGTTAGACTCAAAAAAATTAAGTCCACCTGAGACTCAAAAAAAAACTAAGTCTGCATGTCAGACTCAAAAAAGAATAAAAAAAATTAAAAAATTTAAGTCTGCCTAAGCAGACTTCAAGAAATTAAGTCTGCCTAAGCAGGCTCCAGAAAATTAAGTCTGCCCGAGCTGACTTCAAAAAATTAAGTCTGTCTTAGCAGACTCCAAAAAATTTAGTCTGCAGGCCAGACCCAATTAATTATGTCTGCAGGACAGATGAACTGAGCTTCGCAAAATGAACTCAGAAAAAACTCGCTAATTCAGCAGGACCGACAACTGAGTCTGCAGGTCGGACCTCGCCGCATTTGCTAAGTCTGTAAGACAGACACGAACTGATCTCTACAGATCAGACTCAACAAGTTGGCAATATCCAAACTCACTAAGTCTATAAGACAGACACGAACTGATCTCTGCAAATCAGACTCAGCAAGTTGGCAATAGCCAAACTCACTAAGTCTGTAGGACAGACCCGAACAAAAACTTAACAAAAGCCTAAGTATGCCATCCAAAACTATAAGTTAATGCATGGCATACTGGGGGGCAAGACACCCCACTGCGGATCATAGTACTTCAGGTAGGTGCTGAAAATAAAATTAAGGGAAGAGATTTTGCAAAAATTTGCACATACATATATTAAAACTTGCAAAAAAACTTGCAAAATTTGCATATATTTAAACATTGTACTTGAAAATTTTGGAAGTTTTTCTCCAAATTCTGCAAGACAGACTCCAAAACTTGAGCTCCGTAGGTCGGACTCTCAAACTTGAGCTCTGCATGTCGGACTCTGACGCTTGAGCTCCGCAGATCGGACTCGAAAAGTTGCTTAAGTCTGCAGGACAGATGTCAACTTTCAGAACTCCGCAGGTCGGACTCAACAAAGTTTGCAGGTCAAACTCGTTGAATTGACCTCCGCAGATCGGACTCACCAAGTTTGCAGGACAAACTCGCACAGTCAGCAGGATAGACAAAAGTATGAGCTCCTTAGCTCAGCCTCCGTAAATTTTGTAGACCAAACTTCCTTAGTTCGCAGATGAACTCAAACCGAGCTCCGCATATTGGACTCCTCAGAAATCAAGTCTGTAGGATGGACATAAATTCAAAGCACTGGATGTCAGGCTCAATGCGTTTGCAAAGCTGAGCTCCACAGGCCGGACTAACTCTAAACAACCAATTTACAGGTCAGACTCGCGCAAGTCCACATGTCGGATAAATTTTTTGGGCTCCACATGTTAGGCTTGCTAACTTTGCAAAGTAAACTTTCTAAGTCCCCAAAGGGACCCGAACTGAGCTACGCAGGTCAGGCTCGTAAAAATACTACGAAGCATAACCAAAATGCAAGTTCAAGAACCTAAGAAGCATTAAGGGCTGAGTTCTTCCCAGACTCTTTAGCATGAGTAAGATTTGCCACAGAAGCATTGACCTGGTGCAGTTCGGAAGGAGCCGTTGAAGCAGAAGCAGCAGCTGCAGAAGGCACTAAACAAGGAGCTGCAGCAATGTTCTCAAAAACCGTTCCACTTCAGAAGACGTGGGCACGAATGACAGCGTCATAACAGTAACTATGCCACCTGGCAGAGTAGGTCATTGTAAAATTCTACAAGTCTAGATGACAGTGGCCAAACAACACCTCTAACAGATCCGATCTCACAACAAGTAGTTCATTCAGATCTGAGGGGCTTATGACGATGGTCGGACTAGCCCTAGCCACGTGTCATCTTTATATTGGCTAACCATTAATTGAAGACATAAAAACTATAAAAATTAAGGGTCAGGAGCCCCACTTCATGCCTAAGGGCAGATCCGAACCCCAGGTCGGAGATCGGTCCCGCTCCCCAAACCACCGCAGGTCGGCTAGGTCACAACGGAGCTGGGCCAATGCAGTTCGGGCCGAGACGGCCTGGGGGCTCGACGCAGGTCGGCCAGAGCCTCCTTTATATGATAATTAGCCCATGTGCTTATAAGATAATGATGGGAAGATCCTAAGGATCTTTTACCCATTAAGACTCTGATTTTGATATTTAAACTATGCATAATTATCTCTAAATTATAGGGATACACACGAGATTATCCTTAGGGATCAAGAATTAGAATCATTGCAGGACAAGGCTTTGGAAGAGACATCCTCTATATAAAAAACCCCTAAGGAACTACGGAGACTTGATTCCTGAAACATAACAGGATTCGTAGGCAACTTGAGAGAAATAACTCTCAAACTAATCTAAATCCACCCAAAAAACCACCCCTCGTTCATATTACCCTAGACTGAATGGCCCGGATTTATTCATAGATGAGATCCAGCATCGTCAACCAGTTTATGTAAGAGCAACCTCTTACTGTTTTTAAACATTTTCTCAAAAATAGCATACAAATTACAATTCATCAAAAAATAAATCAAGTTGTATCTCTTGGGAAATTTAGTACTTAGGATTTGACAGAAAAGTAAAAAATCCAAGGCACGTTAAGAATGTTGTATTTTAAGAGATGTTTCGTCCCACTCAAATGTCACTTAGGGATCAATCAAAAATCTCTCTTAGGATACATTGAAGGTGTTTGATTCAAACAGTGACTTGTTTGAATCGAACCCGATGATACTCAAAATTGTTTCTGATGATGCTGTAAGACGTATGAATATTTTCGTCTGCAAACTTGTACCTTTTATAGGTTGAAGGTACCCCATAAATGAATGGAGGTATTCCTTTCTTGAAAGGGTAAAATCATATCAGTTCGGCCTAAAACATGCAACTCTTGAATATTCCGATTTGCATCCATTCGTAGGTTCATGAATCTGCATGAATCCATACGGCAACTCGTATGCAAACGATTATAAAATATTTACTTTATGAAAAAATATGTAACAGTATCTTATCATTATCACTATCTGAATCACGATTAGTATCAATATCAACCATGAAACAAAGATGTGAACTGACGATGCCGGTTTTCGTCAAGAAGGAAATACGGGCCTAGTTTTACCATAGTGACAATAGATCAAGAACAACCCCTAAACTTGAAGGAGTGTTTGAGTAAGTTTAGACTGAGCCTTGAATAAGTGTATCCTAATTTGCCAACGTATCATGTTAGTTTTTCAGGAATCAAGTCTCTCATAGTTCCTTGAGATCATTTATATCGAGGACGTTTCGTCCACATTACTTGTGCCGTAATCAATGAGGATTATTTGGGCCTAATCCCTTTAGGGTTTTGGAGATAATTATAAGTATTTTAAATATTTGAATACTCGGATATTAGATAAAGGATTTCACCGTGTCTATCTTATATTTTAAACATGAGTATGTATCGGATAAGAGAGGCTTTGGCCGACCTGCGTCGAGCCCCCTAGGCCATTCAGGACCGAACTGTGTTGATCCAATCTCCATAAAGATCGGTCCTGGGGCGTAGATCGGTCCTCCAGCACGAACTGTGCTCCTGGACCTTATATAACCTTTTATTTCTCTATGTTCATTAAAGGTTTTGCCAATCATAACATGAAATATGGCGAGGGCTAGTTCAATCCGCATCATAAACTTTCATTATGATCATCATCATCTGATGAATCATCCCATGCAGCTTTGAAGACATTATTTTGATACAGAGGCTTTGACTTAATTTCCTCCAAAACCTTTCCCATCACTACTTTCTTTTTCTTATAGAAGTATGTAGATTTCTTGCTAAATTCTCAATAGTTGAAGCATTTTGTGGGTGATTCCTTCTTCTCTTTATTTTTTGGTTTCCGTTGTAACATAATTCAAATTGTATTGTATTTCTTCAATTTAACTGAATAGTGTATATACAAATATATAGGCTCAACACGACTTGTCCAACAAGACATAAATAATAAATGACAAATAATAATATTTTACTAGACTTAATATTACTCTCGACACGCCGCCGCAATCTCGTGGGAAGTTGTTGAACATGGAGATTGGACTTCAAACTGGCAAACGAGGCTACGCCAACGGTTTGATGAGGACATCGGCTAACTGATCTTTCAAAGAGATAAAAGAGATGCCGAGCTTAGGAGCTACAACTAATTCGCGAACATGGAGGAAATTGATCTCTATGTGCTTCGTGCGGGCATGAATCACCGGATTGTGAGAAAGTTATGTGGCGCCAATATTATCACACCAAAGAGTAGGTAGAGAAGATAATGGAACCTGCATCTCACAAAGAAGACTGCAAAGCCACTGAAGTTTGGCAGCAGTGTTAGAAAGGGTCTTATGCTCAGCATCAGTGCTACTCTTTGAGACGGTCAAGTGTTGTTTACGACGCCAACTAATGAGATTATCACCAAGGAAGACACAATAAGCCCCAACAGAATAACGATTATCACTATCAGCAGCCCAATCAGAATCAGAATAAGCTCGAAGCAAAATAGGCAACCGGCGGGATAAGAAGAGACCATCGGAGATAGTGTGCTTAAAATACCAAAGAATACGTTTAACTGCAACCTAGTGAGCTTTGGTAGGCGAATGCATATACTTACTAACTTTGTGGACCGTAATCGCAATATCTTGCCGAGTGAAATTGAGATACTGGAGACAACCAACAATAGTACTGTAAAGTGAAGGATCGGCGCAGGGAGGGCCATCGTCCAAGGTGAGACGGGTGGAGGCCGACATAGGTGTCTGACAAGGCTTTACCTTGTCTAGAGAGGCATGCTGTAGAAGCTTAAAGATATACTTGCGCTGAGTGAGAAGTAGCCAATCGGAGGTAGGAAGCACATCAATGCCAAGGAAATAGGATAGAGAACCAAGGTCCTTAACCGGAAAGTGCCGACCAAGATATGAGATAACCTGCTCAACAAAAGAAGATGATGAGCCAATAATAACAATACCATCCATATAAATCAGAATATAGACACGAGCACCATCACGAGAATAAATATATAAGGAGGTGTCAACTTTAGAACCGACAAACCCAAACTGTGTCAACACATCAATAAATCGAGAAAACCAAGCAAGTGGGGCCTGACGGAGGCCATAAAGACTGCGACGGAGATGGCATACATAATCAGGATAATCGGGATGAACAAACCCCTGCGGCTGCTGCATATAGACGGGCTTAGATAAATGCCAATGTAAGAAAGCATTCTGAATATCCACCTGTCGAAGAGACCAACCCTACGAAACATCAAGAGACAAAAGAAGACGAATAGTGACCGGTTTAACAACCGGGCTGAAAGTGTCAGTGAAATCAACTCCTTCGGCTTGATGAAAATATTTGGCCCCAAGGTGTGCCTTGTGACGCTCAAAATGACCACCTGCATGACGTTTAGTGTGATAAACCCATTTGTTTCCCACAATGTTCATACAAGGATGCGGAGGAACAAGATCTCAGGTCTGGTTGTGCAACAACGCATCGATTTCCTCTCTCATAGCATTACGCCAATTCAGGTGTTTGGAGGCTTTGGTATAGGAAGTCAGATCTAGGGAGTCGGTAGAAGCAACAAGGACTTAGGAGCGGGCAGCAGATAAAGTCTGGACGAGAGATAGGTTTGAGGGAGTTGGTTTTGGTGTGAGTGACCATGGTATAAGTATGAGCAGGTGGGAAAGGAGATGAGGCTGGAGAGGCCGAGGCCGAAGTGGACCATGTGGATGTGGGTGGGGAAGGCACGGGAGCGGGAGCCGGAGGGGGTGAGGCCGGATTAGAGGGAGCCGGCATGGTTGGTGGATTTTGTGAAGGGGCTGGCAGGAAGACAAGAAGTGGGACAGTGATATTATCAAGAGTGGTTTTCGAGGGAGAAGGTGTATAGGGAAAGACAAATTCATCAAAAACTACATGGTGAGCAATATAGATACGGCCAGAGGCAAGGTCCAGGCATTTATAACCATGGTGGGAAGGACTATACCCAAGAAAGATGCAAGTTTTGGAGTGAAAATTAGTTTTGTGATGGTTATAGGGACGGAGATAGGGCCAGCACACACAACCAAAGACACGAAAGAAGGTATTGTCAGGGGACCGATGATGGACCAATTCAAAGGAAGACTTATCATTGAGGACTTTGGTGGGAAGGCAGTTGATAATATAAGTGGCGTTGATGAATGCATCCTCCCAATAGGGAAGCGGAAGGTTAGATTGGGCAAGGAGGTAGAGGCCAACTTCAAATATTTGACGGTGATGGCGCTCAATGGCACCAACTTGTTCATGTGTGTGGGGACAGAAAAGACAATGCTAGATGCCAAGAGAGGTCAGGAGAGTGGAAACGCGACGATACTCACCACCCCAGTCAGTTTGGATGGATTTTAGCTTGGTATTGAACTGACGTTCAATCATAGCAAGAAAGTCAGGAAAGATGGTTTCGACATCAGATTTATTCTTCTGAGGATAAAGCCATAGGTATTTAGTGAAGTCATCGAGGAAACTGACATAGTAACAGGAACCGTAAATAGAGGGTTCAGAAGAGGGGCCCCAAACATCGGAGTAAATACGATGCAAGGGTGCAATAGAGGTAAAGTCAGAGGTATATAGCGGGAAACGATGACTCATAGCTAATTGACACGGGGCACACATAGTATGAGGTGTTTTAGGAGGAGTAAAAGTAGGAAGACTTTTTAAAGCCTGGCGGAGCACGTAGTAAGAGCAGTTCCCAAGACGCTGATGCCATATGGATGATGAGTTGAGGGAGGAGGCGAGAGCTTGAGCAGGAGTAGAGGGTCGGTGGAGCGGTGTGGAAAAGTAATAGAGTCCATCATTTACAAATCCCTTAGGATGGACGTGACCTGAGTAATCTTTCACTAGAAAGTAACACCCATGAAATTCAAAATTCACGAAATTTTCAGAGGCAAAATTTTGCACATATAAGAGATTTTGGGTAATGGAGGGAGTAACAAGAATACTAGATAAGTAAAATGACTGGGAGGGGAAATAACATAAGCAGAGCCTTAATGAGTAATAGGTAAACCTGTACCGTTGCCTACATCCACTTTGTCGGATCCAACATATAATGCAAAAGATAGTGTGAGATTGTGAGTGTCATGAGTGATATGGTGAGTGGCTCCGGTATCCGCAATCCAATTAGAGCCGGTACGTGTGTAATTCGCATATACTTCGGGCGGCAGGGGTGGAGGAGCATGTGGGACCAGTGGATTGGGGTATGTATAATGGATAGGACATAAAGTAGCCGTATGGCCTTGTGTGAGAAAAATTTGGCATGCGGAGAGAGGACGGCGGTGAAAATGGTCGGAAGCTCGCTCACAGCCTGAAGTATGGTGAAAATTGTGGCCATTGTTTGGGGAATCAGAGGCAGACAGTGCAGCTGGATGGGGTGACATGTTGATGACATGTTGATCATGGGAAGTACTCGTGATATAATCATGAATACTAAGAAGATAAGGAATTTTGATATGAAGGATATGGGAGTTGCAGATGTAATTTTAGGGATTAAAATCTCTAGAATGTTTGATGGGTTTGTGTTGTCACAGTCTCATTCTATTGAGTCTGTTCTAAAAAGATTTAATGTCTTTCATGAAAGTCCTGTAAAAACTCTAATTGACTTAAGTTTGCACTTATTCAAGAACAACGGTGAACATGTGACTCAACTGAAATATTCACAAATCATAGGTTGTCTGATATACATAACCAATTGTACTAGACCAGATGTAGCATGTGTTGTGAATAAGCTAAGCATGTTTACAAGTAATCCAAGTGAGGATCATTGGAAAGCTCTAAATAGGGTACTAAGGTACTTAAATTTACAATGAATCTGGGATTATGTTATACAAGATATCCAGCAGTATTAGAAGGATACTGTGATGCAAATTGGATATCTGACTCCAAAGATTCGAAAGCCACAAGTGGATATGTATTCACTATTGGTGGTGTTGTGGTGTCATGGAAATCCACAAAGCAAACATGAATAGCTCGTTCCACAATGGAAGCTGAGTTTATTGCTTTAGACAAGGCAGGAGAAGAAGCAGAATGGCTTCGTAATTTCCTAGAGGATATTCAATGCTAGACTAAACCTATTGCTCAAATAAGCATACATAGTGATAGTCAGTCGGCTATAAGTCGAGCACAAAATAGTATGTATAATGGTAAGTCTCGACATATACGTCGTAGCCACAATACTATTGAACAATTGATCTCTAATGGTGTGATTTCCATCGATTTTGTTAGATCGAAGGAGAATCTTGCGGATCCACTTACCAAAGGCTTACCTAGAGATCAAATGTCAAAATTGACACTCGGAATTGGACTTAAGCCTATTACGACAGAAACTTTGTAATGATAACCCAACCATGTTGACTGGAGATCCCAAGATCATGGTTCAAAGGGACAACTAAGTTACGAAGGTTCAATGAACACTTACCCATTCTGTGAATAAAAGTGTTATCTGTCAGTGGTGTATAAAATTTAAGTGAAAACTTTTAATGATTCCTATAACTTGGTGAATTCAAGTGGGGTATGGCAGAATACTCTTGATAGGAGATAACCTATATAAGTGTGAAGTGGGGCCGTTTCTGTGAGAATTCAGAGGCTAGAATTCTCTAACGAACTTTCTGAAACCAGGGTAATTCATGGCCAAAATGAACACAACCATGTAAACCAAATACGGTGTTAAAGGAAATATTGTGTGAGTGCTATTGTCTGGTTTTACAATAAAGGCTTAATAGTTCAAGGCATAGTTCACTGAATAGCCGAGTAGATCCAATAGTATTTCACTAAGGCAGGTTCAAAGCCATAAGCTACCTCTCCTGATGCAATATTTTTCTGTCAAAAATCTCTTCAGGATCTGCATTTGCATTAATTTCCATTAATGTGGGGGATTGTTGGAGAAAAATAGAGGGAAAAGGAAAATGTTTTAAAAATTTGAAATTGATTTTCTAATCATTTTTCGACCACTTTATGAGCTATTTTCGATTAGACTCTTGTATAGTTTATCAAGAGTTTATGATGACTTTGAAATCTGGTGACGTAGATGAAGACAGGTTTTTGAATCATTCAATTCGGATATCGGGTGAATTAGAAATTAAGGCTTGAAGTTGGTTAGTTGAAAAAGTTGAAGTGTTGAAACTTGGAAGTTGAAGAGTTCAACTTCCTTAATCCCACACTGGGAATTGTGCTAAAATTTTCTAAATATTTAAGTGGGAGGAGTTTAGTCAATGGTGTCAGCTCCAAGGAAAAGGAGAGAGTTTAGAATGGTTTTAGTTAGATGATGTTCTGCTAAAATTGCCACATGCGCGCGCGCGCCGCCGCTTGCCCGCCCGGGCCCGTGCCCGAGCCCGTTGAAAGCTTGGGCTTGAGGAATTGGGCCTGAGGCAATACTAATTTTTTGGACAAAGTTACATTGGACTTGTCAAATAATTATTCAACATTCTGATGATGAGTAGTTCGAGCTGAGTTAGAACTAACTCGATGCGATTCGAAAGTCTCTTCATCTGCAACTGATACACATTATTGTGCTAAGTTAGTGGAGTCTACTTTATTGCTTCAACTGATAGGAGTTAAAGCTGCTAGTGGAGAGTTCATTCAACTGATAGAGTAAAGGGCATGCTTCTGAACTATGGTTCCTTCAATACTTCAAGGCTTTTCCTCCCTATATAAAGATCCTCAGCTACAATGGAAATACACAAAAGAAATACAACACAAATATCATTCTTTCTGCATAACAAATAGTTGAAGAGGTTTTTCTGAAGCACTATCAGAGTTCGACGTTGTTCAGGAGTTGAATTACCTCCCTCTTGAACAGGTAAACTGAATAATCCTGGGAGACAATTGCATAATCTATGGGTACAAGCCGTAGCAAATTTGTCTTAAGGACATAGTTCATCTCGCCTCAGTCCTTATATCCTTTTCTGTTTTGTTGTTCTTTTCATTTTCACTATTGTAATTGTAATATCCTTTGATATTAATAAACAAATTGTTCTTCTTCTTTCTACTTGTTTATTTTATTTTGCATACAATACTACGGGGTTAACACAGGGGTGGACCCACGTGCCCCAGGGGGGGCACGTGACCCCACTGAAAAAAAAAATTTAGTATTAAAATTATGTAGTTTTGTTGTTAAAAAGTGTCATTTTATCGATAAAAATTCATGTTTTAGACCCCGGTGACCCCACTGGAATTTTTTTTGGATAGAAGATGTAGTTTTAGACTCCGGTGACCCCACTGGAGTTTATTCCTGGATCTGCCAGTGGGTTAACATGGTCAGTAACCACTATTTCGCCAAAGCAACAGGCCGCCAAAATTTCCAGAATAGCGAACACTGACTTGGGTTGTAAATTGTGATCAAACTAGAACGAATTTGTGATTGGGCCCAACTGAAAGACTGTAGATCAAAGTGTTGTCTACAACATTTTCAAAGATCAAGTCAATTGACTGGTACAACTTAATCAAACAGATTGATAAGAAGATGTACCGTATTAGATCTTCTAAACAGAAACCCTGTTACGAAATTTTAGATCAATGCTGTTATGACGGATGGAGATAACTTCAGATACAAGAAATAGAAACATATGCAATCAAACGTAAATAATCAAAGGAGATAATAGAAAACAAGAAGAAAACAGATTTAACATGGAAAACCCCTCTCAAAGTGAGAGAGATAAAAAAACCACGGGCAGAAAAGAGATCTTTATTATTATGCACTGAGTTATAGATATCTCACAGACAATGCAACAATAACTGTATTTATAGGCACACATCCCTAAACCCTAGCCGCCAGGGAATACTTGTCTGATACGCCATAAATACCCCTACATGTGTCCTCCTTTTAATGACATTGTATAGCTGTCACATAACAGAAATAGCAGACGTGGGACCCTGCTGTATTCCAGTACTCAGCAGACTTCACTCTGCTGACAGAAGCTTCAGTAGACTCCACCCTATTGATGCACAGAATTGAATACACTTCTCATTCGTCCATCCATCACGGTGAGTCCTCGATTGGTTCCACCAGATGTAGAGTTTAAGTCACTTTACTGACAAATCTCCACCTTGACTTCAACACTCATCAGAGTCAAACTGATTGCATAACCAGTTGTACTTGTACCAGATGCATTCGTCAATGCCAGATGTACTTGTACCGAACTATCTCCACGGCATCCACTCCACTGATCTGCCCTCAGTAGAGTTTCCAGAAACAGATTACAAGCTTTGAATATTCAGTAAGTCCAGGCAAATCTCAAACTTACTCTGCTGAACTGGTTTAGTGAACATATCAGCAGGATTCTCCTTCGTGCCAATCTTCTTCACCACAACCCTCTTTTCATTCCACAAGAAATGATATCTGACATCAATATGCTTGGTTCTCTCATGATGAAACGGATCCTTGGCTAAACATATTGCACTTAGACTGTCACAATATATCTCAGCCTGATCCTGATGCAACCCCAAACCACTGACTAGCCACTTCAACTAGATACCCCTCCTTATTCGCTTGAAGAAGAGCCATGTATTCGCTTGAGAGTTGATAAGGCTCATCGTAGCTTTGAAGAGTAGCTTTCCAGCTGACCACTGCATTTCCCAATGTAAATACATAGCCAGTCATTGATTTTCTACTGTCAATATTACCTACATAATCAGCATCACAGTAGCCTGTGACCAGACCAGTATCACCTCCATAAATGAGACCAACATCAGCTATACCTCTCAGGTACCTGAATATCCTTTTAACAGCTTTCCAGTGTTCTTTTCCATGTTGAGACATGAACCTGCTGACAACACTGACTGCCTGAGCCAAATCAGGCCTAGTGCATACCATGGCATACATCAGACTGCCAACTACACTAGCATAGGGAAATTTTGACATATACTCCTTCTCTTCAGTTGACTGTGAAGAATAAACAGACAAATGAACATTTGATGCCATAGGAGTATCTATTGGTTTTGCAGCAAACATCCCAAACTTGGCCAATATCTTCTGCACATAAATCTGCTGAGACAAAAAAAGTTTCTTCTGACTTCTATCTCTCCAAATCTCCATCCCCAAGATTTTCTTAGCTGCACCCGAATCCTTCATTTCAAATTTAGAACTGAGAAGGTTCTTCAGATTTTGAATATCAGACTTCCTTGCAGCAGCTATCAACATGTCATCCACATACAGGACAAGATAGATATGTGATCCATCTTTCAGCAGACTGTAGTATACACAACAGTCATAAGGACTTCTGCTGTAACCCTGATGAAGCATAAAACTTTCAAACCTTATATACCACTGCTGTGCCACCATTGCTAGTAACACCCTGATTGAAGTGTGTCTGACCACTGGTGAAAATATTTCATCAAAGTCAACCCCTTCCTTTTGACTGAATCCTCTTGCAACCAAACGTGCCTTATACTTGACCTCTTCTGCCTTAGTTATTCCTTCCTTTTTCTTGAAAATCCATTGAAAAGTCACAACTCTCTTGTCAGTAGGCTGTTTGACCAATTCCCAAGTCTGATTCTTTAACAATAAGTCAATGACTCTATTTCATCTCCTATGGTAGCATGCCACTGAGATGCTTCTGTACATGTCACTGCTTAGATTCAACAATCTCTACCTCTTCTGCAACTTGGAGTGCATATCCAGCCAAATTATCATACCCATATCTCCTTGGAGGTATCCCAACATTAGATCTTCTAGGCCTGCTGGCAGCTAGACTCTACTGATTAATGTTTGTATGACGTCCTACTGAGGTCTCAGTTGGCTGGCTTGGATCAGATTCTGGTTCATTAGCCAGATGAGTATAATGTTGATTTGGATCCATTGATTGTTGCATATCAGTAGAATCCACCTGAAGCTCCACTTGTTTCTCAACAATATCAGATTCAGCACTGGTTTCAGATTCAGTAGACCTCCCCACTGATGAGTTGAGCATAGAATTTTCATCAAATACCACGTCCCTACTAAGGATTACTCTGGACTCCGCTGATGACCAAATTCTATATCCCTTCACTCCATCACCATACCCCACAAACACTCCCTTCTTGGCCCTTGGCTCCAACTTCCCTTCACTAACATGATAGTAAGCTGTACTTCCAAAAGCCCTTAGAACCGAGTAGTCAGCAGGCTTGCCTGACCACATCTCAAATGGTGTCTTGAGATTGATCCCTATGTGAGGACTCCTATTGATTAAGTAGCAAGCTGTTTTTACAGCCTCTGTCCAAAATCCCCTTGATAAACCAGCTTGAGAAAGCATACATCTTTCCCTCTCCAATAGAGTTTGATTCATCCTTTCAGCTACACCATTCTGCTGAGGTGTATTCCTTACAGTATGATGTCTGGCAATACCCTCAGCTGCACAAAATGAATCAAAATCATTCCAGTAGAATTCCAGACCATTATTTGCACGAAGCTTCTTGATTTTCTTGCCAAATTGATTCTCCACTAGGGCCTTCCACTGCTTGAAGTTACTGAATGCATCACTTTTGTTCTTCATCATCACCACTCAAGTCATCCTTGAATAGTCATCTATGAATGACACAAAATATCTGTGACCACCCAATGACTCAACTTTTGATGGACCCCAGCAGTCTGAATGGATATAATCAAGTGATGCCTTTGTGTTGTGCAACCCTGCTGAGAACTTACTTCTATGCAATTTCCCAAAAACACAATGTTCACAAAAGTCCAAATTCTTGACCTTATATCCCCCAAGAAAACTTGCTGAAGAAAGAATTTGCATACCCCTTTCACTCATGTGACCTAGTCTCATGTGCCCACAGTGAGTCTCATCGAGGACTCGGTGAAGCTGCTAAGGATGCAACAAAGAAGAGTGCAGATCTGATAGATCCTTGTAATATATACAAGGTTCCCCTCTTTATTCCTTTGAGGACTACAACTGAATCTTTGAAGACATTCAGCTGTCCACCTTCACCCTTGAAATTGAACCCCTTGCTGTCCAATAGACTGAGAGATACCAAATTCTTGGTCATCTGTGGAACATGTCTTACATCTTTCAGTATACAGAATTTACCATCCTCTGTCCTTAACTTTTCTGAGCCAATTCCCACAACTTTGCAAACCTTGCTGTTGGCCATATAGATTTGACCACCATCCATCTGCTCATAAGTAGAGAACCACTCCCTGTTTGGACAAATATGGTAGGATGCTCTAGAATCAAGTATCCACACATCATTATGGTGTGTAGAATCCCCTGCAACTAGAACCAGATCCTCATCAGATTGCTCGGTAGCCAAAGCTACTGTGCCAGAATTGCCTTCCTGCCGTTTCTTCTTCCTTGGACAATTGGACTTCCAATGTTTCTGCTCCTTACAATAAATACAGACATCAGTAGACTTAGGACCTTTGGACCCTGACTTCTTTTTCTTCTTCTGTCCATGCCCTTTTCCACTATTACTGCTAGCTACTAGCCCAGCAGCCTGACTATCTGTCCCAGCAGCCTTGTGTCTCAGCTCCCTGGCATGTAAGGCAGACCTTACATCCTCTAAAGCTACTGTATCCTTCCCAACTAAGAAAGACTGCACAAAGTTTCATATGATGCCGGTAATGACACCAACGGGATTATGGCTGCATCTTCATCTTCAATTTTAACATCAATATTCCTTAAATCAAGTAATATTGTGTTCAGCTAGTCAACATGGTCCCTTAGTGGACCCCCTTCATGCATCTTCAAACTGAACAACCTCTGTTTCAACAACAACTTGTTGGTCTGTGACTTGGTCATATACAGGCTTTCAAGCTTCTTCCACAACTTGGCTGTGGTGTCTTCCTCAGCAACCTTAGTGATAACATCATCAGATAAGCACAACATGATGGTTGAATGTGCTTTCTCTCCCAGAATGGCGAAATCTGCTGCACCTGTATTTGGTTTGTTAGATAAAGGACTCCACAAACCCTGTTGTTTCAACAGTGCATGCATCTTGATTTGCCACAGACCAAAACTGTTCCTTCTTGTAAATTTATCGATTTTCACGTTTACTGCTGACATCTTTTCTTTCTAAAGATCACAAATTTATCACAGATCCTAGCACCTTGCTGAAGGTCTTGGTGAAGATGAAGTTGATCATACAGATTGTTTTCTCCAGAACCTTGCTCTGATACCACTTGTTATGACGGATGGAGATAACTTCAGATACAAGAAATAGAAACAGATGCAATCAAACGTAAATAATCAAAGGAGATAACATAAAACAAGAAGAACACAGATTTAACATGGAAAACCACTCGCAAAGTAAGAGAGATAAAAAAACCACGGGCAGAAAAGAGATCTTTATTATTATGCACTGAGTCACACATAGACAATGCAACAATAACTGTATTTATAGGCACACATCCCTAAACCCTTGCCGTCAGGGAATACTTGTCTGATACGCCATAAATACCCCTACACGTGTCCTCCTTTTAATGACACTGTATAGCTGTCACATAACAGAAATAGCAGATGTGGGACCCTGCTGTATTCCAGTACTCAGCAGACTTCACTCTGCTGACAGAAGCTTTAGTAGACTCCACCCTACTGATGCACAAAATTGAATACACTTCTCAGCTGTCCATCACACAGCTGAGTCCTTAGATTGATTCCACCAGATGTAGAGTTTACGTCACTTTACTGACAAATACATTTTGAAAATAAAGAAGATGTAAAGAGAGAAATTATAGGTAAGATGATTTTTCTACGTGGTGTAAACTTTCGAAATTCGGAGTAAGGAAAGTGATTATAAACTGAAAACAAGTATGTGAACGAATCCATTCCCACGTGTTTCATGAAGCAATGCTACGAAAAGATGAAGGAAACCATATGTTAAAGTTGAGGAAACCTCTAACAAAGAAAATTCTTGACTGATGGATCATACGGTAATTAAGAAGCCATAAATGGTACAAGTGCAAGTCATTGTAAGCAAGATCAAGTCATTTTTTAGGAACGATGAATCAAACAAGAAGCAAAAACATAAAGGAGAATCTTTACGGTTTGAGGAAAACCAAGGGATCCCATTAATGAGTCTAAATGAAACCTAATTTAAGAAGGACGCAACTTAAGACGTAACCTTAAAACTTCTACCTTAAAATTTCGCTTAAGACGATTTACGCTTAGCCGTAATGTCACCCTACCAAAACATTCCTCACTAAAGCACTAACTAATTAAGTGGTCAACACTTATTGTAATACTCCGAAAATTCAAGAAGGGTAAAAATGTAAAAGGAAAATTAATTATTTATTTTCCTATTTTACATCAACCTAAAAAGCTAATAATTAATAAGGAATTAATTATTTTTAATTAACGGATTTAATTATGGTTATAAATGGAAAATAACCCCTATTTTCTCATTATTCTTTCACGGCAATCTTTCCTGCGAATTAAGAAGAGGAGCGACGACATTGATGCAAGAAAAAGGAGAAACGTAATCTTCAATCATGTGTTTGATCGGTCGATTTTTGGCGCAGACGATAGTAGAAGAAATTGATCACCGCGAGAAGACGGTCGTTTCCATACTAATCGTTTTCTAATCGGTAATTTTTCCCCTTATAGCCATAAATCTTTAATTCTTTTGTTTTTGCAGAAAACCTGAGTTTTGATGAATTAGAGAATTGCCTAATCGTAGTAGAATATTTAATTATCGTAGGTTGTTCGTAGAAGTGGTTGGAATCGAAGAATCAAGTCTTTTGCTTTCGTTTTCACATTCGAAATCGCTTTTGGATTGCTAAGGTAAGGGGGTGTTCTTAATCGGTGCAATTACGGTTGTGTTGTTGATTTTAATTACGCGTTTTGTTGAGTAGTATATCGTAAATGCTATTGCCATTGATTAAATTTCCAGTTTAATCGAATATGTGTACCATATACAAATTTGCTACGGAGCCCTCAGCCGACCAATGGCACTTTGTATGTATATATATTTATTTACGGTTTAGTGCAGGGATGTCTATTTCTATTTTATTTTCTAAAAAAGAAACAAGTTGCTGTGCTTGTGGTTATATCTGTTCTATTGCTACTTATTATTTAAAAACAGATTGATGTTGTTGGCAATCAGTACTAGTTAGTTCGAAGGTTATAAAAAAGGGGATAAGAAATTTATATAGGTGTGGTATTTCCAAGGAAGCAAAAAGGAAAGAAAGAACAGAGATATATTTATAATACTCCCTCCGCTTTTATATATATGTCATGAGAGAGAAAATTACACAAATTAATTAAGAAAATAATTAATATGTGTATTGGAAATGTATATTTTTTATTGGAGATGTAAATGTTTTGTTGGTAAAGGAGTTTTTGTATTGGAATTGTGTTTTTTATTGGAGATGTAAATATTTTATTGGTAAAGGAGGAAAAATAATAAATCTTTGCATTGGAAATGTAAAATGATGAGATAAATAAAAAATGACAAAAGCGAAATGTGATGAGATAAAAAAAAACGGAGGGAGTATGTTGTTGCCGTATGTTGCTATATTAAATTTTATACTGTTGTGTGTATTACATGATACAACATGGCTTGTATGTTCCGTGGAACATTAAATGTTAATTGACAAAGTCTAACTTCCGACTTCATGTGCCTTAGCATCAATCGCCACAACTGAGACCCTCTGCAGGGAGAAGGTGGTAGCCCAGAAGGCGGTTGTTTAGACCTTGCGGGGTCATTGATTTAGTAGTCATTGACGCATTTTACAACGTGCTAGGTAGTTAATCTAGCTTGTCTAGGACTAGATGTCCTTAGGAAGCCTCTTTAAATGGAATGAACTTAGGTGGTTAGATTAACTACGTAATAAACATATGTGATGAGTCTAAAAGCTAAAACGTTGTACTTCTTGGTGAGGCACATTTATGATTCGCAGCATGGAATCATTTCTCATACGTAACGGACAATATTCGGGTTTTGGGAAATGTTCCACACGGAACCATCCGTGCCTATATGAAGTCTTTGAATATGTCCCGGTGCATACCCATCATTCGGGCATTGTGTCCTTGAATTACAATGTAACATAGATAATTGCTCGTGATGCTGCTAGCAGACCTAGCAGAGGGGAGTGTATTTTAATGCAACCTATGTGGTAGAGATTGTAGAATTTATTTGTTATGTATGATATGTTATATGTTGTGTGTAACCGTTTCTTCTACCCCTTACTAAGTACGTAAGTACTTACCCCTCATTTCTTTATTGTCCCCACCCCGAGAAGGTGGTTGTCAGGATGATGATGAGTACGGTTATGATGACGGAGCCGACGTTTGAGCTCAATTGATTATGATGTTATGAACTTTTATTTTATGCGATTTTATTATTCAGTTTTTGAGAGATAGGCTTTCGTATCTTTTCAGTTTTAAATTTGGATGTAATAAGTTAAACAACATTTATTTCGTTGTTTTGTCGTTTCAGTTTTCTTAGACGTAGATTTTGGGACTGGTGATCCGTTGATTGTCGTTTGACAATCTTTTCCGAGTTATCTTTAGTTTTAATTTATTCCGCTTTTACTCTGATTGATTGTTACGAGGCATATGTATATGTTACTTTTGACGATTTAAAAAATTAATATATGCATGCCGGGCGTTCTTTCCGGAAAAAGACTCGGTATCCGGGACGGGGCGTCACACTTATAAGGGTCAGTACTTAAGAAATTTCAATCCTAAACAGCGGTTTTACTTTGCTCTAATACCAAGTGTGACGTCCCGTTCTCGAGTACCGAGTTCTTTATCCAGAAAAACGTCCGGCACGCATATAATTAAAATTTAATCTAATTATATACGTAAATATGAAATCAACCTCAGAGTTAAAACAGAATCAAAAGAGAGAATCGGGAAACTAAAAGGTCACCACAAGCGATCGAAAATCACACTAGTTGCATCAGGAACAACATCCCAAAACTATTTCATAATGATCAAAACTCCAATCACCTGTTACAACTATTGTATTTACAACCAGGAACCACGTACGTACTACTATTACAATTCATTTCAAACGATAAGAAGATTCTATACCAGTATTACAATGGATCAAATGAAAGAGGAGTCTCTACAACAACAATTTCGGGAATTACTCCTTAGCGATCTCGAACTCAACCTACAACACACTACTTTCTCGAGGTAGGGAAACAAACCTATCATATTCCCAAAATTGAAACGTACAAATTTACTTGCATGACAATATCAGTACAATCATAGCAGTCCACTTTTAGGGCATTTCCTTTTTTTTAATCCTTATCGTCTCGTTTGAATTGTTGGGTTCACCACGATCTACTTATTAGAAAAAAAACAACGCGCGCCGATGGTGAAGCCTTCTTTATTCATAAAGGTATTCAGAGAGCTAATAACGAGGCAGGCAGGATGGTATTAGCGAGATTTCAAAGGTTGGCCAATTAATTTGGTGGTGGTCCGAAGTCGTAGTTGCATGACCAAAAAGCTAGAGAAAAAGAACAAACACAAAGATGTGATAAAAAGAAAAGTAAAGAAGAAAAAAATTAGGGGAAGAAGATGACCGTGTCAATGGCCCTGAAATTCTAGTAGGAAATATTTATATTGAATGTTAGTGGTAGATGTTTGTCATGTGTGTAAAGACAAGAAACACAAATATATATATATATATATATATATATGTCACACACATTCTACGATTCAATGCAATGCAACAAGAAGCAGAGGCGGACTCATGTGTATTTGGGTCGTGGTCAGCGTTCTCTTTGAGATCTAAAAAATTATGTAATTTTGTTGGTAAATTAAAAAAAAAAAAAAAAACTACTAATATCTCTACTCGATCTTCGAATTTATTACCACTGAGAAATTTTAATGAGTCTGCCAGTGATTAGAAGTTATACATTACAATTTCATTCTTATTCATTTCTAGTTTGTTTTTCAGATATACATACTTCTACTATCTGAAATAAAAATAATGTACATCTAGATACGAACACGTAGTAAGTCTTACACATTTAAATACATAATGAGAGAGGTTTGAGTTTGTTTTTCTGGTGTTCGATTTTTATAGTTAGTTTTAGATGGTTTAAGGTAAAAACAAAGGTTAAAAAGAAAAAGAAAAACGAAGAATGAAGTAAAAACATAATTAAAAAAAAGGGTAAAATTAGAAAAATAAAAAGAAAAATGCAAATCTAGTTACGAGCATGTTGTAATAAAGCTTTGTCCCTAGTTTTGTACATACTAAGAGAAATTGAAGTTTGTTTTTGGTGTTTAATTTTTATGATTAATGAGATTCAAAAAAAAAAAAAAAATTATGATTAATTTTAGATGATATCATGTAAAAAAAAGTGAACAAAATGCCCCGTCCAGGCTTTGTCTCGTCCATCGGCGGACTTATCTGTGTTCGGTTGTTTGGCTAGTGACTGCTTATTAACTTATGCAAATTTTGCCTTCTGTCAATTTGTGTTTGTTAAACGATTTGGTAATGTCCCGACACACCTTCTAGCTAGATATGGTGTTGTAGCAGGGGGACCAATATATTGGGGTACTCTTCCCCGCCTGATGTAATTTATGCCTTCTTTGTGGATTTGCCTTAATAAAATGTGTTGGTTTTTTTCAAAAAACAAAAAAAAAAAAAAATTGAACAAAAGTTAAAAAGAAAAAAATGTAAATACATAATTAAAAAAAAGGTTAAAAGAAAAAATGAAGGATAAAAAGAAAAAAAAAAAGGGTCAAAAAGAAAACAATTATAAATACAGAATTAAAGAAAGGTAAAACAAAAATTGACGCGAACATGCTTCCTACTCACGCACATGGAAAGCATGATGATAAGAAAACCAACTCCTATACACCACCGAGGCATTTTGACAATCTTTTGAATGTTACAATTATGCAAAAAAAAAAAAAAAAATCAAATTTTTGGTGGGTTTTGAGATCACCCCACCCCTATATAGGTCCGACCCAAGGGTAAGTATCCACATATTTGAGAGAACACTTGGCCACTTGAAGGTCTTTCTACTGTCACACGAGACATTGTGCAGATCATTCGGCCAACTACGATGACGATGTCGGAAATCTTCAGAGTTGTAATTGTGTGTTGAAACGGGTATTTGGACCATTGATTGATGATTCAAGAAGCTTTTTAAGTGGTCTTGCACAACAAACAAGGCTTGAGAGGTCAAGGAACTTTCCTCTAGGGAACACTTAGATGCTGAAATTAGTAGAGGGACATAAAATTTCTATGTAGACAGTGAGCAAAATGTGCATGTCTTAGGTATTGCTAACGTACAATGTAGCGTACCTTCTAAATGATGATGAGAATCATTTATATAGTGTGCCATCGTGGTATGATGAGTTACTGTGCACTAAAGTTGTAGTCAAGGACGCTCACCCCATCTTGAAGTAGTGAAGTGTAAGTTTCAAAGCATGTATGAAATCAACACAGAGTATTTATAACTCATGGCATAAAGTCGGGAATGCTCGCCTAGCAGATGTAATTGTTGTCTGATATTACAACGTGCTATGCCATAATGGATATAAAATACCGATGTGACCTACACCATGTCGGGAATAAGAGACCGTAGACTTACTACGTCATGTTGTCTATAAAGATGTATAAGGGTGACATGCGCAATTCCGGACAACAGACGGCCTACGTCATGCAGATTGACTGATAAAAGAGCGGCATACGCCATGTTGAAGATGAGCCATGATGATAGAGGCCAAATATTGAGCTAAGCCCATATCCGTCCATATGTTGAGGTGTTATTCAATATTTTTGTATGAGGCCCAATAAGTGTCATGTGTAGGGTTACCGATCTCATATATGTCAAATACATCCAGACCTAAGTTAGGATATTCATCATGAGTTAGGTCTGTTCATATGAGACGTGGCATGATCTGAGAGGCTGAAGTTCAACGTATTGATTTTGAACTTGCATGATGACTCTTTTTAGTATAAATGCAATGTTGATAGCCTTTGGGATCTGTGTTATTCTAGAAACTTTTTTCTTGCTAAATCAATGAATTTTTAAATCTTCTTAGTTCTTGTTTATTTTCGTGCATCAAGTAGCTTGATAAATATTATTTCGACTAAGGCATATGTTTGACATTTATAGATGTTGGTCCCAAGGTAAGGCTAAACAAGTTCAGAGGGGGTGAATGAACTTGTTGGTAACCATTTCTTGACCTAGACAAATCAAAGTCTGGTGCAGCGGAATAATAAGCCTTTTCATATAGTTTCTAAAGTTATGCGCATAGATCAGTACTGAATCTAAAAGTAGTAAGTGAATACAGAAAGTAAATTGCAGTAAGTAAAATGTGTAAGGTAAAAGGAGCCAGATATGTTATCGATGTTCAGGGTGGTATAATCCCTTAGCCACTACTTCTCTTGTGATGTTGGTGGAATTCACTATCGTTCTCAGTACACCGTTATAATAGTGGCTTTTGTCCTTGACAACTCTCTCTAGTTGCTTTAAAATTTGAGCAATCAAACCCTATGATTTGCTCCACTATTTCTTTTAAGGTGAAATGGCTTCTTCAACAGCTCCACCACAATCAGCTTCTGACAGATGCTCTGCTTCAGCTGTACACAGTCCTTCAAAGCAAATTGCTTATTTACTGCTTCACAGTCTTTCAAAGCGTGCGGCTTCTTCACTGCTTAGCCTCCTTGATGAATGAATCAAATATGAGTGATTGTTTGTATCTACAGGTTGATTCACAGGAGTTGTTGAGCAGCTTCGAATATATATTTGTAGCTCTTCTATGGTGCTCAACTGAGATCAAAAGTAGCTTTCTTGATTTCTCGTTTTAGATCTTGAGAATAGCTAGCTCTTTATTTGATGGATATTGTTGTGAAGCTCATGGAGATTACCTTAAGATAGGAGGAGTGAGCTAAGTATTCCAAAGACGTATTCTCCAAAAAAATTCTCACTTGCTTCATAAAAGTTCTTCATCTTCTCTAGCATGCCAAGTCCTCTATTTATAGTGTAGGCAATCTTCAGTGTCATTGTCTCTGATCATGTCTAAAATGTGCTTTATCAAGTCCCTGTCTTCAAGTCTGACTTGTTCTTGGAAGTTCCTTCGAATATTTGAACGTTGTATATCATGATGAATTTTGTCATTTCCGATATTTAAACTTTGGGTTAACCGTGGATATGACATTGATTGAAATCTGAACGTTGATTTACTGAGGGATAAATTGCTATCAAATTTTGATTGGTTTGCTGTCCCAAAATTCAAATTTTCTGACTATAATATCTTCTGACATCCTGGCCACATTAAATGTGTATTTGCCGCATTAATTTACCTTTTATCTTTATCTCATTTTTCTTTGATGTAGATGTTCACTCGTCTTGTCTTGAACTTTTATACTTATCTGCTTCTATCATTGGATCTGAATCCTTTAAGTATGAGTCCTTTAAATGTGAATATTCAAATCTGATTCATATTTTTTGATCTAAAACTTTTATTTCTCTGATCCTTCTTATATTTGAGATCAAAATACATCATATTTCCATTTAGGTTATCACATACAAGTATCATAAAGTTACATCGAGCCATAACATACTAACTTGAAGATAACTTTATGACCTCGACTTTTCTTTAATACGGAGTTTGATACCTCAGTCTTCAATCTTCAATACCGAGTCTGATACCTCAGCCTTCAAATCCTATGAGTCAGTCTAGAGTTGGATTTTTCTTGGTAAACATTATCTCCAGACTTGACTATCTAAGGTTATTAGACATTCTATTACAGGGCTTAGTCTGATTAACCTATACAATACCAGACTTCCAAATAAATCCCATACAATATACACTAGTTCAGTAGTTCCTATCAGGCTTCTATAACAGCTAGTTTGGTAATCATCAAAACTAAGAATTCCTGACAACAAATGTTAATACTATTCTAGACATGTAATGCCAATAGTAATCTTTAACTGTATTTTAGTCTTAAATTTAGTTGTGACTTCTTGAACCTTTTGTGCACGTATAGTTTTGATATTTTGTTACCATGCCTTTTAGTTCGCAATCATGCAAGCATTTTGTATAAGAATATAGAACTTCAGGTGTATATCTTTCGAGGGAAAATAAATCTGTGCATTGAGTTGAAATTATGGATAAAGGTCACAAGCGTTTCCTTGTCTCAACCATAGACAAATGGCATTACCCGTACATAATTTCTATAGTTTCCCTCTTTTGACCTTGTTAGGATGGTGAGACCGCCCCTAAAATTAGCCGTTTTTATAAACCCGTTATTCAGACCTTTAGCCAATTTTGGTTTACATTTCTTTGATGTCCCACAAGCATAGTGGTATTGGTGGTGACTATATTATATGATGTTAAGAGTTGGATGATTGCATCATAGGCACAAGGATAAAATGGAAACTACTTAAGCAATGGTGAGGTCACTTGGTTCGACAAAAAAACAAAAGAAGAATAATGTGAGGGGTCAAAGAAATCCTATAACTAAGACAACTACTCTAATGTTCAAGTAACAAGAAGCTTTAGGGCTCCAAAATAGTGCGATGAAGGGGTGTTTTTGACTCCATATGATGTTTGTTGGGGAGGGGAAGCATTAGCAAAAATGCATTGAAATTGGAGATGCATATTCATGAACATTAAAAGTGGAGGTGAAGGCACTTGCTATTCATTTGAATATCCTTTATTTCCCTTCGGTTAGCCAATACCTAAGCCTAAAGTTACAAGATTAAAAATCCTACCGGTTCTATTTTTGACTCTTAATACCCCAATTAGTAGAGATAGATATTACTCCAACGAATATGGTTTTCCCTCCATGATTGCAACTAATATGCTTGGTAACATTTTGGATAGACTATTCACACACACCTTGTACCGCAATTAAATTTGGATTAATTAGTACTTATGGATTCTTAAAGCATGCATTATCTAGTCTATCAATTACACCTTCAGTTTGTTTAAGGTAATTTTCGTCTCAGCCGTTTTTATCGCTCTTTCTTGCACGCGGATGAACATAAATTTCTGCAACCTCCGGATATCCTGAGTGTCATTTCCATTCACAATGATATCATCCACATAAATTGAAAGAATATAGGGATAAAGAGCCAAAAGTCCCCTTTTTGGCATAAAATAAATAAATAGGATACACATATTTTTTTAGTTGCAAAAAGGACAAACATTTTCAGAAGGATAAAACTAACCCTCGCGCGCGTCCTTAGCTACATGATACATGAGTACATTGATCAGTTTGATCTGTTTTGAATCTTTTTTTTTTTTTTTTTTTCAAACATCCGTAACTTTTGATTTATAACTTCGATCATCGAAATTTTTTCACCAAAATTCATATTTTTTTTCTCTTTAATTTAAGCCCAAATACGATACCCTTCCGACGTAAATTTTGAAAGACGAAAAAATATTTGTATTAACCGGAGCGCTTTTTCTTATAAACGACCGTAACTTTTGATTTAGAACACCGATCATCAAAATTGTTTCACCAAAGTTCATTTTTTTTATCTTCATTTTGAGACCGCGTTTGATACCTTTTCGACGTAGTATTTGAATGTCGAATTTAATCGCAAAGATTTACTAACACACATGATCGATGCTCGATGCTCGATATGATGTCGATCGATATCGATGATCGGTATCAATATCAGTATCATTTAAGGCTTAATTCAAGTGACTACTTCAAGGCACACATATCTGGCTCATATAAGGCTCATTTAAGGCTTAATTCAATGGATAAGGAGGGAATATAATATCCTAAAAAAGAAATAGAAGAAAGTAGAATTTATAGATTGACATAAAGAAACTCAAGAGAGTGAAAGGATAGGTGCCAATGAAATGAGTCAATTGAGAGACATAATGTATTTTGATGACTAGAAAGAATTATATCAATATTATAAAATGAACGTGATCTACCACAAGATGTAATCTCAAAACCAATTATTTAACGAAAGTGAGGCGGCTTATTCACCTGACTTGCGGGACATGAAGTGTGTGAAAAGATTTCTTCTAAAAGTCTTCTCCATTAGCAAATGAAGAACAATAGAACATATTAGTTTCTAGAAAGACATTCTATTCAATTTTACTTCACATCACCCATACAACTTAAGCATAATTAATGCAAGCACCCAAATTTTATCTCTTGCAAAGATGATGGATATCAGGAATCGAGAAAAGTTTTCCAAGTTCCAACACAATCAGTGCAAATGATTGCAGGAAAAGAAAGCATTGTTCAAATATAAATAAAAACCATTTAGTTGAAAAAGTTTGCAAGTTTTATGGAAAGGGGAGAAAAGTTTTTATTTGTATGTTGAAATTTTATTCCCTGGTCACAAAACAACCATAGATACTTCCAGATTTTTTTTTATAAATATATAGTCAAAAACACCTTGGCAAAAATAATAAGAGAAACTAGAGAGTAACATGCAAACAAAGAGGAAAAGTAGTAATCGAGAAGAGAAACCTAGACGCAAAGTTCAGTAGTAATGCTATTTTGAGATAATTTGAGATAAACCAGACTTTGTACATTTTTCCCCTTAAAAATGGCAGAAACTAAAGCCCCAAAAAAGAAATGGAACAAAATATGCAACTAGTAAAATAAGGAGACTACTTCAAGGCAGGTAATCATTATCATTTAAGGCTTAATTCAAGTGACTAATTCAAGGCACACATATCTAGCTCATATCTGGTTCATATAAGGCAAATTATCGACATCGATAATCGACATCGATACTAATATCGTTATTGATAATCGACATCGTCATCGATCATCGATTTTCGAATATCAAACATGGCAAACTTGTTCTAAACTTCAGACCCAAAACTTGTTCTAAACTTCAGACCCAAAACTTGTTCTAAACTTCAGGTCACTTATTTACAACCACATTGCTCAACTTTCCAAACTCCAGGCTGAAATGCAAACATGATATATATTTTGAAAACCAGGCACTTAGCCATGCTCATGATGCCACTGAGATTGCTCAGGTTCATGCTAAAAAGGTGGAAATCCTTTCGGCCCGAGGTTTCATTCTTGTGGTTCTCAAATGTGTGATGAATGATTAAAGTGATATAATGCAATGTTCTAATCTTTTCGATCTAAAAATAATGGTACTTGTATCTTCAGTGGTAACATTTTGAAACATTCACAAAAATAGGTACGGGGAAAACAACAACAATGATCTCACGTATGTCTTATTAAAAATGAATAATACAATAATGTACACATATAATGATCCAACAGTGATGTAAGTTCTGCAAACCCAAGTCTAAACCGATGAAAAACGCTCTGCATTTGTATTCTCAATTTAAATTACATTCAAAATAATCACTCTTTTATAAACGAACAATGACAAACTTGCTGCAGCCAGTGTGCAAACCTTGTTGGAAGAAAAAAACAAACTCTTAAACGAACTTGAAGACTCCAGGAAGGAAGAAGAGAAAAGTAAGAAAGAAATGGAATGTTTAGGAACAGCACTCCATGAAGTTTCCACAGAAGCAAGAAAAGCCAAGGAAAAGCTGCTGTCTTTTGAATCAGAGCATGAAAAATATGAATCTCAAATAGAAGACCTGAAGATGGTAGCGGCACCATATCCCCCATTTCCCACCATTTTGGGCCAAAATCAACACTTCTATACGCATAACGGTGGTAGCAGCGGCGGCGAAGGGTGTGGAGTGCCGAAGAAGAAGAGACGATGAGGTGCATGGAAATCCACCTGACATGAAGAGATTGGAAAGGGAAAGGGTAGCTGCACAATTCCTAATGGCCCAGAAAAAGAAGGATCAAAGAGATGGGGTATTTTAGTCCGAACGGATAATTAGTGTCCTTATTGCAACTAATAAATTGACTCAGGATTAATGCTTTATTAAAGGGAAAAATAGGACTTTTACCTAATTTTTCCAAGAATATAAACAGTATTGTTAGGAGAGAGTTCAGTGAAAATGGTGTGATCCCCTTAACTGTAAAAATACCCTAGTTTTTATAGCATTGGTAAACTTTCCAACCCAAGATCAATGAGATTTTTTAATACCATATATGGCCATGTTAAGCTTGCAAATCTTCCAATTTCTCTCCCGAAAAACTAGGAGGAGGTTGAATATGGATATCTTCTTTCAATTCTCTTGCAGGAAGACATTCTTCACATCAAACTGTTGTAGATCCTAGTCAAATATTGCTAAAAGAGGCACTAACCTTCTAAAATATTCATTTTTTGCAACATGAGCAAAAGTGTCAAAATAGTCAATGCCCAAGGTCTGAGTGAAATTTTTTGACAACTAATTTGGACTTGTACCTTTCATTGTTACCATCAGAATTGTACTTGATGGTATACACCTATCTACATGATCGCATTGAAATTAGTACTATAAACTATACATTTATTTACCCCAAATTATTCACATTTATTTACCCCAAATTATTCTCAATTGATAAGTGACAGTTGGATTATTGTATGAAATACATTTCAATTGCATAGTGTCGGTTCCTTGGTCATTAATTATGTATCTATATATATTTATCCCGTGAAAATGGTACTGTTGTGTCTCGTTTCTATGCTTTTCAGATATACCATATTTGAAGCGGAATAAGAGTGGATCCGAGTTAAAAGATGTCATTGGGCCGAAGTCAATAAAGTTTGTGAAAAGTTTGTTGGACCTGAAGGAGAGGCAATCTGGCCCTCAATTGCGGAAGCCCTAGCCGCAGTTGCGGCACCTTGGAGGACACGAAACTGAGATTTCCATGTTTCGTATGAATTTGGCTAGGTGTAGGTTTACTATATCGGTTTTATGGATTATAAATAGCCTGTGTTAGATTTATTATAATATGTACCATAACTATAACATACTTTTATGAAATAAAGCGTTCTTGAGTTTATTTTGAGTTCGTTTGCTTGGTTGTCTTCTCTAATCCATCAACTAGCTTGAGTTGATCAAGCTAGATCCGCCATTGTTAAAGGTATGAAGCTTTGAGCGTTCCTTCATGTCTTTATCATGGTAGATTAGGTTAGATTAATGTGATGCAATTAATTGTTGAAATAGTGTCCTAAACCCAATCGGGTTGGACCGGATCCGACCGGGTCGGATCATTTCTACTAATTCTTTATGTTTATACATATATTAAATGGCTTTTCTGTTGTCATATATTTGTTCTTTTAAAGAACCAATTACGAATTGTTATATGATAATGTCCAATTCGATAACGTCCTTAGTATTAAACTGTGATACAGAAACCATGATAGGCGATTATGGATGATGAGATCTCTAATCACTTTAATAAGTTTGATACTTAAATGCCTCTAGGCTGATGTACTATTAAATAGGGCATTGATAGTACAAATAGGCTAGCACGTAGTAGATATCTTCTGTCTTTAAGGGCAGGGATAGATCTCGTCTATCAAAGTGTAGAGACACTTGGACTGTTCGTGGACGTGTATTAGAGAATGCGTACATTAGACTGACCCACTTACACTGTTAAGTGTCACACTATGCGACGGTTGTGTAATTATCATCAGGACCGGAGTCTTCATGGAATCGCGGTGTGGATTGTCATGCTTTGACACTCTTGAGGTTTCCCCTAGCCACGGGGCGATCATGCGGTAGTGATTGAGTGTGATACTGAAGCATGCGGAGTATACATGTTTGGTCGTCTGGAAATCACGTGCCTTATCAGTAGGGTGAATATCCGAAAGGGCCTTCTTATAAGGAATGTCTTACTCTCGTGAATCTTGGCAAAGTGGAAGTAAATGAGTTACTTCGAGAGCGCATGATATCCAGATTATAAGATACGGTCATTGATGTTTGACACTCGACGTACGGCCGAATGGATATTATTACAGCGATAGAATTTTATTTACATGGTAACCGATTCAGATGTAAGGTAGTAGTCATTGGATTTGACTCTTCCGATAATTGGGGGTCACGGTGTGTTGCTAGAAGCTATCCCGTGATCGTTAGGTAAGAAGGGCATTTTCGTAATTTACACTTTGTGCCCACGGCCAACATATTCGGAAGCCTATCGGGTCACACACATAAGAACATCTAGCCGGATTAAAATGCGGTTATAGCGATAACCAAATTAGGAAAGTTTTATCTCAAGACTATAAAGGTTATAGTCGTAAATTAATATGGTGGTATTTATTTATTATGAATAAATTAAATACAAGATATTAATTATATTGATTAATTAAATATACATATAATGTATATGTAAGTCGAAATATATTTTTTGTATATTGATACACATGTATTTTGCAAATTAATTAAAGAATATTCCGGATGCCAACTTGTTGGCATATGGGGCTCCATTTACAAGTGTATAAGATACACTTGGATTGTGCACTTTAATTGTGTACTTTAATTAATAAGATTACCATAATATTAATATTGGATATTAATTGATTTTTGGAAAATAGATTTATTGTAATAAGATAAATATATTCAATATAAGATATTGACAATATTTAGTTTTTATTTAATATAAGATATTATAATAAAAGAGATAAATCAATCAAAGAGATTTTCCTTATTTTATTAGGAAAATATTTTTCTTCTCCTCGATCTACTAGGAAGCTAATCCCAATCAGATTGGGAGACTAAGGAGGCGCCACTTTCTATTATAAATAGGAGGGATTGGCTAGCTCTTTTGTACATCACAATTCCAAGAGATAATAGTTTTTTGTTAAAAATTAGAGAGCTTCTTAGAGAGAGATTTGAGAGAGAAAAGGCCGGTCTAGCAACCGAGTTTTTCTGGTAGCAATCCAATGGTGGATTCCGGCGGGTTGTTCATGTGGACTAGCGGTAGAGGCCGAACGCTTGGGCGGCTCCGTACACCACTACTCTCTTTAGACGGTCAAAACGTCGATCTTTTAGACCAAGCAAGGTATTCACCGTCTACTTCTTTTATGCTTGTTGTTTAAACGAAGTCGATCCTGGTTAAAAAAGAATAAAATTTTAAATTCCGCTGCGTTCCCGCGTAGATTTCCTAACATTGGTATCGGAACGTGCTTCGAGCTTAAGCAATAAGCATGTTAATATGCGTAGTAATTAATCGATAGATGCAAGATCTAGATTCGCGATAACGGAAAAAAAATATTCGGGTAGGGAGCTCGGCCGGCTGGCGTCCGACGGCCGGCGGCGCCCCTAGGGTGCTCCGTCGGCTGGTTGTCTCGTGGCGGTCCCGATTTTGTTTTTCGTTTTGCAATATTTATTGTGCATTGTTATCTCCTTTGTTTAGTTGTGTCATGTGGCTAACCAATGGTACTTTTGGTCATTGTGATGCCACATTACATTAAAATAATAATGACATTTCCAAATTTTGTTTGGAATAGGCCTAGGCCATTTCCTAATATTTGATTTGGGAAAATGCGAGCTAGGCCACTTTCCAAATTTTGATTTTTCAAAGTGGCCAGACATATCAACCAAAATTTGGCATTTCCAAATTTTGTTTGGAATAGGCCTAGGCCTTTTCCAAATATTTGAATTGGGAAAAGGCATAGGCCTAGGCCACTTTCAAAATGTTGATTTTAGAAAGTGGCCAAGTAGTCAACCAAATCTTGTGTGGAAAGATGCCTTTTGGTTTAGGTTAAGAACCAAAAAGGAAAGAAACAAAAAGAGACCTATTAATTCTGATTTTAATTTCGAATACTTCCAAATTAATAAAATTAAAATTAAAATCCATTTAAAATTAAATGTTAATTTTATTTTTGATTTAAATCATTTAATTAATTAAAATTTAATTGATTATTTGATGTGATAAAATAAGACGCATATGTAGTTAAATTTTAATTTGATCTTCTTCATAAGATATAATTGTATGGATTCGATGTATAGATATAATATGATTATATGGACCCCGATTGATAATGGACTCGGCCAATAGGATATATGTGAATGATTTTATTTTCTGTTGGATTTTAAAAATTGTCTTAGGCCGTTGTGAAGAACGGGACCTAGTTTATTTTCTGCATTATCCCATTCCCGTTGGCTCCCCCCCCCCGGTGTGTGGCGGGTGTATTTATTTTATTAGATAAAATTTATGTAACAAGAATGGAGCGGAAGATGAAGACCAAAGAAAGACGAAAATAAAGATCCCATTGGAGAATGGAGTATTAAAGATCCTATTGGCAGTTGCAGCTACCTTTAAATTGTGACATGCGGTTTCGTCAGTTTGTATTCGAAACCGCACCTAGGAAAACTCCATGATCATACCGGTTACTTTACGCATTTATTTATTTTGTGCTTGTATTTATTTTATATGATACGATATATGCATAACTAGGCACTATCTAGATGAATGTGTAGGATGTATGTCTATAGAGATAGATATACGTGATGAGACCATAATTAAATTAATTAAGAGAATTAATTTGAAATTAATTAAGTGAATTAATTTAAAAATTACTCCCACAACAAAAATCGAGTTATATTTTTCTCCCAATATTATAATGACGGTGAAGAGCCCTTGTTCGGATCCAACTGATCGGCCCTTGTCAGGAGTTTACCTACCTCGGGTATATCGCCGTTATCGAGATATGATCGTTATGAGATCTCATGAATATTTGGGTTACGTCTCGACTAAGAATCTTACGGTGATTGGTCCTTGTCAGGACCGTCTGAGTTTAGAGACAAGGGGTTGACTATCACACAAGATGTGAATTGTCAAAGAGTTGACTAGTCAACCACCAAGAGTCACATAGAGATGTGATTGGTAAAGTGTTACCTACCTTTCGAATTATTTCGGTTGATCAGCCCTCGTCGGGAATCAGGGTAACTAGATGGGATCTTGGCCACTAAAGAATTTTTGAAAGATTCTTGAAAGTCAATTGGGAGTAGTTGACTAGTGGGAGCAAAATCATAAATCAAAAGACCATTTTTGATTTTGCGTGTATAAACAACAACACTCTTTTATCTTTATTTTATGTTGTAGTTTTTAGCAAACTTTTATATTTATGTTTTATTACTCGATTAGTAAAACCAAATTGTGACTGTTACCTTTTGAGAAATGTTCTCAAATATGGTTAAGTAATTTTAATCCTTTTATAATAAGCAATGACGCGAGCAACCCCGTTATAGTAGTTAGAGACAAGGAGACTACATATTTGATGAAGTGATCCAAGACTTTAATTATTAATGAAAAGATGAAGCTCATGATATGATTAAATCACTTGAAATAGGTTTCAACGAATTAATCATATATTGGATACGATCCAATATGATCATTCAGTCATACGATGACAATTAATTCAAACGTTGGATAAGAATGACCACATAGAATTTTGGATAGGTTGTTTTCAAAATTGTAAGATTTAAGTATCGACTTGTTTCTTTAATCATTGCTTGAAGGTTAATTAAATAGTTCATGATTTGAATGTGATTCAAAAGGTTAAATAAACTATTTAATAAACTTTAGATTTTATTTATGAAAGGAAATTAAAGACATAGCTCTTGTGATCTTTCTTAAGTCTTATGAAAACTACACTAAGAAATATTTACAATTGCTTAAAGGATTAAAAAGGAAGTTAGAGCATGTGCTTAAAATAAGAGATCTAATTGAAGTCTCTATTCTAGGCAAGTGAGTTGAGATAAATCTGTTTAAGTTCAAGTCAACTCTTAGATATATGATATCTTACGAGTATGATTAATTACGGAATACACATAGATACGGAAAAGTGAAGAAAACGTTGCGACATTTTCGGTTTTGTATTCTGAGTCTAGTAAACTGATAAAGGAACTAAATATATGTTATGATGTTCCGGTTCTTATAAAGAGCATGATTTTAAGTTACTTGTTAGGATTTAGTAGACATATTCAATTGTAAGGAATAAATGTTATTCCGATAAACTTGAAAGGTCACTGAATCTAACATACTAGATTGATGTCACTGTATAGTTGATATAGGTGAAAAATCTCAACTAAATATTTGTATGGCTGTTATCCTTAATATTTGGTGGTCGTTCTAGACATAGTCTTTATGGAGGGGAATCATGTGATCAGATGTCATTCTGATGACGTCTGAACCATGTGATTATGAATCACATGGGTAATACGTATCTTATCTAAAGATGACTAAAATACCCTTTTAAGAAAATGTTATAAAATTCTAGAAAAATTGTCTAAAGCCTAAACATACCGATGTTCGTTGGCTTATGACAATTAGTGCTATAAATAATTGTTTATTAATCTCTATAACTATTTTTAGAAATAGTTGAATGTACTTATTGAAGTACAACAATTCGGAAAGCATGAAAAGTTTGAGCTAGTACAAATATGAGATTGATGAGCTACTTAGGAATTAATCTCCAATTGGATTGAAGCAATTAATAACTGGAGGGTGTTTCAGAGGTCGTCTGAAAAGGAATCAGATTCTCCCTTGAAGGATACCATTTTTGGGATACGTAATTAGATTGTGTTCCTAAAAAGGAAACAACACTTTATATGATAAAGGTGTGATGTAAGCCGTGGGAAGTATCCCTTACCCATTTCAGGATAGTGCCCTTATACGAAACATATACTTAACCGAGTTCCAAAGAATAAAGGTTGAATAAATTCCATATTAGATATGGAAGAGGATAATGTCAAATCTATCTTAACCGATGATTTGAAGTTGTAATGGGCAAATTCAGAAAGGCTTGGAGCCTAGTACGACATATGCAACTTTGTGGAATATCTTAGCAAGTACGCTAGGTATTATTTACTTATCCGCGAGCAAAAGGTGTTTGTCTCCAAACATGCTATCTTCTAAAGGAAGTGTTTCTTCCAAAAGAGATAGTGGGTGTAAATAAGATCTCAAAAGAGTTTGAGAACCACAAAGATATATTCAACCATAGGAACATGATCAGACGCCACATAACGATGAGGTGTAGAACACTGCTCAGTGCACATAAAAGTTATGTAACTCTGTGGATAATCTCAAGCCTGAAAAGGTTGCTGGTATGTTCATCTTAAAGAATGAATATCTCACGACTTATGAAGGAATGTTTGAAAGGCAAGATTGAGAGATATGGCCAGGAGCCATAATATCTGAATTAGATTCCATCAGTGACAACCAGGTTGTGAACCTAGTCTATCTTACCTAGAGGGAATGTCCCTGAAAGGCTGACATGGATACTAATATGATTACCATAAGGCTATAGTGATGGATACTAATATGATTACCATAAGGCTATAGTGCTGCCAGCTCGGCCAGTTCTATTCAGACTATGCTTGTTATAACTTCGTATCATGGCTATATGATAGTGTTGGAGACATTGGGAAAATAGCTCGATGTTCATAGACGATAACATGATATGTGAGCCCACGAGATCCATTTATGGACTCAAACAAGTTTCTCTAGACGATTTCTTTGTTTGATAATCAAAGGAGTTTGATTTAGTCAAAAAAAGGGATTTGCCCAATGTGCCAGATAGATAGTGGGAGTGTGTTACCATTTTTGAGCAATGTATTGGATACCTCTCTCGGGAATCATCACCCCATGTCACAGTCAATTGATGTTTGGTAATTCAAGGTCTTTACGAAAGCACTTGGATTAGCAGTTCTTATTTTTTGATATAAGAATCTATAGTGATAGATTTAACTGCTATTAGATTATAGTTTACCTTTATAGATGTGATGCTAAAAGAGTTTAGCATAGATCGCAACAGCAGATACTGCTAGCCGGTGTTCTCAAGATCTATCTATGTTAGGACGTTAGTCCTAAAGATAAGGTGAAAGATGATGCTTATGGAGGTTTCCTTTGCTACTGTGGTAGGAACCATCATAAAAGTAATGCCAGATGTTCTTAGTCCATGAAGGGTCATGAGCAAGTATGAAAGTATATCTGGTGAGTGTCGAGAATATCCTTAAAAAAGTTAAGGATGGTTTCCTAGTTTATCGAAACTTGGAATCAGATAAATACAGATATACAGACGTATATCCCGAGTCTTATGAAGGCGAGCGAGAGCTAAATTCTAGGTTTGCAGTCACTTTGATTAAGTGATACAGTGAGCTAGAAATGTTCTTGGCTATGGGTCACTGTAAATTCTACACCTTAGCCAAAACACAGTAGTGCCTTAGAGGCACAGCGGGAGCAGTACATGGATCTAGAAGGTTCATTCCTGAACCTTTTATGGTTCTTCCACCTTTTCTATATAGCTGATATAGTAAGTGGATTCATTGCTTGAAGCAAGGACCAGGATCTCGTCGGAGATTCATGTGTGTTGAGGCAGCTCCTTTTGACTTGGTCATTTGGAGCATGATATAAAGATAGTCTCAGTCCCCACGGATAGCAATTCGTTCACGTCTAGGGATGGTTGTTGGTATTGCATAAGATTCCTATTTTTCAACTTGGTCTTGTGTGTGCGAGTGATTGGTTTTAGGCCAAGTGAGAGATTATTGAAATAGTGTCTTAAACCCAATCGGGTTGGACCGGATCCGACCGGGTCGGATCATTTCTACTATTTCTTTATGTTTATACATATATTAAATGGCTTTTCTGTTGTCATATATTTGCTCTTTTAAAGAACCAATTATGAATTTTTATATGATAACGTCCATAGTATTAAACTATGATATAGAAACCATGATAGGCGATTATTGTTGATGAGATCTCTAATCATTTTAATAAGTTTGATACTTAAATGTCTCTAGGTTGATGTACTATTAAACAGGGCATTGATAGTACAAACAGTCTAGCACGTATTAGATGTCTTATGTCTTTAAGGGCAGGGATGGACTCGTCTATCGAAGTGTAGAGACACTTGGACAGTATGTGGATGTGTATTAGAGAATGCGTACGTTAGACTGACCCACTTACACTGTTAAGTGTCACACTATGTGACGGTTGTGAAATTATCCTTAGGACCAGAGTCTTCATGGCATCATGGTGTGGATTGTCATGCTTTGATACTCTTGAGGTTTCCCCTAGCCACGGGGCGATCATGGGGTAGTGATTAGGTGTGATACTGAAGCATGCGGAGTATACATGTTTGGCCATCCGGAAATCGCGTAACCTATCAGTAGGGGTGAATATCCGAAAGGGCCTTCTTATAAGGAATGTCTTACTATCGTGAATCTTTGCAAAGTGGAAGTAAATGAGTTACCTCGAGAGAGCATGATATCTAGATTATAAGATACGGTCGTTGATGTTTGACACTCGACGTACGACCGTATGGATATTACTACAGCGATAGGATTCTATTTACACGGTAACGGATTCATATGAAAGGTAGTAGTCATTGCATTTGACTCTTCCGATAATTGGGGGTCATGGTGTGTTGCTAGACGCTATCCCGTGATCGTTAGGTATGAAGGGCATTTTTGTAATTTGCACTTTATGCCTACGGCCAACATATTCGAAAGCCTATCGGGTCACACACATAAGAACATCTAGCCGGATTAAAATGCGGTTATAGCGATAACCAAATAGGGAAAGTTTTACCTCAAGACTATAAAGGTTATAGTGGTAAATTAATATGGTGGTATTTATTTATTATGAATAAATTAAATACAAGATATTAATTTTGTTGATTAATTAAATAAACATATAATGTATATGTAAGTCGAAATATATTTTGTGTATATTGGTACACATGTATTTTGCAAATTAATTAATCATCGCATTATATTAATTAAAGAATATTCCGGATGCCAACTTGTTGTCATATGGGGCGCCATTTACAAGTGTATAAGATAACTTGGATTGTGCACTTTAATTAATAAGATTACCATAATATTAATATAGAATATTAATTGATTTCTGGAAAATAGATTTATGGTAATAAGATAAATATAATCAATATAAGATATTGACAATATTTAGTTTTATTTCATATAAGATATAATAATAAAAGAGATAAATCAATCAAAGAGATTTTCCTTATTTTATTAGGAAAAAGTTTTCTTTCTCCTCAATCTACTTGGAAGCTAATCCCAATCAGATTGGGAGACTAAGGAGATGCCACTTTCTATTATAAATAGGAGGGATTGGCTAACTCTTTTGTACATCACAATTCCAAGAGCTAATAGTTCTTGTGAAAAATTAGAGAGCTTCTTAGAGAGACATTTGAGAGAGAGAAAAGGCCGGTCTAGCAACCGAGTTTTTCAGTAGCAATCCAAGGGTAGATTCTGGCGGGTTGTTCGTGTGGACTAGCTGTAGAGGCCGAACACTTGGGCGGCTCTATGCACCACTACTCTCCTTAGACGGTCAAAGCATCGATCTTTTAGATCAAGCAAGGTATTCACCGTCTACTTCTTTTATGCTTGTTGTTTAAACGAAGTCGATCCTGATTAAAAAGGAAATAAAATTTTAAATTCCAATGCGTTCCCATGTAGATTTCCTAATATTAATCTGCATGTCTAAACGAACCATGATTAACCAGAATTAATCAGGACAGAACGATGATATTCCAGAAGTAGGAACCACCGCTCCCGCAATTGCGGCGGTCTTTAACGCGATTGTGAGGCACTTTTAGGTCACCCTAAATCTGGATATTCAGCGTCAGGTACGTTGATCGACAGGTTTAATTCACAGTAGGTTAGATCTGGCCAATCTGCTTATTGTACATCGTAAATTAACATGAAAGATGATAAAGTGAAGTGTTGATTAGGACATAGTCTGTCTCAATCCCTAGGAATGTGCTCAATCCACGATAGCTACTAGGGAGGTTCTCGGTCTTGAGCCGGCACTTTCTAGAACTTATTGCGTGCGGGTTAATACAACCAACGAATGAGGTTAACTACACATAGATGTCTACTGTCCTTTCAATGGAAGCAGATAAGGTTAGGAGACTACACCCGTAGCTAAAACTGAATTAGAAACATGTGTTCTGGTTGAATCGGGGAATTACGGGGAAACGTAGATGTAATGATTAATTACACCAAGTTAGAAGATCGGAGAGGAGGGATATACCATTTACTTTTCCGTTCTTATGTTGGTCTATGGACCGTTATTTGTTGTTTACTAGATTAGTGGACTATTATCTGCATTGCATCATCTATGTCGGATCGACCTTACCTCGCCCTCACTATACTACGATTGGCCTAGTACTCTTGCTAGTATTTCGTGAGTAGAAGTGACTTACACCGCGGATGACTACACTCATAAGGTTTGTTCCAATTTGGTCTCTGAACAAGATTCCAAGTCATGTTATTCTCAAAAGAAGACATTTCCTTTTACATAGTTGGTAGCCATTTATCATCTTGAATGGCCTCATGTAGAATCGAATGTGTCTATTCCGATTGCAAATTTGAGATGACAACCTAGTGTTTCGAGCAACGATTCTTATAAGAGATTAACTTCTTGATGGGATGTTTGGTGCGATCCCTAGATTTCTTTCTTATGAAAATAAGGATGTCCTCCTTGGACTTGTAACAAGCCCTAGATCTCTTCCTAAAAGCAATCGGACGATCAATTTCGGGTGTCCTTGCTGGCAGGATCATCTGAGGAACTTCATATGAGATGTTATCTTTTGGATGAATTAGCTAAGAAGCTTCAGCTGACAACTATACTTCTAGTGGAGTCAGATGTGAAGCTTCAGCGGAATTCTTTGCTTCTAGTGAAGGCATCTGATAATCTTCAGTTGAGAACTCAGCTTCTAGTGAGTTTAGTGTATAAGCTTCAGAAGAGACTTTGTCTTCGGGCGTGACCTGTTGAAGCTTGTAAAGAACAAACGAAAACGTATATAAAATGAGGATATCTATTATTCAAAGAATAATCAACATGTTAGTTACAATGTTGTTGTTCCTGGGGTATTTATAGCTTTATACACCTCATAAATCAGTTATAAGTAAGTTACAAACGGATATAATAGAATTTAAATAAATAACCGTTTTCTATTCATAGTTGCTCTACTGTCTAACTCAGCAGTCTATTGTGTTTGATGCGATCAACTGAGTCTCCGGAGTTCAGCTGACTTGCACTCAGCACTTCCTTCACCACATATATTGTAACACCCCGCCATGCTGAGAATAGTACATGATCAGCTTGCACTCAACACTTCATTCAGCTACTGGAATTTTGAAATATCTTTGAAATTCCTAACTTGTCCAGCAGATAAGAAAAGATGGGTGCATCTAAGGCCATGGTGAGAATGTCAGCAACTTGTTCTTTTGTGTTTACAGTAAGGAGTTTGACAAGTGCAGACTTGACTTTGTCTCTCACAATATGACAATCAATTTCAATATGCTTGGTTCTTACATGAAGTGCCGGATTATGAGCAGTGTGCATGACACTTGCATTGTCTCAGAATTGTTGAGTAGGCATCTTAACAGAAACCCTCAAATCTTGTAAAATTTATATCAACCAATGAAGTTCACAAACTTCATTTGCCATAGCCTTGTATTCGCCTCTAAAGAACTCCTTGCTATAGTTGTCTGTTTCTTGGATTTTCAAGAGATGGGAGCATCCCTTAAAAACATCATGTAGCATGATACTGACCTCCTTGTTTCTGGACATCTAGCTCAATCACTATCTATAAAACCTCTCAAAACAAAGTTATTCTGGTCTGGGAAAAATATACCTTGCCCTAGATTGGCCTTCAAATATCACAGCAATCTGTGTGCAGCTTTCATATGATTTTCAATAGAAATGTCTAAGAATTGACTCAACTGCTGAATTGTAAAAACTATGTCCAGTCTTGTGAAGGTGAGATAAATCAGCTTACCCACCAGTGATCTGTAGGTTTTGACAGTCTCAATACCTAAGAATATCTCAAATTTCCATGGTCTTTGATGGTAAATTGTTGATGCAAGGAATCTTTGGCTTGCTGATTCAGCTAGTCACTAGGACTTGCTGCTATGATGTCATCTACATAAACTAGCAGGGAAATAAAAGGTTGTCTTGAGCCTTTGGTGAATAAATTAAGATCGTGCTTTGACTAAACAAACCCTTGTGCCTCCAAGGTTCCGTTAACTTGCAATTCCACTATCTGCTGGCTTGATTTTCTCTATACAAAGATTTTGTTAATCTGCAAACCTGATTTGGTTTGTCTGTTGCAAAACCTGAGGACATTTGCATGTACACTTCTTCATGAAGGTCACCATGCAAAAAAGATTTGTTGACATCCATCTGATGGAGATGCCAATTATTAGTTGTTGCTGCTGCAAGTAAAGCCCTGAGTGTGGTGGTGATCTTGACTGCATGAGAAAAGGTTTCTTGATAATCAATACCATATGTTTCAGTATACCATTTTGCCACTAATCTGGCCTTGTATCTCCCTACAGAACCATCAGGATTGTACTTGAATTTATATACCAATTTACACCCAATAGGTTTCATTCCTTGGGGCAAATAAACTATTTCCCATGTATGAGTGTTCTGTTGAGCTTCAATTTCTTTTTCCATGGCTTCTTTCCATTCATCATGCTTAATGGCTTGATTGTAGGTCTTAGGTTCTTTAAAAGCATCAATAGCATTGATGAATCTGGCATACTCTGCTGAAAGGTTCTCCAGATTCATTACCTCACTCTAGAAATGTGGTGTCTGATGAACTGCATGAGCACCTCCTTGGTAAAAGGTTGGGGTTTTCTTTGTCCTTATGGATCTTCTCAAATGAGCAGTTGTAGGTGCTTGGCTGACAAGAGCATGCCCTTCACTAGAAGCCTGAGCTCTAGTTGACCCTTTGTCTGGCTGATCTGCTGAGTCGTTCAGCAGATCATCAAAATTTTCCATGAAAGGTAATGGTACTGGCATATCAGTGAGATATCTAGCCTTACCTAAAACCCGTTGTAATAGAGGAAAATAAGTCTCATGGAATTGAGTATTTCTGACAATAAAGATATCTTTGTTGGTGATATCTAAGAGAATAGCACCATTCGAAGTGTTTGAGTTTCCAAGGTAAACTCAAGTTCTACACATGGAATCAAAATTTGTCCGGTACTGCTGAAGTGTACAAGAAAAAACCAAGCAACCAAAAACTTTGAACACTATATAATCTGGTTCGGTGCCATAAAGCATCTTATAAGGGGTGCTTTCCTTCATCAGTGGTGTGGGTGTTGCATTAATCAATTTTACAGCATGTAAAAGATAGAATCCCCAATAATCAGTGTGTGAATTACTCTAGAATCTTAAACATATGGCAACATTCAACATGTGCTGATGTTTCCTCTCAACAATACCATTATGCTCATGTGTGCTGACACATTATGTTTAATGTATAATGACATGCTGATCATAAAAGTCAGTTAGTTGAAACTCAGCTCCATTTTCAGACCTAATCACTTTAATGGTTTTATTAAACAGATTAGAAACAAATTTAACAAAAGATTTAACTAGATCAGAAGCTTCATATTTGTGTCTCATAAGAAACACCCAAGTAAATCTTGAAAAAACCATATACAATGCTCAAGAAATATTGTTGTCCATTCACGGTTTGGTGCCTCAAAGGGCCCCAAATATCCATATGAACTAGATAAAAAATAGCATTCACATTTGCAGTATGTGAAGGAAAAAGATTTTTCTTTAATTTTTCCATAGGGCAAACATAACAAAGATCATGTTCGCAAAATTTGAGATCAGTAGACTGGGAACTGATAACTTGTAGTCTCTTATCTAGTAGATGTCCTAGTATATAATGCCACAAAAGAGCATTAATTAGTCTGTCAGATGACGATGCTGGATCTCGTCTATGAATAAATCTGGGCCGTATTTTTCCTAGTGGCAATTAATCCAAGAATATGCCCCAAGAACAAGAAGTAAAATGGGGGTGGTGTTTGTGATTTTTAGACTGAGCTTGAGATTATTGAATCCCAAGTTGTCTACGTATCCTATAATTGTTCAGGAATCAAGTCTTTCGTAGTTCCTTAAGGTTGTTTATATAGGGGATGGCTCATGCCTATCCTTGTTCTACAAGGATTCGTATTCTTAGTCCCTAAGGATAATCACGTGTGGATCCCTATAATTTAGGGATAATTATGGACATATTTAAATGATAGGATCAGTGTCATTATGTCATGAGATTCTTTCCATGTTTATCTGATATTATTAAACATGTGTGCCAAATATGAATAAAGAAGGTTCTGGCCGACCAGTGTCGAACCTCCTAGGCCATCTTGACGTGTACTGCGTTACCCGACCTTCACTATTACCGAGCCGACCTGCGGTGGTAAGTTAAGAAGGGCCGAACCAACCTCCCACCTGGGGTTCAGGTCCACTTCTTCACCAAAACTTGAGGCTCCTGGTATTTACTACTTATTAATTCTCTATCTTCATTTATGACTTAGCCACTCTACAGATGACACGTGGCAAGGGCTAGTCCGACCCTCGTCATAAGCCCCCTAGATCTGGCTGAACTACTCGTTGTGAGGTCGGATCTGTTAGACGTATTGTTCGGTGATTGCGTGTAAGTCACTAACGTCGATATTACTAGCAAGAATACTAGGTACATCGTAGTATAGTAAATGCGAGTCAAGGTCAATCCCACAGAGACAATTCAACTATAACTATAAACGATTCTAACCTAATTAAGAAGCAACATATAGGCGGTCAACCAACAATAAACATAAACAAACTTGGTATTTATCCCCCTATTCTCACCGATCTACTAACTTGGATTAGTTAATCGTTATGTTTACTTCCCCACATAATTTCCTTCAATTAATCGAGCTAGCATTTGATTTAATCATCAGCTACGGGTGCAACTCTTACTCCTATCTACTCCGACAATGGTAGTAGACAATCTATACGCAAGCTACCCTCCTTAATTGGTCCATAATAGCCCATACGCATAAAGAACTAGAATTGCCGATATCGAGCGCTAACTCATACCGCTAACCCGCCTAGACAGCTGCCGACATTGATCAGCACGTTCCTAGGGTCCATTCAAGATTATGTCCAAACTTAGCACTTCACTATTCATATTTCATGCCAGGTTACGATTACAATAAGCAGATTGGCCAGATATAACCTATTGTTAATTAAACCTGTCGATCAACGTAGCTGTAGTGAATCCCAGTTTTAGGTTTTTTACATAATGCCTCGGTAAACCAGTATAGACCGTCGGGTTACTGGGGTCAGCTTTTCCTATTCTTGGATCTACATTGCTCACATACGATTAAAATAAGTAAATCATGGGGTCTTTAAACATGCAGATTAACTAAAACACATAAATACGAACAGATCTACCATATTGAAGACAAAAAGGAACGTTCAAGCTAGAGATGATGGAGAAAGGGAGAAAACTAGAAATAACTCCTGAAAATCTTGGAATAACTTTATTTCATCAAAATTGTATAATGTAATTGAATATAATTGATAAGATATTAATAATATGAAAGCTTTCAGTATATGCGGCTTTATGTAGATACAACAACCGACTTATGACTCTCTAAAAACCTAACCGACCTATTAGAGACGGCAGAATCAATTTTGTGTCCCACAAGCCCTCGGTTTACCGGCCCTAGACCGTGGTAAACCGGGCCAAATTTTCCTCTTTTTCTTCAACAGACTTCTTCTTGGACTTCAATCACTTGGCCCAATATACTTCTTTTGGTCCAGATCCATTCTCTAATGCTCCAGATTCGGTACATCCTATAAAACATGCAAAACGAGACAAAATAGTACCAAAACCTCAGGAAAATAACATAGATGCAGAATTACGATTCTAGAAACATACACATAGCATTTAACACATATTCCATATAATAACGATCCTATCTATCCTCTCTTGAGAAGAATTCGGGGTGAATAAGGGCATAATTAATGGTACCATTTAGAGCGTTATCATTCGGCTATTGTCATCTAGACTTGTAGAGTTTTATAATGGCCTTCTCTGCAAGGTGGCAGAGTTACCGTTATGACAGTGACATAACTACCCCAGGAATCTAGGAATTTTTGCCCTCATCGTTTAAAGTTGGACGGTTTCCGAGAACATGTCCTGGGGTTCATACCCCCGTCGAATCAATTGTCCGATCAGCAGTTGGCTGATGCCTGATTTAAGGCCATAAAATATGTAAGTCTCGCTTCTTCAAAATCGCACTTGTATGTAACTTGGTAGAATTTCCCATATTTGATGACTTGTGGATGCAGGATCCCTTACCGGCCAGGAGGCCTTTGCAAGGCTTTCTGCGCCTTCGGCCAATGAGACAAAGTTGAAGAGGAAGATTGCCGACCTGGTGAAGATGACCTTCGGTCGTCGGCGAAAACTCAAGGACGTGACTAAGTCCAAGGATCAAGAAATTAGAACTCTCAAGGAGCAGCTCCAGGCTCAGGTGGCTGGACTGACGGCTTTGAAGCCAAGTATGTGGAATCTGACCTGTGGAGCTTAATTTAAATCTGTCCTGCAGACTTTATTGAGTCCGACCTACGGAACAAGAGCCGATCTCTGGGATGACTGATACGGAGCTAGCTGACGCTGGCTTCAAGGCCATGGAATACGTATGCTTGCTTTCCTTACTTGAGTCTTAGACTTTGATAGCGTTTCTCATTTTTGTTGTTCTGTTATGCATGGAACCTGGGTTGGCCAGGACGTTTTCCTTAGGCTGGGCTAGTATTCAACCATTACTAGAGATTTCAAGAAGAGGGTTTCCAACCTACGACAGACCATGGAAAAGTTGAAGGGCTCTGTTGAGTCCAAAGATAATGAGATGAAGGTTCTCTAGAAGCAACTCCAGGCTCTGGAGTTTGAGCTTAAATCCTCAGAAAAAAGGTTTGCTGAGAAGACCGAACTGGAAGTTGTTGTTCCAGCTCAGATTGCTGAGGCCATCCAAAATTATGAGGCTTCGGAGGAGTCCACTCAGGCTTTGAAGTTGTGGCTTACTCCGTTCCTGAACCACGGATATACTTTAGACATGAATGAGGCAAAGGGTCAGGTCGCTGACTTTGTCATGGACAACCTTCCTAGCAAGGCCCTTTATAGGCCTGGGATGAGTGTGGTCTGTAACACTCGCGTGAAGGACTTCAAGTAAGGTATGGGCATTGTGTTCTAAGTACTCTCGCCACCCTGCAGCCTCTCATACTTTGGCTCCTACTTCTTTAGAGCCACAACATACTCCAGCCCCAAATGCATAGATCAGTAGGCTTATGGAGTTGTATTCTTAATTTTTTGTTTTGAAATTTCATTTTCAATACATTGTAATCCTACAATTGTTAGTAATACCATCCGCAACGGAAGCGATTTAAGGATCTAGATCTATAAATTACACGTAATAAAATAACTAGATCTATATCTACAAGGGGGTTGTAGAACATACCTCTTGGATCTCAAAATCCAAGTAAAAGAACAGCAATAAGAAGAATAAAGGATGGTGTGAAGAGCACCACGATCTTCCTGCACGTGTGATCCAAGCAACTCCCGGTGGAAGGAAATCATCGTCTCGAATCCTCCCGATATGCTACCCGGAAAACTCCAAGATTTTCCTCTTACTCCCCTTGGCCGAAAATTTTCTTCTCCTCTCTAAGAGGTAGAAGTCGAAATTTATGATGTGTTTTAGGCTTAGGAGAACTCTCTTTATATAGGAGAGTAATCCTTGTCCTCCAAGGATTTCATTTTGCAAATAAATAAATCCAATAAATAAAAGATAATCCCATAATATTCTAGAGCAAATCTAGAATAATATTTATCTTTATTTCTTACCATAAATATTTATCTAATAAATATTTTGTGCACATGTCTTATTAATTCACAAGAAAACAAATTTCTTGTTTCCTAAAACCATGCCATGGCCGAAATTCCTCCTTGTGAGCTAATCACAATAATTTCGACTTATACACACCAAATTTGGCCAAGATTATGAAAAATGTCTTTTTCATATATTTAATTATTTAGCCCAACTAATTTAATAGTCCACTAAACAATTAATTCACATATCATTTTAATTAAATTCTAACAAGAACTAAATTAATATTATTAGGATTCGACGTCCGAGAATAGCTATGCTATATTGGAGGCACGTCGGGGACCATGGACTAATAATCAGCGGCTCCGATAAATCAAATAAATAATTATCTTACGAACAGAATAATTATATTCGATAAATCAATCACGAGAATATGCCACCATAATCTGCGGATCGCACTCCTCCGATTATAAGATTATATTTATCTCCTCACGAGAGTGATAATGAGCGTCAATTGATATAATCATTACATATGGATTAATCCTCCATAGACTGTTCATTCTAAATCGGGAAGTTACCGTTAACCCTTTTCAGAACCTCTTATCCTTATTTACCATTAACCCCCTAGTGATCAATTAATTCATACAACTCACTGGTAGCTAATCAGTGTAATATGAACTACATGGATCGATCAGTTTCTAGGATTAACAAATAAGGGAACTGTCTATCTACTTCCATAAATGGAAGGAATGGATTATGTATCTGTGATAACACAGACTACTCACTCAATCCAGTACAATGCCAAGATGGGGTAATTCAGATCACAGACTCAGTGTAATCCTTAACCGTCAAGTCAAACCTCATACTGATTCAAGCAGTTGACTGTGATCACCTCAGGATTAAGATATATCCATAAATATGATCATCGATTGATTCGAAAAGGCTTCTCGACTACGGAATTATATCGTGAACTCTAATCAAATCGGTCCAGCTCTATATGATATATCTATCATATATAAATGCCCCACTAGGTTCTCTTAACCGAAAGTCCGGATAAGACAATCACACCTATTGTGTTCTGGGCGCATTAATAGCACGTTAAAGGATAGACCGATACTCTCGATTAACTTCACTACGGGCTAATTGTATTTTAAGTACATCTTCACTAACTCAATCATACCGTGTATATCTCATACACTGAGTTAAGTGATTACATAAACGATATACTTTAGGGTTTCCTGTAGTGTAAATACTATTGTCACATCGGTGAATATGAGAAATAATAAATATGAATAATAATGTCAATTCATTCATTAAATAAAACAATTACAAAATTGTCTTTCGGGCATCACACCTAACAATCTCCCACTTGCACGAAAGCATGTGATTAATTGTTTTAGAGCACACCCTATTATTTAAACTACAACAAACTACATCTCCCACTTGCTCTAAAGCAATGGAGACCCATCCCGTATTCTAGTACCCATTAAGCATATCATAACCATTCCAGATGACAAAATACACTCCGAGTGTGCCGTCGTAGGATAGGTCAGTGACTCGGGGAGTACCTACATCTAAATATCATGGGTCTTAATGATTAGTCAGGTTGTCGGCTCGAAACGATCCGTAGAATAAAAACGTTACCGGTCCATCTAATCATATGGTACCTTCCCAATATGCTTTTGACCTCTAGTGATTTCGAAAATCCTTATAAGCTACCCCTTCATCGTTTGCACAATGATGTGGTATCGGCTTCCAAATCTAGAATCACTCCCAGATATGAAAAGGAAATCATTAAGTTATATCACCTCTCTAGCTACTACAAAAGCCGCTAACCACCCAACTAGTTAAAGTCGAGTTGGCGTTGCTGGATTCCTCCAGGCAATAGCTTCAACACAAGAGTAAACACTGAGCCCGTGATCGACTTAACGATCATCCTCAATCTGACTTAAAGTCAAAATCAGTGTATCACACATATCCAAGTTCACACATGAATATGTCCGCATATTATTCCTCGTTCTCTTCAAGATACTAAAGGACATACTAAACATGCTTTGTTAACCGCCGAATCTAAGATTCGATCAAAGTTGACGTTCAATAACCTGACCATCTCTTACCAGACAAAGAATCTATCCCATTTCTCTTGATCCGAAGATTTAGAGAGTCATTCCTGAGGCATAGGGTAGAACTTCCTCGTTGAATGTTGCATACATAGATGCATCATCTTAACCAATAAGATGGATGGGAAACCAGTGACTGATTCTAATGAATTTGACCGAGTCAAACTCTTTAGAATGTTGTCCAAATCTCTGTTGCAGAGAATTGTGGCATTGTCAGATTCTGACTTCAGATAACACACCCATGTTGATTCCAACTGGTGCAGTGTTATCCTTCACAAACACTAATGTATATTTTCACTACTGTACTAAAATTGATATCCAGTCTACAAAAGACTTATAAATATTCTGGTCAAATCCACATATTGTAGAAATATATGACTTTCAATGACCGAGAGGTTTGCTTTTTATCCACAAAGTACATAAGCCTTGACAGTCATCATGTCATAAGTTCATAAGGCAATACCCTTTTGTTCGAATGAATCCAGACTCCATTTGTTTGGCAAGAAAGTCTCAGGGAATCACCCCTATTTTCTGCTTTTGAATGAAATCATGCAATACTAAGTGGTAAGAGAGTCCAAGGTCTGATTAACTCTCTACTTCTTAGGGAATTACCCCTAGACCACTCAAGCTTTGCTCTGAAAGATAAACTTTCCTATTCATTCTACTCTTTTCCGTGTAGATCCAATTACTCCCACTGGGCCTGAGACGCTCAGGTGGTTCTACAAGAGCATGAACAGAACTGGAGTACCGAACTCCATTCACAGGGTTATGGCTATTAAACCACCTCTATTATCAGAATCCTTTACTGCTCACAAAAGAGCCATATGTCATCAATCGATCCTCAGACTACAAAGTCCGCAGAACCCCGTAATGGGTAATGGATAAACCATACTCCCAATACTTACTGGGTAGATCGAAATTCTGATCTAGATTAGTAGTATTTTGTGTTATCACAAACAACCGATATTGGATGTGGTCTGATTTTAATAAGTTAGTAACTACCTTGAGTAAACGTACTTCAAGGTTCAAGGTTTGCTGTTTATGGACTCTATCAGAAAAGATGCAACAGTATAACTATCCCTTCCCGATTTCAAGAATCCTATATCTAACCTTTATACACAATAGTTTAAAAGATATGTCACGAATGGTCATTGACCAAACGTATGCGCGAAATTCCCAGTCTTACCTTCAAGCACCGTGTGCTAAATGCTTATATTTATGGAAGTGGGGTGAACCGAATCCACACCTTATCCATAAATTCCAAAGCATATCCTAGGTAGACTTCTTGGTCTTACATTTCAATGTAAACCGTTATTTTTCTTCCAATATCTTTATTGAGTTAAGCATTATATTGTAGCACATCTAAAAACTATATAAGGCAATTTAACGGTTTCTCATTTAGTGAGAACATGTCACAATGAGGCAGGCTGAGCATCAGTCTCGAGGACTATGAATGGCCTATTCCGAGTATAGAATACTCTATCTCTGTTGAAAACAGAGAAACCTCAAAATATTTTGGATAAACTTACCAGAGTGTTTGAATAGTTATCAGACAAGAAGTCACTACTCGGAAGCTCCTACTAGCTTGTGTCTTTCATTAGACCCCGAAGGTCGTCATGAACAAGCTATGTTACTTCTTTATAACCATTATCCTTTCCCGATTGAAAAGAAACTTAGTCATTGAACCTTTGAGACAATATAACCAGACTGGGAGAAAGGAATCACCCTGAGCCAGTCTTCAGGTCTTGTCTTTTAGGGACTACGCACTAACTATGGAATATGAAGAAGCGTTTATCTAAATATAGAAACCAATTTCTTTTAATAGTTCTTAAGATGTGTTTTGTATACATATTTCAGCAGTTGTAAGTGGTTTTGACTTTATCAAACAAAAGTCCGAGTCTTGGATTCGTACTACAAATGGTGTATTCACTTTCTCTACGACAAACAAATTATCGAATAGAAGGTAAATCCTTTCGTTCTAACGAATCTTAAACCGAAAATAAATTTTTCCGCGATATCCAAGGATTGAATCCGAGATTCATTTCCTTATATCACTCCCACTATTCTAGCTAAAATTAACTGCCCGTTGTTTACACCTTTAATCGTTAAATGCACTGCTACCTTGTTCTTCCAAAGAACTTAGCTCGAGAAAATCGCCAAGGATTCATAGGTTGGTGATCCAAAATCACTGTCCTTATCCTATGATTTTCAATTAATTTTCGGTTCAGCCTTAAAGTTTTCTCAGTTTAGATGACTAACACTTTTAGACATATTCTCCCATTTTTGACTTTCCGTGAATGGAAACAGTCTTGAACCAGCGGTTCTTTTGAGTAGACACTACTCTTGAACCGTGGGATGTCTTATTTCGAGTGTTACTCGTCGGGACTTCTCGGATTTTTTTAATATACCAGAAAAAACAACAAATCATAACATTAAAGTTCCCACTAGTTTATCGGTTCCAAATACCGTCTAACGAGCAGTGCTTTATTTTTTATGATTTTCCGATTTTTTTTCGATTAGAAAATCTTTCGTACATAGTTCCAATGTTTCCAGAAAAACAACAAATCATAGAACTCCCACTAGTTCATCGATTCCAAATATCGTTCAACTAGCGACATTTCATGACTTTCCGGTTTTTCAATTAGAACGGTTACGTGTGTAGTCAGTTACACTTTTCTAATGTTCTAGAAAAAACAAAAAAAAAATCATAAAGCTCCCACTGGTTCATCGATTCCAAATATCGTCCAACTAGTAACACTTCATGATTTTCCGATTTTTCAATTAGAAAATTACTCGTGTAATCACTACACACTCAAAATTCACTAGAAGAATTTCAAAGTCCGAGATCACCTTTGATCAAACTAAGTTTGTCTCCCGTTTGACACGAATGACACTAGTGACATACCTATATGTCACTCTGGTTTTTAACAGGCTTAAAAGAAAATATCTATTTCAAAAAATAATTGCATTATCGATTAAGTAGTTCAACGTCCTAGTTACTTTCCACTTTTTAACGAAGTCAATACTAGTCAATTATTAATTTTTAAGCAATTTAGTAAGGGATATAATGCTATAAATAAAATGACATATATTAATTCAAGTTTAACACTACTATATGATTTTATTTTAGGAATTGTAAACTATAAGTAAGTCTACTCTACCATTCCAAGGTTTTAACCTCGCATCTCAGTGCCGCCGTAGGGTAGGTCAAAAAGATGACGGTTAAATCGAGACAATCTCATCAATGAATAACTTGTGAGAATCGAACATCCCTTTATTCATTGACTACCTTCCTTTTTTAGCCTAGATATTATCAAGAATATCCTTGATGAGTGTGACCTACTATATCGGATTTCTTAGGTACGCCCCGAGTGTACCGTCGTAGGATAGGTCAGTGACCCAACGAGTACCCGGAAATCCTATCCTTTCGGAGACCAAGCCATGAATGTTGATAGGGGTGAACACCATCCGTAGGGGGACAAAATCAAAGCGCCGCGAGGCGTCACCCTTCTCTCACTTACTTGTATCTATAGTAGAGGCCGTGGGGTTGGCTTTCGCCTCCCCCGCTCCCACTCAATATTTTGGAAGTGGTGGTGGGTTAACTAACCACGTCTTTTTGATGTTAACATAAAAGCACATCAAATCAAGGATTCCGAATGGTGTCGGTAACGTAGGCAAGCCTACCCGTTCTATTCGTTGGAACATATGTGACAGTCGGACAAAGTCGGGTCAAGAGAGCCCCATTGAGATAAGAAGGAATCACCCCTCTGCTCGCCGGTGTAGCTTAATCTTGCCGGACCCCCGTGCATACATCACACTAGGAGGTTTAAGTCGGTTGAGCAAAGTTCAGTTGACCACCCAACCTATAGGTGAACCGTTTTTATCCAAGATTTATTGTTCTTTTACCATCATTCAATCTCGTAGACACTACGAATCGAAAACGTGATCTCGTTTGGGCTTTTAAGGCGGTTCACCGAGAACACACACCGAAAAGGCTTAACGATTTCATAACCCGTCCTCGGATCTTTAATTAGTTACTAAATTAATTAATTACCACGTATTAATTAAATTTCAACTAATTACGCGAGTTTGTATACATGCCTATTTTAATTACCAAAATTAAAATTCTACATGTATGCATGGAGTGGATTTATGATATGATGCATGTATTGGCAATTCCGATTTTATATCTATTTTATGATCAAACACATAAAAAATAAATTGCGGAAAATTTAAACACCGAGATGGATCGTCGGTACCCCCGACTAACCTATTGTCTAAGGAAAAGTAAAATTAATTCTAAGTCTTCAAATCTCGATCTTCGATCTTGATCTTGAAAACTTCCGGATCTTCAAAGCTTCGATCTCGACACGAACCACGAACGACGAGGAGAGGAGGCCGTAATATACCAATATATTTAAAATATATCTATATTAAATTGTTTTATATAAGAAAAAAACTTTTTTTTTTAATTTTTTACATCACGGCAGGATTTTTTTTTATTTTTTTATTTTGTTTTGGCCCTGCGGCAAAACTTAAAATTAGGTCAACACAAACAGCCGCATCAAATAATACACAATATGATAAATTTTGTGGAAAATTAGGGATAAGGACATAATCTGGAATATTTTTAAGTAACAGGACAACTACATATTTTTTTATAGGGAGAAGGACAACTGCATAATTTTTATAGCGAGAAGGACAAACAGTGAATCCCGAAAATCGGTGAATCTCGCCATGAATCCCGAAATCAGTGAATTTTGACAAATGAATTTGACAAATGAATCCGAAAATTAGTGAATTTCGACAATGAATTTTAAAATTAGTGAATTTTTGACAATGAATTTCGGCAGTGAATTTAAACAGTGAATTTCAAACACAAGTGAATTTCGACAGTGAATAAATAGTTTTGTCCTTTATGCAAAAGTTTCAAAAGACTGTCCTTCTACTCAATTGATGAAATATTTTTGTCCTTCTCCCTCATTCTCCCTAAATTTTGATCAAAGCAATGCTGCCGCCAAAAAAAAAATTCGAGGCCTAGTTTAATTAAAACAAACAATTCGGCCTCCTCCCGTTTTACCTTCTTGATGATCTTCAACACCATGATCTTCGTCGTCTCGAACCCGAATCAAAATTAAAATTACAAAGAAGCCATCTTTACAATTTTTCTCATGACATAAAATAAAGTACACATCCTATGCTCAATTGATACTAATCAAAAGAGCTACAAAATAGATCTACGGGTAAACAGTACCAACCCCAATCCTTCTCTTCAACCAAGACATTCACAACATAAAAAATATATGTGCATCGGCCCCTATAAAATTTTGGGACAAAAAATCTACATGTTTTTCACTCCTAGATCTAATATTTTATACGTATAAATATAGATCACCAAAGCATCGATACCACATTGTTAGTAATACCATCCGCAACGGAAGCGATTTAAGGACCTAGATCTATAAATTGCACGTAATAAAATAACTGGATCTATATCTACAAGGGGGTTGTAGAACATAACTCTTGGATCTCAAAATCCAAGTAAAAGAACCGCAATAAGAAGAATAAAGGATGGTGTGAAGAGCACCACGATCTTCCGCACGTGTGATCCAAGCAACTCCCGGTGGAAGGAAATCCTCGTCTCGAATCCTCCCGATATGCTACCCGGAAAACCTCCAAGATTTTCCTCTTACTCCCCTTGGCCGAAAATTTTCTTCTCCTCTCTAAGAGGTAGAAGTCAAAATTTATGATGTGTTTTAGGCTTGAGAGAACTCTCTTTATATAGGAGAGTAATCATTGTCCTCCAAGGATTTTATTTTGCAAATAAATAAATCCAATAAATAAAAGATAATCCCATAATATTCTAGAACAAATCTAGAATAATATTTATCTTTATTTCTTACCATAAATATTTATTTAATAAATATTTTGTGCACATGTCTTATTAATTCACAAGAAAACTAATTTCTTGTTTCCTAAAACCATGCCATGGCCGAAATTCCTCCTTGTGACCTAGTCACAATAATTTCGACTTATACACACCAAATTTGGCCAAGATTATGAAAAATGTCTTTTTCACATATTTAATTATTTAGCCCAAATAATTTAATAGTCCACTAAACAATTAATTCACATATCGTTTTAATTAAATGCTAACAAGAACTAAATTAATATTATTAGGATTCGACGTCCAAGAATAGCTATGCTATATTGGAGGCACGTCGGGGACCATGGACTAATAATCAGCGGCTCCGATAAATCAAATAAATAATTATCTTACGAATAGAATAATTATATTCGATAAATCAATCATAGGAATATGCCACCATAATCGCGTGACTGCACTCCTACGATTATAAGATTATATTTATCTCCTCACGAGAGTGATAATGAGCGTCCATTGATATAATCATTACATATGGATTAATCCTCCATAGACTGTTCATTCTAAATCGGGAAGTTACCGTTAACCCTTTTCAGAACCTCTTATCCTTATTTACCATTAACCCCCTAATGATCAATTAATTCATACAACTCACTGGTAGCTAATCAGTGTAATATGAACTATATAGATCGATCAGTTTCTAGGATTAACAAATAAGGGAACTATCTATCTACTTCCATAAATAGAAGGAATGGATTCCGTAACTGTGATAACACAGACTACTCACTCAATCCAGTACAATGCCAAGATGGGGTAATTCAGATCACAGACTCAGTGTAATCCTTAACCGTCAAGTCAAACCTCATACTGATTCAAACAGTTGACTGTGATCACCTCAGGATTAAGATATATCCATAAATATGATCATCGATTGATTTGATAAGACTTCTCGACTACGGAATTATATCGTGAAATCTAATCAAATCGGTCCATCTCTATATGATATATCTATCATATATAAATGCCCCACTAGGTTCTCTTAACCGAAAGTCCGGATAAGACAATCACACCTATTGTGTTCTGGGTGCATTAATAGCACGTTAAAGGAGAGACCCGATTTTCTCGATTAACTTCACTACGGGCTAATTGTATTTTAAGTACATCTTCACTAACTCAATCCTCCCGTGTATATCTCATACACTGAGTTAAGTGATTACATAAACGATATACTTTAGGGTTTTCTGTAGTGTAAATACTATTGTCACATCGGTGAATATGAGAAATAATAAATATGAATAATAATGTCAATTCATTCATTAAATAAAACAATTACAAAATTGTCTTTCGAGCATCACACCTAACAACAATTTGATAATGGAAGTAGAATTTCGTTAAGTTTTCAGCCTTAACTTTATTTCGAGTACTTCATTTAAGTACTTGCTTTAATCCACACTTTCTTTAAGTGCTTCATCAATGGTAGGGTATCTTGCCCCTGAGTATGCCATGAACTAACTTGTGGTTGCTCGGGTCTGTTCTGTAGACAACGAATGCAACTGAGTCCGACCTGCGGACTTAAAGAGTTTTTTTTGCAAACTTCTTGAGTCCGACCTACGAACTTAGGGATGGTCCTTTGAAAACTCACTGAGTCCGACCTGTGGACTTTGGTTCGAGTCTAGCATGTAGACCTAATGAGCTTGTCCGACAAACTTCGCTGAGTTAGTCCTACGAAGCACAGTTCGAGTCTGTCCTAAAAACTTGGAATTTATCTTTTGCTAACTTTGCTGAGTTCGACTTGTGAAGCTCAGGTCGGATCTATCTTGCAGACCTGAATTTTTTGATGAGTCCGACCTGCGGAGCTCAATTCGTCAGTCCTGCGACTTATGAATTTTAGCGGAGTCCATCATGTGGAGCTCGGCTTATCTGTGGGCAGTCTTCCCAACAAGAGTTTGTATAGAGTTGGATCCAGCAAGATCTATGATGACTGTTTGAAGGAGTTTTAAGATGGAGTGGACGTCGCCACCAAGTATGTTCATCGGAGTACTCCCCGGCAAGCTTCTGAGTCAGCTCCTTCTTCCTCAGCTAAGCCAGTTGCCTCAGAACCGCATCAAGCTCCGGCTCCAGATGCTTAGCTTAGTCTTTTAGACTTTTGTGCTTCTTTTTTGCTCTGAAAAAATCCTCATATTTGTAACCTGTACGTTTATCTGGATAATATATGTTTCGCCACGCTCTTTTGCCTTGGCTTGTTTTAAGTACTTATTTGCACTGTTTTTGCTCTATAGTAGAGTAAGGTGCTCCCCCAGTATGCAATGCATTACCTTATTAATTTTTGGGTAGCATACTTATTGTGCATTTACATAGTAGGGTTTTATTAAGTGTCTGCCTGCAGACTTAGGAAGTTTGATGTTGAACTTTACTGACTCTGATCTGCAAAGCTCAGATCAGAATGTCTGTCCTATAGACTTAGGTAGTTTGATGTTGCAAACTTTCTGAGTCTGGCCTGCAGACCTCAGATCGGAATATATGTCCTGCAGACTTAGGAATTTTGATGTTGCAAACTTTACCTGTGTCTGACCTAAAGAGCTCAAATCAAAATGTCTGTCCTACAGACTTAATTTTGGAGTCTAATTTTTGGAGTCTGCCCTGCAGATTTAATTTTTGAGTCTGACTAGAAGACATAATTTTTATTTTTATTTTAGTCTGTCGTGCAAACTTGATTTTTTTTAGTCTGATTTGAAGACTTTAAATTTTTTTGAGTCTGTCTTGCATACTTATTTTTTGAGTCTGACCTGCATACTTATTTTTTGAGTATGGCTTGCAGACTAAAATTTTTTGTTTCTGTCCTGCAGACTTAAATTTTTTGAGTCTGTCTTGCAGACTTAATTTTTTGAGTCTGACCTACAGACTTAATTTTTTTGAGTCTCATCTGCGAAATTTATTTTTGGAGTCTGTCATGCAGACTTTATGTACTTTTTGAGTCTGACCTAAAAACTTAATTTTTTGAGAGTCTGACATGTAGACTTAATTTTTGTGAGTCTGACCTGCAGACTTAATTTTTGAGTCTGTCATGCAGACTTTATTTTAGAGTCTAGCCAGCAGGCTTTTTTTTTTTTTTTTTTAGAGTCTGACCTGCAAACTTAATTTTTGAGTCTATCAGGCAGACCTTATTTTTTGAGTCTGTCATGCAGACTTTATTATTATCAATTTTTTTGAGTCTGTCAGGCAGACTTTACTTTTTGAGTCTGACCTGTAGACTTAATTTTTTGAGTATGAGGGCAGACTTTATTTTTTGAGTCTGGCCAGCAGACTTAATTTTTTGAGTCTGAGGGCAATTTGAGTCTGGCCAGCAGACTTAATTTTTGAGTTCTTGGTAGGGTATCTTGCCCCTCAGTATGTCATGCATTAAATAACATAATTTGGATGACATACTTGGCTTTTTATATGATTTTTTATTTGAGTCCGACCGCAAAGGTTGGATAGTGCGTCTGACCTACAGACTTGTGAATTTTGCTAAATCCGTCCTGTGAAGATTGGTTGTCTGTCTTGCAGACTTAATGAATCGTTTGAATCCGACCTACGGAGCTTAGTTTATCTGTCCTACAGACTTAAAGCTTTTATCTTAGATCCGTTACGTATTATATACAATAAAAAAGAGAAATATAATATCGAAATAATACTTGTAAATTGAAATAATTTATTGAATTCTGGAACCTATCCCAGACATAAAGTTTGCAGGGATTGTTAGCATGCCAGCTTTGTGGAATGGTCCTGCCATTTGAATCTTCCGGTTGATATGCACACTTGCCTTGCAATTTTACCGCTTTATAGAGGTGTCGTGCGGACCTCGGGTTGTCTGACCTGTAGACTTGTAAATTTTATTGAGGCGGACCTGCGGAGCTTAGTTGTCAGTCATGCTGACCTGAATTTTTTGCTGAGACTGACCTGCGGAACTCAGTTCATCAGTCTTGCTAACTTATAATTTTTTGCTGAGTCCGACCTATGGAGCTCAATTGTCAGACCTACTGACTTATGAATTTTTTGCTGAGTCCGACCTACGGAGCTCATTTGACATATTTAGTGTTTTGAGTGGAACTCGGCTTGTTTTGTCTTGAGGACTTTTTTTTTTTTTTTTTTTGGGTCTGACCTGCAGACTTAATTTTTTCTTCAATCTGTCCTGCAGACTTAATTTTTTGGGCCTGACCTACAGACTTAATTTTCTTCAGTCTGTCTTGCAGACTTAAATTTTTGAGTCTGACCTGTAGACTTTATTATCTCCTTTTTTTAACTGCAGACTTAATTTTTTTTCAGTCTAACTTGCAGACTTAAATTTTTTGAGTCTGACCTGCAGAATTAATTTTTTGAGTCTGACTTGCTGACTTAAATTTTTGAGTCTGGCCTGCAGACTTATTTTTTATTTTTTATTTTTCTGAGTCCGACATGTAGCTCAGTTCTGATCGTCTATCCTGCAGACCTAGGGAGTTTGTCCTTTGCAAACTTTCTGAGTTTGACCTGCAGCTCAGTTATGATCCTCTGTCCTGCAGACTTAAGGAGTTTGTCCTTTGCAAAATTTCTGAGTCTAACCTGCAGCTCAGTTATGATCGTCTGTCCTGTAGATTTAGGGAGTTTGTCTTTTGCAACCTTTCTGAGTCTGACCTGCGGCTCAGTTCTGATTGTCTGTCCTGCAGACTTAGGGAGTTTGTCCTTTGCAAACTTTTATAAAATCATCATGCATAACGGAGGAAACAAAAATTTATTGAAATAACATAGCTAAAAATTGAAATAATATATAAAAGTCTGGAACATGTCCTAGACGTATATCCTGCGGAGATTGTTTCCATGCCAACTCCGTGGAATGGTCCTGCCATTAGAATTAACCTCTAAGGGATCTCCTAGATCCTTCCCTAAGACTGCTACATGGATAAAGGCCTATAGGGCTGATCCATCAACGACAGCTGGTTGTTCCACCAGCGCTTGTTGTGCCGGATTTAAAGTGATTTTCGCTCCTTGCTGAGACTGGTTAGCGGTGGGGGGATCTGTTGCCACCCTCCTCCAGCGGTTTTACCACCATCGCTGGCGGTTCCTCTTGGTGTATTCTTGTTATTCATTTTTGGTGGCTTGATGATCTTGATCTTGAATAACTGTTAGTCGGAGGCCCTCCTTCTAGCGTCAATTGACGATGCTGGATCTCGTCTATGAATAAATCTGGGCCATGTTATTCCTAGTGGCAATAAATCCAAGAATATGCCCCAAGGACAAGATGTAAAATGGGGGTGGTTTTGTGATTTTTGGACTGAGCCTGAGATTATTGAATCCTAAGTTGCCTACGTATCCTGTAATTGTTCAGGAATTAAGTCTTTCATAGTTCCTTAAGGTTGTTTATATAGGGGATGGATCATCCCTTTCCTTGTTCTACAAGGATTCGTATTCTTAGTCCCTAAGGATAATCTGTCGGAAGTAGCACCCGAAAGTCAATTTGTGTAATTATTTTTATAATTAATAAATGAAAGATTTATTCTCATCATATTATTTGCTTTGTGCTTATATATTAAACACTGCTGAAAACCCCAAGTCGTATTATATGTAGCCATATAACTTAGTGTGTGTGTGTCACATATGAGGATTAAGTTTATGGTGATACACTTGAAATATTAGTCAGTGGTAAACTTAATCAAAGTATGGGGTCTATTGATTAAACCACCATTAATGCGCCCAGAACACTTTATGGTGTGACCGTCTTATCCAGACCGTCGATATTGGTTATCTAAGAGAGGCATTTATATGTGATGTAGTCATATAGGACTCGACCGATTTAATCTCTATTTCTCATATAATTCCGTGATTGAGAAATATTATTAAACCACAAGAAGATCATTTTTGGATTAACCTTAATCCTGAAGTGTTTGCGTACTCCTACTTGTTTCAGGATAGGGTTTGATGTGTTCGTTAAGGATCGCTAAGAGGCGCAGCCCAAATCACTTTCACGTAGGCACTATTCTGGAATGAGTGAGAAGTGTGTGTCTCAGAGATATGTAATCCATTCCTTCCTGCGGAAAGTAGAAAGACAATCCCCTTATTTGTTAATCCTAGAAACTGATCGATCCGTGGAATTCGTATTGGTTATGAACTAATTGATCACTAGTGGGTTAATTGTAAATAAGGATAAGATGTAGTGAAGAAGGCTTACGGAAATAATCCCGCTTCATTACGGATGGTCTATGGAGGATTGGTTTGTAAGTAATGATTATATCAATGGACACTTATCGACTCGACGTTTTAAGAATAAGTTATATCTATAATCGATAGAGTTCAGTTTCGAATTTATGGTGGCGCAATTCCAGAATTAATAAGTTGAGTAGAAATATTATGTTCGATGAATATTTTATTCAATTTATTGTAGCTACTGGTTATAAGTCCATGGTCCCCGGGTAGGCTCCTAAACACGAGTGTTTTCTCGTTTTATGGAACCTCGAGAATAAATTAAATAGTTGGTCTATTTAATGAATATGAAATATTATTTATTTTGGTAAATAATATGTAAAACAGAAAAGACATTTTCTATTAAAAAATAATGACAATTGTGGCACCTATTTTTTTGATAAATTAGGAAAAGAAATTTTCCTAGATTATGTCACATGTTTAATTAATTAATTAATTATTTGTTAGATAATTAATAGAAAAGAGAAAAGAGATTGATTTTTTGGGAATTATGTCTTATCTTATGGCAAATATCTTTTCCTCATGGGAATAGGTAATTGTGGTGTGAAAATGATAACTCTCTTGACTAGTTATTTTTCTATATAAAGAGAGTTCCTCCTAACACAATAACACATCAAACATTTGCGCCACTTTTCACAAAATAGAAGAGAAAAATTAGTTTCTTGTTCTAGTCATTAAGAGAAGAAAGACCTAGGGTTTTTCTTGAGTATATTCGAGAAGGTTCTACGGCGAGGATCGACGTCCACCAGTCGTCGCTAGGAGATGTAATCCGGAAGACTGCGGCTTCTCCCTCTCTGTTGATTTACTATTCCTCTTCAATTAGGTAAATCTTCAACCTTCTCATAGTTATATTAGTTATTTATATGAATCATATCATGGTAAAATCACATGCGAATTTATTCGTAGTTTCCGCTGTGCATGATTAAGCATCTCGATCGGTGTTGTGAATCAGATCTGGCAATCCAATTATGGATCGGATCCGGATTCGGGTTTCTGTATATCCAGCATGGGGTAGCAGAGCCATGTTAAAGCGATTTTGAGATCTTGATTGCATAATTAATTAATAAGGAGTGGAATAGAATAAAATTACATCTTTTAATTTATTTATGCGATTGAATGTTTTGGCTGACGAGATGGATTGAGGTTGGTACTTGTTTACTCTTAGATCTATTGTAATCCCATTTTTTTTTTCAGGTATGGGATATCATGTAATTTATTTTTGCAATTTAATTTCCTGCAATTTAGATTATTTTTTTAATTCGGCCGACACCTATTTATTTAATCGGACGAGGTCTTCATTAAATTTGGTCGCCGGCGTGGTGGTCAAGGCACTGAATCACCAAAATTGCAGACCCGAATTCGAATCCCTTTGGTCGGATTAAATCTGGATTTATTTTTTTGGTTAAAAAAACGAAAACGAAAACAAAAAAAAGGATGCTGTTGGGGGGGATCGAACTCGAGTGATGAAGATGAAGGAAGAAGGAGCTTTACCAACTCGGCTATGGCAATTCTTATACACAAGATGAAGCAGTTTACTAATATACTTGATGGCGGCTGAAGACAAAAGTGAATTAATAAAAAAAATTCCTAAGGTTAGGGTTTATTTAATTTATAGATTAGATACTGGGTACCAACGGTCCATCTCAGTGGTTTATTGTTTGCCTTTATTTTCTTGTATGATTATTAATGTGATATAACCATGTCATGCATCATATTCATGAATTTCACTCCTAGCATATGCATACATGTAGAAAAATTAATATTGACATTAATTAGGCATGTATGAACACGATAACTAATTTAGATTAAAAATAAATTAAATTAATTAGAGGAAACCGAATTTTATCGGGATATAAAATTCACATGATAAACTTAATTTGGAATCATAAATCCTTCAGGGTTTGGGTTATGTAGTGTCTACATAAATTAGAATTTTGATAATAAAAAAATAGGAAAATCATGAAAAATTGGACACCAACTAACGGTATTTGGAACCGATAAGTTAGTGATTGTTTTTCTTGATTTATTGTTTTTTCAATTTATTGGAAAATTTCTACAATCCTAGGACTTTTATCATGAAAAATTAGAATCATAAAATTCTTTGTGAATTTTATTTGTGTAGTGTCTATGCAAAGAAATCTTAATCCACAAAAATTGGATGATCGTGGATATAGTGACACTAGTTAGACGGTGGAACCGATGAACTAGTGGGAGGATAATATTAAATATTCATGATCTATTGTTTTTGGATTATTAGAAAATTCTAAAAATCCTAATGAGACTACCTAATTTTCAAAATAACGAGTGGGAGCGGGGAAGGTGACAACCGACCCCTCGGCCTCTACTGTTGACGCAAGCACGTGAGAGAATGGTGACGCCTCGTGCCGCTTTGATTTCGGCCCCCTACGGATGGCCTTCACCCCTATCAAAATTCAAGGCTTGGTCTCCGAAAGGATAGGATTTTGAGTACTCGTTGGGTCACTGACCTATCCTACGGCGGCATACTCGGGGCGTACATAAAGATCTGAAACATTAGGTCACACTCACAAGGATATTTTTCAAAAATATCTTGGCTGAAAAAGGAAAGTAATCAACAATTTAGTGAATATGTCTGATTCTTGATTTTTTTTTAGAGAGATTGTCTCAATTTAATCGTCACCTCTTTAACCTACCCTACGGCAGCACTGTAGGTGTGATATTAAATCCTTGGAATGGTAGGATAAACTGCATGCATGTCTTCGTGTTTATTATTCCTAAAATCATAATTAGTTGTAGTGTATGATTTGATTTATACTTCTGTCATAATTTATTTTTACAACTACATATCATCTCAAGGTAACTAAACTGCTAAACAGATTATATTGACTGATAACGACTTCATCAAAGTGGAAAAGTAACAAGAACGTTGAACTAAATAATTGAGAATGCAAATTAATTTTTCAGAAGAGGATGTTCCTCTTGAGTCTACAAACTTAAGTGACATTGATAAATATGTCACTGCTGTCACTCGTGATAAGCGAGAGACACAACAAAATTAGTTCAAAGATGATGAGAATGATTTGGTATCAATCTCCTTAGGCATCCCACAGTTCACGAGTAGTGTCTACTCAAATGTACTGCTAGTTCACGGCCATTTCCTTTAAAAAAAAGCCAAGAATGGGAAGGTAAATGTCTACAAGTGTAAGTCATCTAAACTAAATAAGTTAAAGGCTGAACCGAAATATTAATATAAAAAAGTATAGGATAAGGAAAGTGATTTTGGATTACTAACCTATGAACCCTTAGAGACTTTCTTGATCGGGTAATTGACTCGAAATCTAAAGTTCTTTTGTAAGAACAAGGTAGCTCGGCATTCATGATTAAACAGTAGACAACGGGCAGTTATTTCAGCTGAGATAGTGGGAGTGATATAAGGAAACAAATTTCAGATTTTAATCCTTGAATATCGCAGAAATTTAATTTCTGTTTTCAGATTCGTTGGAACGAATGGATTCACTTTCAAATCGATAATATAGTTGCCTTAAATAAAGTGAATATGACATTTGTATACGATTCTGAGACTCAGACTTTTTGTCTGATAAAAGTCAGAACCATTAAGTAATGCTGAAAATGTTTATGTAACTCATCATAAACTATTAAGACAAGTGGTTTCCGTATTTAGATAAATGATTGTTCAGCATCTATTGATCAGTGCATATATCCTAAATATAAGATCTAAAAACTGGCTAAGAGTGATTCCTATCTCCCAGTCTAAGAACACTATCGCAAAGGAAAATGACTAAGTAGACTATCCATTAGGAAAGGGTAATAGAGCTAAAGAAGTATCATAGCTTGTTCATATTGACCTTTGGGGTCTTATGAAGGTACAAGCTAATAGGAGCTTTTGAGTAGTGGACAATTTGTCTGATAGCTGCTCGAAACACCGATTAGTTTATCTGAATATAACTTGAGGAATCTCTGATATTACCAGAGAAGAGAGTATTCCATGCTCAGATATAGGCTATAGCACAGTTTTGGCACTGATGCTTGGCCTACCTCCGAGTGAAACAATTTCACTGGAAGGATAAACCATGTATTGTCTTGTATAGTTATTGATATGCCACGATAAACTACTTAACTCAATGAAGATATTGGTTGCAAAATAACGGTTTACATTATTGTGTAACACCGAGAAGTCTACCTTGAAGATGCCTATGAATTTATGGATAAGGAGTGAATTACATTTACCCCACTACCACAAATAGAGGCATTTAGCACATGTGCTTGAAGGTAGGACTGGAGATTTTGCATACTCGTTCAGATGGTTACTGTTCGTGAAATATCTTAATGCAATGAGTAAAGGTTGGTTATAAGATTCCTAAGATCGGATAATGACGGTTGAACTGTCACAACCTTTCTGAAAGATTATTAAAATAACAACCTTGGACCTTGAAATTAAGTTACTCAAGGGGTTACTATCTGATTTAAAATCAGACCACGTCCAACATTGGTTGTTGGGGGTAACGGTGATAAATGCTACTGAACCAGATCAGAATATCAAGCCACCCAAATGCAGTGGGAGTATGTTTTATTCATTGACTCGCTATGATTAATGTAAACTTTAAACAGTCTGCTTGGGGTGATTGATCTCCTATGGTCCTTCTAGGAAGGGCTGTATAGGATTCTGACAATAGGAGGTTGGTTTAAAGCCATATACCTGTAAATGGAGTTTTGGTACTCCATGTTTGTTCACACTTTTGTAGAACCACCTGAGTGTCTCAAGCCCAATGGGAGTAATTGGATCTATGTGGAAAAGAGTCAAATGAATGAGAAAGTTTATCTTTCAAGGCAAAGTCAAGTGGTCTAGGGGTAATTCCCTGAGAAGTAGATATTTCAATAGGGGTGATGCCCCGAAACTTTCTCACCACTCAGCCATGCTTGACTTCTTGAAAAACAGAAAGTTCAATAGGGATGATGCCTTGAAAATTTTCTTGCCAAACAACGGAGTCTGATCTCATTCGGAACAGAAGGGTTCTAGCTTAAAGCCAAAAACAGATTGACTGCTTATGCTTATATCCATCGGTGGATTAAAGCAAACCTCTATGTCATTAAAAGCCACATGTTTGAAATATGTGGGCTTGACCAAAATATTGATGAGTCTTTTGTAGACAAGAGAATCAATATTGGTAAAGTAGTAGACATTAGTGTTAATGAAAAGTGACACTACAATAGTTTTAAGCAACATGAGTGTGTTATCTGAAGTCAAGTACTGACGAGCCAAAGCTTCTCTGAATCAGAGAAGTAGACTATCTTCTTAGAATATGATTCGGTCGAATTCATGAGAACAAGTTGTTGGCAATATCCCATTCATCTTATTGGTTAAGATGATAATGCATTTTCGTATGCAAAATTCAACGAGAGGTTTCTTACCCAACCCCTCACGGAATAATTCTCTCTATTCTTCGGATATAGAGAAAATGGGATAAGTTCTCTTTTGGAAAGAGAATGTCATATTATTAAAAGTCAATTGTAATCAAATCTTGGATTCGAGTATTGATTGCAGTATAGTGCATGCTCAAGTATCTTTAGAGAACGAGGAATCATATGCTTGTGTATTCGGGTGAAAACCTGAGTGTTGTTGACTACAATGATTCTGTTTTTTTCCGGATTAAGGATGATCGTGAATCGATCTCAGGCTCAGTGTTTACTCATAGTGATGGAGCTATAGTCTGGAGCAATGCCAGTTTGACTCTGTTAGTCGAATACGTAGCAACTTTCGGAGCAGCTAAAGAGGCAGTGTGGCTTGCGAAGTTCTTTGTTGGACCGGGAAGTGATTCCAGGTCTCGATGAGCAGATACTATTTTTCTGTGAAAACAGTTGAGAGGTAGCTCATGCAAATGTTCTTCACAGTCACAAGAGGTCAAAATCATATTGAGAGAAAGTACCAGATGCTCAAACAGACCGTGCAAAGAGGCGACGTTTTGGTCCTAAAGATTGCCTTGAGCCGACAACCTAGCTGATCAGTTTACCAAGTTGCGTGGCATCTATTGTCACTAATAAGCGCTTGGCAGGTATAAAATTGGGAGATATGTCTTATCTGCTTTAGAGAAAGTGGGAGAATATTGTGGATAGATAGAATAAGGGTGTGGTGTTCTCTAAAAACAATTGTTGCTTGTCCTTACGGGCAAGTGGGAGATTGTTGGATGTAGTGCCTGAAAGACAATTGTTGTTTGTCCTTACGGGCAAGTGGGAGATTGTTGGAAGTAGCGCACGAAATACAATTTGTGTAATTGTTTTTATAATCATTTATTCTCATCTTATTATTTGCTTTGTGCTTTTATATTATACACTGCTGAAAACCCCAAGTCGTATCATATATATCCATATAACTTAGTGTGTGTGTCACACATGAGGATTAAGTTTATGGTGACACACTTGAACTATTAGTCCATGGTGAACTTAATCAAAGTATGGGGTCTATTGATTAAACCACCATTAATGCGCCCAGAACTCTTTATGGTGTGACCGTCTTATCCGGACCGTCGATATTGGTTATCTAAGTGGGGCATTTATATGTGATGTAGTCATATTGGACTGGACCAATTTAATCTGTATTTCTCATATAATTCCATGATTGAGAAATCTTATTAAATCACAAGATGGTCATATATGGATTAACCTTAATCCTGAAGTGTTTGTGTACTCCTACTTGTTTCAGGATAGGGTTTAATGTGTTCGTTAAGGATCGCTAGGAGGCGCGGTCCGAATCACTTTCACGTTGGCACTATTCTGGAATGAGTGAGAAGTGTGTGTCTCACAGATATGAGATCCATTCCTTCTTGCGGGAGTAGAAAGACAATCCTCTTATTTGTTAATCCTAGAAACTGATCGATCCGCGGAGTTCGTATTGGTTATGAACTAATTGATCACTAGTGGGTTAATGGTAAATAAGGATAAGATGTAGTGAAGAAGGTTTACGTAAATAATCCCGCTTCATTACGGATGGTCTATGGAGGGTTGGTTTGTATGTAATGATTATATCAATGGACACTTATCGACTCGACGTTTTGAGAATGAGTTATATCTATAATCGATAGAGTTCAGTTTCGGATTTATGGTGGCGTAATTCCGGAATTAATAAGTTGAGTAGAAATATTCTCTTCGATGAATATTTTATTCAATTTATTGTAGTTACTGGTTATAGGTCCATGGTTCCCGGGTTGGCTCCTAACACGCGAGTGTTTTCTCGTTTTATGGAACCTCGAGAATAAATTAAATAGTTGGTCTATTTAATGAATATAAAATATTATTTATTTGGTAAATAATATGTAAAATAGAAAAGACATTTTCTATTAAAAAATAATGACAATTGTGGCGCCTATTTTTGTGATAAATTAGGAAAAGAAATTTTCCTAGATTATGTCACATGTGTAATTAATTATTTATTTATTTGTTTGATAATTAATGGAAAAGAGATAAGAGATTGATTTTTTGGGAATTATCTCTTATCTTATGGCAAATATCTTTTCCTTATGGGAATAGGTAATTGTTGTGTGAAAATGATAACTCTCTTGACTAGTTATTTTCCTATATAAAGAGAGTTCCTTCAACACAATAACACATCAAAAATTTGCGCCACTTATCACAAAATAGAAGAGAAAAAGTAGTTTCTTGTTATAGTCATTAAGAGAAGAAAAACCTAGGGTTTTTCTGGAACATATTCGAGGAGGTTCTACGGCGAGGATCGACGTCCACCAGTCGTCACTAGGAGATACGATCCCGAAGACCGCGGCTTCTCCCTCTATGCGATTTACTATTCCTCTTCAATTCGGTAAATCTTCAACCTTCTTATAGTTATATTAATTATTTGTGTGAATCATATCTTGGTAAAATCGCATACGAATTTATTCGTAGCTTCCGCTGTGCATGATCGAGCGTCTCGATCGGTGCTGTGAATCAGATCTGACAATCCAATTATAGATCGGATCCGGATTCGGGTTTCTGTATATCCAGTATAATCACGTGTGGATCCCTATAATTTAGGGATAATTATGGACATATTTAAATGATAGGACCAGTGTCATTATGTCATGGGATTCTTTCCATGTTTATCTGATATTATTAAGCACATGTGCCAAATACGAATAAAGAAGGTTCTGACCGACCTGCGTTGAACCTTCTAGGCCATCTTGACCTGTACTGCGTTACCCGACTTTCACTCTTACCGAGCCGACCTGCGGTGGTAAGTTAAGAAGGGCCAAGCTGACCTCCCACCTGGGGTTCAGGTCCGCTTCTTCATCAAAACTTGAGGCTCCTAGCCTTTACTACTTATTACTTCTCTATCTTTATTTATGACTTAGCCACTCTACAGATGACACGTGGCAATGGCTAGTCCGACCCTCGTCATCAGACAAAGTGTTATTTTCTACTGCATTAAAAACCAAAATTTTGATTGGATAATCCATAACATAGAGTCCTCTGTGTAACTCAGCTGAACCAATCACTTTCTTGTTCTTGTCCTGCAAAATACAATTGTTAGTAGAAACAACAGCTGGACATTTGGAATGATTGATGAAATAAGGTAAAGACAAAATATTGTACTTAAAACCAGTAATACAAAATATAACATATAAGACAAGCTGGGAATTTACTCTCACTTGTCATATATGTGTAACAGAAACATTATTACCATTAAGTAATCTCATTTTTATACCAGTTGAAGGTTTTGGGATACTTAACATTTCTAAAGAACCTACAATGTGCACCAGAGTCTAAGATCTATTAAATAGGTCTTACTAAATTCAAGCCATCTATCCCTGTAGCAAGTGAGAAATGACTGTTGACTACAGCAGGTTGCCCCACAGCAAATCCTGCAGGTCTAGGAGGATCAGAACTAAGCAGATCCATCAACTTCTCAAGTTGATGTGCAGTAAGATTAGGAAATCCAGGTCCAGCTGACCTATTATGGGGCTGATCTTATTCTGCTGAATGTTCATCTTCTACCAAGTTTCCTTTTTTGACTTGAAACTAGGAGGGTAGCCATGTATCTTGTATCAAGTCTCTTCACTATGACCATTGAGTAGCAGATACAGAACCTGATTTGCCGATTTCTTGGTGTTGCCCCTTTCCACTCTTCTTAGACAAGAGAATCATAGAATCTTGATTCTTGGCCTTATTTGATGGCCATTGCAAAGGCATCATGGATCTCTGGGAATAACACCATTAACATTGCCTGGGAAACCATAGGCTCAAACTCATCCCTCAAACCTTTAAGGAGTATCATGACATGTTCAGCCTTCATATGATCCACCAAATTATTGATTGCATTGCAGTGACATTGAGGATCATAAGAACATACTCACATGGGTTTGATTGTCTTGATTTTAACCCAAAGAACCATTAAATTTGTGAAGTATTTATTGACAGAATATGTGCCTTGCTTCAACAGATGCATTTCTTCAAGGAGATCTGAAAGCCTTTATGCATCTATATTAGAAAACCTAGCAGCAAGATTATTCCAAACTGCATGTGAACTCTTGAAAGACATCAAACTTTATGCAATGGTGCTCGCTATAGAATTCAAGATCCAAGACCTCGCCATTGTATCACACTATCTCCATGCAAGAAAATCTACAGAATCTGCTTCTGACCTTTTGATTGTGCCATCTACGAAGCCAATCTTATTCTGGTTGATCAACACCATCTTCCATGGATTATAATTGTTTCCATTCATCAATCCTGACCAAGCACCAAAGATGGATTCTCATTAGGATGGACATAGAATGGACTGTAGGGACTTAATTATTGCTTTTTAGCTGCCATGGCTATCAAACTCCATAAACTATTAGTGAACAATAACAAAAAGAAAAAATTATCAAGAAACGATCAGAACACACATAAGATAATCAAATTTTTCTCTCAAGAAACTGGGAAAACAGAAAGGATGAATAACTCTCTCAAGATTCTTCAGGATTTAAAGAAAACATAGAAGCATCAGAAACTCTCAAGATTTTGCTCTGATACCATGTTGAAGTTTGTAAAGAACAAATGAAAACGTAGAGAAAATGCGGAAATCTATTATTCAAAGAATAATCAACAAGTTAAGTTACAATGCTAATGTTCATGGGGTATTTATAGCTTCGTACACCTCATTAATCAGTTATAAGTAAGTTACAAATGGTTATAACAGAATATAACTAAATAACCGTTTTCTATTCATTGTTGCTCGGCTGACTAACTTAGCTATCTGTTGTGTTTGTTGCGATCAGCCGAGTCTCTAGAGTTCAACTGACTTGCTTCAGCTGACTTGCACTCAGCTCTTCCTTCAGCACATATATTGTAACATGACCAACTAAGAAGGGATTTTCTCATGATCTGAATATTGACCTTGCACATCTGGATGCTCCCCCTGAGTTTGAGCATGATCTTTGTCTTCTATAAGGATATTTCTTGTCTATTGATCCTTCAGATTTGGAATTTTCATAAAATCTAGAAGAAACTGATCTTTTTCTGAATTAGTCATGGAATTATCCCCCTAAATTTGGATATGAGAAGCTTCACAATAGGGTTCGTCTTCATGAAATGTTACATCCCTAAAGACAAAGAAACGTTTAGTTTGGGGGATGATAACACTTATACCCTATCTGGGTATTTGAGTAACCAGTAAAAATGCATTTAACAACTATACGATCTAATTTCCCTTAATTAGTACAATGAATATGATCATAAACAACACAACCAAAGATTTTCAAATCCAAATTTTCTCCAATGTAAAACTCGGATACAGATTGCATAAAAAATTTCTGGGGGTCTGATTTCCCAAATATTTAGATGACATTCTGTTAATCAGATTAGTAGCAGTCAAAACTGCTTCTAAACAATAAAAATTTGGAACCATCAAATCAATGATCAGAGCTCTAGTCACCTCCATTAGATGTATGTTCTTACGTTTAGCTACTCCATTTTGTTGTGGAGTGTGAACATAGAAAGATTCATGAATATTCCTATTCTTTTGGAGAAAATGGCTAAGGAACTGTTTAAAATAGTCTCTAGAATTATCAGTCCTTCTCAACTTAATCCTTATATCAAAGTGAGTTTTCACCATTTTGTATAATTGATGAAAACATTCATAACTTCAGATTTATTTTTAAGCAAATATACCCAAGTTGTCCTAGTACAATCATCAATAAAAGATAAAACCACATTGCTTCAATGATATTTGATACCCTAGACCTCAAATATCATTGTGATTCAAGGTAAAATGTGTTTTACATCTTTCACTAATGTTTGAAAAAGTTTACTTTTGTATTTGGCTAACTCACATTCATGGCAAAAGAAAGAGTCAATTTGTATTCCGTTAAAAATACCAGGATAATTTTTTGCATATTTCTAAAAGAAGGATGACCTAATATCCTATTATACAACAAAATCTTATCACTAGGAGATTTAGTATAAGATAAATGACAAGTTTTATTCTTCTGTCCATCCAAAAAATATAGCCCACTCTATCAATTTCAATCTTTTTCATCATTTCTTTCTCTTGTATCAAACAAGAGTCAGTAGAGAAAATAGGGTTGCAATTTGAATCATTTGTAATTTTTTGAATGGAAATCGGGTTAGAAGTAATTTGAGGAACATGTAAGAAATTTTTTAGAGTAATCTCAGGTGTCAAAACAATATTCCTTATACCTGCAACAGTGATCAAAGATCCAATAGCCACAATAGTTTTCTTATTACCGGGACTTGGAATGTAAGTTTCAAATTTGGACATATCATATGTCATATGATCAGTAGTACCTGAATCAATAACCCATTCTTCATTTTGCTTAAGGTTTTGGTGATTGAAAGATGTACCTGCAAAAGCCATGGAGCAGTTGAATTGTTCAAGGTTTGCCAAGAACTTTTTTAGCTTTTCAAATCTCAGATGCTCCAAGTCTAGCTGCCTGAGAGTTAGGATTATCATTCTCCTTTTTGGAAATATGGACAACATCTGTCCATGTTTTTCCAGTTCTTGGCTTCCCATAAAGCTTCCTACATCTGTATTTTGCATGCCTCTTTTATGTTACAATAGTTGCAGGATGGAGACTCCCTGTCAGCTGCTTTCTGATCAGCTCGAGTTTGGTTTCTTTGAGGCACTTTGTTTTCAGCAGCCTTTGGTCCCCAACTTTTAGTAGCCTTTGAGATTAAGACTGAGCTATCTTCAGTTTATCCTTCCAGCATGACTTCACGCCTGCTTTCCTAGGCTTTAACCATGGAAATGGTCTCATTCAATGAAGGAAGATCCATTCTTCACAGAATTTGAATTCTAACAACATGGAGTTATAGGTTCAATGCAGCAAGGAATGAGTAAATCTTGTCATTTTCTAAGATCCTTTTAACAGTGATAGTGTGTTCATTGTCGTTTAACTTGATGCACTGATGGTGATCAAGTTCTGTCCAAATGCTTTGTAGGAGCTTTGAATATTCAGTGATATTCTTGGACACCTATTTTGCTGTTGTAATTTTAGTCTTCAATTCAGAAATATGGGTAACATCGTTGATTTTTGAATAAGTTTGACAAACACCTTCCCATATTTCCTTTGTTGATCCCAAGAACATACATGTGTCAGTGATTTCTAGGATCATTGAATTCAATAGCCAGGACATGACCATAGAATCACTTTCATCCCAAGAAGAGTACTTAGGATCATCAGTAGCAGGTCAAGTGACCACTAAGTGACTCAATTTTCCTTTCCTTTAAGGAAAATTCAAACAAATTGAGAGATCATTTTAAATAATTCTCATCATTTAGCCGATATGCAGCTTGAATTTGCTGCAAATCTCGTGTCTGGCTAGGATTATCATTGGAGATGGATTTCGATCGATTTGGTGCTTGTAGCAATGTAATCCGGTATGTTCAAAACTATGATTTTTTAAGTGTATTTTCAGAAGAATCGAATTCAGTGCTCTGATACCATGTAAGAATTCAAGAAGAAATGAATTGGAAATAATTTCAATAATAAAATTCACTTAGAAGATGCAATGAGAATCAGATTACACTTATACAGAAAGCCCAACAGTTAAAATGAAAAAAGACAGACAGATTGTCAGAACAGACAAATTACCAGTTAGCTAACGGTAACATAATTACAAATAAACAAACGGAAAGAAATACACGCGTCTGCCCAGCTGAGATGAGCAACATCTGAGAAGAATATCTGAAGAGATCTGACCAGATGAGATAAGAACTCATCTTAGTATATCAACACAACTGAAAGGGAAACAACACAGCTGAATTCTAACTGAATGTTAAGGGAATCTTGGACATTCCCAAGGGATAAACTGGTGAAGCGGAAAAAGCGTATGTTAAAGTTTTCAGCGGATATACTGAAGTCGGAACGTGTTGGGAAACAAACATGGAAGCAAAAAAGAGGTACACACAACATGATTTCATTATATGCTTTTGAGAGGCAATAATTTTCGTGTTATTCAAGTCTGAGAAAAAAGATTCTTACAAGCCGGGGTTTTTTTAGCTTGAAAGGACTTACCATAAAAAAATTATGAAATATTACAAAATACTACAAAAATCAATCTTTGAGGAAAGCACGATGATAAAATTTGCAAAATAGATGGATCTGTAATTGGGTCTTTATTCAATACACAAATAAAACAATAAAAACGTGAAAAATGTGCCAAAATCTTTGGAGCCCAAAATGTAAGGGAAAACAAGTGCTTTTGGCCTTAAAATGCAATTAAATGCCCCTGGCTTTTCACCTTAGGGTCAGCATCGAAAAGAAATTTCCGAAATGGGGTCACACATGAAAATCGGACAATATTGAATCAGACAACACCGCAGCAGATGCACTCGCATCAGAAACCTGGGCGTCTGGAAGTTGTATTTCCTCGAACAAGCAATGGTACAACACATCGACTATGCTACCGGTATTCATCAACACCTTATTGACAATGAAGTTGTCGGCTACGACATCAATAACCAGTTCGTCATTGTTTTCCCCCATTGGGATAGGTTTTTCTAGACCAAAATTCAAATCTTGGCTTGTGCAAGAATGTCTCAGACTAGGTCCATCTGAAGATTCTCTCTTGTCAAAATCCCTTGGGGGCATATTATTGGGATAGTCTCAAGTAATCATGACAAGATGCTTTTCTAGCTTTTTTGTGTAAGGCTATGTAGGGTGGACGGTATTTTATACTAGAGAAGAGCTTGATGGTTATTCTTCAAACGCCTATTGATGATACTCGAACGTATCTGATGTGATCCGTGATCGAATCAGATCTAAAATTGCCGAAGGACCGACTAATGGCACCAATAAAACGAGCACCGCGACCCCTAGCTAACTCGTAACTAAGAACCTTGGTATGACCTCAACCCTTAGATAACCCGTATCTAAGAACCTTGGTATACGAACGCCACAAGGTCTGCTCAGAACCTTGATAAGTTCCGTTTGGAATCAACCAAACAACGGCGTTGGAATCCACCAAACACCAACGTGAGAAAACTCACCCAAAGCTTATAGCTTCAAATATAATATATCAAAATTTGTCTCCTGATTACAATGACTCTTAATGCCTTTATATAGGCTACAGCCTCCAAGACTAATTGCTAATTTAGCAATGTAGGACAAAATAACTATAAATAAAAACAATAACAAAAATAAAATACTATCTAACCAATGTGGGATAATAAAAGTTAACTAAAAATAAATAAAAGACTCCAAATAAATTTGACAAGTTTCTTCTCGATGGGAATCACATCATTCCCTCCCGGTTCCAAAAGGATTCGTCCTCGAATCAAAAGGATGTCGTAAAATGCACCATCAAGGACAAAATAGGTCGAACCAACAACGAATATCAATGATATGCCCGGATCAAATACAAGGCGGACATGCCACTTCAAATCAATATATCTTCGAGATGTTGATGCATACATCACCAAGGAAACCAATGAGTAGTAATCTTGCAGGTGCTCAATGCAAATAATGCTCTCCGGAGCAGCAACATAGGCATAGGGATTAGAAGCCGGAATAACTGCACAATACACCGCAAAAGGATCAATGAAGGTGTGCTTCGGTTTTCCATCAATGTCAACTGGGACAAGAACATCCATAGGAAATATATTGGTTTGATTGGTTATAGCAGATAGCCCAGTTTGCTCCTCAAGCGGATGATCTTCACGTACCTGCAAAGAAGACGAAGTAGAACTCGAACAAGTGGGTGGTGAAGTAGGACCAACGATGATATGCCTCAATTTTATCCACCACTAATGCAATATCCTCATCTACTTTTGCAACATGTATCTCCACCACTTCTTTATTCTCCTCGGTGATTGCCTCTGCCACAATCGACTCTTGGACTACATCCACCAATTTTGCTCCAACAACCTCCTCCAATCTGTCTTCCACTACAACCTCGTTTACATTTTCTGGTGCCTGAGACTCCTCAATCTGAATATTACTTTGTTGCCTAGAGGGTAGAGATTCAAAAACATGTTTCTTGCCACAAAAGGAAAAAGAATAGCGAGTCCGGGATGCATTATGACGTACATTATGCAAAGATAACCATGATCTCCCAAATATCAAATGTACATCACTCAGTGGCACCACATCACATGAGACAATGACTTTATAACTTCCAATGGACATTGGAACCCGTGCATACCGTGTAACTTTAACCCGATGGTTTCCCACAACAATGTAGTAGGGATGATGAAGTCTTTCCGTCCGCAAGTTTAACTCCTTAACGACATCTTTACTAATTAAATTTTCTTCTTCATCGTGATCAATACACAACTCATATTCATAATCTCCAATAAAACATGATGTGTAAAACAAGTTGTTACCTTGACCAACACGGTTACCTCTACCACCACGATCACCTCTACCACTGCGGTTATCTCTACCACCACGGTTAAATTGCTCAGTTACTCCCTTTAACATATTCTTCATCTCATTCATCATATCATCAAAACGTTGTTCTATTACCAAATTTTGATTCATCATATCTTCAAAATTCCGAAAATAGAAATCCATAGGACTCTTCTTTGACATTACTCAAGATCGAAATTCACCAATAAATAGCACACGTCAGTGACTATCTCTGATACCAACTGATGTGATCCGTGATCGAATCAGATCTAAAATTGCCGAAGGACCGACTGATGGCACCAATAAAACGAGCACCGCGACCCCTAGCTAACTCGTAACTAAGAACCTTGGTATGACCTCAACCCTTAGATAACCCGTATCTAAGAACCTTGGTATACTTAACGCCGCCACAAAGTGCGCTTTCGTAACCTTGATAAGTTCCGTTTGGAATCAACCAAACAACGGCGTTGGAATCCACCAAACACCAACGTGAGAAAACTCACCCAAAGCTTATAGCTTCAAATATAATATATCAAAATTTGTCTCCTGATTACAATGACTCTTAATGCCTTTATATAGGCTACAGACTCCAAGACTAATTGCTAATTTAGCAATGTGGGACAAAAATAACTATAAATAAAAACAATAACAAAAATAAAATACTATCTAACCAATGTGGGATAATAAAAGTTAACTAAAAATAAATAAAAGACTCCAAATAAATTTGACAAGTTTCTTCTCGATGGGAATCACATCAGTATCTTAACGTGTGAAGTCAAGTAAAACGTTAAAATAAAAAGGCAAGAATAAGATCAATAAGTTAATGGTCCGATGGAAATATTCGTGTGAGCCATAGGTTGGCGGCCTACGTGCCCTTTCTTAGTAGGATAAAGCTTGAAAATGTTTCAGTACAGAAAAATGTGTGTAACGTTCACCATGAAGAAATGAGGTAATTAAAGGTGTTATAACAGGATAGAGAGAATCCAGATGCAATAAGATAAACACAGAAGCAATCTAACATAAACAATCACACAGAGGAACAGAAACAAGAAGAACACACGATTTAAGGTGGTTTCCGGCATTGTGCCGACTACTCCACGGACAGAAAGAGATATTTTATTATGCACAGAAATTCAGATGGATTACACACTTTACAATGATCAATACAATAGGTATTTATAGGCACAGATCCCTAAACCCTAACCGCCAAGAATCTTTGTCGGATTTCCATAAATGCCCCACATGTTGGACCACTCTGCTGATCCCACTCAACTGACCATTGCCGATGTAGAATTCAGTTATACGCAAAACCTCAGCAGACCCCCAGCAGGTTGCTAACACCAGAAGAAACTCAGCAGACTTCCCAACTGACTTTCACAGACTTGGAAACACTTCTCAGCAGACCATCACTCTGTTGATAACCAGATTAGTTCTACCAGATGTAGATTTTAAGTCACTTTGCTGACAAATCTCCACCTTGACTTGAACTCTAATTCACAGTCAACCAGATTGCACAAACAGATGTACTTGTACCAGATGCATTCGTCAATGCCAGATGTACTGTACCAGATTACTCCACAGAATCCACTCAACTGACCTGTCCTCTGCTGAGTTTCCAGATTATAAGCTTTGAATATTCAGCAAGTCCAGACACAACTGAAAAGTTCTCTGCTGAACTGGTTTAGTGAACATATCAGCAGGGTTCTCTTTGGTCCTGATCTTCTTCACTACAACCCTCTTCTCATTCCTTAGAAAATGATACCTCACATCAATATGCTTGGTTCTCTCATAATGAACATGATCCTTAGCTAGACAAATTGCACTCAAACTATCACAATAAATCTCTGCTTGATCCTGATGTAGCCCCAAATCACTGACTAGTCTCTTCAACCAGATACCCTCCTTGGCTGCTTCAGTAGGAGCCATATATTCTGCCTCAGTAGTTGATAAAGCCACTGTTTCCTGAAGAGTTGCTTTCCAGCTAACAACTGAATTACCAATGTGAAAACAAAACAAGTCATTGATCTTGTACTGTCCACATCACCTGCAAAATCAGCATCACAGTACCCTGTGATCAGACCTTGAGTATCACCTTCATAAATGAGACCAACATCAGCTGTACCCCTAAGGTACCAGAACACTCTTTTCACAGCTTTCCAGTGTTCTTTTCCAGGTTGAGCTATGAACCTGCTGACAACACTGACGGCCTGAGCCAGATCAGGCCTAGTGCACACCATGGCATACATTAGACTGCCAACTGCACTAGCATAGGGAACTTTTGACATATACTCCTTCTTCTCTACTGATTGTGAAGCATAAACAGACAAATGAATATTAGATGCCATAGGACTGTCTATTGGTTTTGCAACAGACATGCCAAATCTGGCCAATATCTTCTGTATATAACCCTGTTGAGACAAGAACAACTTCTTTTGATTCCTATCTCTCCAGGTCTCCATCCCCAAAATATTTTTGGCTGTACACAAATCTTTCATTTCAAACTCAACACTGAGAAGGTTCTTCAGATTTTGAATGCCAGACTTCTTTTCAGCAGCTATCAGCATATCATCCACAAACAGGACAAGATAGATATGTGATCCATATCTCAGCTGACTGTGATACACACAACAGTCATATGGACACCTGTCATAACCCAGCTGGATCATGTAAGTGTCAAACCTTTTATACCATTGTCTTGGAGCCTGCTTCAGTCCATATAAGGACCTCTTCAACTTGCACACAAAACCTTCCTTGCCAGGAACTTCAAAACCCTCTGGCTGAGTCATGTATATCTTCTTATCTACCTCACCATGTTGAAAGGTTGTCTTCACATCTAACTACTCAAGTTCAAGATCTTGTTGTGCCACCATTGCTAGTAACACTCTGATTGAAGTATGTCTGACCACTGGTGAGAATATCTTATCAAAGTCTACTCCTTCTTTCTGACTGAATCCTCTTGCAACCAAACATGTCTTATACTTGACCCATTCTGCCTCAGTCATACCTTCCTTCTTTTTGAAGATCCACTTGCAAGTAATTAACCACTCTCCTATCTGTTGAAATAGTGTCCTAAACCCAATCGGGTTGGACCGGATCCGACCGGGTCGGATCATTTCTACTATTTCTTTATGTTTATACATATATTAAATGGCTTTTCTGTTGTCATGTATTTGTTCTTTTAAAGAACCAATTATGAATAGTTATATGATAACATCCTTAGTATTAAACTGTGATAGAGAAACCATGATAGGCGATTATGGTTAATGAGATCTCTAATCACTTTAATAAGTTTGATAATTAAATGTCTCTAGGCTGATGTACTATTAAACAGGGCAATGATAGTACAAGCAGGCTAGCACGTATTGGATGTCTACTGTCTTTAAGGGCAGGGATAGATCTCGTCTATCGAAGTGTGGAGACACTTGGATTGTACATGGATGTGTGTTAGAGAATGCGTACGTTAGACTGACCCACTTACACTGTTAAGTGTCACACTATGTGGCGGTTGTGTAATTATCCTTAGGACCGGAGTCTACATGGCATCACGGTGAGGATTGTCAAGCTTTGACACTATTGAGGTTTCCCCTATCCATGGGGCGATCATGCGGTAGTGATTGGGTGTGATACTGAAGCATGCAGGGTATACATGTTTGGTCGTCCGAAAATCGCCCTATTAGTAAGGGTGAATATCCGAAAAGGCCTTCTTATAAGGAATGTCTTACTCTCGTGAATCTTTGCAAAGTGGAAGTAAATGAGTTACTTCGAGAGAGCATGATATCCAGATTATAAGATACGGTCGTTGATGTTTGACACTCGACAAACGACCGTATAGATATTATTACAGTGATAGGATTCTATTTACATGGTAACTGTTTCACATGAAAGGTAGTAGTCATTGCATTTGACTCTTCCGATGATTGGGGGTCACGGTGTGTTTTTAGACGCTATCCCGTGATCGTTAGGCATGAAGGGCATTTTCATAATTTGCACTTTGTGTCTACGGCCAACATATTCGGAAACCTAACGGGTCACACACATAAGAATATCTAGCCGGATTAAAGTGTGGTTATAGTTGATAACCAAATAAGGAAAGAATTTGTCTCATACTATAAAGGTTATAGTGGTAAATTAATATGGTGGTATTTATTTATTATGAATAAATATAATATAAGATATTAATTCTGTTAATTAATTAAATATACATATATTAGATATGTATTTGAAAATATATATATATATATATATATATATATATATATATATATATATATATATATATATATATATATATATATATATACAAATGACATAAATGTATTTTTCAAATTAATTAATCATAGCATTATATTAATTAAAGAATTTTCCGGATGCCAATTCTTTGGAATATGGGGCGCCACATTCGTGTGTATAAGATACACTTGGATTGTGCAATTTAATTAATAAGATTACCATAATATTAATATTGGATATTAATTGATTTTTGGAAAATAGATTTATGGTAATAAGATAATGATATATTCAATATAAGATATTGTCAATATATATCTTGGGAATATATATTTAATATAAGATATTAAATATTAATAAGATAAATCAATCAAAGGGATTTTTCTTATTTTATTAGAAAAATGTTTTCTTTCTCCTCAATCTACTAGGAAGCTAATCCCCATCAGATTGGGAGACTAAGGGGGCGCCACTTTCTATTATAAATAGAAGGGATTGGCTAGCTCTTTTGTACATCACAATTCCAAGAGCTAATAGTTCTTGTGAAAAATAGAGAGCTTCTTAGAGAGAGTTTAGCGAGAGAGAAAAGGCCGGTCTAGCAATCGGATTTTTCTAGTAGAAATCCAATGGTGGATTCCGGCGGGTTGTTTGTGTGGACTGGCGGTAGAGGCCGAACCCTTGGGCGGCTCCATGCACCACTACTCTCCTTAGACGGTCAAATCGTCTTTAGATCAACCAAGGTAACCACCGTCTACTAGCTTATTTGTTTATTGCTTAAATGAAGTCGATCTTGAGTAAAAGGAAATAAATTTTTGAATTCTGTTGCGTTCCCGTGTAGATTTCCTAATACTATCAGCTGGATGTTTAACTAGATCCCAAGTATGATTCTTCAATAATGACTCAATTTCTCATCTCCCTTGGCAGCAAGCCATTGAGATGCTTCAGAACATGTCACTACTTCCCTATAAGTAGAAGGTTCAAAGCCATCCACTTCTTCTGCAACTTGAAGTGCATATCCAACCATATCATCGAAACCATTCCTCTTGGGAGGTACCCCAACATTTGATCTTCTAGCTTTTCTGACGGCTATACTCTACTGACCAATATTCCATGTCTGACGCTCTCATCGATCATTGTTCAAAGATCTTGGCTTGGATCGGACTACGGTTCAAACAACAGATCGACGAGTGTCGACTTGGATCGGTGATTGTTGCATATCAGCTGACTCTACTTGAAGCTCCACATATTTCTCAGCCCTCTCAGAATCAGCACTGGTTTCAGATTCAACAGACCTCCCCATTGATGAGTTAATCATAGAATTTTCATCAAAAACCACATCTCTACGGAGTATGACCCTGGACTCTGCTGATGACCAAATTCTATAACCCTTAACTCCATCACCATACCCTACATACACTCCCTTCTTGGCCCTTGGTTCCAGCTTCCCCTCATTCACATGATAGTAAACTGTGCTTCCAAACACCCTTAGAATTGAGTAGTCAGAAGGCTTGCCTGACCACATCTCAAATGGTGTCTTAAGATTGATCCCTGCGTGAGGACTCCTGTTGATTAAGTAGCATGTTGTGGTTACAGCCTCTGCCCAAAATCTCCTTGATAAACCAGCATTAGAGAGCATACATCTTGCCCTCTGCAGAAAAGTTTGATTCATCCTTTCAGCTACACCATTCTGCCGAGGTATATTCCTGACTGTATGATGTCTAGAAAATACCATCATCCTTACATAATGTATCAAACTCTGACCAGCAGAATTCCAAACCATTATCTGTTCTGAGCCTTTTGATTTTCTTGCCTGTCTGATTTTTCACTAGAGCCTTCCACTACTTGAAACTGTTGAATGCTTCACTTTTGTATTTCATCATCACCACCCAAGTCATTCTTGAATAGTCATCTATAAATGACACAAAATATCTGTGACTACCCAATGATTCCACCTTTGATGGACCCCAGCAATCAAATGAATATAATCAAGTGATACTTTTGTATTGTGTATTCCTGCTGAGAACTTGCTTCTATGTAGCTTCCCAAACACACGGTGCTCACAAAATTCCAGATTCTTGACCTTATACACCCCAAGAAAACCTGCTGAAGAAAGGACTTGCAATCCTCTTTCACCCATGTGACCAAGTCTCATGTGCCACAACTGAGTCTGCTGTGACTGATGAACTACTGAGGATGCCACAGCAGCAGAGCCAGATACATTAGAGCCTTGTAATATATACAAGGTTCCCTTCTTGATACCTTTGAGGACCACAGCTGAATCTTTGTACACATTCAGCTCTCCACATTCTCCTTTGAAATTGAACCCCTTACTGTCTAGTAGACTAAGAGATACCAAATTCTTGGTCATCTGCGGAACATATCTAACATCTTTCAGTGTGCAGAATCTACCATCCTCTGTCCTCAACTTGACAGAGCCAATTCCCACTATCTTGCAGACCTTGCTGTTTTCCATAGAAATATGACCACCATCTATCTGCTCATAAGTAGAAAACTACTCCCTGTGGGGACAAATATGATAGGATGCTCCAGAATCTAAGATCCAAACATCAGCATGATGTGTTGAATCTCCAGCAACTTGAACCAGATCCTCATCAGAATGCTCAACAGCCACAGCAGTTGTGCCAGAATTGCTCTCCTGCTACCTTCTCTTCTTTGGAAAATTGGACTTCATATGCCCCTGCTCTTTACAGTAATTACAGACATCTGTGGACTTAGGACCTTTGGAACTACCCTTCTTGGATTTCTTCTTCTGTCCATGCCCTTTCCCACTGCTGCTGCTGACTACTAGGCCAGCAGCTTGATTGTCTATCCCTGTTGCCTTATGTCTTAGCTTCCTGGCATGCAAGGCTACCCTTACATCCTCTAAAGCCACTATATATTTCCCAACTATGAAAGAAAGCACAAAGTTTTCATATGAACTTGGTAATGACACCAACAGGATTAGGGATGCATCTTCATCTTCAATTTTAACATCAGTATTCTTGAGATCAAGTAATATTGTGTTCAGCTGATCCAGATGCTCCCTCAGTAGACCTCCTTCATGCATCCTCAGACTAAACAGTCTCTGATTCAGCAGCAATTTGTTGGTTAATGACTTAGTCATATACAGGCTTTCAAGCTTTGCCCACAACTAGGCAGCAGTGTATTACTCAGCAACTTCAGTGATAACATCATCAGATAAGCACAGCATGATGGTTGAATGTGCTTTCTCTTCCATAATGGCAGGATCTGCTGAACTGTCATCTCCTTTACCAGATAAAGGAGTCCATAATCCTTGTTGTTGTAACAAGGCCCGCATCTTGATTTGCCACAGACTAAAGTTGTTTCTTCCTATAAATTTGTCGATTTTTACGTTAACTGTAGACATATTTTTTTGCCAAAGATCACAACTTTTATCACAAAGTCCTAGCAGTGGTGAAGATAAAGGTTGTTCGTACAGATGATTCTCTTAGAACCTACGCTCCGATACCAGTTTGTTATAACAAGATAGAGAGAATCCAGATGCAATAAGATAAACACTGAAGCAATCTAACATAAACAATCACACAGAGGAACAGAAACATGACGAACACAAGATTTAACGTGGTTTCCAACGTTGTGCCGGCTACTCCACGGACAGAAAGATATATTTTATTATGAACTGAAATTCAGATGGATTACACACTTTACAATGATCAATATAGTTGGTATTTATAGGCATAGATCCCTAAACTCTAACCGCCAAGAATCTTTGCCGGATTGCCATAAATGCCCAGATGTTGGACCACTCTGCTGATCCGACTCAGCTGACCATTGCCCAGATGTAGAACTCAGCTATACCCAAAACCTCAGCAGGCTGCTGACACCAGAAGAAACTCAGCAGACTTCCCAGCTGACTTTCACAGACTTGGATACACTTCTCAGCAGACCATCACTCTGGTGATAACCAGATTAGTTCTACCAGATGTAGAGTTTAAGTCACTTTGCTGACAATAGGTCTTTCAAGAGAAGGCATTTGTGGCATATTGTACATAGCGTGAGAGTAGCCATCGTGCAGCGGTTGTAGGGGTAAACTGCCACGTACGCCAAGTACATGAGTAAATGGATGCTGAACAACCGTATGATTAACGCCAATACGGATTAAGGCTACAACACTTGTAGGTAGTTGAGATACGTGTCTTATCCACTCGCAAAGAGTCTTGGAACATGCCAAAATGTGTCTCGAAAGCGGATCTCAGACAGCTCCCGTCGAAATCTAGGTCGGATAGATGCTTAGAAACCGATGGTTGAGTAGACCTAGTTTTGACCCACCTGGCCACGTCTCATTCCTTAAGAACAACTAAAGACATCCACACAACAAAAAAAAAACCGAATATTCTTAAATCATCCCATGTAGGTCTATAGATGGAAGGTCCCAGTTAAAAGGGTATATATATATATATAATACATGAATTTCCGTGAATAACCTTATTCAAGAAAAGTTCGAGTGTCATATATAGAAGAATATTCATTTTCCTTTGTCGAAAAAGCAAATGGTAAAGGACCTGGAGGTGTTAAGTAATTAAAACCTCAGACTGTACATTGTACAAGCTTTTAGAAAGTAGCCAGGCACAGGCACACAGTTAGTTGCCCGCAGGCTTAAGTTATGGCACGCTAAGAAAGGCTGCATCTTTTTATCTTGCAATCCATGGACCTGCAGTTGTGGACATTAATGGCAGAAGAACAAAAAGTTTTCTCTGAAATTCCCCTATGTATATTCCTCTTTTTCCCCAAAGGACCTGTTCCTGTCACTATCTAGCTATATTATCCTCTTTAACTTCCTTCTAGAAGTGAACCCACAATCTATTTTAACATGCATATATATATACATACCACCTATAAACATATATCATTTATGTATATACAATACATATCTACTATCTATTCGCATATACTCTGTATATTTATAGTGCAGGTACGTATATCATATACATGTTAAAGTGTGTAAAATTTTAATTATCTAATTCTTAATCAACTTAAGTTTTTGAGAGAAATTATAGTTCAATGTGATACATAAAGAAAACCATACACGAATAATAAGAAAACTGAAATGATGTTTTATTGAGATGATCAATTGATACAGTACTGCTCCTTTATATAGGAGAGAAATTCTAATAAAGATAAAAATACTATTATTTATTTGAATAATAATAAATCAAGATAAATAATATAAATTAAATTTAATCAAATATATCTTCATATAACAACTTAATCACTTCTTTTGACTCAATCTCTTTTGGCTTATCTTATAATTTCGCCTGAGGGGATAGAGATGGTACATGGCTTTGTCGTGCCTTGGGAGAGATGGTACAACATATCATGTATGGAGCATATAGATTCACATGCACATGTATTGCATATGAAGTGATATGATATTTAGACTCTTGTAAAAAATTCTTATTCCTTATTTTGAGACGAGATTTTACGAAAAAATATATATCCACAAATTTCACATTTTATGTAAGGGTTTATATAGTTTAAAGCATGGCGGACACACCTGTCCTAATTGGGTCTGCGGACATCGTGAAAAAAAAAAAAAAAAAAAAAAAAACCTCGACATTTTATCTATAAAAAAACTCGACATTTTATCTAAAATAAAATAAGGTTAAAAGGTTTAAAAAAAGACTCAGATGCTAAGTTTCGAACCCAAGTTAAAAGGTTCAAAAAAAAAAAGACTCGGCTACCAAGAACCCATGACCTTACAATAAGTAATAAAACTTCTAACCAGTTAAACTAAATAAATAATTACTCTAAAGATTGTCTGAGATAATAATGCTAAGTGCCCCAAAGTCAACTCCCAAATTGTCACAGAAATTAGATTTGTACCCTTAATTTTTATTTTGTCTTTATCTCATGTCCTGTCAGCAACATAATAGATGGCTATGATTTAATTTCGCAGAATTTTCTGTGAAAAATTTCGGGGCGTATATCCTTATTGTAATATACATACATAGTTTTAATATTTTTTTATTTTTTTTTATTAACGCAGCTTTATTTTATTGAGAAACCAAATAAAGAAGCTACAAAGTTAAGTCGCCATATCCCTACCTGCCCCTAAGTTTACGTGATAGAGTCACAGACAAGATTACCTCCTTAAACCCTGCATGTGTGTGAAACCAGGAGTAGGAAAATCCATCACATAGGGAAAGCACTCATTCTATGCACTCCTAATAAAATCCTCGCCCCATAAATAATTACATCGGTGGAAATCAAAGTGGAATAGATCTTTGTAATTACGCTCTTCCGCCATGTGTATAAGATCTAAGGAAAGTAAGCCGAAGATCTCTTTGCACCCTCGTCTCGAACTTGCGTGAGCAACAGAGGATTGTGGTCCTTCTGGTGAAATTTCGACATGTCCGGTCCAGTAAAGTGATCACCACACCCATGTCGATATTTGTACCAATTATATAAAGGGGTGTATCAAATACTAAAAAAAAAATATGAGCATATCGTTTGACGGCAAAAGCAACAAAAACTTGATTCATGAAGAAGGGAGATTGAATTTGATTCATGAAGAAGGGAGATTGAATTTTTCAGAAAAAAAAAAGGGGGTGATTCTTTTCTTTAAGAAATAAAAGTGAGATTCTATCAGGACAAAAGAGAACATATTTATATTGCAGTATTCTACATGGAAAAGTGAGAAAATATACATCGACTTAAAAGGTAGAAGTAATGAATTTAATAACTTGCTTAGGCATATGTTTGATAATATGAGCCATTTTCATGTTCTTATTTATGCATTTATTGCTATTTTAAGAGCTCAAGTGACCAATCTTTATCTCGTTAAAAAAAAACGATATTTAAAATGATTTTGATTGGAAGCACACTGTAACGGCCAAAACAATAGACAATGAAAAAATGGTCATAAGTCGCTCAGCACGTGTAACTCTGTGACGACCCTAATCCGAATACTGAGTTCTTAACCGGAAAAGGACGCTCGGCACGCATATATAATTAAAATAAACCAATTATATACGTAAATCTGACATCATCAACACCAGAGAACAAGCAAAAAAAACAAAAACATAGACTCGGGAAAACTTAAAAGATCACTGCAACGATCGACAAGTAACACGAGACTGCTACTAAAACAAAATCCCAAGAAATAAAACACAATGTTGAATAACCATTCAACTATTATAATCATTCTTTACCGACCAAAGTTACAACTATCTTAATCTAATACAAAAAGAAAAAGGAAGATTCTATATCATTTATACAACAGAAAGCAAGAAAGATAGACTTCAATAGCTGTGACTTCGGGAAACACTCTTAAGCGATCTCGAACTAAAACTACAACTAAACCACCTTCTCGGGATGGAAAAACAATATACTAAAGGGTAAGTGCAAACGTACTTAGTAAAGGGTAAAAACACCGAATCTACAACTTCTATCACAAGGGGATTAACATTAATAACAATACTAATAATATCTCAGGGCAAGTCAAACAATCATGGTTACATATATGTTTCACTCGCTCGCAACACTCTACTAGTCTCACTAGTTGACTCAACTACATAAGACATTTGTTACACACTAGTCCAATGACACTTTGCTGAGTGAGAATGGACCGAGACATTTCCTCAACACCTCTAAAGGACATGATAGTGTTGGATGCTATTCATGTGGATTACTACGCGAGTCCGGTTGATATCTGATCACGTGGAGGCGTAGTAATACCGTGGAGCGTGGTTTAAACGTGTCTCACCAAGGACTAACATGTTTTAGCTTTTAGACTCATCAAGTACGTATTTAAGCGTTTAATCTAACCACCTAAGTTCATTGCACGTAAAAAGGCTTCTTATGGAGCGCTAGACCTTAGACGGACTCTACATTACACTACTTAGCACATTGCACAAAAATACTACCTCCGTCCCATAAAAAGTCTCCACTTTTTGAAAATAGGTTGTCCCATAAAAAATGTCCATTTATAAAACCAATACATCATTTAATTCATTTTTTTTCCAAATATACCCCTATTTTAGCATTTAATGTTTGTGCCCATTTCACATTCCAATTGAAACATTAATCATGTGATAGGGATATATAAGTCATTTACTACTTAAAATACTACACATTAATTATTTTCTTAATCTGTGTGCACTACAAAATGTGGATACTTTTTATGGGACGGAAATAAGGCTTCCGGTGATTCTAATCTAATATCCACTAGGCTAAGAAATAAGGCTTCCGGTGATCCTGAGTGTCTCCCCGTAGAGGTTCTCCACAAGGTAATGAGCCGAATACACCAAAAACCGAACCCTTAACTTCGTCATTTTACAAGTACGATATTGAACTCAAGTCAACATTTCATAAGGCTAAGTGTCCAATGCTCCCGTGAGACACGGTGCGGAGCCAAAGCCGGCCACTAGAACACGCACACCAAACACTACAACACACGGAAATAAGGCTTCCGGTGATTCTAATCTAATATCCACTAGGCTAAGAAATAAGGCTTCCGGTGATCCTGAGTGTCTCCCCGTAGAGGTTCTCCACAAGGTACTGAGCCGAATACACCAAAAACCGAACCCTTAACTTCGTCATTTTACAAGTACGATATTGAACTCAAGTCAACATTTCATAAGGCTAAGTGTCCAATGCTCCCGTGAGACACGGTGCGGAGCCAAAGCCACTAGAACACGCACACCAAACACTACAACACACCACAAAAGGCTTTTCACTAAGACATGCTTATAACGGGCTTAAAACAGGTTTTTCACTAACTAACAACTCTTGGCGCTGAAAGCTAACAGGGAGCATCCTGTCCTTTTCTGGCAACGATTAGCCCGTGCTGAAAAGCTATGGCGCGCGGTAAAAAGTCTCTGAATGCATCTTGTCCAACACTGTTCAACTTTGGCGCGTGCTAAAGGGTGTTGGCACGCACTAAAAAGGCAAAACACAATTCAGCATGCTTCTGGAGTGGTTTGGCGCGCGCTAAGAGCTTCTGGAGTGCGCTAAAACACCCCAGATCTACGAATTTGAACTTTTTCATCTTTAAAACGAACCCATTTCAATTCTAACACTTAAATCAACATTTTTTTAACAATTTCTACATGCTATATACTAGATTCAAAGCTCATAATAACTATAGATTCGATGGAAAACCCCCTTACCTCAACGGTTGGGTTGACTAGAAATGCGAAATCTCCCTCTCTTTTCTTCTTCTCTTTTCTTTCTCTCATTCTCTCCTTTTCTCTCTCTCATTTGCACGAAATTGGGTGGAAGGTGGAAATCAAAAGGGTGTGGGTTTAAAAGGAGTATTTATAAAGGGTGATAAAATTCCCATTTTACTCTTACTAAGTTACATGTTTAAAACACCGTAAATATCCTTTAACATTTATCTTGACTTTATTCAATTAAAACGTAACCCAATAAAATTATCGAGACTCATATAAAATCGTAAAAATACTTTTATACCCTTTCATGGAGATATGGGGCATCACAAAATCTCATTATCAAATACACATTTAAGACTCACTAACAGTCATATCATTCAAAAGAGCGGAAGTTTAAAAGAATATGTTCATCAGAACGCGTGAAAAATGAATTAAGCATTAATTAACATATTTGATCAGTCTCAGAACTGAACGGATAGAACAGAAAGCATGAAACACAAAATCAACCTTGTCGCGAATACGGGGTACCGGCTGCAGCCCAAGTAGCTCAACTTCCTAGGAACTCATATATCTTGATACAGATGTATCCACAACACCAAATAAACAAATGGAAAATCCAAAATTGTCATAATAATTTCCAATAAAACTACATACTACAATATTGTTAAAATAAAGGAGATACAACTAATTTCTATCTATTATCAAGAAAAGAATCTGAAATGACATAATGTCAGAGCATTAACTGTGTTTGACGCACTCCATGAAAAAGAAATACTCCCTCTGTCCCATTTTATTTGTCTCGTTTGATTTTTCACACAGATTAAGAAAAATGTAGTTATTTCTTTAAATCTCATTAAATGATCCAGTATTTTTACATTTATACCATTTAAGTAGTTGTTGGAGCATTTAATGCTACACATTTTTTATTGTAAATATTGTAAAGGGGAAGGGTATTTGATGAAATTTGACAATAGATGCACTAAATGGACACTTATTTTGGGACAAACCAAAAATGATACGTGGACAAATAAAATGAGACGGAAGGAGTAAAATGCAATTTATATCCAAGGAAAATGGAACAACCTAAACATAATATACTAACAAGCTTAACAATTGTCTTCTATAAGTCTTCTTCTGCCTCCTTGATCTCAACATTACCTTATCTGAAAATGTTAAGTAAGGGGTGAGCACAACGTCCCAGTAAAGTGAATATAATTAAATGGGAAACATGATAGTATCTGGGAAATACATTCATAGTTCTCTATTAATGCAAGTATACTTTTAAAATACATATTAATAATTACCCTAATTAACTGTGACATATGAATATCAGGAGTAGGGGATTGGAAATAGTTCAGTGCATCCTATCTCACTAATGCATACTTGTAATTACCTTACTTACCACATCATATTTACCGTATTCCATTAATTACCGTATCATATTTTGACGTATCACATTTCCCATACCATAATTATCGTATCAAAACGTATCTTCCATTCATTACCTTACCATACCATATTGTGCATATGTGACCTATGTGAAAGTAGTGTATCACATTATCCAAGGGTATGTTGAGTATTGTATTTGATTAATTTTTCCAAAATACCCTTTTATATGTTTTACTATTTTATCCCTGCACTGACCTGCCCTAAAGCTTTAAGGCTAACAACAGATGGCATACTTGTGTTTATCTCATTTTTGCAGGTTTATTGGGTATATATTTAATTGGTATTAATTAATAAATTATTTTTAAAATTATTCTATTAATTTTGTATTTAATTTAATCTAACTACAAATATATATATATATATATATATATATATATATATATATATATATATATATATATATATATATATATATATATATATATTCAATTCATAAAAGCTGCCAGGCCTAATTTCTCCTTGCCCGTGTTCCGATCCGGCCCACAATGACCGTGCCTACCTAACCTGCCCTCTGACCCTCACCCGGTTCTTGACCCACATCCCTCCATCATATATAAACCTAAAACCCGACATAACCCAAAACCCTACTCCAATCTTTTCAGCCATTTTTCTCCAGAGTCTTCTCCACCCCTTGTTTCTAGAAATCACCATCCTCATTGAATGAACGATCCTTCGAAATCTATCACCTTGAATGCATCCCAGATTTTCTAGAAACATGTTCATTTTCTCCAACCCTTCTCTTTCCTCAATCATTTTTAATCGCATGCCTTTACGTGATTTGAATTCTTCCCTGCTACGATTCCCGTTTGAATTGAGCCACCATGTGCATTTTTGCATATATGGAAGGTTTAATTCTTTAAAATCCCCATTATGAAGCAAACACGTGATAAATTCAAATTAGAAAGGCTTTGAATGTTGACTCCTTGCTGATTTGATGCGGATTTGATTCGAGGAAACATAGTTACAGTTGTGAGGGCACCTCTGAACTATCGAAGCATTGAAAGGTCTTATCTTTCCTTTAAATTGTTAATATCATGTTTTTATTCTGATACGAACTGTTCATCTACCCTAATTTGTCCTTGTAATGTGATTGCAGATCCCTTGGGTCAATGAAACACATGTATTACGTGATGGCTGACCCTACTGTCCTTAAAAGACTGAATTTTACACCAATTCAGTCCTGATTCATTGAGGATTGAAGTGACATCGTTCTCAGTAACGTATGGTGCTCTTTTTAGTGTTCAGACTCTTCAAACCGGTGAATTCTACCCGGTTAGCTTAGGTAAAATGGCTTGACACTCTTGGTGTACGGTTAGGTTATTGACTAAGGGTACTTACCTTAGGAAGTCAATGATCGAGTCAATGCTGAGGGTATTTATCCAATGATGCCTTAAAATCGATTTCAAACTATCTGACATCATAGGTAGTCCTGAAATTGGTTTAAGGAGTCAGTCCGGTTCAATTAAGGTGAGTAGATAAAATGTAAAATTGAACCAGGACTCGGATGCCTTTTACACCGTGCTATTAGAACATGGTCTAGAGAAATCAGACAGTTTTACAGTGATTGTGTGGTTTAACCAACCAAATGTTGTGTTTCATTGACCATTATTGTTTCTACGGGTGAGCAAAAATTCTGAAAGCCAAACCAACCGGCCGAACCAAATCGAAAGAAGCCTATTGGATACAAATGGGTGTATAAAATCAAGTACAACCCTGATGATTCAGTAGAGAGATACAAAGCTAGATTGGTGGCAAAAGGATACACTCAAACCTAAGGTATTGATTATCAAGAGACCTTTTCACCTGTTGTCAAATAACCACTGTCAGGGCTTTACTTGCAGCAGCAGCAGCTAATAATTGGTATCTCCATCAGATGGATATCAACACAGCTTTCTTGCATGGTGATCATCATAAAGAAGTGTACATGCAACTGGCCCCAGGTTTTGCAATAGAAAAATCGAATCAAGTTTGCAGATTAATAAAATCTTTAAATGGTTTAAACAAGCCAGCAGACAATGGAATTATAAGTTGACTGAGTCGTAGAAGCACAAGGATTTATTCATTCAAAGAATGATAATAGTTTGTTCACCAAAGGGCCAGGACAATGTTTTATTGCCTTCATAATATATGTAGATGATATAATAGTAGCCAGTCCTGATAATCAGTTGATTCAGCAAGTGAAAGATGCTTTGCATCAGCAGTTCACCATTAAAGACCTTGGAAAATTGAGATATTTATTAGGCATTGAGGCTGCCAAAACTCCTGCATGCATTTCCATCTCTCAAAGTAAATACACACTAAACCTTCTAGAAGACTATGAGTTTCTAGGAGATAAACCTACCAAGACACCTATGGAGTCTAAGCAGACTTTACAACATGGAGATTCACCACTTCTGTATGATAACATTGCATACAGATGTTTGGAGGGTTAGTTGATTTACCTCACTTTCACTAGACCAGACATAGCCTTTGCGGATCAGAAGATAAGTCAGTTTTTAGATACTCCTACTGAAAATCACATGAAAGTTGCCCAGAGATTGCTGAGATAGGGCAAGGTATATTATTCCCAGCTGAAAACAACCTTGTATTGAAAGGTTTTACAGATAGTGACTGGGTTGGTTGCCTTGAAACCAGAAAATCGGTATCAGACTACATGATGTTTTTATGGGATGCTCTTATCTCTTGGAAAGCTAAGAAACACATAGCCATGAGTTCTTCAAAAGCTGAATATAGGGCTATGGCCAGTGCAGTTTGGGAACTTCAATGGCTGGTTTACATTTTGTAGGATTTGAAGGCTTCTGTTCAGTTGCCTGGACTACTTTTTTGTGATAATGCTTGTGCTATGCGCATTGCTCATAATCTTGTGTTTAATGAAAAAAACAAAAAACATTGAGATTGATTATCCTGTTGTAAGAAACAAAGTCAAGACTGGCCTTGTCAAAAGGTGGGTGACATCCTCACCAAGGCTCTAGATGCACCTATTTTCTCATATTTGTTGGACAAATTAGGCATTTCAAAGATATTTCAAAGTTCCAGTAGCTGAAGGAAGTGCTGAGTGCAAGCAGGTCATGTACCAATGTCAACTTGAGGGGGTGTTACAGTATATGTGTTGAAGGAAGTGCTGAGTGCAAATCAGCTTCATTATGAAGACTCGGCTGATCACGTGAAGACTCAGCAGCCTGTTGAGTTAGTCAGCATATCAACTGTAGGCAGAAAATGGTTATTTAGTTAGATTTTGTTATAACCATTTGTAACTTACTTATAACTAATTCATGAGGTGTATAAAGCTATAAAATACCCCATGATCGATCAGTAGCATTGTAAATTAATTTTTTCATTACTCTTTGAATAAAGCTCTTTCGCATCCTTTTTCGTTGTATTTCACAACTTCAACTGGTTCCGATGTAGATCCGGTTATCCTGATGAGCTGGGCGATGAACATGATGAAGATCTGGGAATTTGGATGAAGATTCCGATGAAGATCTACCTGAAAACTAAAAATGGGCGGTTTTAGGCCGCCTAAAAACTGAAAATAACCGCGGGTCTTACCGGAGAAGCGCTGAAGTGTAATTTCTCGATAACGGAGCCAACTGATAATGTCGGAATTATGACACACACGTTTTATGAATTTTAGCGGTGGATATCTAGATCAAAGTGAATAATATTTCTATTTTTATGTTGAATATTGAAGAGCAGTATGAAGAACGGGGGGTGGTGTGCGTGTGATATGGCTGCGTCGCGTGGGACTGCCTACCTACCCTTGAATTGTAAGGGATCAAGCCAAATAACGTAGTTCTGGTGTGTGAGGGGATACCGCTATTTATAGGGACTATAGTCCGCAGTTACAAAGGCAGGAAATAAAGTACAAGGTCGTCGGCGAGCTCTGACGAGGTGAGTTTGAGTCGTGATTTTGGTGGGCTCTTCACCTGTTTGCCTAGTCATGAGGGCTTTGGTCTGAGCTGATCGAATGCGAGCTGGAGGGGCGAGCAAGTCGGCCCCCATCGTTTCATGCCGAGCTCGATGTATATTGATTGACACTTGTGGGCCTAGTCAATGACAAGAATCGTAGAGGCGTGAGGTGGGTTGGATTATACTCGGCTTGGTCCGGCTTACGAGAGGACGGAGTGATTGGGCCGAGGACCCTATCCGTTGTTGGGCCTACATGTGAGTCTGATCTGGATCCGCGGCTCTTTTTCGAGCTTGGCTACTAATTAGAAGGGTAAAACAGTAATCTCAACTTATTACTGACCACTTCAAGATAAGTGACTTGTAATGACAAAAATGTAACGAGAGGATGAAAATCAATAAAGGCAATGGGGATAATATAAAACACAAAAATAACTTCGACTCGACTGTCGTTAATATTGTTACACCATGAACGTCACCCCAGTTGATGTAAATGTATAACCAACTAAAATCAGTTAAACCAGTTGACGTCAACATTAGGGACGTTAATCTTAGCCCTTCAACGTCAGAGTGTGTGAGGTTACCTTGTAGAATAATAACATTTGAGTTTAGGCTCTGTTTGGTTTCGCGGAAACAAAGGGAAAAGAAAAGAGAGGATTATGACCAAAGAGAAAGGAGGGGGGAAGGAGTGATTTCAAAGTCCCTTTGTATTGTTTGGATTGGACTGAAAAGGAAGGAAAGGAAATATAAAAAGTGTTTGGATAATTAAAAGAAAAGAAAAGAAATGCTTAAGGCATATATAAATTTCCACTTTTAGATATAATAAATAATACATAAAACAACTTAAATAGATATTCAAACCAACAAAAGGAAAGTGTACTAATGAAAATACTTGTTCAAATCATAAGCGTCGAAATGAAATTACGATTAACTTATTGGCATAGTTTTCTCAAAAAACCTTATTGGCATAGTAAAGGAAAACAAAGCATATAAAAAAGAGTTCGACATTATTAGCATAAATCACCACCATCCTACTTGTTGTTCATCAATCTCAACAACATCTCGAACCTTTGTTCTTCAGGGAAACCAAGAAATGTAATTAACCTGTCCGAATTTCCAGCCAAAAACATATATGCATCACCCAAAAGAGGTTGTTCTGCCCCACACGCTTTCAAATCATTCCATAAGTTATGTTTGATATAATTCTCGTTAGGATTCGATTTTGCGTCCCTCGCTCAACGAAGTTGCTATCGCCTTTCATATTGCTATCATTTCGGCTTCTGCTCATTAATTTGGAGAAACTCTTTTCTTCTTTCCTTTCGTGACATTCCAGGCATCATCTTATCAACAGTCTTTGATGATAATAACTCAACGTCATCATTCAAAGTGTCATTTTCAAAAACAATATTATTTCGTGATAGTAATTCATCCACCAAAAAACTACTTTCTTGTACATTATCCCTCTCCATTGCCCATCTTTTGCATTTTTCCTTCGCAGTTGCTGCACCCTCACCGGTTGCTCTATCCTTCCCAAATAGGTCACATAGCTTGTGGTAATTACCGATCGGCGTGTGCTTCCATTTTGCTGCTTTTGAATTTTTCTGGTAAGAAATTTTAGTTAGTATGCATAAATAATTACTAAAGCAATGTACATATAACCGTGTGTGTATATATATATATATATATATATATATATATATATATATTCAAACCTCAATCAAAGCATCCCAAATTTCTTCTTCAGTACTCCACAGTCTTGTAGTGGCATTCCACGAAAATCCGCTCAAACCGCCTTTGAATATGTCATAGCATTCGTTAAAATTACTCTTCAAACTTTTCATTCTGTTTTTCACTTTATCTTTGTCAATGGCTAGACCTAGTTTATTTTGCAATTCGTCAACAATGTTCTCATATGCTTTAGTGGTGAAATTTCCGTCCACCCTATTCCCTTCAACATGTTGAGCATACAGTGCTTCAATGAGCGCATCATCCATTTGTTGGTTCCATACAAATCTGTCTTTTTTCGCGGACTCAACATTCATCGCTTGTTTCTTTCCCATTCTATCTATAATCACAAAGATAGAGATAAAAACAAATCTTCACAGAATATTAATATTAACGTTTGAAGTCATAAACCAAAGGCAACACAAAGACTTCACAATATCTAGTAAACATTTTATCATCAAGGTTCACTTATCAAGATTATTACATAACTACTAAAAAATTTATTGGCTAGAAAAAAACTAGTAATTCAACATAGAAAGTTAAGCTTCTTCATAATTCATAACATTAAACATTATGTGCTACATAATCATGCCACATTTCAGTAGCTATGGAGTCTCTAAGACTTTCTCCTAGACTAGCATCTTCATCTATTCTCATGACCTCACGAGTTGTAGTAATACCATCAAAGTGTAAAGGGCTATTCCATAATTCTTTATCCACCTCTGCAATCAATTCTTCATCCGGGTCTATACCCATTAGATAGTTATGTATAATGCAACAAGCTAAAAAGATATCTGCCATAGTGTTAGATGAGTAAACCGGCTCAGCATTGCTACCTATCATCCTAAATCTCTTTTTCACTACTCCAATAGCCCTTTCTACACCATTTCGTAATGATGAGTGTCGTAAGTTAAACAGCTCTCTTGGATTTTTTGGTGGATTGGTTGAAGAATATTCCTTTAAATGATACCGTTCACCTCGATAAGGGGCAAGTAAGCCACTTCTAAGCATGTATCCGGCATCAACAAGGTAATATTTTCCTATTCAAAAAAAATTATGTCAAATATACAGTATAATTATTAAAATAAATTTTTTTTAAGTTTGCTTGAATAACTTATTTACCATTAGGGATGTTTAACCTATCGTCTCTCACACGAGTGCATTTTTTATAATTCTTGAATCCAGGCAGTTCCTTCCTAACTCGACAACACATCGTAAATTGTAGATTGAGCAACAAGCTACCAAGATATTTTGTGTGGGAACGCCTTTTCTTCCACGAAACCGTGGTGCATCTTCATTTGACGCCATCACTCGATGTGTGTCCCGTCAATAACACCAATGCAATTCTAATGAACATTTTTATAGAATCAATATATATTTTATTTCTATGAATAAACATAAGTATTTTGTTTTCCTCACCTTAAAATACGGGTAGAATCTCGATCATGTAAGATTTCATTTGATGTATGACATCCATCAAAGTTGGCGAATAAATTGATCTTGTAATAGAAGCACCGCTCTTAAGACATTATGGAAATGGCGGCTTATTGTTTCACTTGATCGGCTGAAATATAAAAGCCATCTCACGAGTTGAAACGCCATTTGATAACATATATAGAAATTTTGCTACTTGCTCCTCTACTGTTGAAAATTTTGTGGGCGAATCCTACTTCTACTCTGTAGAAGTTCACAAAAATTTTTCAAAGGATCCTTCTCCCATACGAATGAGATGTCGGCCGCCTTTATCGTTTGTAAGTTGATATACTAAATCATTTCTCATGTATTGTCTGTGAAGACGGGAACTACGACTAATTTGTGTAACATTCACACGATTTTTCTTCTCAAACCAATATGCTGCTAAACATGCTGCTACAAGTACAGCCCTTTTTCTTTTCCACTTCCATATTTGTAAAAATTTATTAGCACCTTTGTTTCTACCTTCCATCTAAAAAAATGCGAAAACGTCTTTAAACAAAAATTTTGCTCTAGCTAAAACGTACTTCTCGTACATTTCACAACAGTTACAATTGTAAAAAGCATTCTGTCTTTTGAAACATACCATGAAACAAATAACTAAGCATAAACATGTTTCAATATAAAAGGATAGCAGTGAATAAGCATCATATAGAAGCATGAGTGTATTGCAACTGAATCATCACTTGAATAACTAAGTAAACTCATTATTTAAACTATCCGAATCATCACTTGAATTATCAATGACTCCATAATAATAATAATATTAATGGCATTCGCCATACAAGACATCATCATCATGTATAAGCATAACATATTGCAATCAGAATAGTACTATAATACGTACACATCACTATGTAGAAAGAGGGGAGTAATTGATGTGATGTTCATCAATCACTACATAATATTGTTTTTATCAAGTGATCCAACCAGTCAAAAAACAAACCAAACCCAGATCCGAAAATAGCATAAATACTCAGAAAAAAGCGCAATAAAAATGACAAACCGGAAACGAGAATCAATTAGAACGATGACACAAACATACCTCAAAACTTAGATGGTGATTGAGAGTTGATAAAAGATCTGTGCTTGAATTGTTGATTCAATGGAGCGAAAAGAAAATGGACTGATGATACATATATATATCTGAACAAAAATTTAGGTTATAATAGATTACCACCAAAAAATTTCACAGTGAATAGCACCATTTTTTTTCAGCGTTGGCGCCAACAATTTTTGTGATTAGCGCCAAAATTTTAGGTTAATTTTTTTTTTGGGAATTATTTACCTTTTTTTTCCCCTCTATTTTTTAATAAATTATATTTTATCATTTCCCTTGGATTCCACATACTTCCTTTCTTTTCTTTTCTAGTGTAGAATACCAAACACAAGACATAAATCCTTCCGTCCCCCTTCTTTTCTTTTCCTTTTGTTTCCGTAAAACCAAACAGAGCCTAAGAGTTGCCGTCAAAGCATGTGACGCTCCTTTTCTATTAGAAACATCAGTATAGATGGCGTTCGTGAGAGGTTTTCATTTTATGGCATTAATTTGGTAACATTTGTACAGATGACGTTATTCTTCAAGAACAACGTCGGCCATGGTGACGTTACTTGAGTTACCATCGTTTTCAACCTCTCTCCATCGGGAAAACAACCATTTCAAAGAACCATAACAAAAAAAACCTCGATTTCAGTATAAAAAAGCGAGGCACAAGCATTCAATAACCCATCAATTTAATTAAGAAATACCTCAAAACATACTATAATAAGCATGAAGATAGAAGAATTTATCTCGATCAGTGACCTTCTAGTGAAGATTTCCTGCGAACTTTCACTACCACAACCGTCGGTAGTTTCTTGTCAAAATGATGCAACTTTTTTGGGGAATTTTTGATTGATGAGGAGGGAAATCAAGTGTAAGGGTGTATAAGGGTCGGGAGAAGAGATTATTAGGTGTTATGTTATTTATTGGATTTTTGTTGTTTGTAATTATGTTATAGTTTTAAAAGATACAATTTAGAGATGTCTAAAGATATGGGACTAAAGCGTACATTTTTAATAAGTTATAACATCAATGTGGTATGCGAAGTAATTTTGTGGTGTGTTGAAGTAAATGAAAAATAATAATAAAAAGGATGCCGACAGTAGCTTTAATTGTAGTGCCGATAAAAGACGCCTAGATAAAACTCATCATTTTGATTGTTTAAAATAGTTATGTGATAGTCATTTTTCTTGGTCCAGGATCACCATAATACCATGTACTGTTCACCGTATATATCATTCATGTGTTAGCATTTAATCTTTTAAAAAAACTCTACCAATCTAATAATGTCATATGAAGGAATAATGCAATAAGTGTCGGAAGGAGTAAGTTTATGGAACAACGGTTGTAACAACAGACTTCTGATATTTCACATAACACATTCCTACTATATGAATAATGTATAAATATATTGTTATAAAACTTGTCACTTTATATAATCATGTTTCAACCATCGAACAATAAAATTTCAGTTTGGAAATCCCATTTGAACAGAAGATCTCATGCCTCCACAACCAGTAATAAGGAAAGGAAAAAATACGGAAAAGAAAAAATAACGAAAGGGAAAAAAAAAAAAAAGTAAAAACAGTCCAAAAGTAATACTAATATAAAACAATAACAAAAGGCATAGTTGTACACATGTCAATTAGACATGTAAAGCACCTCTCATGCATATCTTCATCTCAGTTCATAATTTGCTCTTGTCAATATCTTTTCTTTGCAAAGTGATTTGAGAGAAAAAAAAAAATTTAAAATTAAATTAAAATAAAATGGCCAGTTTGGACCTCACTAGATTTACCAGTGCACCACAATAAAATCGATATTACGAAAGTCGGTTTTGAAGCTAAAAACCGATTTTCTTTTGTGCATTATGAGATTCGATATTGAAAAAAAATCAGTTTTTAGCTTCAGAACAGAATTTCATAAAATCGATTTTGTGAAAATGATGCAGCGCACTTTAAAACGAGTGAGTGCAAATAGTAGTTCCCGACAGAGCAACAACAGATGTTCAACAATTCCTCCACGTCCCGGGGCCGGGTGCATTTGGATCTAAATAACCAAAGTTCTGATGATGGTTAGGGGCCAACGCGGATAGGTCTGCGCGCTCATTATACGCCGGAAACTCGACGCGTCCAGTGAAGGATAGCACCCCTCTCATATTCACATTGACGTTAACGTCAACATTACCACCGTTTCCCATTCCAACTCCGGTGCCAATGAATTGCTCTCCGGTCAGTCCAAGAAAATCTCTAGTCAGCCGGTCACTGTTTTCCTGCCATGTCCCAAAAACTGGAGGAGGAGGAGGAATACTTATGTTCCTCATATCCAATGGGGACAATGTAGAGCTCACATGCCCAACAGAATGTGCACCGAGGCTCGACGCCCTCTGGAGGAGAGCCGTGGCAGAGAGTTGAGGGACAGAACTTTGTAACAGGTTTTGGACTTGGAAAGACGAGGGTCCCACATAAGACTTTTGTGGATGCTCTGGATAATTAAATGGTGTGGAAATGGGAAAGTGGATAGCTTCAGGTTTGATTTCATGGGTAATACTAGGCTTAGGGTTTCGGATATGAGACGACGCGTTCCAGCTGGGGTTATTGTGATACATGGGGTTTAATGAGGGATTCTCAAGTTGTTGATGCTGTTGTGTTGTGAAGGAAAAGAAAGGAGGCGGAGACAGTGGTGGTGGTGGTGGTGGTGGTGGTCGGATGGCGGTGCCGAAGGTGGTGTTTTCAGTAGTGAAGATGGAGTTTGCTGAAAGTCTTGCACTTTCTTCCGCCAATGCATCACAGAATGCTCTATGGGTGATGAAGCTATCTTTCCTGCAATATTAATTTAATTAAACAAAAACTTGTTAGATACATATAGGATGAAATTGTTTTGCAATATGTAGACAATGAGATACTTAATAATTGATTAATTTGTGAACCATCGATCTTTTGATACATAAAACATAATATTATGTTATATTATTATAATATATATTCATAACATTAATTAACTGGTCATTGTGTTCAAAATATATTTTAATTTTTTGAAATGTTACATTTGAAAGGACTCATCATTTTTACATTTACTTATTAATCAACAGCAGTTTTATGGTGGTTCAGGTACGCCATGTCATATTTATTCCACCAATAGTAGCTTCTAAAACAGGGAGAAAAATATAAATAACATATAAAAAATAAAGGACCCATCACATTATCTATTATATTATTGGCCCTGGATCACTAAGTCATACTTGATTCAAGATCAAGATAAAAATTTGCGATCAACGAAAATGTGATCACATGCAATTACAAATAATATTCATATATGATCATCTTGATGTGTGTGTGTTTTTTTCTTTCTTTTTTTTTTTTTTTTTTCCTTTCTCTCACTGAACAATGAGTACTTCTACAATAATGCGACTATATATGACTCACTTGTGCACACAAAGATTGTAAAACATATTAATTAATTTAAATAAATTAATGCACATTATTGTTTCTTCATTTTCTTTAGTAGGAATAATTGTTTGCTTGATGGTGTGGTTTGGAGTAATTTTCTGTTAAAACTTTGAATTGAGCATCTTGTAATTTTGTATCTTTGGACATATCTATCGTCTTGTTACATATGATTTTAAATAAAAAAATTCTGTTTAAAAAAAAATTGATTCTTCATTGTTAGTATACACAAATTTCAGAATCATCATGTAGCAAGTATCATCAAGTTAAAGCCATTTTCTCTATTAATTTTTATCCAGTATATATTTTTATATATCAGTATATATCAAATACATGCGTAGGCATTTTTTTCCCTAACCATCGGAGATACTCTTAATAAACGATAGAGTTTATGATCACATTAAAAACAGGTTAGATGTAAAATTATATAACCTCCTATTTTGAATTTTCCTCAATTCAAATTATTTGATTGGTAAAATATTTATGACTTAACGATGCATAATCACCGCAAATAGGAACTTTGTCCAAGTAGGAATGAAAAGCGTATAATGCGTATAGCTCCCTTGTTAAGTAAAATAATCTGACTTGGTGTCGAAAAATTTAAGAGGTAGTTATGGGAGTGTTAGAGGTGTTTGATTAAACTTGTTTTTTAAAGCATTTACTCAATAGTAATAAAAAACATTACACTAATTATATCCAAAATGTTCATTTGTAAAAGTTAATACATTAATCTTTCATTCTTAAAGGTGAGGTTAGAAATCGCTGAGAAAAGCAGTTATCTTTCTTGCTTTGAAGGAGATCGTGTCATACCATGACTTTTATCTTTTTTTACGTACAAACTCTGGTTTTCTTTGCTTTCTTTTTTTAATGATTTACGATGGAATTTTATTATTGTAAATATTTTGTCAAGTGTATTTATACTACCGTTAGTGCATTGACTTGTAATGTAATTACTTATCTGATGCATTCTTTTATTTTATAATATCTAAAACAATCTAATGCTAGTTTATTTAACTTTCGGATTTAATGAAGTATTATTTAAGTAATTATTACAATATATATATATATATATATATATATATATATATATTATTATATATATATATATATATATATATATATATATTTTCATATTCATTGTATTTATTTTTGGTACATTATAAGTTTGTTTCATATTCATTGTATTTATTTTTTCTCATATATATAAACGTTGTAAGGGAAATATTGTAAAATTAGGCATTTTCAATTTTCAGATGGTTAGCATTATCAAACATTCTAATTATTTTTATATTTCAGTTACTTAATATATTCAGACTTCATATTTCAGACATCAGACTTGAGATTTCAGATTTCAGATTTAACAAACGGTCCCTAGGTGTGACTTGTGAGGTAGTAATTCAGCACCAACAATGTGCACATGAGCCAATTAAAGTACATCAGCAGGCCGAGTAAAGGACCCCAATCCAATTCGTACATGCACCCCAGCTGTGTAAGCTAAATTCAGGACCCCCATTTGTCGAACTTTTGATATGATGAAAGAAAAGGCTAGAAGACTAAGTAGATAAAATGCCATTGGCTCAGTCACCTTAATTCATTAGGGGTCAAAAACATTTAGTTAATTGTACCTCATTATTTTAATTTCATTTGTTTTGGTAGTAAAAAAAAAAAATGCACGACTAAAGGGATTGAGATCACCTGTTCAATTTGGTCTTTGAGAAATACACACTTATGTCATTTGGTTCATAGGTGGACTTAAATACAACTAAAAGAGGTAAATGCTTTTTTTTTTTAATATAAAAATACATATATATATATATATATATATGTATTGTGTTTGTTCCTTTAATTTTTTTGTTTGTCAGGGTGTCTTGTCAAAATTTACATTGTCCTTTACCTGAAATCTTATGACCGTCACTAAATAGGTCTACGGACCCTTACATTATGGTTCTTATGCATGTCGCACGCTAGATCATAATCTATAACTATATAAGTTTGCCTTTTTTTTTTTGTAAACACTCTACTTGTACGTTTGCCATTCCTTTTAGAAAAAGTAATTTATAATGAAGAAGTTTAGGCTTTAATGTTCAAAATTTTCTTTGGATTGTGTGTGTGGTGTTGCTCTCAATCTCAATCTCAATCTCAATCTCAAGGCTCAAGGCTCAAGGCTCAACCATAATTTATAAACTGACAAGTACTTGCAATTATAATGGCTTCCATTTTCATGTTAATTACCTGCCAATAAACAGCTAGAAGCACCATATATATTTGTTCTTCTCATTGCTTATGAAACAAGAAGCTAACGTCCATCAATCCACAGTGAAAAAGAACAAACAATTTTCAGACAAAAAAACCCACAACTTAGGACTCCGTGAACCCAAAAAGAAAAAAAAAGGGGGGGTCACAAAAACCTAAGGAAAAAGTTTCAAACAGTGTACTGAAAAATAAATATAATTACCTGGAGAAAAGTGTACCACAGTGGCATTTATACTCTCTAGTACCGCAGGTTTTTGTATGAGCTTTCCAATCAGACTGAACTGCATATATTTTCGAACACTTTTCACACATCCATTTCTTCTCCCCATGTTTCCTGCTAAAGTGTTTCTTGATCCCTGTCAGATCCCCTAGTGCCCTTGATGGATGGTGATGAACACAGCTTGGCTCTGGGCATACATATGCTCTTTTCTTGATTTCTTTCGTGCTATTGTTGTTTCTTTGCTTCAGTTTCCATGGAAGGTTGTGTCCTCTTCTGTGTAGCTGTAGGTTCTGATCTCTCTGAAATCCCTTGTTGCATATCTCACATATAAATCTATTCGTCGCCAATAGCGTCTTCGGCGATAACGCAATCACTTCTGCATCTGGATCTGTATATATTATATATATATATATGCCATCAATTAATGAAGGGATCATGAACCCTTTAATGGGTATTTATCAAAATTAACCGATTTTCATCAGACGACACGAACGGGCACAATTTTTCAAGAACTCGCCTTTTATAAGATCAATAGTCTGTCAAATGCAGTGCCATGATCTAAAGAATCTGAAAGCCAACTTTGACAGTACTTACCAAAATAATGATTTTAAGTGTAATTAAATTGAAAAAAATATATTACCTGGGTTTCCTGGGAGATTCCTCTTTTTCTTGATCTTAATTTGTGGCTGCTGCTGAGATGATGATGACACAGCAGATTGAATTACTATTGAATTTAAGCTGCGAAAATCATCAACTCTAGAGACAGAAGAGGCAGTGATAACCTCATCATCAGTCATACAAGTTGAGTTAGAAATGGCTGCTGGAAACATAGGCTCCATTAATTCAAGAAATTTAAGTACGTACTATAAAAAAAAAAAAAAAAAAAAAAAAAATTCACTAATTAAAGAGAAAGAAAGAAACTAGGGTCTGATGATACAGTAGAAAAAAAACTAAAAGTGATGGAAGAACAAAATAAATAAATAAATAAAACAGCCCACAAATTAACAAGTCAAGGTTAAATTAATGTGTCCGGCCTCCTGAATTTTCCTTTTAAAGATTGTCTGAATTAAAACCCTGTATCTATCAAAGGGCTATAAATACCAACCATGATGATGTAAGATGAAGTGAAGAGACTGTCAAAGAAGAAGATATTGGTCTTAATTAATTTTCTGAACGAAAAAAAAAAAAAAAAAAAAAAAAAAGGAAAAAAAAGAAAATCGTTATCACAATGAGTATTCTGTTCTTCTGTAGCTATCACGAGTGCATGGATCTATATATTATATACGCGAATAAAGAGGACCCCTTTAGTTTCACATGTGGGGAGAATATCAGTCGGTAGGGAAGTTTTCAGAAGCTCATCATTATAGGGGCAGACTACATCCCCCACCCTTTCCCAAAAAAAAAAATTTGAGTAATGATACTACTATACTACTGTAACAACGACTAACACGACATGTATTTACATTATTGATTATTATACATGACTCATTTATGATTTATCATGTTGTAGCTTGGAACCCATGATTTAAGTGAATACTTAAATTTTGTGTAATGAGGAAAAAAAATGGGTTTTAATTTGGGGATCCAATCATTATTTTTTACAAGATCAATTAAATTTTGTAAAATCATCAAAACGTCGATATCCCGGATATCGAATCTAATTTCGTAAAATTACGTTCGGCATTTGTAATTTAGAGTAAACCCTAAATCCCAAGTAAATTTTATGTCATAACAAAAAGCGTGGAAGAAAACAAACAAACAAGAGACTCTAGCTAGAAACCGACACTTAAGATTTTCTATTAAACAACTCAACCGAATACAACTGCTCTCAAACTAAAATAATAAATAATTGTTAACATTTATTACAATTCTTTACGTGAAAGTGAATTGCACATTCATTCTTAAGATTGCTCTTCATGCTCAATGACGAGGGTTGGTCAGCGCCGCCACGTGTCATCTCCTAATTGATCAAACAATAAATGAAGACAGAGAAACTGCACATTAAGGGCCAGAAGCCTCACTTTATGCCTAAGGGCAGACCTGAACCCCAGGTGGGAGGTCTTACTCATTCTTCCGAATAGCATCACCGATGGTCGGCTAGATTGCTGGGGATCTCGGGTCTACGTAGTACGGGCCGAGTCAGTCTGGAGAGGCTCGACGCAGGTCGGTCAGAGCCTCACTTTTCTGATATTGCCCACGTGCATAATATGTAAGATAAACATGGAAAGAACCTCAAGTCATTACGACTCTGATCCTGGTATTCAAAATACTCATAATTATCTCCTAAAAATAATGGGGATTGACACAAGATAATCCTTGGTCAATACGAAATAGAGTCCTTGAAGGACACGGCATAGACTTGCCTTGGACGAGATGTCCTCTATATAAACGATCCCAAGGAACTACGAGAGACTTGATTCCTGAACAATTACAAGATACGTAGACAACTTTGGATTCATAATCTCAGGCTCAAAATTAAAATCACAAACACCACCTCCGTTTTACATCTTGTTCTTAGGGCATATTCTTGAATTAATTGTGTCACTAGGGTAAACACGTCCCGGGTAATCACACAGACGATTTCCAGCATCTTCAATTGGCGCTAGAATGAGGGTCTCCTACTGATAGTTGTTCAAGATCATCATGCCATCGCAAAAGAATAACAAGAAGAAAAAAAACCAGAGGGAAACCGCCAACAATGGTGATCCAAAAGCTGGAGAGGTGTGTGGAGATCCCATCCCACCACCAGCTTGCCGCCTCCCCGAGAGCGTAAATCGCTTTAAATCCGGCACAACAAGGCTGGTAGAATAAGCGATCATTGGTGAGAGAGACCTACTACAGCCATCATTGCAAAGAACCCAAAGGAAGGATCCAGGAGATCCCTCATCGGCTAATTCTAATGGCAGGACCATTCCATGAAGTTAGCATCCCGACAATCTTCGCAAGTTCAATGTCTATGACAAATTCCAGACTTTATTAAATTGCCCTATTTTTTTCAGTTTCAATTTATTACACTGCATTATCACACTTATGTTATTTTCAATATAAAATTTCATTTCCAGTTATATGTAATGGCTTTGATCGAGTTTGCAGGACAAACATACACGCGCAAAGTTTGCAAAAGACAAACTCATTATGTCAGCACGACTGACCACTGAGTTCCGTGGGTCGGACTCAACAAAAATTAGGTCAGCAGGACTGACCACTGAGCTCCGCAGGTCAGACTCATCGAAAATTACGTCGGTAGAGTGACCATTGAGCTACGTAGGTCGGACTCAGCAAAAATTATGTCAGCAGGACGGACCACTGAGCTCCGCTGGTCGGACTCAACAAAAATTATAAGTCAGCAGGACTGACAACTGAGCAGGTCGGACTCAGCAAAAAAAAAAACAAAGTCTGCATGTCAGACTCAAAAATTAAGTCTACAGGACAGAGTAAAAAAAATTAAGTCTGCAGGTCAGACTCAAAAACTAAAGTCTGCAGTCAGACTCAAAAATAAAGTCTGCATGTCAAACTCAAAAAACTAAGTCTGTTGGGTCAGACTCCAAATTAAGTCTGCAGGTCAGACTAAAAAAATAAAGTCTGCAGGTCAGACTCAAAAAATAAAGTCTGCAGGTCAGACTCAAAAAACTAAGTCTGCAGGTCAGACTCAAATAATTAAGTCTGCATGACAGACTCAAAAAATAAAGTTACATTACAGACTCAAAAAAATAAGTCTGCATGACAGACATTGAACTGAGCTCTGCAGGTCAGACTCAACAAGTTCACAACAATCAAGTCTGCAGGTAAGATTTAGAGGCAAAAATGTACACATGTTACTTAGTATGTCATCCAAAAAACTATAAGTTAATGCATGGCACTCTAGGGGCAAGACACCCCGCTACGAATCAAAGTACTTCAAGTAAGTGCTGAAAATAAGTTAAAGCAAGAGAAAAAATTGCATATGTAATCATTGTACAGGTTACAATTTTTAAGGCTCTTCAAAAGCAAAAACGAAATACAAGTTCAAAAACCTAAGAAGCATTAGAGACGAGTTTCGCCCGGGATCTGTGGAAGGAGTAAGATTCTCCCCAAATTAAGGACCTCACACCGAGTAGTTCAGCCAGATCTGGGGGGCTGATGACGAGGGTTGAACTGAATCTTGCCACGTGTCATCTCCGAATTGATCAAACAATAAATGAAGACAGAGAAACTGTAAATTAAGGGCCAGGAGCCCCACTTTATGCCTAACGGCATACCTGAACCCCAGGTGGGAGGTCTTACCCATTCTTCCAAACAACATCACCGTAAGTCGGCTAGGTTGCTAAGGAGCTTGGGTCTACGTAGTACGGGTCGAGTCGGTCTGGAGAGGCTCGACGCAGGTCGGCTAGAGCCTTATTTATCTGATATTGCCCACATGCATAATATGTAAGATAAACATGGAAATAATCTCAAGTCATTAAGACTCTGATCCTGGTATTCAAAATACCCATAATTATCTCTTAAATAATATGGATTGACACAAGATAATCCTTGGTCAATACAAAATAGAGTCCATGAAGGACATGACACAGGCTTTCCTTGGACGAGATGTCCTATATATAAACGATCCTAAGGAACTACGAGAAACTTAATTCCTGAACAATTACAGGATACGTAGGCAACTTGAGATTTATAATCTCAGGCTCAGTCTAAAAATCACAAACACCACCCCCGTTTTACATCTTGTTCTTAGGGCATATTCTTGAAATAATTGTCACTAAGGTAAACACGGCCCGAATAATCACACAGACGATTTCCAGCATCATCACTCTTCTACAAGAAAAATACTCTTTTTCCACAAGATTTTTTCCACAACAAAAACAATTGTTGTGAATATACTTTTAGCCACAGAGCGTGGCGAATGAGCAAATTTATGTATATGTTAGTCATAATGTTTTTCGTTGTGGCAAAAGAGTATTTTTCTTGTGGTACTCATTTATCCAAATCGTCTTTAACATGCATATCTTCTTATTCAAATAAAAAAGTGAGCACCGGCCAATAATCAGTAATGAGAGAGAATATCAAAAGACAGATTCATGTATGTCGGATGCCGAGAGAAATGACATGAATCCACTTCATTCAATTCGCAAAGCAGTTTAAAAGCATAACTTGAGACGTATAAAAATTCCTTTAAAAGCAGAACTTGGAATGTTTAGCAAACTACTTTTAAAACGTAACTTGCAACATAAAGGAAAGCCACATTAAAACCACATTGAACCATTAATAGAAAACAAGCCTAGCTACATTCAGTTCATCTTGCACGTACTTGTTCGTTTATAATAATTACCTACTTATTATGTTTAGCCTACTGATCAAACTTATGTAAGCCATCTGCTAACCCATATTATAATTGTCAAGTAACTATAGCATCTTCGGGTGTCATGTTCATATTTCTTACTTATTGAGCATATTCATGTTCATGTCTTGACTAATCTACTGCATGCTTCTTATTGACTTAACATAAAGGCTTAATGCAACATGGGTAATATGACTAGCCATAAATCCAACATGGGTATGGGTCATGGTACCCCGTTCGGTACATCTTCTTGGGAATGACATGGGTAATACAACGGGCCAAGGTCTTTGACCGGAAAATGAGAGGATAGAGACGTGCGTATGAGCTCACAGCATAATGATATATAGAAACATGTCGACTTTGGAAGGGAGGAAGTCAAAGCCCCTAAGCACGTGAGTAAAACAAGAGAACCAAGCGTGAGGATCCTAATAAAGTCCATAAAGACTTCGTTTAAGCTTGCAAACATGATGAGGAAAATCCTGATGCTAAAACCCATGTGGTTGTTGCATATAAACATCCTTGGAAACAAAACCCATGTAAGAACACATTTTGAATATCAACCTCTCGAATAACCCAATTATGAGAAACAATAAGAGATAATAATAGACGAATGGTGACCGGTTTGACAACCGGACTAAATGTCCTAAAAAGTCAACACATGTTTCCTAATGATAACCCTTAGCAAAAAGTTGAAGCTTTGTAGCGCTCAAGAGTTCCATTTGCCTAATATTTAATGCAGAAAACCCATTTATTACCAAGAACATTTATAGTGGGAGAATACGGCTGAAGTTCTCACGTGTCATTATGGACCAAAGCGATCTCATCTTTCCTGGAATCCCTCTACCCATGGTGTTCAAAGGGTTTCAGTGATAGTGGTGGTTCAAGTGTTTGCATCAAAGTGATGAGGGCTTTGGGAAATGGGTAACGAATATAGTCATTAGACAATTTGTTGGGTCGGGGATTATTGGTTTTAGAATGAGTAAGCATTGGGTATGAGAGAGGTGGAGGAAAGTCAAGGGCCGAGGAAGTAGAATCCGGAGAGGAACGGTCCGGGGGTGAGTTGGGTTGGGCAAAGCAAGAGGATGTGGGGAGGGTAGATTCGGATTTGAAGAAGATGATGTGATAGTTGGAGGTGGTTGTTGGAAGGGGAACAATAGGAGGATTGGATTTAGTGGTAGATGGAGCTAAACGAGCATAAGGAAATGAAGATTCAACGAAAATGACGTGGCGAGAAAGATAGTTTCAACCGGTGGTGAGATCAAAACATTTGTAGCCATGATGTTGTGGGCTATAGCAAAGCAAGATGCAGATTTTGGAGCGGAAGTCGGTTTTATGAGCATTGTAAAGGTGTAAGTGAAGCCAACAACCACACCCGAATACACGAAATAAGGTGTAGTCGGGAGTATACACCATTTCTTACGAGGATTTAATGTTAAGAACACGAGTTGGTAAGTGGTAGATGATATAAGTGGCGGTTAGAAGACATATTCCTAATAGGGTAAGAGAATATTGGAGTGGGCTAGTAAGGAAAGGCCAGTTTCAACGATGTGGCGATGTCACCGCTCAACAACACCATTTTATCGGACATGTGGGGACACGAAAGATGGTGTTCAATTCCTAAGGACGAGAAAAACTAAAGTAACCGACAATATTCACCAGCCTAATCAGTTTGGACATATTTTATTTTTGCATTAAACTGACGCTCAACAAAGGCACAAAATTGAATAAAAGAATATTTGTTGGTCCAAAAGAAGGGTGAAAAAGAGTCATAAGGGGGGTGAATGACTCTGAACTTTTCTTAGTAAAAAGCTTTTGTGCAGCAGAGTAACCTTTTAAAAATGTCTTTTCAAAGTATAAGCAAGCACACACACAATTAAAGTAAATTGCAGAATGTAAATACAGAAAGAAAAGTGCAAAATGTAAATGAACACAAAGGTTTATAGTGGTTTATGGTGGTGTAATCTCTTAATGCACTCTTCTCCAGTGATGATTGGAGGAATTCACTATTTTTTCACCAATACAATAGTAAGATTGTCCTTGGCTACACAAGCTTCAAAATCTGCTGACTATCACTCACTAGCTACAAAAGCTTCAGTGACTCGGTCTTCAACACTGATCCTTGGGTCCAAAACATTCATCTATCACACAAGTTTTGCAATTCCTTCTCAGAAATCTGATTCAATTGCTGATTTAAATGTGAATTGGATTCACAAGATTTAATAAAATTCAGTCTGAATTATGACTTTGAAGCTATGTTTTTATGAGTATGATTTTCTGAATATTTTCTTTGAAGATCAAAGTTTAAGGCTTGTGATTTTGACAGAGTTTTGGCACTTAGAATTTCTGGGATAATTTTGTTGTTCTTCCTTTCTATCAATGCCTTCTATTTTATAGCCAAATTCCCTTGATTTTGAATTTCCGTTTGTTGGCTATTTAATGTGGAGAATAATCATTGACTTTATCTTAATTTAATATTCCTTGATTTCAGTGATCCGGATTTTCTTCAAACGTCTATCACAAAATCCGTTCTCGATTGATTTTGCATTAAATGCATTGCCTTCCATATTTTCCATGTTTTTGATTGAGTATAGACAACTTACTTGACTTAGCTGCCTCTCATTTACTTCACTGTCTAGAATCACTGATCTGTTAACATATTACTTTGTTGCCTTCACTTTACTTCGTTGGTTGAGTGATCGCTTTACTTAGCTATTACACTTACTTTTTCACTTGGCTGTTGTTACTCTGTTGTTACTTCTTTGCTCGTACTTATCAGCCGATAGAGAATTACTTCATTGATCTTTATTTTGGGTGATATGAGTGTACACCAAATTTAAGAAAATTAAGTTCCTTAACTTGTATGATATCTTAGACTTACCCAAGGTCATCACTGACTTTCTTGGTTGTAATTTAGTCCATAAGGTCTTTACTTCATTGTGCTGGTTCCTTGGCCATCTTACTCAGTTGGTCTTCTGTTCTTCACTTCACTAAGCTGCCCTACCAGACTAGTACAGTGCTTGTCTGACTGAACTTATACAAATGTCATACTTCTAAGTAAAACATATACATTCAATTCTAACTTATTTCAGGCTTGCTATAACAGCTAGCATGGCGATCATCAAAACAATAAAATGTTCATAACAATTTTCTCCCTTTTTGATGATGCCAAAACCCTCATAATCCTGAACATAAGTAAATGTTGAAAATAATATAAACAAACAAGAAATCAAGGTTTTATTCATCCATAAAGGGCATAAAGTTCAAAAAAAGGAAAAACTATTATAACTACATTTTACTAAGCATTTCCTTATACCTCTTGAACTTCGTGGTGTGGATGCCCATCATATCCTTGAAATCAACTTCTGGAAATTTCCACTTCCAGTATTCAAAAGCTTTTGATTCTGACATGGTGCCAAAAAAATTCTCATGTATAGTCTGCTGAAGTCTGGTTCTGTTTCATGAGCGCGGGGCTCTCCAAAATGTTCCATCAGTCTGGCTTTTCCTTCAGCAATGTGAGAATCTACTAGGTTCAGATCCTTGTACACTATCCACTATTGTTGTGTGGTCATTCTGGACATTGGTTTGAAGAGTCTCACCAAGTTGTTGAATTCCAGTTGTCCTTCAGTTGTTAGGTCATCAGGCCATTGTGTTGTTATAGGCACTGACTGACTTACTCCACTGGTGGAGCCAGATCCTCCCTCAGCTGTTGTTCCTTGAGATGGCCTTCTTTGAGATACATAATAACTTTTCAGCTGATCATATAACTTAATTAGTCATATTAGCCTGCAAGCTCTCCTTATGTCTAGATAGCTAGTCAACCCATGCCTCATCCTGAGTCATATTAGGATTAGTGTACATGATTTCATAATTCTGTAGAAATTCCCTTGTTTCTCTGCTAACTTCCTCCTCATGGGTTTCGTTGTATCTGTGTGCAGTGGAGCTTCTTCTATGATGACTATCAGAGTGTCTTCTTTGCTCAGAACTGCTCATACTACCTCTTGAGTGACTCTAACCTCTGCCAGAGCTGCTTCTTTGTTGGTGACTAGATCCAGGCCTTTTTGGTTGCCTGATCTATCGGATCGTAATTTCCCGGTAATGGAGCCAACTTATACGGTCGGGCATCTCGCACACGGGATTGGGTGATTTTAGTGGTGGATATTTGGCGGAAGTGAGTGATTTTTCCAGTGATGTGCGGCGACGCTCAAGAAAAATATGAAGATGATAAAACCTATGATTGGTAAATCCAGTGTGAGAAAATCCAACACATAGAAAAGAGTACATCACACAACGCTTCCATATCCTCCGTAAAAAGAAAAATACAACAAAATTCTAGATGGTAGCATCCAAAGAAAGGTCCTTGTAATGGAAGTGGTAAGTGTAGTTTTCCATCATTGAGTCATTGTTGTTCTTAATCCATGAATCGTCATAGTGTCTATTCCAATCGGTCCACTCTTTTATCTGGATTCAAACTTATGTAAGTGTTATGGGAAATATTTGAAAGGACAATAAGAATTAGAAAGATACAACTTGGTTTGCACTCCTGAGCGCCTAAGTGAAGAGTGCTTCTCCAAGAAGAAATGCCATGTATGAGTGTACAGTATAGTTCTTCTTTGTTTCATTTCTGTCAAATATATATATATATTCTTTTTTTTTTTTTCTAAATTACTTCAATTTATACGCTGATTAGACAAACCTTTCTTCAATTTTTTATACATGTGTAAGTGTAAGGCATACATTAAAAGGTGAATAGCGAAGCATATTTTTGGCCCTTATCCTAAAAGAAAAAGGGGTAAAATGAATCTAAACGAACAAAGCAAACCAAGCCCACATATCCAATAATGGCCTTCAAAGAAGCAACACAAAGATTCTAATGAATTGAATTGAAGGAGTATATACAAATTTAAAAGAAAGAATTTTACTTTATAAAATCACTAATCATCAACTCTAAAAGCACCCTACACTATGGGTCCAAGCTTATGCATGCGGGAGCTTCAAAGATCATGCTTGCATGGCTTCTGTCCCTGTACGTAATTAGAGTTTAGCTAGCGGTTCAAGCTGCCAAAATGCTACAAAATCACATATGTTAAGTCAAATTTCGAATGATAATTGGGAAATATGCAAAATTAATCCCATAACTTTTGGGTTGTTGTAACGGGTCTCTAGACCTGTGTCTGCTAGCTATATTAAGTCATAAAGGATCTGGTTAACTGCTTAGACTCGTCGCTCTCGTTTGGTCTTGTAAAATCCCACATCGGTAAAGTAGTAGAATGCTCACCCCCATATAAGTGTGAGACATAAAAATTTTGTCAACTCGGGTTAGCCCTTTTAGACAAAGCGAGGACGGCGGTCTAAGCAGTTGACCGGACCATTTATGACTCATTTAACGCTACCAGGCACGGGATCTGGGGGGCGTTACAGGTCTAAAAGGGTTAACCCGAGTTGACAAGATATTTATATCCAAGGACGGAGCTATTATAGATATTTAGGGGGGCTAAGCCCATCCGGACAAAAAAATATTACACTAGAAAATATGTGTAGTCTAGTCGGATTAATAAAATATTTTTAATCCAGCCCACCCGACGAACTCGATATAGTCCATTATCCCACCAAAGTTAAAATCCTGGCTCCGTCCTTGTTTATATCTCACACTTATAATGAGGTGATGTTTTATCCCACATTTGCAATATGGGATATTACATTCTCCACTCCTTTAAAGCAAGGTGTCCTTGCCGGAACTTGGTCGATCAGGACGTGTCCCAGTCTCGTCCCTACCAGATGTATCTAGAGGCGGCCCTTTCACCATTTTTTTACAGTGCCCTTACATAATCTATTATGGTGCAGCGCTTAGTTTTGTCTGGTAGTTAGCTTTGAATACCGATTTGTAACGTCCTCAGACCTGTGTCTTTCGGCACCATATTGAACTATAAATGATTTGGTCAAGTGCTTAGACCCGTCGTCATTGCTTGGTCTAAAAAGACTAATCTAGGTTGACAAGATATTTATAACTCACATTTATAAGCAGATGATTTTTCTCCCACCTTAGCAATGTGGGATATTACATTATGAAACCCCATATTTTTCCTTAAGGGTGTAAATGTCTTTTTGTGATTTCGTGTGTCCTGATAATTTTATTAGGCTAAGTATTAATTTAAATAAAAGTGTTTGATGTGAATTGTAAGGGCAAATTTGGGCCTTTAGGGGTAAGTTTTCATTAAGGGCATTTTGGGAAATGAGTTAACTCTATTTAAACCCAACCACCACCCCAAACCACTGGCGGATCCAAGTGATAGTAATAGGGGTCCACGGACACCGTTAAAAATAAGATAACTCTACGTTTTACATATAGAAAAATATTTCGAACCCCGTTAGAAAAATATTTACTTTTAAAAATAATTATGGACCCCGTTAAAAATATTTTCTGGCTCCGCCACTACCCCAAACACTTTTCACATCACTATTTCCAAACAAAGAGGCGGGAAGAGAGGGAACGAAAAGAGAGGAGGAAGAGGGGATCTTTCACTTTATGATCAATCCGGACATTGAAATCGCAAATGAATCATACCACGACAATCACCATGAAGAGAGCTTCGTTTTGATACGAGTTTTATCTCGCTCAAGTAAGAGTTTCGAAAACTCGTTTTCTAGATTTAGATTTTTTTCTTGAGTTTCTTTAAGATTAGTTGTTGAAAGGTTGTAATAACCATAGATCTACGTTTTTGTTGTAGATTCGTAGTGGGTTGCTTAGATTCTTGGTGATATTTAGAGATTTTCTTTGCGATCTAGGATTTTTTTCAAGATTCAAGTGGTGTTCTTGGAGCTGTTGAAAATTTGTTTTGAGTCTCATCTCTTTCTTCAAGAAATCGAGGTAAATGTGTGTTCAACTGAATCATTAGTTGTTTTACTTGCTTTTAAATCTTGTCTATTACCTGTAGAAATCAGTGGTGGATCTATAAATTTTGTTTATCGGGTCCGTAAATCTTTTTCAAAGTAAATATTTTTTAATGGAGTCTGAAATATTTTTCTATAGGTAAAATATAGAGTTTTTTATTTTTAACAAGGTCTGTGGACCCCATTTAGGATAAGGAGGATCCGCCTATGGTAGAAATGCTAGATTTGATTGTTGTAAGTGTTAGAAATAGTTTGGAATTCAAATTTCATCAATTCAAGTCGTATTTCTGCATGTTTACATCGTTTGGCGTGTGCCAAAAGCTTTCAACGCGCTCCAGACTACATCGAGACTTGCAGAATGCTATTTGAGACTTTTTGCGCGTGCCAAAAGGCTTTAGCACGTGCCAAAGAGATACATAGTTGAACATGATGCTTATGTTTAGTTTTACTCGGCGCTAAAACAGTTTAACGTGTGACAAACGTACCAGAACTGAACACAATGGTTCATGGAGTCTTTGGCCGGAACCAAAACCCTTTTAGCGCGCGCCAAGGAACTTTGAAATGCAGAATCATGTTTTGTTACCTTTTTTGAGCATGCCTAGAGTAGAGCCATGTGTGGAGTGTTGTAAAGTGAGATGTGTGTGTTCTAGTGGTTTTGGCTCGACCGTGTCTAATGGGAGAATTGCAACACATTTCATTTGGCCTTACGTGATCTCTTTGTTATGTGGCAAAGTTAAGGCTTTGGTTTCTAGTGGATTCGGCTCAACACCTTGTGGAGATCCTCTGCGGGGAGAAACTCGGGATCATTGGAAGCCTTGTCCCTTAGCCTTGTGGAAATCGGATTAGATTCTAATATTTCTGTGCAACGTGAAAAGTAGAGTAATATAGAGTTGGTCTAAGGTCTAGTGGTCTATAGTAAGCCTTTTTATGTGTAATGAACTTAGTGGTTGGCTTAAACACGTAAATATATACTTGACTTGTCTAAAATCTAAATCATGTTGATATTCAGTTAGGCACATTTTTGTATCGCTTCATGGAACTATTACACCTCCCTATGGTAAGATACCAAACATACTCGTGTAATATTCCACATGGTTAGCTATCGTGCCCTAGAGGTGTTGGAGGAAATGTCGTGGTGTATACTTATCATGCAAAGTGTCCATGGATCAATGTGTAACGAATGTCTAGTAGAGGAGAGTGAGTCTTATGTATATAATCGACTGGTTTTAATTATATACGTGTCGGGCGTCCTTTTCTGGTTAAGGACTCGGTATCCAGATCAGGGGCGTCACAGTTGTATCAATTTTGGTCTCATATGTTCGCAATTATCAATTTTGGTTCCGTAAATTATAAAAAGACATCAATTTTGGTCTCATACGTTTGTGGTCATCGATCATGGTCCCGTAATTTAAAAAAACTCATCAATTTTAGGACACTTATATTTTCCAGTGAGAACTCTTCTATTTTTTTAAATATTTCGACCTAAAATTACCGGATTGGCTTGTCTAGAATACTCAAGTGGAGAACCAAACGGTGTCCAGAATCTCAAGCCTCAAGAAGTTGGTCATAAGAGTCTTCTGCAAATCGATGATCTATTTCAGATATATATATATTTTCAACTCTCGATCTTTCCGAAATCCAAAACGCAATATTTTTTGTTCTTAATCTTTATTTTATGTTTTTGATGAATGATGTTGTGGTTTATTATTTAAGCGAGTGTGTATCCATGAGAACCAGAGTCCATGAAAGAGTTGAGAGAACTGTAAAAACATCCATGGCAAGTTTCTTTTTATATATTATGGAAAAGAATCCAAAATTTATCAGCTTGATATTCGTTACTAGATGTTGTTTGAACAGGAATCAAATGACTACGTCAGCCGTTTTAGTGCAGTTCTTACATATGCTTCTCAAGTTAATCAATGCCAAAACATCGTGGAGATCGCGTTTGCACCGGCTACTCCCTCCTTGCCACCGCTCTTGCTCTTTCAGATGACAGAAAGTTTGTACTTGTATATTTCCAAAAAGAAAACTTTGAAGAGTAAAATATTAGCGATGGACATTAACAGAGAAACTATATTGGGCTTGCCGGTGATCGAAAAGGTCAGTGTTGCTCAGAAGATAGACAATTCAAAGGGTGATTTTGGGTCGGAATATTTAAAAACAATCAAAGAGATCTCACCGGAAAATATAAGTGTCCTGAAATGGATGTGTATTTGAAGTTACTGAATCAAAATCAATAATTGCAAACGTATGAGACAACAATTGCTGTGTTTTTTTAAGTTACGGTTCCAAAATCAATAACTTCAAACGTATGGGACAAAACTGATACCATCCAAAAGTTATGAGACCAATTGTACAATTTTCCCCAGATAATTTTAATGAGATAAAGTTAATATCAAATGAGAGATAATATAGAGTTTGTTGTAATAATAAATCACTACAAGTTTCATAGTATTCATCATTAGGATAAGATAATAGGCTTTTATTTATTTTGAATTCATTTGTTGGGTCCTTTTTTTTTAAACCTGTAATATTTTATTGATTGTAATAACAATAATACAAGGTTTTTTTTGCCATTCCCGCGCAACTCCTCAAAACATGATGTCGTCAACATACATACCTCATCTCCTTAAAACCCTAATCTGAAAAACTCAAGGTGGGAAAACCCGGGTGCTAGTGAAAGAGTGTGGGCCTTTATACGTTGGAAAATCTGTAAAAGCTAGAGAAGGGGCAACCCCATTATCATCAGAAGAACTAAAGGAAATTGCAACCCCAGCATCCTTCAAGTCCCAACAGAGTTAAAAAAAAACATCCAACAGCAAGCAAATTGGAGCAAAACTGCAGCAGCACCAATTGAATTATTCTTAAAAGCACCAGCGTTTGCACATGAAATTGAAGCTGTGACAAGAGTTATAAATTTACCACCTGTTTGGGTCCTTTATTTCCTATATAAAGGAGAAATAATGTATCATTTGATCGATCAATATATAACAACCACACTTTAGAGTCTTTTGTTATTCGTAGTATTCTGATATTCTTCATATATATATATATATATATATATAATGAACCCGGTCTAATGATACTTACACAACCATCGCAGATGTGTTTTACTTGTATAGTAGGCGGCAGTGACGGACCCAGAAAAAAATCTCAGTGGGGGCTGAACAAATTCAAAAGGCGAGTGGGGGCATCAATAGTGTTTTTACATTTTTTACCTACAAAAATACGTCAATTTTCGGATCTCAGTGGGGGCACTGGCCCCCACCCATTACACATTGGGTCCGTCCCTGGTAGGCGGGTCATCTAATGTACGTATTCAACAATGCACGTCCGCGTACAAGTCTAAGTGTCGACACATTGATAGATAAGATATATCACTATCGTTACAAGATATAAGACATCTAATACGTGCTACTCTAACGCATTAAAAATGTCCTCTTTAATAATATATATATATGAATAGAGATATTTATGTATTAAATAATTCATCGTGAATCGAGATTTTATCAATCATAATCATCATTAATTATTATTGATCTACATCAAATTATTATTCATAATAATAAGGTACATAAAAAATGGTTATTAATCGACCGACCCTATTGGATTTATGACACTAAACTAAAAGCTTTAAGAGATTGAAGGTGCATACTCGCACTAAGAGGATGTACCGTCTGAACGATCTAAAACTTCCTCTAGCCTCAAAGTTCTTGGAGATAATTGGGCCTGTAGCCTAAATCAAATTGTCCGTCCTATTTCGCTGCGGTGTCTATTTCTGGGGTGGAAACTCTTTTTCTGACGATGGTAATCAGGGCGTCCCTGTGTAATCGGATGCCTTACACCAAATTTACGTGACGCTCACGCCTCGACAAGTGGCAGCGCGCGGCGGACAATGGCCGGCCGCCCACTGAAGGGCCAATATTATAATGCTTTCTGATTATCTTAGTTTATATAAAAAGGCCGAAAAATAGTTATTTTGATACTTAACTCTATTTTGTTGATGCAAGTTCGAATCTTGGCCATTACATTTTTTTTTCATTGAAACCTATCAGCCATCAATGTTTCCACGTGTATCTGCGTGTTTTTTTTTCCTTACATGCTTAATTTTTTTTACCCTTTTAAAAGACCAAAAAAACTCTTCAAAAAAAAGACAAAAAATAGCCTTGACAAAACAACAACAAAAAACCCCATCTCTATTACATGAATTTTTTTTTTGGGGAACGAGGGAGAAGAACAAAAATATTTCATCAATTGAGTAGAAAGACAGTCTTTTGAAACTTTTGCATAAATGACAAAACTATTTATCCACTGTCGAAATTCACTTGTGTTCAAATTTATTTATTTTAAATTCACCGCTCGCAAATTCAACTGTCGAAATCCACTAATTTTCAAAATTCATCATCGAAAGTCATTGATTTTAAGGGATTATTGTCGAAATTCATTTGATTTGGGATTCACCGATTTTCGGGATTCATTCATTTGTCATCTCTTATCACTATAAAAATTATGCAATTATTATTCTCTATACAAAAAATATGTAAATTACAAGTATTCTTAAAATATTAGGATTGTGTCATTATCTCTAATTTTCCATTCTTTTTTTCTCAATCATTTACTTTCAAAAAAAAAAAAACAAAAAACAAATACACATTTCATCAACCTATTTCCTGCATTCCACTTCCCTCAATCTATTTCATGCATTCCACTTCCAGTTTCCACTTCTCCCTTAATCATAATTTTTTTTCCTGCTTCCTTAAAAAAAAATTGGTTTATTATTAAAAATGACAATTTGAAAGTTGAAATATGCAAACAAGATAGTATAATTTTTTATTGGGTAAAAATGACAATTGTTTATTTCACTGTAATTTAAATTCTCTTCTATTTAATTACAAAAATGAATATATCTTTTGATCTGAACGTCAAAAGATCATAATTCTTTCACCATATTTTTCCTGTTTTCGTTCTCTTTATTTAGACATCCAATTTGATGTTTTTCGATGCCATTTTTGTCAAAAACAACGAAACAGTGGAATAGTGGATTTGAAGTCAGTTTCACTGTACTGAACAATGGATTTGGAGTAACTAATAGTGGAATTGTCCTTATCACACAATTTGTATTTCTAATGTCCTGATTCCCATTAATTTTTCCTCTCTTATTTGTCCTTTTAAACCACTCCCCCAAAAAAATTCTACAATTGAATTCATCTCTTCTCCGTCTGCTGCTCGCGGCCTCTGTGTTCGGGTATGATTTTTTCGTTTTTTTTAAATCGAACTATTTCAATAAAACATCATGATGAACCAATGAACCATAAAGGAGACATCTATAAATTTTTTTTATTAGCGAGACAACTATAATTTAAGACACACAAAATGTAGTACAGGATTGTAGGAAAAGCCATTTACTATTTCAGTATTTTCTTTCATATTATCATGTAAGACCAAAAGAATTATAATTTGTAGTTCTTCTGCTAATTAAATTAATAACAATTGATGTACTTTTTGTATTTTTTCCAATTGTTAACTAGTATTTTGATACATTGTTTATTTTCCGGTGAATGATTTTCCTGATTTATCGATTTGATACACTATTCTCGATTTTTTATCTATAAATTTATAATTTATATTTTTTGCTCAATTGTGTTTGAGTGACAGGTTTAATCGGTAAGTTCACGATGTTTTTGAGGGGTTTAGCCATTTCTTTTTCTTGAAAACTAGTACTGTATTCAGATACAATTATTATAATTTCGCATATCTTTTCTTATAAGCGATTTGATTCATGTCATTTATATATGAATATTGCTTTTGTTAATAAAAAGGGCCCTTGTTTTAATCTTGTCCCGGGCCTACTAAATGTCAGGAACGGCCCCTTGATTCTGCAAAAAGTTACGGTGTAACAATTATTTTTAAGGTATATATACTAACTAAAATGCGTGAGGAAATGTATATAAGGTTGTTAGATTTTTTTTAATTAAATATATGTATTGATACCCTCAAAAAAAAAAAAATATATGTATTGATTTGTGTCTTACAAATTTTAAGAGCTCTAACATTAAAATAAAAGAAAGCCTTGCAGTGACATATAAACCCATGGATCCTTAAAATGTGTTTTTAAGAGAGAGTTCTTAGGCCGTAATTTTGTTGGCCAGCTCAGGGACACCTGCAACGGTAATATTATCAATTTAGTTATGTTACGCCTTGTTTCTGGATATCGAGTCATTATACGTAAAGGAACGTTGGGCACATATAACATCTAATACTCATAACATTATATATAAACCTCTACGTCGTCGTATCAAATAAAAGCAAATAGGAAGTTAAAAAGACTCGGGTAAAACCAAAAGAGGATCTAAAAAGTTTACATTGCCATCCTAACTAAAGGTAGAAAGGTAACTTACATCAACTCTTACAACATACAAAATGCCTTACGAACAAAAGGAACATATCATTAAACAAGTCTTAAAAAAGAAAGTTACAGGGTTATGATAGCACAACATAGAAAATAAATGCATGATTGACTTCATACCAAGCATAGCATAGCATATCAGATATCATCCTCAATGTCATAGAACTTCTATTCATCCGGCACATATTCTCGGGAAAAAACATACAAACATGCAAAAGGGGTAAGTACATTAAGTACTTAGCAAGAGGTAGAAGCTATTGAACACACACGTTTTATCATGCTAGGAAACTAAATACATTATTATTCAAGGTTGTATTTATGTGATTGACATGAACTCTAGGTTTCACTTCATGCTCATAACATGTTGTGATATTCTTAATTTATTTCTAGCTTAGCTTATCATTGTTACATCAAGTATTCAAGGGCACTACGCACGGTGCTGCTCGCCGAGAAGCATCAAGTGCAACCTACTAGCGATACATACACTAGAGCCACGGGCTAGTCCCGATAGTGTGTGTGTTCGACGGTGTCCCTCCACTCTTAAGATCTCTTAAGGATCAGTGAAGTTATCCACTTTATCTGACCACACCACACCTTGCGATATTGTATTGTGCCTTACCAACAATAATGTTGATGTTTAGACTTTTAACTACCAAGTATGTATGTTATAAACCATTAACTAGCCACCTAAGTGTTTTCAAGGAAAAGACTCACTTAACATTTCTTCTCCCTCGTCTATGACATCTAGACTTTAGATATTCCTATCACATACAAAGACATTGATGAATTCTAACTCATGAAAGCACAAGGTCAAACCTAAACTTCCAACGGTCCCGAACTTCAACTTTTCAAAGAATCCATTCATTGCCGGAACTAAACGCATTAGAAGCTTATTCTAGGCTTTGATATATTCATCTAATTTGTTTATATCATTATAATATGGTTAGGAACCAATCCCAACTTTTTATGCTCGAAAATACGCAAAAGCGGGCAAAACAGCATTTGCCCACGATTCATAAGCCCGCACCCATGGATGATGTAACACCTCCTGAATTCTCTATTATAACAGGCGTGCACCCCTAAAGGGATAGGCGTGTTCCCATGACACCTGAAAGCATTTTTCTACGTTTTTCGATTCAAAACAGCCCCAAACAATGCACAATCGATTCTAACACATCAAATACACCAAAACAACAATATTCAAGCACTAAAACATCAGCACACATGTACTAAACATACCATAGCATCTCCTATTTCAATCAACAATCAATATCATGAATTTAACAACAATTAGCGACCAAATTACTTAACATAAGCATCATAAAACAAGAATTGTTCAGCATGAAAACACTCTTACCTTGAATTCTAGCCAAACCAAAGCAATTTCTGAAGCAAACAGAAAAACCTTGAAAACATTCAACCAAAACCTAAGAAAACACAATCTAATCTTGAATCAACTTGTGTTCATGGTTTCTAAACAAGAAGAACTATGAATTGATCAACTAGAACACCAAAACATGATCTAATCCCTAAGATTCTAGATTTAGAGCAAGAACCATACCTTTATGAAACTCCCAAACTTTGATACCTAAACGAAGCTTGTCTCATGAGGATTCTAAATCTCTACTCAAATCTGAAATCCAGCAATAATTTGATGAGATATGGTGAAGATCCTGTTATCTTTTATTTTGGCTTTGAGAGAAGTTCAAAGTTCGAACCTATCTATGTTTTTTTCAGAATTCTGGTACTGAGAGGTTTTATTTGTGAAATAAAAACCTCTAGCATTAACTTCTTCTATTTTTTAAATAAAAATTTGAAATAATAAGGAAAAGGGAAAATAGAAATTATAAATTCCACAATTTCCTTAAAAGACAATTTTGCCCTTTTTCGAAAATCCGGGATATTACATTCTTCCCCCTTTAAAGAAATTTTGTCCTTAAAACTTGCCAGAACCTACTCCTCACTAAGCTTAGAAATTAGATATGCATAAAGTCTATACTCACACTCATCATTATTATCTTCAAGTGATTTAAACTTTAGTGTTTCAACATCAAGGCTTCCATGTGTCCAGCACTATTGGTCCTATAATCCGTGCTTATATACCACTCTAGCTTATTTTTAGGTGTCATCCACCTTATATAACCAGCCCTTCAGTCACAACATCTTAAGCTCCATCTATAAGGCTATAACATATTCTTGACTTAGATCTACCAACCTTTGCATTTCCCAAGGTCACCATTATCTTCCACTCATAGGTCGCCTAATCATCATGTCCCAATTTTGTCATACGCCATTCCACTGATTAACATATTGGATACATCTTGATTCTTCGTCCATTTGTCCATCATTACGGAATTTCCATATGTAGACCAAGATCACATTAACCTATGAATCCATCTTACCTCCGAGAAACTAGTTATTAACTTAAAAGAACTTCCACGCAACCATAATACCAATCAAGCACTAATTCTCTTTAGCACTCCCGTACCAAATCAAGTCTTCAAACTGGGTTAAACTTTAATACGGAACCATATACACACATTCTACCAAACTTATAAGGCTTTCCTATAAACAAGAAACAACTTTTGACGGTAAGTTTATCAGCAACCATAACTATTTTTGTTGCGGTCCAAAAGAAGACTGGAGCTGTAGAAAAATATATTTTAAGATGGGGCATATTGAAAAAAAAACGTTTATGCATACACTCATGTTAAGTTTGGAAGGAATGTAAGAAACTTTTACAAAAGTCCCTTGAAAAGAAACTACTAAAAAAGACATAAATGATAATCTTGAGAGTATTAAAATAAAAGGATGTTGGAACTTTAGTCAGCATTGATGTAGTGTAAAAATTGTTTAGACAAAACAAAGTGAAAAGTATTAAGGGTTTACAGTGAAAAAGCTACTTGTGTTAAAACCAAGTAAACGGAAGACCTCCGACCGAAACATTCATCGCAACCAAAGATCATACTATATGAACCCAATTTGAGAGTATTTTCCTTTCCCTTGGGAGAATACGTATGTTTGAATTATAAAGTAAACTTTCTTCCTTCACAATCGAAGGATTCAAAAGAAAAGATCTGATGGTGGAAGAAGTTTCGAATCTTGTTCAAAATATGTGTATATATATTTATATATATAATTTTTTAAAATAAAAGAACGAGAAAAAATTTCTCAAAAGATTTCATGATAAAATCTAGGTAAGTTAGAGAATGATTTTGTAAAGAAATCATAAATGACAATTGAGGGAAAAAGATAAAAAGAGATTTAGATGATACATGTTTCCATTTCGTTCAATGGCCATTACATGTTTTTCGAACAATGATTGTTGTGAAAACTGTTAAAGGACTTATATCGAGTGTGCAAATTTATAAAAAAAATAATAGGACAACCCTTTGTTAAAAAAAAATCACAAGGCTATTTCTTCCAATTTGAAGAAGGAAGAATTAAAACAAGACAAGATGGCTTAGCCCACATAGAAAAACATATCATAAAAGATACATTGAGGGCGAATCCAAAGAAATGAAATCATTTAGCAATGTAACGGTTAAACTTGATACAAACTTAGGATTATGCAAGCCCCGATTCTTAGGATTAGAAAGGTGGGGAAATTATCTTCTTGAAACCAAGCATTTGAAATGGTGAAAACAATTATAAGAGAACACATAAAAAATTGTACGCTCTTGGAAAACTAAGTTCTACAATAAGGGAACTTTAACTGAGTCTCATAAAGTTCCAAAGAAGGAATTAGCTGAAGCATGGGTCGCAAATAATATGGATAGGAGGAAACATTTGAAATTGGGGGTAACCAAGTAGGAAGCTGGACAATCATAAAAGAGAACTTTATTAATGAAAATGTAGGGATGGAAGGTCACCACGTAGTTGTTTCTCGCCACCGAAGAGCATTGTATCTTCAACACTTAGTCACTACCTACTAAACTTCTTATTTTAGATAACATCTAGATTAAAGCTCATATGTGTCAAGCATTTCCATCACCTATAACCCTTGATCGAGCCTGCAATGTGGTATGGGCTTCTACTAGCAATAGGACTAGGTCTATCGTAGTAGAGTATTGGCGAGTCAAGGTCGAATCCCACAGAGACTCATAAAAACACAGATTAATCTAGATCGAGTGTCACAACTACGGTCTACGACCAACTATAGGACAGAGAAGTAAAAGTGGTGACAATAACGCGCAAGATCAAACACAAGTATATCCTTATGAGTTTTATAAAGATTAGTTCTAACTATGAGTGATTAGTTATTCCCCCCACATCAGGCATCAATCATCTCCATTGGTAAATTTATGATCTTTAACAGATACGGGTGCTAATCCCTAATGTTACGCTACTTCCATTAAAAGGACAGTAGGTACCTATGTGCAATTAACCTCATTCGTTGGTTGTATTAATTCACAAGCAATAAGAACTAGGATTAGCTGGTTCAAGACCGAGGACCTCCCTAAGCAGCTATCGTGGATTGACTGGCACGTTCTAAGGATCGATCAAGACATCGTCCGAACTAACACTTCACTTTATCGTCCTTCATGTTAATTTACGAAGACATGCATATAGTTGATAAGGCTAACAACATGTAAATTAAATCTGCCGATCATACGTAGCTGTCACCGATTATCATGAATTAGGGTTTACTAGGTATTCACGGCCGCGATAAAGACCATCGCGGGCTCCGGAGAACGCAACCTTTCATTCATGATCTCTTCACCAACGATTCAGATCTTAACATTCATGGGGTAAAATAAACTAACTACTACATAGTAGAACTAATATAAACAATTAAACCATACTAATCACAAGAAAATAACGATATATATCTACAAAAGCCGGAAAATCATACCCTCGAAGACGAGTGCAGATCCTCCTCAGATCGCTCCTTAGGCGGCGAATCCGTCGGATCCATAACTAGAACTCATAGAGAAAAAGAACAAACAGAACTTTTATTGAATATAATGTATTTGTCTTGTGGAAAATTGTACATTGAAATTCGTGGCTGGTGCCCCTTATTTATAGTGCTATAAACCGACTTAGTAACATCTAGATCTACCCCTCATCCAAGAAAACGCGGTTTTGAAGGTTCTGGATTCTTGAGGCGGCGGCGGCACTTCACGTGGCTTCCAGGGCATTTTTGTCTTTTTCCGCTCTACCGACTTAACTGAAGGTTCTGGAACAACCTAGGTCCGTTTCTTCATCCAACTCAGCCCACAATCGCTCTCTAACACTTGGCCCAACCTTTGTAACTTGAAAATAGTCCATTAATACACGAAATAATATCGAATTGGGGAAAATAAACGTTAATTGCAAATTACTCGACTCATGAACCCGACTTGTGACATTCAACTCAAATGGCTCATATAAATGGTCGAAAACTACTACTTTTAGCTTAGAATAGGTGAAATATTGATGCCGTAAGGTGTATCATTTTGAGCGTCATCAACCTTCCACACCTAAACTTCCAGGGTGAAAGAATGACATCAATCATAGAACTGAAATGATTTTGAAAATTTGGGTGCATACATCAACCACGAAATGATTAACTTGTACAAAACAAACTGAATTGATTTTGAGTATGCTGCCAAGAGAAAAGTTGTAGGTATTTGAGTTTTACAAATGTCTCTTGAAAACCAAGATTTTTGGAAAAGTATAGGTTGATCAAAATATTTATTTTTGTCAATTGCTATAAGCTATCAAAATTTTCAGAAATTCATAAATTGACTTTTGTTACGGACTGTGCTCAAACAAAAAATAATTTGCACTTGGATCCAATATGAAAGTTGTAGATAAGAGTGTTTTCTACAATATATAAAAAATTCAAATCATTTAGAGGTGTTTAGAGTATTCAAAATAGGTTGATAAGTAAGGTACTGCTGCAGATTTTTCTGAACAGAGTACTCATCCTTGTCAAGAAATTTATGAATAATGCATATTGAAAATTCAGTTAATGTAAAGAGAGAAATTGTAGCTAATTCAATTATCTAAATGGAAGAATTTTTGTTATTGTTTTTGAAATAGAAGAAACATTTTTTACATGCAAATACGTGAACAAAACACGCTTACTTGTGTTGCCTAACACCAAGTTACAAAAATGGATGATTAAAACCTTATGACGTGAACACGAAAACTCTTAGCAACATAAATATTCATGATTTATGGGGTTCAAAAAAAGAGAAAACGTCTTACTGACTTCAAATGCAACCCACCACAAGGCAAAAAAAAAAGGTTTAGAGTTCTGAAAACATTACAGCCACCAAGAGAAAGAGCATGAGAGAAAGGTCTAAAAGATTCCTAAGACGAGAGGGATTCCATTAAGAATTCTAAAGTAACTTAACTAAAGAGCATCACCACAAAAGACAAGCTTAAAACCTCACCCTCACTCTTCAACAAATGAGACCCTTCACTTATGCCTAACACAACTTATCCACAGCTTAAAGATCTCAACTTTACGACAGTTCATCACTTTAAGGCTAAAAAGCTAAATCTAACATCCAAAACCAAAACTCAAGGGTCTAAACTTAGCAAGGAAGTTCTATGAACGCAATGAAAATTTTCCTCTGATACCAACTGTAATGCCCCGTTCCCGGATACCTCGTCCTTATCGGGAAATGAACGTTCGGCATGTATAACATTTAATACTCATAACATTATATGTAAGCCTCTATGTAAAATCAAAGCTTAAAGCTATCAAGTAAAATCAAAAAGCGAGGTGAGGTTACAACAACTCATACAAAGAAATGGGCTTACTAACAAAAGGATTATATCTTACAACAAGACTTAATAAAGAAAGTTACAAGGTTATGATAGCACAACATATAAAATAAAAGCATGATAGACTTTATGACAGGCATAGCATACCATATCAGATATCATCCTCAATGTCAGGGACTCATATTCATCATGCACATCTTCTCAGGAAATAAAACATACAAACATGCAAAAGGGGTAAGAACATTGAGCACTTAGCAAGATATATAAGCTATTGAACAAACACGTTTTATCAAGCTAGGAAAGTAAATACAATATTATTAAAGGTTGTATTTATGTGATTGACAAGAAATCTAGGTTTCACTTCATGCTCATAACATGTGTGAGATTCCTACTTTGTTTCTAGCTGACTTTATCGTTGTTACATCAAGTATTCAAGGGCACTACGCACGATGTTTATCACCAAGAAGCATCAAGTGCAACCTACTAGCGATACATACATTAGAAGCCACGGGCTAGTCCCGATAGTGTGTGTGTTCGGCGGAGTCCCTCTTTTCTTAAGATATCTTAAGGATCAGCGAAGTTATCCACTTTATCTAACCACACTACACATCGTGATATTGTATTGTGTCTTACCAACAATAATGTTGATGTTTAGGCTTTTAACTACACAAGTATGTATATTATTAACCATTAACTAGCCACCTAAGTGTTTTCAAGGAAAAAGATCACTTAACGCTTCTACTCCCTCATCTTAGACACCCAGACTTTAGACATTCCTATCACATACACAGAAATTGATGAATACTAATTCATCAAAGCACAAGGCCAAGCCTAAACTTCCAACGGTCCTGAACTTCAACGTTTCAAAAAATTCATTCGGTGCCAGAACTAAATGCATTAGAAGCTTATTCTGGGTTTTGTTATCTTCATTTAACTTTTTTATATCATTATAATAATGTTAGAAACCAATCCCAACTTTCTATACTCGAAAAGACGTAAAAAAAGAAGAAGGGAAAAACGTCATTTATGGGCCATAGGCCCGCGCCCATGGATGTTGTAACATCTCATTAACTCTCTGTTGTTATAGGCATGCGCCCATAAAGGGATAGGCGCGTGCCCATGACACATGGAAGTATTTTTCTGCGTTTTTCGATCCAAAACAACCTCAAACAATGCACAATCTATTCTAACACATCAAATACACCAAAACAACAATATTGAAGCACCAAAACATCAGAAAACATGTACTAAACATACCATAGCATCTCCTACTTCAATCAACAATCAATATCATGAATTTAACAAAAAAAAATTAGCAACCAAATTCCTTAACATAAACATCATAAAACAATAATTATTCAGCATGAAAACCCTATTACTTTGAATTCAAGCCGAACCAAAAAAAAAAATCTGAAGCAAACAGAAAAACCTTCAACCAAAACCTAAGAAAACACAATCTAATTTTGAATTAACTTGTGTTCATGGTTTCTAAACAAGAAGAACTACGAATTGATCAACTAGAACACCAAAACATGATCTAATCCCCAAGATTCTAGATTTAGGGCAAAAACCATACCTTTATGAAACTCCCAAACTTTGATACCAAAACAAAGCTTGTCTCGCGAAGATTCCAAATCTCTACTCAAATCTGTAATCTAGTAAGACTTTGATGCGATATAGTGAAGATTCCGTTCCCTTTTCTTTTGGCTTTGAGAGAAGTTCAAAGTTCAAACATATGTTTGTTTTTTTTTTTCAGAATTCTGGTAACCTCCAAGTAACACTGAGAGGTTTTATTTGTGAAATAAAAACCTCCGGCATTAACTTTTTCCTTTTTTAAATAAAACTTTGAAAATAATAAGGAAAATATAAATAGAAATTATAAATTCCACAATTTCCTTAAAGACGGTTTTGCCCTTTTTCGAAAATCTAGGATGTTACATGTTGTGTCCACAACGATAATAAAAATAAATATCAATTTTGTAAGCATTTTTTATTTTTTTAGTGCAATAAAAAGATCACAAAACCTCTAAATGAGTCCACATAATGTTATAATATAAGTCAAACATGGTAATATTAAGATGATAAAAAGGAAAGAGTGAATCCATAGATGTAGAAACATGAATGTAATGGCAGGGTACAGATTCATATACACAATTACCAAATAAGCGAAGGAATATATTCCTATAAATTAAAGTTGTACTTAATATTCATTCAACAAACCATCCTTTGTTTCATATCATCTTTTACATATACAATATGGCGAGAATTTGTAGGGGTCGAAAAAAAATAGAGATGGCGAAAATAAAAAATGAATCGAATTTGCGAGTCACGTTTTCAAAACGCAAGTCAGGTGTCTTCAAGAAAGCCAATGAACTTTCTGTTCTTTGTGGTGCTGAAGTTGCATTGATAATTCCATCACCTGGAAATAAGATTTATTCCTTTGGCCATCCAACTGTGGAACATATTCTTGACAGGTATATCATGCATGATTAATTTTGTCTGATAGCGTATTCTATATTGATATGTATCCGGCATCGATATGCACTGGATACACACCTATGACGACTTCATAATTTTTTAAAATTGGACATGAAATTTGTGTGTCTATCTATCTATCTTTTTTTGAGGGGGGGGGGGGGGGGGGGGGTGTATGTATGTATGTATGTATGTATGTCCATAATTCAAGTATGTCAAATGAAGAATCGTGTTGAAAATTGAGTAAATACAGCCTGATAATAAATGAACGCTTGTCTAGAATGATGAAAAGCTAACAAAAATGAAGTGAAGCACTAAAAAGTGTTTGAATTTATATGTGTTGATATTTAATATATGGTTCTTATAGTTTCATTATATATAGTCAGATGAATATAATTATAATAATTATGCATATATGTCCTCCGTGACAGCGTATCATGTATTTCTTAAATTTTGCAAACTCACGTATCACATATCCACGTATCCATATCCATACAACAAGCATAAAAGCTGATTTGTGGCTGACCAAGGGTCCAGGGACCCCGTTGAATGAAAAGAAAAAGATATTATATTGGTGAAAAACTACTATAAGCACTGAAAATAAAATTATGATTTTTTATTGTGGATAGGTACATGAACAATAACCCTCCCATAAGTGGTGCCCGAAGCCATTTTGTGGAGGCTCAGAGCAATGCAAATTTGAAGATGCTGACAAATGAACTTAACCAACTTGAAAAAAACCTTGAATTGGAGCGTAGAAAACAACATACACTAGAAGGATTTAGGAAATCATCAATGGAAGCAAACCATTGGTGGAAAGCTCCTGTCGCTGAGCTGAATCCGAAACAGTTGGAACACCTGATGATTGCCATGAAGAAACTCAAGGGAAAAGTAGATGAAAATCTTCAGAATTACATGATACATACTGCAATTAATGAGTCTGCTTTTCAACCAGCACCACAAGTCTATCACTAACAATGAACGGATGGTCATTCACGAGAGATGAAACTATACAACTATGGTTCTTAAAACAAAATATTTTAAATCATTCACTTTTGTTACAGACTAAATGAATGAAAATATGAATTTTTATAACTATGTTGTGGTGTTATAATCTCAAATTACTATTTAGTTTGAATTGTATTTTTTTTTCTTTTGCTTCTAATTTTAAATGATGATGGGTTGATGTGGACGATATTATAAATGACGACCATATTAGAATATAACATAGATATTCTGTTGTACTCTGGTTTTCTTCAAAAAATATATATATATATATATATATATATATATACCATATAGTAGAGTTAAGTATTAATTACCAATGCTTTGACTACCAAATTTTTTGTCTTCTTCTCGGACAATCAAAACGGCTTCGTTTTTTTATTTGACAGTGTTTCTTCTTTCTTTTTTATCTTATACTACACATCTGTATACAATAGACACATATACGGAGACGCCTGATGACGGACTATTTAATACTATGTTTTATACTCGATATGCCCTGAATTCTGATCAATTGTTGAGAGATGGTCTGATTATTGTGTGAAATGCATGTCAATTGCCTAGTGCGTAGTCCTTGGGTCGTAATTCTGCATCTATATGTTTTTCCTTTGGAATCGGTACTGTTTTGTCTCGTTTTGTATGAATTTCAAGTAGTACCATTTTCCAGAAGCTATGAGGAAGCGGATCTGAGAAAGAGTTGTTGGGATGAATGGGAGAAGTCTAGGAAGAATCTGCGGAAGGATTTGGAAACGAAGGCCCGACTCGTCGAGGGCCCGGCCTAATGCGGCGACAACTTGGAAAGAAAGAAACCGACCTGACTAGACCTAAACTAAGTCGGCTAGTGTTTTATTAGAGTTTAAGTCGACTAACGATTTGTCTATATAAGGCATGTAGCGATTATTCATTGTAGAGGTGTACTCATACTGAATCAACATTATATGAAATAAAGTTTTTCTTGGTTTTATTATGATTTCTTATTGGTTTCCTTCTCCGCCAAGACCATCAACTTGCTTGAGTTGATCAAGCTGGTTATCCATTGTTGAAGGTATGAAACTTTGAACGTTTTTTCATGTCTTTACTATGGTAGATGAGCATGTTTTAACGCGTTGTAATCGATCTAAATGTTTAACGAACCAGTATTAATTCACCAGTAATAACCAGAATCAGAATATGTAACCCAGAAATAAGAACCACCGTGCTCGACGTTGCGGCGGTCTATACCGACGCGTCGAGGCAACCTTTAGGTAACCCTAATTCTTGAGATTCGGTGTCAGCTACGTCAGATCGACAATATTAATTCACGTTTAGTTAGATCTAGCCAATCTGATAATCGTATTCGTAAACTAGCATGATGGAGTAATACTGAAGTGTCAGTTAGGACGTAGTCTGGATCGATCTTTAGGAGCGTGCCAGTCATCCTCGATGTTTGCCTAAGGAGGTTCTCGATCTTGAGACGGCACTCTCTAAATATAAATGCATGATATGTTAATACAACATAAGGTAGGTTATAACTGCACATAGACATTTGATGTCCTTACAATGGAAGTAAGCAAGGTTAAAGGCGCACTGTAGCTAATAACGAAAATAAAGCGTATGATCTCGGATCTCGTGGAATTACAATGGGAGTAAACACGTTAGATTAATTACACCAAGCTAGGAGATCGGTTTGGAAGGGAAGGTGTTACCGTTTTTAATTGTTTTGTCTTCATGTTGGTCATAGACCGCCTCTGTGTATTCTTAATTAGGGTATAGTACGCCTATCCACGGAATTTGCATTGTCTCTATGGGATCGACCCTTACTTGTTCGCTATACGCAATGGACCTAATCCTCTTGCTAGTATAAGCGGCTTACACGCGATCAACGTCAATGACCCGACATGGAAAATCTCAAAATTTAAGGACACGACACGTCAACGATATGTGTTAAAATATATGCCTACTTCTTGCAGTGGGAAAACGATGAATTCTGGTGGTGTGTTTTTTATTTAATTTTTATACGGCAATGCTTTTTCTTTATTTTTAATCTTACACTACACCTCTATTTAGCACAGACACTAATACGGACAAGGACGGAGGTAGTATAGAAAGGTAGGGGGGCTAAGCCCACCCGAAAAAAAAAATTACACTAGAAAATATGTGTAATCTAGTCGGATCCATAAAATATTCTTAATCCAGCCCACCCGACGAACTCGATATAGTCTATTAGCCCACCCCAAGTTCAAATCCTGGCTCCGTCCTTGAATACGGAGACGTCGCGTGATCACGACACGGAAAATTTTAAAATTTAAATACACGACATGTGTTAGAAATATATATGATACGGAGACATCGGATGACACGACATGGAAAATTTCAAAATTTAACGTAACTACGTGTCAATGGAAATTTTTTTTGTTCCACACATTTATCTCACAAATGTCTTATACAAAAGGGCCACTTCCATGGAAGGCACGGAATAAAGCCACTAGTATATGTACACACACACGTGGTTGATGTATACCGTAAATGTGTTTTGTGTTTGTGTTGTGGTGATTAAAACGAAAATGAGAATGAAATATTAAAAGAAGGAGGAATACATCTTGTTTGGAGCTATGAGTTTTGTGTTTTAAACACAATTTTCTACCACTAAAAAAAGAGTATTGTTTCGATGATCAGTGGGAGCTCTAAAAGGAGTATGTTTCAATGATCAGTTGGAAATCCACCACCTTCTTTTGGGCACTTATGAACGTCTTTCGGGTCAGAAAATTAATCTACATGAACCTGACATTTATTTTAGTAAGGATGTGGACTCGAAAGTTAAGCAGCTCTCCTTCAAATTCCTCTTGGGAATGAAATTGGAAGATACATGGGATTACCTTTCGTAATTGGAAGCTCAAAATGAGAGATTTTTCATTTGTCATTGAAAGGGAATAAAAGAAGCTAAATGGATGGAAGGGGAATTTTATCACCTACTGATATGGAGATACTCATCAAAGCTGTCATTCAAGCCCTTCCCCATTACCTAATGCCATGTTTCGTGATATCTCACATCGGTAAATTAAGTGAATCTTCACCTTTATATAAGTGTGAGACATAAAATGTCTTGTCAACTCGGGTTAGCCCTTTTAGACCAGCGAGGGACGGCGGTCTAAGCGATTGACCGGACATTTATGACTCATTTAGCGCTTCTACCAGGCCCGGGTGCAGGCGTTCTGAGAATCGGTATCGGAGCCGACTATCGAGGCGGAACTATGCGCCGCGCACCGTACATAAGAAGACGGTGTAAGGATGGCCTCTAGTTACCTCTGGTAGGGACGATCCGGGACAAGTCTTGGCCGTCTGGCGAGGGCGCTTGATCCTTATAAGTGGGGGAGAATGTGATATCCTACATCGGTAAATTAAGTGAATGCTCACCCCCATATAAGTGTGAGACATAAAGGTCTTGTCAACTCGGGTTAGCCCTTTTAGACCAAGCGAGGACGGAGGTCTAAGCGATTGACCGAACCATTTATGACTCATTTAGCCTTCTGAGCCCGAGTGCGGGGCGTTCTGATTTTCTCCTCCCTAAGAGGGCGATATCACAACTTTAGAGTTTGATGAGGCGTTTTTGGGAAATATTGATTGTGTCGACAAAGTGACTTAAACTCTACATCTGGTAGGGCTAATCTGGTAGTCAGCTGAGTGATGGTCAGCTGATAAGTGTATCTAAGTCTGTGAAAGTCAGATGGGAAGTCCGCTGAGTTTTGGGTGCGGCTGAGTTCTATGTCTAGGCAATGATCAGCTGAGTGGGTCAGCAGAGTGATTCAACATCTATGGCATTTATGGCAATCTGACAAAGATCCTTGACGGTTAGGGTTTTAAGGATATGTGCCTACAAATACCAATTGTTTTGATCAACGTAAACAAGTGTAATCCGCCTGAAATTCAGTGCATAATAAAATAACTCTTTCTGTCCGTGGAGTAGTCAACACAACGCCAGAAACCACGTTAAATCTTGTGTTCTTCTTGTTTCTGTTATTTATGTTTGATTATTACTGTTAGATTGCATTTGTTATTTATCTATCTTGCATCTGGATTCCCTATCCTACTATAAAAAACTGGTATCAGAGCGTTGGTTTCTGGGAATCATCTGTACGAACGAATTTTATCTTCACCAAGACCTTCACCGGTGCTAGGCTTCTGTGATAAAAGTTCTGTTCTTTGGCAAGAAAGATGTCTGCAGTTAAAGTAAAAATTGATAAATTTATAGGAAGAAACAGTTTTAGTCTGTGGCAAATCAAGATGCGGGCCTTGTTAAAACAACAAGGATTATGGACTCATTTATCTGGAAAAAGAGATGCCAGTTCAGCAGATTATTCGGTCACAGAGGATAAAGCACATTCAACCACATGTTGTGCTTATCGATGATGTTATCACCGGTTCTTTGAGGAAGACACATTTGCCAAGTTGTGGCAAAGCTAGAAAGCTTTGTATATGACTAAGTCATTAACCAACAAGTTACCACCGAAGTGGACTGTTTAGTCGAAGATGCATGAAGGAGGTGCATTGAGAGAACATACGGATCAATTGAACACAATATTACTTGATCTCGGGAATATTGATGTTAAAATTGAAGATGAAGATGCAACCCTAATTTTGTTGGTGTCCATTACCAAGTTCATATGAAAATTTTGTGTTGTCCTTCAAAGTTGGGAAATATACATTGGCTTTAGAGGATGTAAGGGTAGCCTTGCATGCCAGGGAGAGTGAGATACAAGGCAGCGAGGACAGACAATCAGTTTGTTGGACTAGTAGTCGTGAGCAGTGAAAGGGCATGGGCGAAGAAGAAATCCAAAAAGGGTAGTTCCAAAGGTCCTAAGTCCACAAATGTCTCAGAATTCTCTTGTCAGAAAGAGAGGGCATTGGAAGTCCAATTGTCCAAAGAAGAAAAGGTAGCAGGAGAGCAATTGTTGAGCATTACGATAAGGATCAGTTCTAGTTCTTTGGAGATTCAACACACCATGCTGATGTTTGGATCTTAGATTCTAGAGCATCCTATCATATCTGTCCCCACAGGGAGTGGTTTTCTACTTATGAGCATATAGATGGTGGTCATATTTCTATGGGAAACAGGAATGTCTGCAAGATAGTGGGAATTGTCGTAGTTCAGTTAAGGACATAGGATGGTAGATTCTGCACAGTGAAAGATGTTAGACATGTTCCACAGATGACCAAGAATTTGGTATATCTTAGTCTACTAGACATCAAGGGGTTCAATTTCAAAGGGAAAAGGTGGAGAGTTGAATGTCTACAAAGATTCAGCTGTGGTCCTCAAAGGTATCAAGAAGGGAACCTTGTATATATTGCAAGGCTCTACTGTATCTGGCTCTACTGCTATGTGTTAAGGGTCAAATTGTAGTGTTTTTACCGATATATTTTATATCAAATTCCCCCATATTCTTATGATTTTCATAGAAATCGAGCTTTATATTGAAATATTGAGTAAATGATATTTTCAATGGGTTAATTCCAAAACATATCGAATTTTATGCTTAATTGACGATTTATTGTTAATTTGGAATTATATTACATTTTGGTATCATTTGATCATTATTTAGGAGCTTACAAGTGTTCAAGCTTGGAAGTGACAAGTGGCAAAATGATAAGATCAAGGAGGACAAGTCATGAATCATCTAGAATATCCAAGAGATAAGGTTTGTTACAAAAGGATAAGGATGGGTTGTTAGAGATATTGGATAAGAATCATCGAACAAGCTCGAGAGCAAGTGGAAGGCTGGCGTTCCAAGCCGAAGCTGGCGTTCGAAGCCCGAGAACGGCGTTCGGAGGTAGAAGCGGAGTTTGAATATACGCAACTTATTTTCTATAAATACCATTTGTTCCCATTCATTGAGGCATCCTTCCATTCGTAAATCAGTCCACAAAACTTCACACATAAAATTCCAAGGAGCACCCACTCTTTTGGAGTCTCAGGCGGTCACCCGAGCCTTGTGCTCGGGTGATCCGGGGTTAGATTAGGCTTCTTCTTTGTTTTGCTTGTTGATTCATGGATTCAATCAATTGTATCGAACCCTGTGAGTTTGTTTTTCAATTAATTCAGTCTCTGTTTTATCTTTATGATTTATGATTCGTTTTTGTATCTTTTCTATGCGGTTATCATGCCATGTGAATAGATCGAGAGATCGTTTGCTTTTGTTGTTTACCGTATGACGAAAGTCGGTGTAGACCTTAGATCACCATAGAAAAGATGTGATTTTTAACCTTGACATAACGAAAGTTAATAGGTTGAATCTCTAGGTTGTTAGATTGAGAGATCTTGCACCTCGTTTTATGATGTGTTAATCTTTAAAATCGAGAGATAGAAGATTACTTAAGAGAGGTGAACCACAACTTGAATTAAATCATCATAAGATAATCTAGGGAAGAATTAAGGGTTGCGGGATGGTGGATCATGTTTGTTCTATGTTATATTGCTTTAGTCGTTATCATGGGTTCGTTAGTTTTCTTGTTTTTTCGTAGTTGTAGTTTTATTTATGTTGGTTCGCAATTATTGTTTCCGGCTTTGGATTAATAGTCCTCTCATCCGGTTACTTACTTGTCATTTTAGTTTTAGTAATAATTAGTAGTAACAATTGAGAGAGTTAATGAAATTAGATTTCAACATCCCAATTCCTCGTGGATCGACCCTTACTTATCTCGCTATACTATCAATTACCCGGTGTTTGGCGGTTAGGAGTTAGTTTTGCATCTAAGTTAGGGTTTATAAATTTTCTTTTGTTTTAAATGATGCAAAATCCTCTCAACAAAAGTGGCGCCGTTGCCGGGAATCGGTGTTTTGTTGAATCTAGTTAAGTTAATTTTCGATTTTGTTACGTTTTCTTTCTTTCAATAAAAGTAGCGTTGAATAGATTGAGAGTTTTTATTTTTGCCGTGTTTCGATGACCGTTTGGTTAAGAATGTGCAAAAAGTTTTTTTTACTCAATTTGTTCAACGTGAATTATGTGTTTTAGTGATTTCTAATCGACCCTGTGCTAAAAATTTATCTATGGTCATGTTATGCGTGCTATATGTGTGTTGAGTTTATGATTAGTTTTGGGTTGCTGTTATTTTTCCTGCCTATCTGTGCATTTTTGGAAATGGACGAGCGTTCAAGGCATCCGAACGCCCGTCCAAGTTTATAATATGCAGTGGAGCGCCCGTTGAGTTACAAACGCCCGTTCGGTGTGAAATTTTCAGGTGAACGCCCGTCTTGAAGATGGAGCGACGTTCAAATAGTTGGACGGGCGCCCAACCTCGAGTCCAGTTCCTTTCTTCCTGTCTTGATTTATAACGCTTTATTTGACTTGGATGTTTTTAATATGAGCTTATGTGGCTATTTATTTTTACGTAGATGTTCTGAACTTGTATGTTTACACCTTTCCATCTACGAATCCATGTTAAATAATTGATTTACTTTAATATACTTGATTCATCTATGCAAGTTATAGTGACTGTCGGTTCTCGTAAGCTATAACTGGTCTTATTGTTATTAGTAGCTAATGTCGGTTTCCGTATGCTACATACCGCTGTGATGAATCTTTTAAGCCTTGAGACTTATGTGCTTTCTTGTTATTTTGTAACTCATATGGGTAGCTACTGTCGGTTTTCCGTATGCTACCATCGCGTCTTATGAGTTATATCTGTTTAGTATAGCTAACTGTTGGTTTTCCATAATGCTATCACTTTTGATGAGTCTTAAGGCGCGTCTCACCTTTGCATTGTAATGGGACAAGACTCGCTGCGTTTATCGTAACTTTGTCATTATTTGGTAGACGTTTATTTTATACATGTCATGTTGCAAATGAGTGGGCTAGTTCTCTTCCTTTTATTTTCTTTTATTTTTGCATCTCATTTAGTTGCATGTCATCTAGTTGCATTGTTTTCTTTTCTTTAAGGGCCGTAGTCACTTTGTAGGGTTGTCTTCACAACCTGCCGGCTGAGCTTCATTTGCGTTTGCTTTTATTAGGATTACATATCATGTAGTTTGCATTGTAATGTAGTTGCACCTAGCCTACTATTTTGCAATGTCCATGTATATGTTCCATCCTTATCTGAGCTTAATCTGAAACATCTACATGATTTATTCTCCTTGTGTTTTCAATGTATAATTCTTTTTCCCGTAGACTCTTTTTGCACTTGATCAAGTATGCAGGACACTTTTGATATTTGTTGTGCGCTTTCACGTCGATGTCGGTATTCTGTGATGCTCCACAAGTCTCTTGATCTATTCAAGCTTACTTGGATCTGTGATGCTCCACATTTCCAAGGATAGTCAAGCAATTTTGGTTCTTGAGGGTTCTTTCCGACTGCCGACTTGGAAATACAATCACTAAGTTCCTAAACTTTTTATTTCTGTACAACTTGAGGACAAGTTGCAATCTAAGTGTGGGGGAAAGGATTAGTATCTACATTCTTTTGCCATATTAGTCATATTTCTATGAAAAATGCTAAATTTTTCAAAATTTTTGTTTTTGTCCGAGTAATGTCATTTCACTTGCATGCTAGTTTTATAATCGGCACCTTTAGTTGTTTTGATGAGTCGTGTCATGTTCTAAGAATAGATTTAGTAGATCGACACTCACTTGAATTTCATTTCACGAACCTATTAGATGAAGAACCAAATATAAAATAGTCTCCGGTTAGTTAAAGGATAGCCAACTCTCGTCTGAGATAACACTTATTTAGCATTGATGAAAGTTAAGAATTGTGACTATACTCACAGTTAGAATCTCAGTACCTTAGTGTTCTTGAGAACCTTAAAAGTCTTGAATGTGTTAGAAAAGATACGATCAAGAGTTTCCAAAGAGTTTGGCGAGAATATAATATCTTATATATATATATGATAAATTTCACCTCGAGTCCATTTGGATCTTTGCCCCAATTGGGGAGTGTGGTTTACCTTGGACTGAAGACGGGTTTGAGTGATCTCGGGGTATTGCCTACAAAGTAGGGAGAGTGTTATACTTTTGAGACGCGAGAAGTTTGTGTTTTTAGAACTCGAGTCGAGTTGATCTAAACCCAGTAGAGACCCGAGAGGTATTTTCTTGGCACTAAGTAAAGGAATTTAATTGTGAGTTAGTTATTTTGTTCTTGGCAAGTAATTTTTGTAGGGTAAGTGCTGTAGACAGAATAAAACTTTCGTTTATTTAACCGGATGACTGTTAGTGCTTGATTTAATACATCAAGAGAGGATCGGTGGAAGTTTAGTAGGTTCTGCACACACAATCACCAAGTGACTTCGATTTGCTTTGAATACTAGCTTGTCGTGAGCATGACTACATCTAGTGTCGAGTTATGTGGATTCTTGATAGTATGTTTTTGTATTGTTTTGTTCGGGACGAACAAAAGTTTAAGTGTGGGGTGTTGTTAAGGGTCAAATTGTAGTGTTTTTACCGATATATTTTATATCAAATTCCCCATATTCTTATGATTTTCATAGAAATCGAGCTTTATATTGAAATATTGAGTAAATGATATTTTCAATGGGTTAATTCCAAAACATATCGAATTTTATGCTTAATTGACGATTTATTGTTAATTTGGAATTATATTACATTTTGGTATCATTTGATCATTATTTAGGAGCTTACAAGTGTTCAAGCTTGGAAGTGACAAGTGGCAAAAGGATAAGATCAAGGAGGACAAGTCATGAATCATCTAGAATATCCAAGAGATAAGGTTTGTTACAAAAGGATAAGGATGGGTTGTTAGAGATATTGGATAAGAATCATCGAACAAGCTCGAGAGCAGTGTGGGCTGGCGTTCAAGCCGTAATCAAGCGTTCGAAGCCTGAACCAGCGTTCTGAGGTAGGCTGGAGTTGAGAATGTACGCAACTTATTTTCTATAAATACCAATTGCTCCCATTCATTCAGAGGCATCCTTCCATTCGTAAATCAGTCACAAAACTTTCACACATAAAATTCCAAGGAGCACCACTCTTTTGGAGTCTCAAGGCGGTCACCCGAGCCTTGTGCTCGGGTGATCCGGGGTTAGATTAGGCTTCTTCTTTGTTTTGCTTGTTGATTCATGGATTCAATCAATTGTATCGAACCCCTGTGAGTTTGTTTTTCAATTAATTCTACTGTTTTATCTTTATGATTTATGATTCGTTTTGTATCTTTTCTATGCGGTTATCATGCCATGTGAATAGATCGAGAGATCGTTTGCTTTTGTTGTTTACCGTATGACGAAAGTCGGTGTAGACCTTAGATCACCATAGAAAAGATGTGATTTTTAACCTTGACATAACGAAAGTTAATAGGTTGATTATCTAATTGATGATCAAGTAGTTCATCTGTCACAGCAGACTTAGTTGTGGCACATGAGACTTGGTCACATGGGTGAAAGAGGAATGCAAGGCCTTTCTTCAGCAGGTTTTCTTGGGGGATATAAGGTCAAGACACTGGACTTTTATGGGCACTGTGTGTTTGGGAAGCTACATAGAAGTAGTTCTCAGCAGGAAAACACAGTACAAAGGCATTACTTGATTATATCCATTCTGATTGCTAGGGTCCATCAAAGGTGGAATCATTGGGTGGTCACAGATATTTTGTGTCATTCATAGATGACTATTCAAGAATGACTTGGGTGATGATGATGAAACACAAAAGTGAGGCATTCAACAGTTTCAAGTAGTGGAAGGCTCTAGTGGAAAATCAGACAGGCAAGAAAATCAAAAGGCTCAGAACAGATAATGGTCTGAAATTCTGCTGGTCAGATTTTGATACATTATGTAAGGATGAGGGTATTTCCAGACATCATAGAGTCAGGAATACACCTCAACAGAATGGTGTAGCTGAAAGGATGAATCAAACTCTTCTAGAGAGGGTAAGATGTATGCTCTCTAATGTTGGTTTATCAAGGAGATTGTGGGCAGAGGCTGTAACCACAACATGCTATTTAATCAACAGGAGTCCTCACACAGTGATCAATCTCCAGACACCATTTGAGATGTGGTCAGGCAAGCCTACTGATTAATCAATTCTAAGGGTTTTTGGAAGCACAGTTTACTATCATGTGAATGAAGGAAAATTTGGAACTAAGATCCAAGAAGGGAATGTTTGTAAGGTATGGAGATGGAAAGAAATGTTATAGAATTTGGTCATCAGAGAGAAAAGGGTCATACTCAAGATGAGATGTGGTCTTTCATGAAAATATATGATTAACTCATTAGTGGGGAGGTCTCTGAATCGAAACCAGTGTTGAATCTCGAGAGGGTGAGAAACATGTGGAGCTTCAAGTGGAGTCGGTGAGACGCAACACTCGGTGATCCAAGTCAAGACTCATCCGATCTCGGTTGTTGAACCGAGTGCGATCCAATCGATCATCTAAACAAGAGTCAGCTGAGCATCAAACAAGAAACATCGGTCATCATAGTATAGCTATCAGCAGGGCTAGAAGATCAAATGTTGGGGTTGTTGAAATAATGTCCTAAACCCAATCGGGTTGGACTGGATCCGACCGGGTCAGATCATTTCTACTATTTCTTTATGTTTATACATATGATAAATGGCTTTAATGTTATTATATATTTTGTTTATCTATATGAACCAATTTGTGATTGCATAAATGATAACGTCCCTAGTGTCAAGCTGTGAGAGAGAAATCATAATAGTGATTATGGTTGATGAGATCTCGACTCACTTTAAAAGGTTTGATACTTAAATGTCTCTAGTCGTATGTACTATTAAATGGGACATTGATAGTACGATTAGACTAGCACATATTGGATGTCTTCTATCTTATTAAAGATAGGGATAGATCTCGTCTATCGACGTGTAGTGACACTTGGTATGTGACGTGGACGTGTATTCTGAATCGTACATTAGGATCGACCCACTTACTTTATTAAGTATCGTGCTATGTGGCGGTTGTGTAATTATCCACGAGACGAAGTCTTCATGACATCACGGTGTGGATTGTCATACTTTGACACCGTTGAGGTTTCCCCAGCCATGGGGCGATCATGCGGTAGTGATTGGGTGTGATACTGAAGCATGAGTAGGATTCGTTTTGCTCGTCCAGAAATCGCGTATTCTATGAATATGAGTAAATATCCGAAAGGCCCTTCTTATAAGGAATGTCTTACTCTCGTGAATCTTTGCAAAGTGTAAGTAAATGAGTTACTTCGAGAGAGCATGATATCTAGATTGTAAGATACGGTCGTTGATGTTTGACACTCGACGTACGACCGTATGGATATTGAAACAACGATAGGATTATATTTACACGGTAACTGTTTCACATGAAAAGTATGATCATTGCATTTGACTCTTCCGATGATTGGGGGTCACGGTGTGTTGCTAGACGCTATTCCATGATCGTTAGGCATGAAGGACATTTTAAGTAATTTGCACTTTATGTCTATGGCCAACATATTCGGAAGCCTATCAGGTCACACACACATAGAACGTATAGCGGATTAAAATGCGCTTATAATGATAACTAAATAAGGAAAGTTTATCTCGACTATAAAGTGTTATATAGTGGTAAATTAATATGGTGGTATTTATATATTATGAATAAATTAAATATAAGATATTAATAATGTTGATTAATTAAATATACATATAATGTATATGTATGCCGAAATATATTTGTGTATATTGATACATATGTATTTTGTAAATTAATTAATCATAGCATTATATTAATTAAGAATATTTCGGATGCCAAAATATTGGCATAAGGGGCACAAATTATTGTGTATAAGATACACTTGGATTGTACAATTTAATTAATGATATTATTATATATTAATATTGGATATTAATTGATTATGAAAAATAGATTTATGGTAATAAAATAAAGATAGTCAATATTAGATATTTACAATATCATGGAAATATTAATATAAGATATTAAATTAAATGAGATAATTCAATCAAAAATACTTTCTATATTTTATTAGGAAAATGTTTTCTTTCTCCTCAATCTACTAGGAAACTTCTCCCAATTAGTTTTTGGGGCTATAGGGGCGTAGGCACTACTATATATATGTAGTGGGTGTCAAGCTCTTTTTCACAACACAATTAGAAGAGTTCTAATTTACTAATAAATATGAGAGATTCATAGAGAGCGATTTTGAGAGAGGGAAAATGACGGTCTAGCAACCGAGTTTTTCTGGTAGTAATCCATGATGGGATTCCGGCGGGCTGTTCGTGTGGATCACCGGTAGAGGCCGAACACTTGGGCGACTTCGTGCAGAAACTACAATTGTACACAAAGCGTCGATCCATTTGGATCAACCAAGGTATTCTTTTGTCTACTTCTTTATGCTTGTGGCTTAAATGATCTTGGGTAAAAAGGAAATAAATTTTTGAATTCCGCTGCGTTCCCGCGTAGATTTCCTTACATGGGTACCTCCCAAGAGGTATGGTTTAGATGATATGGTTGGATATGCACTTCAAGTTGCAGAAGAAGTTGATGGTTTGAACCTTCTACCTACAGGGAAGCAATGAAATGTTCTGAAGCATCTCAATGGCTTGCTGCCATGGGAGACGAAATGGAGTCATTATTGAAGAATCGGACTTGGGATCTAATTAAACATCCTGCTAATATAAGAGTTGTTACTTGCAGGTGGATCTTCAAAAAGAAGGGAGGAATGACTGAGGAAGAAGGGGTCAAGTATAAGGCACGTTTGGTTGCAAGTGGGTTCAGTCAGAAAGAAGAGGTAGACTTTGATGAGATATTCTCAGCAGTCGTCAGACACACTTCAATCAGAGTGTTACTAGCAATGGTGGCACGGCAGGATCTTGAACTTGAGCAGTTCGATGTGAAGACAACCTTTCTACATGGTGAGGTAGATAAGGAGATATACATGACTAAGCTAGAGGGATTTCAAGTTCCTGGCAAGGAAGATTTTGTGTGCAAGTTAAAGAGGTCCTTGTATGGACTGAAGCAGGCTCCTAGACAGTGGTATAAAAGGTTTGACAGTTATATGATCCAGCTGGGCTATAACATATGTCTATATGACTGTTGCATGTATCACAGTCAGCTGAGAGATGGATCACATAGCTATCTTGTCCTGTATGTGGATGATATGTTGATAGTCTCTTTTAAAAGAAGTCAGTGTTCAAAATCTTCTCAGTCTTTGAGTTTGAAATGAAAGATTTGGGTCTTTGCCAAGAAGATTTTAGGGATGGAGATCTGGAGAGATGGGAGTCAAAAGAAGTTGTCTTGTCTCAAAGCAGGTTATATACATAAGATATTGGCCTGATTTGGCATGTCTCTTTGCGCAAAGCCAATAGATACTCCTATGGCATCTAATATTCATTTGTATGCATTTATGCTTCACAATCGAGTAGAGGAGAATGAGTATATGTCAAAACTTCCTATGCTAGTGCGGTTTGTAGTCCGATGTATGCCTTGGTGTGCACTAGGCCTCGATCTCGGCTCAGCAAATCGGTGTTGTCGGCGCAGTTCATGGCTCAACCTACCAAAGAACACCTGGAAAGTCGTGAAAAGAATGTTACGGTACCTTAGGGGTACAAATGATGTTGGTCTCATTTATGGAGGTGATATTCAAGGTCCGATCACGAGTGCATTGTGATGCCGATTATCTGAGTAGTAATGGGACGATAGGAAATCAATGGTTGGTTATGTTTTCATATTAGAGAATTCAGTTGTCAGCTGGAAAGCAACTCTTCAGCCAACAGTGGATTTATCAACTACTGAGGCAGAATATATGGCTCTTACTGAAGCAGCCAATGAGCGTATCTGGTTGAAGGGACTAGTCAGTGATTTGGGGATACATCAGGATCAAGCAGAGATTTATTATGACAGTTTGAGTGCAATTTGTCTAGCTAAGTATCAGGTTCATCATGAGAGAACCAATCATACTGATGTGAGATATCATTTTCTAAGAAATGAGAAAATGGTTCAAGTAAAGAAGATCAGCATCAAGGATAACCCTGCTGATATGTTTACTTAACCGGTTTAGCAGAGCAAGTTTCAGTTGTGCCTGGACTTGCTAACTATTCAAAGCTTATAATCGAAATTGGAAACTCGGTGAGGCGGGTCGGTGAGTTGATTTCAATGGAGTAATCTGGTACAAATACATCCAACATTGATGAATGCATCCGGTACAAGTACATCTGTTTATGCAACTGGTTGATTGTGGATGAGAGTTCAAGTCAAGGTGGAGATTTGTCAGCAAAGTGACTTAAACTCTACATCTAGTAGGACTAATCTGGTAGTCAGCTGAGTGATGGTCAGCTGATAAGTGTATCAAAGTCTGTGAAAGTTAGTTGGGAAGTCTGCTGTGTTTCTTCTGGTGTCAGCAGCCTGCTGATGGTCTGCTGAGGTTTTGGGTGCAGCTGAGTTCTACGTGTGGGCAATGATCAGCAGAGTGGGGTCAACAGAGTGATTCAACATGTAGGGAATTTATGGCAATCCAACAAAGATCCTTGACGGTTAGGGATTTAGGGATCTGTGCCTCTAAATACCAATTGTATCGATTCTCGGAACGCCCCCTCTTCCACCAGTCGTCGCTTGGAGATACAATCCGGAAGATCACGGCTTCTCTTCTGTTGAGTAAATCTTCTACTTCTGGTAGTTATATTAATTAATCATATGAATTAAATCGTGGTAAAATTGCATTTTAATTAAATTCGTAGCTTCCGCTGTGCATGATCGAGCGTCTCGATCGGTGCTGTGAATCAGATCTGACGATCCAATTATGGATCGGATCCAGATTCAGGTTTCGGTATATCCAGTATATGGTATCGGAGCAACATGTTAAAGCGATTTTGTGATCTTGATTGCATAATTAATTAATAAGGAGTGGAATTGAATAAAAATTGCATCTTTCATATGTTTATTACATATATTCGTGATTGAATGATTTGGTTAACGAGATGGATTGGGGTTGGTATTTATTTACCGTTAGATCTATTGTAAACCCAAATTTTTATAGGTATAGGAATTATGTAATTTATTTCTTGTAATTTAATTTCCTAGAAAATAGATTTTGGTTCGGCACTGTTGTATTTAATGCTTTTTCGAAGATCATCATCAACAATGAAGACAGTGCCGCTGTGGTTCGATGTTTATATTTCAATACCAACGTCTTGGGTTTGAATCACCGTATATGTATTTTCATTCAATATTTCCAGAAAGATGCAATTTTGGTGAATAAAGAAAAAAAAATATCGCTGCTGATGGGGTTCAAACCCACAACCTACAGCAACGAGGAAGAGCATCTTGACTAGTTCAGCTACAAGGACATTAGTGAAGATTTCGGCCAGCAAATTAATATACGGATCGGCCACAGATTCTTTTAATTAGAAATTAGTAAATCCATTAAATTGGGTTTAAGTTTTTTTTTTTCTATTTAATAGATTAGATACGGGGGTACCAACGGTCCATCCCAGTTGTTTACTTTTTCGCATTTATTTTCTTATATGATTATTTATGTGATACAACCATGTCATACCATGCATTATATTTATGAATTCCACTCCTACAATATGCATACATGTAGAAAATTTGGCATTAATTAGACATGTATGAACACGTAATTAGTTAAGATTAATTTTTTAGTAATTAATTAAATTAATTGAACAAACGGAATTTTATCTGGATATAAAATTCACATGATAAAATAAATTTACTTGGTAAATTTGTTTTTGGGATCTAAAATTATTTGAGAATTTCGATTATGTAGTGTCTACATACATAGGATTTTAATAACCGAAAGTTTGGAAAATCGTGAAAAGATGGACACTAACTAGACGGTATTTTGAACCGATAAGTTGGTGATTGCTTTTCATGATTTGTTGTTTTTCGATTATTGGAAATTCTGAGATCCTAAATTTTTATCATGATAAAATTAGGACTATAAAATTCATTGGTGAATTTTTGTTGTGTAGTGTCTACACAAGAGATTTCTAACAGAAAATTGGAAAATAATTAAAAATGTCACTAGTTAGACGATAGTTGGAACCGATAAACTAGTGGGAGCTTTAAATTTTGTGATTTATTGTTTTTCGAATTATTCGAAAATTTATAAAGTCCTAATGTATTAGGATTATAAAATTCTTGGTGAACTTTAATTGTGTAGTGTCTACACAAGGAATTTTATAAATCCATAAAATTGGAAAATCATGAATAAGGTGACACTAGTTAGACGGTATTTGGAACCGATGAACTAGTGGGAGGATTAATTTAAATATTCATGATTTATTGTTTCTCCGGATTTGAAGAAATTCGAAAATCCTAATAAGACTACCTATTTTTAAAATAACGAATGGGAGCGGGGAAGGTGACAACCAACCCCACGGCCTCTTGTTGACACAAGCAAGTGAGAGAATGGTGAGCGATGCGGTTGAAATCATCATCGAGGTTCGTGGTGTCACGATTGATGGATATTTGGCTTTTATGTAGGTTGTTATAGGGATGGTAGCCGGTGAGGTAATGACGGCGGCGATGGGAGGAATATGAGAGGGAGTTTCGCAGAGCTTTGGCCTGCTTTTATTAGAATGTATATATTTCTTAGGTTACACAAGCCTTCCTTTTATAGGAGGAGGAAGCCTAGGAGCTAAGGACAGGTGTTATATGACAGCTTAGTCCCTGAGTTTACTTAGTAGCTAAGTAAATTCTAAATATCTGGACTGCAAGTGGATAGAATATCTCGGGGATGACCTCTTTAGATCGCATAGGTCACCGGTGTTGTTGTCCTGCCTTGCTCTTGCTCCTTGCTGCTTCTCATCAAGTCTTGTGCGGCCTCTCAAGGACCTTTGTCCGAGGTCGCGGGTCGGCCCCCTGATCTAGTAGTATTCCGGGCGGGGTTTGACAATCAGCGACCTCGACATGGTCGGTAAAGATCGCAACACCAGGTTCGCAGGCCTTTGTATGGTCCGGTGGGTCAGATAGGCTATTTCCGGGATCCACATGTGGCGATATCATTTGTACGTATCAGTGGCCCCCTACTCCGTGCCTTGAGCATTTTTTCAGTGGAAATGTTTAAGCGTGGAGTAAAGTGAGCTCAAGGATTATAGTCTATTTGCGACCTCGTTGTCTGATGCGATTTGTTCACTTAGGACCATGAGTTTGAAGCGAGCGGCCTCGAATCAACTTTGGGTCTATTTGCGACCTCATCGTCTGATGCGACATGTTCACTTAGGACCGTGCTCTTAAAGAGAGCGGCCTCAAGCAACTTTGGGTCTATTTGCGACCTTGTTGTCGATCATGAATTGTTCACTTAGGACCGTGCATTTAAAGCGAGCGGCCTCGAAGCAACTTTGGGTCTATTTGCGACCTTGTCAAATCGATGCGACTTGTTCACTTAGGATTGTGCTTTTAAAGCGGCGGCCTCGAAGCAACTTTGTGTCTATTTGCGACATTGTCGTCGATGCGACTTGTTCACTTAGGACCGTGCTTTTAGGCGAATGGCCTCGAAGCAACTTTGGGTCTATTTGCGACCTCGTCCTCTGATGCGACTTGTTCACTTAGGACCGTGCTCTTAAAACGAGCGGCCTCGAAGCAACTTTGGGTCTACTTGAGACCTTGTCGTCTGATGCGACTTGTTCACTTAGGACCGTGCTTTTAAAGCGAGCGGCCTCGAAGCAACTTTGGGTCTATTTGCGACCTTGTCGTCTGATGCGACTTGTTCACTTAGGACCGTGCTTTTAAAGCCAGCGGCCTCGAAGCAACTTTGGGTCTATTTACGACCTTGTCGTCTGATGCGATTTGTTCACTTAGGACCGCGCTTTTAAAGCGAGTGGCCTCGAAGCAACTTTGGGTCTCTTTGCGACCTTGTCGTCTGTTGCGACTTGTTCACTTAGGACCGTGCTTTTAAAGCGAGTGGCCTCAAAGCAACTTTGGGTCTATTTGCGACCTTGTCGTTGGCGAAGCGATCTATCCGTCCATAGGCTAGTGGGGCAGTTCAATCATCAGATCATGGTTGGCGTCAGCTTTCTTGGTAACCGTAAGAGCTTGGGTATTGAGGCTGTCTAGGTAACTGCCCAAATACGTGGGCGGATAATGGCTGAGTAATTGATTACGTGGGCATTGATGATCGCGCTTTAATGATAAGGGTTTTGAATTTGAAAACTAAAAAGCCGCAAAAAGCTGGATCATTAGATGGGTGGCCCCTGGCCGTCACGATCAAATTCCTCCGCCTATATAAGGCTCTCATCATTCCAACCTTCACACTTTTCGTTCTTTCTTTCCCCTTCAGTTTTTCCTCTCGCAACTTTGCTTGTTACCGAGTGTGCAAAGGTTTTCCGGTGAGGGTTTTGGGGAGGATTTGGTGGTGGTTGAAGCAAGTTTGCGGTTTCAGGCTAGGATTTGAAGATTCTGGTCACAAGTTTGAGGATTCTGACGTGTTCTTCCGGCCGCCGATTTTAGCCTCTTCTCAGAAATAGGTAAATCCTTCTTCCCTTAACCTCTTTCTCCGTTTTTCTTTCCGTATTTCGATCCTTTTTAGCAAGTTTGATCCGCTGTGAGGCAATGCGTTCAACTTTAAGACGTTTTTGAGGCAAAAGTCAGGGTTTTTTGAGTTGAGACTTTCGTTTTGGGCAAGATTTTTACGAAAAGAGGAGGGTGAGGCATGCCTTGAAACCTTGTCTCTCTCTTGCTTCGCTCATTCGTGTCTATATTTTCCCTTTATTTGCAATTGCTTTCCATTTCTCCTGTAAAAATGGAGGAAGGCGTCGAGATGGGTGTGATCACCTTCCTAGCTTAATCCCATTATACCAGTCCTGAAAGCTCCACATTTTCCTATTGTTTTTGCAGGATGTCCTTCGGAGAGTATTCTTTAGGGGGTGACTCTGAAGGGGATCATGAGGCCTTTGACTATGCACTAGATGTAGGGGAGGATGACCCTTCTAGCCCCGATGTGTCTACCGGGGACGATCTGCTTGATGAGATAACCGGGTGAGAGGCCGTTGTTCAAGTAGGCGGCGATCCTTTTGGTTTAGATGTTATGTTCCCCGATCCAGAGCAGCGACGTAAAAAGAGTCGTAAAGAGATGGCCCGTACTCATGGGACCCGATCTTAGTGAGGCCGGAGGAAAGGAGGCGTCGATGTTGAAGATCAGGCCGCCGAACCCGGCTCTAGTGGCGCTTGGCCCGAGCATGACGAGGCATATATTAAGGGCGCCGCTCTTCACGAGCTCATGGGATCGAGCGAGGATGAGAACACGCCCTTATCCCGTAAGGTTTTCTAGGAGCTCCCAAAGAAACCAAAAAATAAAAGGGACCCCAAAACAATGACTGTTGGTGAAGCGGCGGCGAAGGCAAAAAACCCGAAACCCAATAATCCTGAAGCGTTAAGGGAGTTTACTATTTTGGCCGCGTATGAGAAGGCTCTGGAGGAGGAGTGGGTGATGCTCCGTGACAGTGATGACCTTAACAAACTTCTCCGGCGTCGATACAAGATTGATACAAAAGTCTACAGGTTTTCTCTATTTGATTATTCGAAGGAGGAGGACAAGTTTAAACCCGGAGACCGCAAGGATTATGTTTGCGCCCGTCGTCCGGATGATACCCTGATCCTCCACTTCGATCATTTCTATGCGGGGCTCAGACCCTTTTTCGATCCGTTTTTTTTGTCAAGATTTGCAAGCTGATGGGAGCTCTACCCACTGATTTTGCTATTGGAGCTGTTATTCAGATTATGGCCTTCATTGTTATGTGTCGGACGATGAAGACAGAGCCCACCCTCACACTGTTGGGTCAATTCCACTTATTTTGCACGACGGGCCTTCCGGGACAGATATCTTTGAGGACCAAGACGCCTCGCCTGCTGTTCTTGCTACCAAATTAGATTCATAGATGGCAAAAATGAGTGCTTAAAGTGGAGTCCAAAGTTGGTTGGCCATTCCCCAAGGCAGCACAACGCAAAGGAAAGTCCACCCTTTCTATTAGAGAGCCCCTAGTTACTGAGCATCGCCTTGTTAAAGGGCTTATGACGCTGATACAGTCTGACGGGGTTGAGCCCTCTCTGAGAAACGTAGCTTGGGTCGATCTTCTTGATGTGGCTCTTCCCCTGGCGCGCATGGCTGGTATCGCGGGTCCGGGTGGAGCGGAGCCGTTAGTTGCCATGGCCCCGGAAGAATGCGACCCTGACTGAATAGGAGGTTGCCACTTGGGCAAGTGTTTTCCTTCTGAGTGTCCTGTATGTGGAGGCGACCCAAATAGAAGACCGCTTTGTAATCTTCCCTGTTTTTATTTTCATCACTTTGTAAGCTGTATGGTTTTGTTTTTTCTTTGGACCCGTTTCTAACGAACTCTTTCGTAGGTATAGACGCTAATGAACGCCGGGCTCAAAGACAGAGGCTCACTGATGAGCATTCCAAAACTCGACAGGTGACCCTAAAACAGGTCCTGGGGAATGTACCACGTACTGTGGATGCTTCTGTTGTAGATGAGACATACGACCCAAATCAGCCACCGGCGACGCTCGTAGGTGCGAGCTCAAGCCAGGCCGGTGGGGTACAAAAAAGATCGTAGACTGACGTGCCTGTTAAAGATCCTCAGGGCCAAAAGCGATCCACATCTGAGAAGACCAAGACTGCTGGTGGAGCTGACAAAGGTTCTGACCGTCTAGACAAGCGACCTTCTGACAAAGGTTCTATGCTGTCAGAGGTAATTGCTTAAGAGATCGTCGAGGAGATGGGGACGTTTCCTGGAGGGACCCTTCCCCGAGGTTACAATAGGAAAGAGGCTGTTTGGATGGATGCTAATTTCGTCCAAGGCCTTGATATGTCGGCGAGCGGATCAGGGAGGCAATTGCCGACGTCATCCCTCTGGGACGTCTTGCCTAGGATTCGCCGCCTGACGTTTAGATAGAGATTGGAAGGGGAATCACTGCACGCATCGTGGTTCAAGACGATGCCCCCGCCAAAGACAAAGTCGCTGAGCTTAAAGATCTTTCCGGCCGGTTTGGGATCGTAGCCTCTCATGGTGAGCTTTTATTTGTCTTGTATTTTTGCTTACTTTGTTTTTAAGCGGTCTTATATCCTCCTTTCTTAGCTTGGAACCCCTATAAACAAGGCCATAGAGGTGCGAGAAGCGTAAGGTGAACTTAAGAAAGTGGCTGCGGCTCTTGGGACTTGGATAAGGCCAGGGTTGCTTGAGAGTAAGAGCGTTGAGGCCTTGACCGAGTTAGATCGGATGAAAAGGCCATGCTTGAGAGTGCTAAGGTGGACGCCGATCCGAAGCAAAAGGTGTCAATTCTAAAAGATGAAGCTCAGAATCTCTTTGAAGGGTTGACGCCCGCGCAGAGGAGGTCATGAGTTTAAAAGAGCGGCTCGATGTTGCAAATAAAGGCTGCTTGAGGAGGCGGGTCTGCGGCTATTGTCGCTTTAAGCGCTACGATGAGTTTGTTGATTACGGAAAGCGAGCTTCGATCAAGGTTTCAACCACCTCGCTCGCTGTCTTTGGGCTTATCATGGCAGAGAGAGCATTACCTTTGAGGAAATGCTCCGGTAGCTTAACATGTCTCAAGCAAAGTCCCGACTGTTGGCCCTTCACCCGAGATATACCTTACGCGCGGATCACATCGCCGCTATTCAGACTCAGCGAGATAGAGAGCGGCGAGCGACCCTGGGATCCTCGGCTATTAACCCATCAAGTTTCTTTGTTTTAAAGAATCCTCCCACTGCCATGACGACCAACCAGGCGACGAGTATATTGATACTCCCCCGGCTCAACCTAGTGATTTTATGCCCTTGCTTTGAAACTTTTTCCGGTGATCTTGTAATAATCAACTTTTGCTTTTGTTTTTGAACTATTGCGGCGCTTTCCTTTGATGTGATTGTAATAACTTTAGTTTTATTTTCCTCATCGATTCGTGGCGCTTTTGGCTCGTTGAACTTGATTTGTGGCCGTTTTTGTCCCCGATTTATGTATTGCACTTGTTTCCTTTGATTTTTTCTCTGCATCATTTGTATGTGTGCGGCCCCCTTTATTTTGGCGAGGTTTGAGTAGCTTGCTAAGTTAATAAAACCGAAGAATCTGTAAAAATGATCGAAAATTCCTGTTGGACCAAGGATCAGCGACCAAGTTTATACTTGCTTTTGTTTTGTACGGAGCGTTAAAATTTCCCTATGCCCCCGTGTTTTGGGCAAGGCCTGGATGGGCCTGAACGAAACAAGTTTCCGTCCCCGTTTATAAAAACTTTGGTCACTGCGGACTTGTGGCAAATAAGTGACCGAAGAATCCGAATGCGGCCCCCAGTTTGAGACGACCTATAGTGCGACTGTACTTTGAGAATTCCATCATGGGTTCGCTGGAGGTTTCCTGGCGAAGCAGCATAAAGCTTAATGCGGCCCCTTTGCTGGGGATTTGGGACGGGCCATGTTGCGTGTAGTTTGTTGTTTGAAATTTCAGCCTGCGGCCCCCTAAGTTTATAGCGAAATAGTGGTTTTGCCAGAAACTTAAAGGCTGAACCAATTGGACGGGACAGACCTTTCTTGACTGTCGTATTGCTAAAAAGCAAGGGCACTGATTTGATTGGATAGGCTACTGGCAATATTTTGACCAACGGTGCATGCGCAGTCAATATAGCCTAGAATCTCGCGCTGATAACTGTCAAGCGTTAAACGTGTTGAAATAGTGTCCTAAACCCAATCGGGTTGGACCGGATCCGACCGGGTCGGATCATTTCTACTATTTCTTTGTGTTTATACATATATTAAATGGCTTTTCTGTTGTCATATATATGTTCTTTTAAAGAACAAATTATGAATTGTTATATGATAACGTCCTTAGTATTAAACTGTGATAGAGAAACCATGATAGGCGATTATGGTTGATGAGATCTCTAATCACTTTAATAAGTTTGATACTTAAATGTCTCACAGGTGATGTACTATTAAACGGGACATTGATAGTACAAAACAGACTAGCACGTGATTAGATGTATTCGTCTTTAAGAGGCGGGGATAGATCTCGCTCATCGAAGTGTAGAGACACTTGGACTGTACGTGGACATCTACCTTTCATGTGTAACTGTTTCACATGAAAGGTAGTAGTCATTGCATTTGACTCTTCCGGTGATTGGGGGTCACGGTGTGTTGCTAGACGCTATCCCATGATCGTTAGGTATGAAGGGCATTTTCGTAATTTGCACTTTGTGTCTACGGACAACATATTCGGAAGCTTATCGGGTCACACACATAAGAACATCTAGCTGGATTAAAATGTGGTTATAGTTGATGACCAAATAAGGAAAGTTTATCTCGGGACTATAAAGGTTATAGTAGTAAATTATTATTGTGGTATTTATTTGTTATGAATAAATTAAATACAATATATTAATAGTATTATATTAATTAAAGAAAATTCCGGATGCCAATTTGTTGGCTAAAGGTGGCGCAATTTATATGTGTATAAGATACACTTGGATTGTGCAATTTAATTAATGGTATTATCAAATATTAATATTATATATATATATATAAACAATACTTATGTGTGCGTGTGTGCAATAGTGCAAGTTGGTGCTATATATATATATATATATATATATATATATATATATAAACAATACTTATGTGTGCGTGTGTGCAATAGTGCAAGTTGGTGCTATGCATGCGCATGTGTGTATATATATAATATATAGATTAATTTGTGTATATATATATGATATATACACGTGTGTAAATTGATTTATGGTAATATAATAAAGATAGTCAATATTAGATATTGACAATATCTTAGAAATATTCAATATAAGATATTGACAATAGCCTAGATTTATTTAATATAAGATATTATAATAAATGAGATAAATCAATCAATTATGTTTTTCTTATTTTATTGAAAAAATGTTTTCTTCTCCTCCACTCTATTGGGGCGCCACCTTCTACTATAAATAAGATGTGGGTGTCAAGCTCTTTTGTACATTACAATTCCAAGAGCTAATAGTTCTTGTGTAAAATAGAGAGCATCCTATAGAGAGTTGGAGAGAGGGGAAAAGGGCCGGTCTAGCAACCGGAGTTTTCCAATAGCAATCCATGATGGGATTCCGGCGGGTTGTTCGTGTGGACTAGCGGTAGAGGCCGAACACTTGGGTGGCTCTATGCAGAACTACTCTCCTTAGATGGTCAAAGCGTCGATCTTTTAGATCAACCAAGGTAACCACCGTCTACTTGCTTAATTGTTTATTGCTTAAAGGAAGTCGATCTTGGGTCGTTAGGAAATAAATTTTTGAATTCCGCTGCGTTCCCGCGTAGATTTCCTAACAAAACGCGCCCCTGGATTTCAAATTTTTAGGTAAAACCGCGTGAATGCTGGCCGTCCGATCTTGTCAATCGTGGCCGTTTATCTTGCTTGATTTTGCTATCAAATGAGGGAGAAAACCTGGATCTATTCCATTCCTCTTTTGCACAAATCTTTGTTGTGAGATTCATGTCTTTTCAATCCGGAGAGGGTAATGCGAGTCGAGTGTGGGAAGCCCGTCCATTTGGTGATGTTTCCTTTCTTTCCTTGCCTCTCTTCTTGCGCCAAAGATCATTTCGGCGTTATTTCGGCGTGGTCGAGGCTTGTGAGGAGAGGGGCTTAAATGAGGGCAAAGTTGAGGTGACGGCTCTTTTCTCCGGGTGCGGTTCTCCGGTGGTTATATTTTGTCTCGCCCCCCTCCAATACCCTTCAACCTTACAATGGTAAGGGAGTTTTACCCTATCCTATCGAGAGGTTCCTTCCTTGAGAAATTGTTAGGTGTGTGGCCCTTCGTGGTGTCTCGGTCATTTTTACCCGGAGGCTATCAATGAGGCTCTTCGCATACCATTATCGATCCTCTCGCTCATTATGAGGTTTCTGGAACCTTGGAGATGAGGCAAGTAGACAAGTTCGCCACGCCGGGCAATCCATGAGCTTTTCTAGATTACCAACGGCCTCGCACCACAGGTCCTGTGGTGCGAATTGTCTCACGGCAATCGTGAGTGGAAGAGGTTTATCAACTCACGCGCTCTTCCGTCCATGGATTTTGAAGTTGTCGGTGAGGCCGAAGCCCTCATACGCATGCTATTCGTGACCCCAGGTTGACATTGATTGGGGGGGTCATGATTCACCGCTAGGCAATTAACCAGCGGTCTCGATGAATCGATCGTCGTATCCCCTTTGCCTCGCTTATTGCTAGGTTATGTAGTGTAGCTAAGGGTCTTGACACACTCATTGGACCGTGGGTTCGCTTGAACGAGTAGTTTTTTTTTTTTTTTGCTTTGCGGCCCCCTTGTTTTGGTTAAACCCAAGGGGCGTTGTAGGCCGTAGGTTTGCTAAAAAATAACTACCCCTTATCATTAATGAAGATGCTCTTTTATTTGATGCTTCCCTCTTCACATGCTTCGCCTGTATGCTTTAGACAGACGGCTTACATGCAATATTTTTTCAAATTGTCTGCGTGCCAAGGCCTGTTGTATTCGTGACCTTGGTTGTCACTTAACACGTAAGTCCCTTTCTTGACTATTCGTGCGACCCATAACGGGCCCTCCCAATTCTCTGATAGCTTTCCTTTCTTGGCCTTGTGGCCCGTGGCCTGTCTTTTGTGCAAAGCGTAATTTCCACGGCGTGAAGTGATGATCGCGAATAATATGCTGCGTCGTGGTGGCGTTTGGCGCTTTGTTTACAATTGAGCAAGCGGCCATAAAATTTGGATCCGCCGCTTCTTACGCTAAATCAAGGTCAAGCTTTGGTCGGTGGGATATACGCTCATTTGAAATGGGAGACCCTTAGACTTGGTAGGGCCATTTCTCTTTGGTCCATAGTTTCCGATCCATAAGTCAAAGCAAAGGAGTTTCCCTGTAGTTGTTTTTCACGACGTTCGGCGCCCGTAGGTCAGCTTTGGCAGTGATCTAGCCAATGGCCCGCTGTTCCCCAAACTCTTTTTAGCACGTTTAGTACTTGTTTGTTGGACGTTTTCGGCTGACCATTTCCTGCGGATAGCATAACGATGATCGCCAATGTTTGGCGTTATTTTATCTACAAAATGCGTCGAACTCCTCTCTGAACTGCGGCCCATGATCTGATACCATCACTCTAGGGACGCCATATCTTGTCCATACTTGATCGAGTAGAAAGTAGATTATATCTTTGGTGTTGATTTTTACCAAGGCTTTGGCCTCGATCCATTTGGTGAAATAGCGGACGGCGACCACCACGTATTCGCATCTGAGCAACCCCTTTTCGGTGGTCCGATGAGGTCAATGGCCCACATGTCGAATGGCCAGGCGGCGACAGCGATGCTTTGCTCAGCGGCGGTAGCCTGGGGATATCCGCAAATTTTTGACATACGTCGCATGCTTTAGCATATGCTTTGGCGTCCTCTGCGAGTTTCGGCCGGTAGTACCCGGCCAATTAAATTTTACGGCGAGAGTGCGATTAGCCGGGTGACCTCACACATCCCTCGTGTAGCTCATGAGGACTCTATCAACCTCTTCATGTCGACGCACCATAGTAGAGGTTTAGAGAACGATCTTTGATACAAAATGTCATCTAAAATGGTGTATCTGACAGCTCTTCTAACCAGGGCTTTAGCCTCGTTGGGATCATTGAGGAGTTCTTCAGATCCGATATAGGCCCTCATGATGTCAATCCAACAAGGGTTAGTGGGTCGGAAATCCATTACCTCAACTCTGTCGATAGTGGGTCCTGGCAGATGCTCCACCATGATTGTTGGATTGCTAATTTCGTCGTCGCTAGTTAGCTTGGACAAGTAATCTGCTCGGTGATTGTCCTCTCGAGGAATGTTGGTGAATCTGCAGTATTTGAAGCTGCTCTCCAGTTTTTTGACAAGATCAATATATTTTTTGCAAGATTTCGCAATGGATGCCGAAAGATCCGGTCACCTGATTGACTACCAACTGAGAATCGCAAAATAACTGCACATTTTTTACTTTCATGGCCTTGGCGAGCATAAGCCCAGTGATGACTGCTTCATACTCGGCTTGATTATTTGATGCAGTGAAGTCAAATCTCAGAGCCTTCTCGATCTCCTCCGAGGTGCCTGGTTCTAATAGGATGATCCCTGAACCGCATCCCTTATGGCTAGCAGCGCCATCGATGTAGAGCTGCCAACAGTGACTTGGCCGCTGGGGCTCGTCCACTGTGGTTGTCATTTCGTCGTGCCCATGTTTTGTGTTGGCATGTTGCCCTGCCTCTTCATTGAAACTTGTTTCTGCGATAAAGTCGGGCAATGCCTGAGCTTTAATAGCTTTTCGAGGTTCATACCGGATGTCGAATTCAGTGAGCTCGATGGCCCACCGTAGCAAGCGACCTGACAAGTCCGGCTTGTGGAAGACCTGTCGAAGTGGTGCGTCTGATAAGACTATAATGGTATGCGATGAAAAGTAAGCCCTTAATTTTCGGGCGGCTATGACAACGCAGTAAGCTAACTTTTTGATATTAAAATAGCGACTTTCTACTGGGCTGAGAGCCTTAGAAACATAATAAACAGGCTTTTGCGAGGTGCCCTCCTCCTTGATAAGTGTTGCGGCGACAGGCTTATCCGAGGCCGCTAAGTACAGAAGCAAAACATCTCCAACCGTTGGACTGGTTAAAAATGGCAGGCTTGAGAGGTAAGCCTTGAGTTCTTTGAAGACCTGCGAGCACTCCCCTGTCTATGAGAAGGTTTTAATCCCCTTCAAGATTTTGAAGAAAAGTAGGCTTTTCTCGGCTGATTTTGAGATAAATCTTCCCGAGTACATTATCCTTCCATTTAGTCTTTGTACTTCCTTGGCGCTTGTCGGCTCGCATCGAGCTTCAATTTTCTCAAGATTTGCTTCGATCCCTCTCTGGCTCACCATGAAGCCCAAAAAATTTCCTGCCTGGACCCTGAAAGTGCATTTTGCTGGATTTAGTTTCATCGAGTGTTTTCTAACATTTGAGAAGGTTTCGTGAAGGTCCACCAGGTGATCCTAGCGACTTGATTTCACGACCATATCGTCGATATTAGCCTCCATGTTCTTGCCTATTTGTGAGCTAAAAACTCGGTTCACCATCCTTTGGTACGTTGAACCTGTGTTCTTGAGGCCAAATGGCATCATTTCATAGTAATAGAGTCCGCCGGCAGCCACGAAAGCGATCGGCTCTTTGTCGCCGTCTGCCATTTTGACTTGGTGATAGCCTGAATAGGAGTCCAAAAAACTCAGCGTTTTAAAACCTGCGATCCCATCTACCATTTTATCGATTCGTGGTAGTGCATAAGGATCTTTGGGACAAGCTTTGTTCAAATCAATGAAGTCGACGCACATCCGCCACTTGCCGTTGTGTTTTTTTACCATCACTACGTTTGCTAACCAAGTGGGGTACTGAAGCTCTTTGATTATGCCTGCTGCTAAATTTTTTTCGACTTTACCTTTTATCGCGACTTCCTTTTCTGTAGAGAATTGGCGCGCTCTTTGTTGGATCGGCCTGAAGTTGGGGTCGACGCTTAGGTAGTGTAATGCGACCTCAGACTCCACACCTCTCATATCGGTTACCTCCCAGGCGAAGGCATCCATGTTTTCTTTCAAAAGCTTGACCAGACCCTCCCTTTCTTTTTCTGTTGTTCGCGACGCTATCTTTATCATCTGATCGGGGTACCCGTTATTTATGATGACCTCGACCAGCTCATCTTCGGCCGTGAAGTCGGGTTGATCTTGGATTTGCAGTGTTTTGACCTCCACGGTCCCGTCCGGGACTTCTTCTACCGTGGCGATCTGGTTTGTAGCCATATTGAATCCTTCCACTCTGGGTCGTTTGGAATCGGCCATGTTCTTGGTCATATATTCGAGAAAAAATCCTGGTCGGCTAGTGGCGACCCCATTCTCATCCCCTACGTGGAACTTGACCCTTTGGTGTGGATCAGATGCCACCATTTGAAACTTTCTCATGGCCGGAATCCCAAAAATCATGTTATAGTATGAGGGGAGGTCGATGACTAAGAAAGTGACTACCTCAGTCCGGTAGGGCTCATAGTCGCCCAAAGTGATATTGAGGTCGATTGTGCCTTTGACCCACACTGTATCGTTGGTAAAGCCCTCAAGCACCCAGAGGTAGGGTTTTAATTTGGCCCCTCCGAATCTAATATGTTTTAAACAGTCGAAATAAATGACGTCGCGGCCAGCCCCGGTGTCGACCATCACTCTGTTGACGCCATGCTTGTCGTTTACCCTGACTTTTAGGATGAGGGGTATTTCCATAGGGCCGTCGACTGTGGTTAGCTCACTTTTAGTAAACATGATTCATTTCTCGTTTTCCCCCAACACTATCATTTTTCAAAAGCAAAGACGTGTTGATCTGGTGAATCTGTGATTTCGATTGGATTATTCTTTGAGGATGTTTCCGTGGATAAATTGAACCTCTTTTTGATAAACACGGGGTTGGCGCCCCTGGTTGTGGCCGGTGTTTCCCTCATGCTTATTCCTTCATGGACTTACCTCTCTATTTCCCTCCTCAGGGTGAACCATTCATCAGTAATATGACCGTTATCCTTATGATAGTCCACAGTACTTAGATTTATCACGACTGTCGGGATCGCCCCTCATAGGTTTAGGTTTATCAAAGTGTTCACGGATCTCAAACAGTATCTGGGAAGCTTTCATGTTGAGCGGTGTGAAGTTATCCTCGCTGAATTTATACGGTCACTTTGGCTCACGATCATGATTCGCGTCCCTGCCCCTTTTTTCATAAGATCGTCCCCACGGTCTTCTTTCTGAGAATGCTGATCCGGCTTAGGTTTTGCTTTCCCAGAGGACGGTGCTTCTCTTACTCCCATCATTCTGGCCCTTTCTATCATTTCCCTAAGGCCCGCTTTGGGGGGTCGTAGGTTAAATTCTGTCTTCATCGGACCTTTGGTGATCCCGGTGAGGAAACATGTTATGACCGCATCATCGGGGATGTTTCTAGTCTGATCATACACTCTGATGAACCGCTCGTAATATTCTTTTCCGGACTCATGTCCTCTTATGAGAACCTTATACAGATCTTCAATGGTCTTCTACGGCCTACTCGCCGATTCGAATTCTTTGATGAACTTTTGAGATAGATCTTCCCGACTCTCAGGCGAGCCATAAGGAGCCCGCGAACCGGGAAAGCCACGCTCTGCATGCTACCGACTAAGGCGATGCACCAGGCGGACTTATTTTGATTTGCTAAGGTAATGCGGCCTTGGAAGGCGGTGAGCCAGTCGTTCGCACAAGAGTTCCCATTGTAATAATTATAACAGGGGTAGCTAACCTTTCCCTTGCTAGTGGGCAATGTTTCGGTGATTCTTTTGGTGAGCACATCGATTCCCGAGATCGGGGCAGCTTTCTCAGCAGGCCTCGATCTTTTCAGGTCTGCGAGCTCTTTCTTCATTATCTCCATTTGTTCAGCCAAAAAAGGGTCGAACCTGGGTTGCGATAGGGTTTGTGTGTCAGCTCGCTCCGACCTATGTTCTGATTCCGCATGATCCTGTGATCCCTCTTGACGGGCTCTTTTTTCCCGTATAATTGTGCGAGCGTCCTGCGTGTTTCTTTCCTCATGTCTGGGGGTAACTGTTAAGGGTGAATTTATACGATTTATAACGCTATATTCTATGATATTTCTCCCCGTATTTGTACTAAATTGCATAAGAAACGAGGGTTTAATGGATATATTGAGCAAATGAGATTTTTAATGAGTTAATCGCAAACTTGGTTAGTTTCGGCGTTTTAATTGTGATTTTATGATTATTTGAGCATTATTACATTTTGCGATGTTTTTATGTGTTATAGATACATGTTTGAGGCTCAAAAGATGATCAAAGGTTGGTTAAGTTCGAGCTAATTGATGATAAAAGAGATAATGAAGAAGTGGGATAGAGATAGAAGAGATAAAGATCAATAAATCAAAATCGATCATATCAAGCGGCGTCGAGAATCTCCGTCCGGTGGGCGGGCGTCGATGTAATTGAGCAGCGTCGAGGATGTCATCTTTGATTCAGGAAGTTTGGGCCTGGAGTGGATATTTGGATGGACGGCGTCTGGTCATGACTCGGCCCGATTCGAAGTTTTATTGAAGAGTGGGCGGGCGTTCAAGGTTTGAGGCAGGCGTCCGGTGGCCGACTTAGCGAGAACCGACTTTGGAATCTATATATAGTCGGCTGTTTTCTCCACAAAGAGGATCATACACTCATTATTCAAAACCCTAAACCTAGGGGCGGCTTTAGGCTGCGTTTTCATCTTTTATTCCTATTTTTATGCTCTTAGTTTAGATTAAACACTAGTTACTTTTTATGCCTTTGTTTACGCAAATTTGAGTTCTTGAGGATGTTCGAGGCTAAAAGCTTCATCAAGCGAGTATTGTGAAGCCGTCCAACAATTGTTGATTTCGTTTTCTTCGATTATCTTGTGAGTTTTTAATAAAGGTTGTTTCTTATTCATGCTTATTCAAGTTTAATTTGCTTTTATATCGGAAGATATGCATGTGTTGATTGTTTATTGTTGATGGAAGTCTTAATAAACCTAGATCACCATGAATAAGAATAGTAATTCGAATCTATCATAACGGAAGTTAATAGGTCGATTACTTAGATTATAAACACAAAGTTTGCACCTTTGGTTAGAAAAGCGCGTTAATCTTACATCGGAAGATAATAGATTGATAGATGAACTTTCTAAGGAATTAGGGTTCATGTTTAGGTAAGGTGAATCACAACTGAATAAAAGCGCAATATAATCGAGATAGGGAATCAATGCTTGTTGGATAGGTGGATCAATCCTCGTTTGCTCGTTATAAATTTGATTTAAATCCTTAAAAGCTTGAATTTGTCTAGTTAGTTTACTTTTATCGCACCTTAGATTAGTTAGTTTAAATTGGTTCGCAGACCCGTATCTTTCCGGCTTTAGATCATCTCTTACGTCGATTTTACGTTTGATTAAGTTTAATTTCTGATATTCGTTTAGTTTTATCCGCTATTTAGCTTAGTAATCGTGACATAGGTTAGTTAGATAAAAACTAGAAATCACAATCGTTTAGTTCCCGTAAGATCGACCGGCATTAACCGCTATTACTACGATCCTTATACTTGAGGTTAACCGGATTATTACTTGTTTATTTTGTGTTGATAAAATCCGTGACAAGTTTTGGCGCCGTTGCGGTTGCCGGGAACCGGACGGTGGTCTTTTTTTTTATTTTCGATTTCTGTTTTAATCCGTTTTAAATTCTGTTTTAGTTGATAATTGTTTTAGGTAGTTGTTAAGTAGATAATTAGGGTTTAAAACTCTCCCTTAGTATTTTTCTTGAAGTTAGATCTTACGTCATACTTTTTTTTAGCGTTCTTTCTTCCCTTCTTGCATTCTCTGCAAATTCTGCTTTTGTTCTAAGTTTTCCGTGAGCAAGCGGGCTAGGCGGCGTCTGGGATATTGGGCGCCCGTCGGCTGAAATTATCAATTACATTACGGTTTTATTCACTTAGGCAGCGTCCATAAGTTTTGGGCGCCCGTTCAGGTATTCTGTCTATCAGACGGCGTTTAAATTACTAAGCGCCCGTCCGATCTCAATTTCATCGGGCGCCCGTCCAATCTTTTGGGCGTCCGTCGGTATTATTTTCTTAACACTTTTGTTTCCTTTTCTTCTTTCACTTTCCTCTCTTTAGGCTTTTAATTTTTAGTTTAGGCTTTTACTTTCTTAGTTTTAAGGTTTTGTTCCACTTGTTTTTGGTCGGTTTATGCAAACTCGGAGTCAAAAGGACCGTTAATATACACCCACGACCCGGCGAACCATAGTCCGGCCAAGCAGCGGAATTTCCGTTCTGCGGTTCTGCAGCGACGAGCGGCGAGATCTTGAAGAACAACTAGCAAGAGAAATCAGCGATTTTGTGATAATGGCGATAATAGGCGTACATTGGCGGACTCGCCATGCCAGGCGAAGTCAAGGTCAACCCGGCTATTGTTATTCCAGCCATTCTTGCACAAACCTTTGAGTGAAGCCAGGACTCATCCGGATGATGCGACGCATCAATTTTTCACGGCTACCAATCGGAGAATCCATACCCACTTACACACATTCTTAGAGATATGCGGTACTACACGCATCAAGGAGTAAGTGAGGATGCTATCAAGCTGAAACTATTTCCATTTTAGATTTGAAAGGGGAGGCCAAAGAGTGGTACACCTCTCTCCCATCCGAATCTATTACACACAGGCGGAACTCGAAAGGAGTTCTTGAGTCAATATTTTCCACCTTCAAAAACGACCCGGTGCTTAAATGACATTTTCACATTTTATCGAGAGAGAGAATGAATCTTTCTTGAGTGTTGGAAGAGATTCAAGTCCTTCTTAGAAAATGCCCCACCATGGCTTGCCCTTTGGAAGGCAAGTCAATACATTCTTGATGGATTGACCGAGCTTACAAAAGGCATGGTCAATAGTTCTTACTGGCGGGGCATTCAAGAAAACGCTTTGATGAGGATGGGCATTGTTTGAGGACATTGCAAAATATAACTATGCCCCCTCTTATCAAGCAATTCAAGCACCTCCTCCTCCCAAGGCTGAGGAAGTCAATTTACAAAGTTTGATTGCCATGCTGCAAAAGCAGATGGCCCCACCTCAAGTTTCCAATCCTATAAATCAAACTTCCTCTTTTCCACAGAACCCTCGGAGTTACGTATTGCGAAAAAAATTCTTTGTCGGACCGGCCATATGAATGGCCAATGTCAATTTAATCCCCTGCACCTTATCAAGTAAATCTTTGTTCATGACTATGGGCAGTACAATCAAATCACATGTCAAAATTGTGGCGAGGTGGGGCACACTTCTAAATTGCGCCTATGAGCGGACGAGATGCGAAGTGAATGCATTCTATGGCGAGAACAATCAAAGGTTCAATCGGTTTCAGGCCAGGGCAATTTTCAAAACCAAGGGTTTAATCCATCTTCAAATTTCAATCCCAATTCGAATTTTAATTGAATCGAATTTCAACGAAACCACAGGTTTAATCGAGAATCAAAACTCGAATTTTTCCAATCCTACATAAAATTCAATCGAAATTGGCCTTCCAATTCAAATTCTCAATTTCAAAATAATTGCCCATTGACCCTATGCTCCAAATCTCCAAAACTCTCAAGGCCCCTCCCAACCTACAAATCTTGAGGCTAAGTTGGAAGAGCAAAGTAGATCGATGAAGAATCTTGAGAGACAAATTGGGCAATGGTGAAGCGGTTGGCTTCTAGACCCCAGGCGTTTGCCCAGTTTCACCGAGAAGAATCAAGGGTGGTCAAGTTGCTCGGTGATGTGAACAAAGGCCCATGTCTTGACCTTGTGCCATCAATTCAATACGGTAAGGAGGAGGCCGGTGCAATGAATCTAAGGAAGCGGTACACAAGTTAGTGGTCCTTCCCATCCGGAAACCACAGCCCTCCTCTGCCATTGATAAGCGGGAGGGAAGGCTAGCACCTACACTCACCCTCAGCTGCAGAGAAAACTCGGTGGTGATCCACGAGAGGTGAAGAATTTGGTGATCCTCAGTGGTGATCCTTTGAGGACCAAAAACAAGCGAAAGTCGGAGGTGATCCCCGACTCTCGAGAAATCTGAAAAAAGCTGTTCGTTGGAAGGATGCGGAAGGCAGTTTGTCGGTGCATCCTCGAAAAGGTTTTCTACGAGGATGACCTTAAGAAACTTCCATTTCCACGAGAAGAGCAACATTCCTTTGATTGAGGATAAGAAGTGCGAAAGGTCTTGAACAACTTTTGAAAAATACTCAGGTGAATCTTCCATTGTCGGATGTCTTAGTCGAGATGCCTAAGTATACAAAATTTATCAAGGATGTTGTGTCTTGAAAAAAAATTACTTGAGGCATGGAAAAGCAGATTGGTGAGGATTGTTCCATGATTAATTATGAAAACTTACCAATTAAAAGAGGTGACCCTGGCAAATTTGTACTTACAGTTTTGATGGGAGGTCTAGTCTTCCCAAATTCTTTGTGTGATCTAGGTGCCTCTATAAGCCTTATGCCAATGTCGTATGCAAAAGCGACTCGGTTTACAAAGCCTTCTAGAACCCACTACTATGAGTTTACAATTCGCGGATAGATCCTCTAAGAAAGCTTCAGGAATCTAAAAGGCGTTTTGGTTGATTGATCGATTCACCTTTCGGTTGATTGGTATGTTTTAGATATAGAGAAAAGGCAACGTTCCCTTGATTCTAGGAAGACCTTTCTTATCTACACTAGAGCTCTCATCGAGCTGCGATGGTGGGCGCGTGACTATCCGAGTTGGTGATCAAGAGGTGAGTTACAATGTCTTAAAGTCCATTCAAGTACCCTCGGCCCCTCAACGGCTTTTCCATTGATTATATGATGGATGATTTCACCGACTATATGGATAAGCAAGTCATGGTTTGTAGAAGCGAGAATATGAGCGATTAGTTGATAATCTGAATACTCATGGTAGGGTGAATCTGGATCAACTAGCGGTGATTTTGAGAAGCTATTTGTTGGAAGGAGAAGCTTTGGCGGTGGGACCTGAGTAAACTCAATGATATTGAGTTGAAAAGTGGAGATCTCAAGTCTAGTTTAGAAGACCCCCTGCTGGATTTGGTGTTGAAGCCGTTACTAAACATCTTAAGTATGTGTTCTTAAGAGAAAGCGACAAGCTTCCTTTAATCATATCTGCCAAGCTTTCCCGTATAGAGGAAATGGCGATCAACGTCTTGAAGAAGAATGAAAAAGCTTTTGGTTGGCAAGTAGTAGATATCGGGGAATATCTCACGACATCTGCATGCACAAGATCAAGGCGAATGAGGCGCCAAGTGTGTCGAGACAGCCCAGTGAAGGCTCAACCCTCACATGCAAGAGGTAGTCAAGAAGGAAATTATAAAGCTTCTAGATATGGGTATCATTTACGCCATTGCGAGGATAGTGAGTGGGTGTCCCCGACTCAAGTAGTCCCCAAAAAGGGGAATTACTATTGAGAAGAATGAGAAGGCGAAGAGATAGCATTGAGGCTCATTCACGGGATCTGAGTATGTATCGATTATCGAAAGCTCAATGAGGTCACCTTTGAAAGATCATTTCCCCCTTCCATTCATTGACCGGATGCTTGGCGTCTGGCGGGGGCACGCATTCTCTTGCTTCTGGATGGATATTGGGATACTTCGGATACCCATCGATCCTGTTGACCAAGAGGAGACCACTTTCACTTGCCCTTATGGTACATTCGCTCTGAGGCGGATGCCATTTGGTCTATGCAATGCCCAGCCACCTTTCAAAGGTGTATGATGGCAATCTTTGTGGGCTAGTTGAAAAGTGCATGGAGATTTTTATGGATGATTTCGGTCTTTGGTCAATCCTTCGACGATTGCCTCGATAATCTTGATCAGTGCTATCTAGATGTGTGGAAAGAACCTAGTACTTAATTTGGGAAAAATGCCATTTCATGGTAGATGAAGGAATAGTTCTTGGCCACAAGATCTCCGCCAAAGGTATAGAAGTTGTGAGGGCAAAAGTAGAAGCTATCGAGAAGATGAACTATCCTAAAAATGTGCGAAGTGAGAGGCTTTCTTGGACACGTAAACCTACTGAGAGAAGGTTCATTCAAGATTTCTCCAAGATAGCCAAGCCCTGTCCACTTTACTAAAGGAAGGCGTTGAGTTTAATTTTGATGAGAGAGTGCAAGCAAGCGTTTGAGGAGCTTAAGGATCGTTTAATATCTGCTCCGATTCTTATATACTTTATTTGGAACCTACCATTTGAGCTTATATGCGGCGCATCAAACTATCTTTGTTGTCTTTGTTACAGGGCAAAGATCAAGGAAAGTTCCAGCCTATCTATTACATAAGTCACACATTGAACCCCTCTCAAGTTAACTATACTACTCGAAAAGGAACTCACGGCGTAGTCTTTGCTATGGACAAGTTTCGTGAGTTACTTGTTAGGAGCTCAAGTGATCGTGTGGGTGATCACGGCTGCTGCGTTACGATGACTAAGAAAGAGGCTAAACGCGCTTACTCGTTGGATATTGACCTACAAGAGTTTGATGTTCAAATTAAGGACAAAAGAGCGGTGAAAATGTAGTGGCGGATCACGTCTCTAGAATGTTAAGTGAGGGAAAGGATGAACCGGATGATATAGATCTTTACTTTCCTCTAGAAAACATCATGTTGATCGATGGCGCTCTCACGATGTTCCATGGTATTCTTCCATTGTAAACTACCTTCATGGCCGTTATCTCGATCGAGAGATGTCTTATCGAGGAGAAGAAAAGTTCTTCTCAGATATAAAGTATTTCGTTTGGGATGAACCTTATCTTTTCAAGATCTGTAAAGATGGTTTGCTTAGGAGATGTGTTCCCGAATCTGAGCAACGCGATATAATCGAGCAATGCCATAGTGGACCCACAGGTGGTCACTTTGGTCCTTGGAAAACCGTTGCTAAGATCTTTCAATCCGGTTTCTATTGGCCTACAATCTTTAAAGATACGGAAGCTTTCTGTAAAGCTTGTGATAGGTGCCAAAGAACCGGTACTCTGACAAGGCGCTTTGACATGCCTCTAAAACCCATCCTCGAATGCGAAGTCTTTGATGTATGGGGTATCGATTTTATGGGACCATTCCCATCATCTTGCGGTAATAAATACATCCTGGTCTGCGTAGACTACGTGTCTAAATGGGTGGAGGCCCAAGCCACTCCTCACAATGATCATAAGACGGTGATGAAATTTCTAAAGAAGAATATCTTCGTGAGGTTTGGATGTCCACGTGCCTTGATCGAGTGATGAAGGGGCGCATTTACGCAACCGACCCAGAGAAAGTACTTGAGAAATATGGTGTTCGTCATAAAATTGGCACACCATATCATCCGATGACTAGTGGTCGAGGTTGAAAGAACAACCAGAGCATTAAGAAGATCTGGAGAAGGCGTTATGATCATAGGAAAGGCTGGAGTCTAAAGTTGGATGATGTCTTGTGGGCATATCGAGCGCCTATAAGACCCCCATGGGTACATCACCATATCAAATGGTCTCACGGAAACCATGTCATCTGCTGTCGAGTTAGAGCATAGAGCTTATTGGGCTACAAAGTTTACGAACTTTGATTCCCAATCTTGTGGGAAGCATCGACTCTACGATGATTACATGGTGGGCAGTCGGACTCCAGGCCTATGAAAGTGCCAGGTTAGTAAAGATAAGATGAAGCTACTCCACGATGCTAAGATTAAGAAAAGAGAATTTCATGTCGGCGAACAAGTTCTTCTATATAATTCCAGGTTACATCTGTTTCTGGAAAGTTAAGGACACGTTGGTCCGCCCTTTCGAGATTCTCCAAATCATTCCGGAGGCGTTCTAGAACCGTGGTTATAGTGGTGAACCGTTTGAGTCAACGGTCAAAGGTGCAAACACTATATTGGTGAACCCAAAGAGACATCTTTGATTGTTAAATTTCTCGATATTCTCGGATGTGGTGTTCCGCGAGTCGAAGACTTTAGCGAGTTATCACCCGACTTGTTCTCCGAGGATGACGGAGTGACCCTACGAAGAAGTTCTAGCAGGTAGTCTTGATATGGAAGAGTTTGAAAGGGGCGTCGGTTGAAAGCGTCATCGAGAGGGCTCGAGAGGATGAGGAGGTCACCCATGGGGAAGTTCAAGCGTATGTGGAAAGCTATTAAAGATTTCACCCCATGTGTGAGATGCTATTTCTGCAGACCACACTCTTGATCGTCGAGCTTACGAGGTAGTGGTGGCGAGAAAAGTCAAATGGCTTTGATCGGTGAGTTTTAAGCGGTGTCGAGCTAACGACATTAACCAAAAGCGCCACTAGGGGGCAACCTAGATATCGTTCTTTTAGTTGTTTTTGTTTTATGCTTTGATAGTGTTAGTAATTAAGTTTAGTTTATTCGATTTTAGCCTTATTAAGTTTTTGTTTTATCATCGATTAGTTGTGCTTTCTAGATATGGATTTGGTGTTCGGACGGAGGAGTTACCTTTCCTTAGGAGGATTCCACTCATTCTGTAGATGACGGACCGGGAGGAACCATCGTTTTGCGTAGATTTTGACATTAGTACCCGCGTCAAGGCGGTCACCTATGTTCTCATTGTTCCCCGTAGTTCGGGAGGTGGAGACTTTACTCCGAGGAGTTTCTGAGGCAGCTCTAGGGCGTCCTTACACAATCCTCAATGATCCGATCTTTGTGATTTAGCGCTAGTCTTTGCGGTGAGCACTTTCGAGGTGTTGATGTGGTGGTGAGGGCGGGGTTTACAAGATGAGTATGACTTCCCTCCGGCGATTGACATGCTCCGCCGTCTCATTCAGTGATCGATTGGTCGGACATTTATGATGACTAAGCGTTCTTAGGATGTTTCGTCGAGCAAGCGGCGTAAAACAAAGCTCATGGCCCGAGTGGGAGGCAACCCCTTTGTTTTCCATCTGTTTTTATTTATTTTCTAGTAATTTTGTACTTCATTTGCTTTTTATTTGTATTTTTGAAGTTTTATATAAGTTTAATAAGAAAGGGCAATTTTGAATTTGATTTGTATGAAAATTTTATAATTTTTGCACTATATTTGCTTGGGCGCCCGTCGAGAACTCGGGCGCCCGTCCGCCATGACCAATTTTAGGACGGCGTCCACTAAGCATGGGCGCCCGTCGATTTATTCCTCCAATCTGTATGTGATTTAAACTCTTGGGCGGCGTCTAATAAAGCGGGCGCCCGTCCGGTTCATCCGTCTTTCGGTGGGCGCCCGTCCTTTGAGTTGAACAGCGTCCAACCTCTGTCTATATATATACCCTTCTTGAGTGAACCTTCACTTTTCGAGAATTTCAAAAAGCAAAAGCGGTTTCTCTCCTCCTTTTGCCCTAAAATCGTCAATTCTAAACCGTTTTGAAGCGATTCAAAGTGCTGCTGAGCCGCCTTGATACCCTCTCTTTGATTTTCATAACCAAATCCCCAAAACACGATATTTTTGGAGAATCAGACCCATTGCGATCCGACTTTTTGGAAGAAAAATTTGATTTTGGAGGTCATTTTTGTGTTGTTTGGACTCGTTTTTCACCTCAATCAACATCTACTCACCTACTCGGTAAGTTAGTAACAACTTTTCTAGATTTCATTCACGTTTTGTGTGAGTTCGATCTTTGGGTCGGCTCGTTTTCTTGAATGTTACCTTAATTTGTTTTTACGGTTTTGGTGTTTTTTACGCTCTGTTTTGGTGATGTGGTGTTGTGATGGGTGATGAATGGATTGTTTGGTGATGGTTATGGTGGTGGTTGTGGTTTGGTTGTTTTGAAATCCCGCTTTGGATGTTAAGCGGGTATATTTTGTGCACATTAGGATTGTTTGGTTTGGACTAGGCGTGGAAATGGTTCATAAGAAAGCGATCGTGAAGAGGCATGGTAAGGAAGTGACCGGGAGGCGGGAAAAAGCGCAAAGAGATTGACCCTACCTTAGTTGATCCTAACCGGGGTGTGAGTATTCGTGAGCAACCCCCAGAGCCACCCAAACTAGGCGACCTTAAGAGATGAGCCAACCTCGGAGTGCGAGGCGGATGATGATGTGCCTTTGAGTACGGATGCCTAGAGTTGAGAGAGGTGGAGGTTCGTCTAGGGCTGAGAAGCTATCGATGCTACCGGGAAGAGGAACCGGTTGTACCTAGGGCAGCCCTCTCCACAGAAAGAAATCAAAACCCGTTGCCCGATGCCATTGCCTCGTCGATTCGTGAACCACAGAGCCCATGAAGTTTATACTAAACATTACTTTTCGAGAAACATGTTGGTTGAGAGGGCTATTTTGGAGGCGAAGGTCGATCCGGGGTTCGTTAAGTTGCTTAAGGATAGGAAGTGGGAAGCCTTGATGACAATCCCGACTACCCGGTGAATAGCTCACTAGTTCGGGAATTTTATGCAAAGCTGTTCGGAAACCGACTTGGGGACAAAGGTAGTCGTGGTTCGAGGGTGGAAGTTCCTTTACACGGAGGTGATTAATCGAAATACAACTTAGCGGCTTTCGAGGATCGGGATTATAAGGAGGAGATTGTGCATAGGCGAGTTTGGGGCGGGATCCTTTGGAGGAGTTGAGATTGAGAGTTTGCCCGGATGTGGCTTGGGCGTTGAGACCGGGAGGAGACCGGAAGGAGTTGGTTACCACGACCTGGGCGGAGGATTGGAAGGTCAAGTGTCGATTCATTCAGAGTCGGTTGTTGCCTAAGAACAACTTGACACATTTTCATATAGGTGACTGGGCATGTTGTATGCGTTGACATTTGGCTTGAATGTGAATGTGGGGCCAGGCATTGTATGGCGAGATCTCGATCAATCGAGAAGGTTTATACACGGAGCTTGATCGTCCCTCATTTGATCCACGATTTGTGCCTCGATGCGGTGTGCACGAGTTTGGGGCGGATCATAAGCCGAAGAACCGAGGCCTTTACAAAGGGAAAAGAGTAAGCCCTCGGGACATTACGAGCGGAGGCACCCCAGAGCTGGTTCCTCGGCAGCGCCTCGTGCGTCCTCCTTCCTCCTTTATCTATCTCCCATCGTCGGGATGCGGTTAAGCATGGCAAATAGTTTCCGGGAATGGCTCGGTGATATTCGGGATACAGAACAACATTTTGGCGATCCTACGGTGTATATGTGAAGGCCGGCAACCGTGGGATGGCGGGATTTTCAATCCGAGCTCCGTTGATTATCTCTTTCTTTGATGAGATTGAGCAGGTCATTGCGGATGTTCTACACGATACGAGTCATCTTGGATGAGAGCGGCTGACTCGGCGGCTCGGCTACGGCACCACCTTACGGACCCTCTCTCGATCCTCCGGTGATGATTCTGCGGCACCGAGCCAACCTTGATCTTATTTGTCTATTTTCAAGTTGGTTGTTTTGTATTGACATTTTTACTTATACGGTTCATTGTAATTTTGATATTGCTACTATTTATTTTCGATGGATCATGTAAGCCATAAAAGCGCGCGTACTTTCATTTCATTTGTGTTTCAACTTTACGGATGTATTGTGTGCTCTCACTTTGCTTTATCTTCATTTTGATATCTCTTTTCATGTTGGTATGACTCCCGTTTTCCCGAGATGGTTCCATGTTTGTCTAAGGCGTGCAGTATCTACATTGTGCAGTTACGCATTCTTGATATCATTATGAAGCTCCGCGGCGACCGGACGATTCGAGTTTCGATTTAAATCAGCTAAGTCTTTTCCTTTTCTTTCGTTTTGCACAACATGAGGACATGTTGATTTTTAAGTGTGTGGGGAGGAATGTTTCGATATGTATCTACACATTTGCCTAATTCGTAATGTTCTATGCAAATGAGCTAAAATTTTTGAAATTTTCCGACACTTCGTTGTTTTTGTTTTGTCGAGTAGGCGATTCGATTAAATGTATCATATATTTGGTAAGTTAGATGTTTCACGATACTATATTTTCACGAGCCATAGTGAATGATGAGCTAATTTATAAAGTTATACCCCTTTTGGATTAGTGGTTTTGATTTTCTCGTAAGTCATGTGCTTAGTGCTACGTATATATCGTGAGATTTATGATAGTTTGTATTTAGATCCAGTATGATATCTTGTGAATATCTAAGGTTTGAATGTGATAAGTAACACGTAACTTATTGTCAAATGCAAAAGTTGAAAAGTAAAATATGAAGAATTATTGGGTGTGTCGAAAGCTAGTCGATGATTTGAGTGAGGTAGGGTATACCACGTATGTCCTATACCACTATGATGACTAAAAGCTCACGACAGTCAGAAGAAGCTGCCTTATGATTGGAGTAAGGTAGGGTATTATCTCGAAATGTCCTATTACGCTATGACAGGCAAGAGCTCATTTCGATGTGTGTTTTAAGTGAAAAGTTAAATCAAGCTGATAAAGTGTTATGAAATGTATATAAGACTAAGTTATAAATCGCCTTATCCCCAGAGAAAGCGATGAGATATGTTGTAGGGATTATCCTCTGAGTATGTCAGAAAGGCCCTAGATATATTCGATCATTCTTTTCGGGATATATCACGTTTGTAGGGTGCATCTTGTGAGTGTCCTTTATTACTAGTCTACAAGGGGGTATTAGCTAGTTTTGCTTTGAGTTTCTCGAGTTTGGATATAGTGGAAGTTTATTATGGCTATGCACACGCACAAGGTGAACTTTCGATTTATTGGATATGTGTTATGCACGTTTAGATGCTGTTCTTCTCTCGAGCCTAACTTTTGTTTTGTTTTGCTCGGGACGAGCAAAAGCTTAAGTGTGGGGAGTTGTTAAGGGTGAATTTATACGATTTATAACGCTATATTCTATGATATTTCTCCCGTATTTGTACTAAATTGCATAAAAGCGAGGGTTTAATGGATATATTGAGCAAATGAGATTTTTAATGAGTTAATCGCAAACTTGGTTAGTTTGGCGTTTTAATTGTGATTTTATGATTATTTGAGCATTATTACATTTTGCGATGTTTTTATGTGTTATAGATACATGTTTGAGGCTCAAAAGATGATCAAAGGTTGGTTAAGTTCGAGCTAATTGATGATAAAAGAGATAATGAAGAAGTGGGATAGAGATAGAAGAGATAAAGATCAATAAATCAAAATCGATCATATCAAACTGGCGTCCAGAATCTCCGTCCAGTGGGCGGGCGTCGATGTAATTGAGCAGCGTCGAGGATGTCATCTTTGATTCGAGGAAGTTTGGGCCACGCTGGAGTGGACGCTGGATGGACGGCGTCTGGTCATGACTCGGCCCGATTCGAAGTTTTATTGAAGAGTGGGCGGGCGTTCAAGGTTTGAGGCAGGCGTCCGGTGGCGACTTAGCGAGAACCGACTTTGGAATCTATATATAGTCAATTTGTTTTCTCCACAAAAGAGGATCATACACTCATTATTCAAAACCCCTAAACCTAGGGGCGGCTTTAGGCTGCGTTTTCATCTTTTATTCCTATTTTTATGCTCTTAGTTTAGATTAAACACTAGTTACTTTTTATGCAATCATTTACGCAAATTTGAGTTCTTGAGGATGTTGAGAGGCTAAAAGCTTCATCAAGCGAGTATTGTGAAAGCCGTCCAACAATTGTTGATTTCGTTTTCTTCGATTATCTTGTGAGTTTTTAATAAAGGTTGTTTCTTATTCATGCTTATTCAAGTTTAATTTGCTTTTATATCGGAAGATATGCATGTGTTGATTGTTTATTGTTGATGGAAGTCTTAATAAACCTAGATCACCATGAATAAGAATAGTAATTCGAATCTATCATAACGGAAGTTAATAGGTCGATTATTAGATTATAAACACAAAGTTTGCACCTTTGGTTAGAAAGCGCGTTAATCTTACATCGGAAGATAATAGATTGATAGATGAACTTTCTAAGGAATTAGGGTTCATGTTTAGGTAAGGTGAATCACAACTGAATAAAAGCGCAATATAATCGAGATAGGGAATCAATGATTGTTGGATAGGTGGATCAATCCTCGTTTGCTCGTTATAAATTTGATTTAAATCCTTAAAAGCTTGAATTTGTCTAGTTAGTTTACTTTTATCGCACCTTAGATTAGTTAGTTTAAATTGGTTCGTGACCCGTATCTTTCACGGCTTTAGATCATCTCTTCTTGTCGATTTTACGTTTTGATTAAGTTTAATTTTCTGATATTCGTTTAGTTTTATCCATTATTTAGCTTAGTAATCGTGACATAGGTTAGTTAGATAAAAACTAGAAATCACAATCGTTTAGTTCCCCGTAAGATCGACCCGGCATTAACCGCTATTACTACGATCCTTATACTTGAGGTTAACCGGATTATTACTTGTTTATTTTGTGTTGATAAAATCCGTGACAGTAACTCTCCTCCAAGAAGGTTGAGACGACTTAAGGCCGGAGCCCTGTCCTTCTCACCTAATCTTATAAATGCTGATCCCCTTTCTACCGTCTTTCCTTCTGATCATCACGACCAGGTGGGACTGAGGTTTGTGCGATTTCTTTCCTCTGTCCTTTGCGACTCGATGAGTGAACACTTTCCTCGACCTCATTCCCTTGAATCTTACTCTGACGACCTTTGTCTAGGGCCGCAGGGGCGATTTTGTTTCTGGGAGGATTTGGGTGTCGGATCATCATTGGGGCTTGACCTTTCGCCACCAGGCGAGAGTTGGTGAGGTACATTGTTTCGGCATACCTCGCATATTCCTTCATTTCCACGATCTCAGGGCCCTCCTGGAAACCTGGCCCTATTTCTAGGGTCGACCTTCGGCTTTCTTTGTGACTCTAGCCGGCTCCTTGCGAGCCCCATCCAGAGCAAATGATAGCCTCCTTTGATTTTGTTTTTGATTGATGACATTCCGGGCGTCGCTAGCTGAGGCTGGGCCCCTCTCTGCGACTTCTTCGCCCTCGGCGGGAAGATTTTCAAGGGTCTCTCTACAACCTCCCCACGAGCACGATCATGCGTGCCCCTCTCATGAGGGGTTTGGGGTATTAGCTATCCTTTACTTCCTTCCATTACTGTGTTAGCGAACTGATTTGGCTTAGAGTTCTTTTTGGTTTTCGTGTGGTTCTCAGATCTTTTGGATAGCGAATGAGCCGAGGAAAAGTGTGTGGATCTTTTTCATTGAAGTGCTCTTTATATTGGGAGGGTTTTTAGTAAGTCGGCATATATGCTATTGAGGTAGAAAGGTCACTTTTTGACAGTATTCTTCACTATGGGAAGAAGACTGAGGCGGTTTGGGGGTTTTTGTGATGGGATTACCTTTTTCTTTCGAGGTGAACGCAGACGAGAAGATACAGTCAGACCTTTTGGACCGACAGATGTGAGACTCCTCCGATCTGCTGTATGCTAGCACATTTTGGATGATTTTTACGCCTGAAACTGCAAACGTGCTATCGCGTGTTCCCGGTAACGCAGCCAACTGATGCGGTTGAAATCATCATCAGAGGTTCAGCGTTGTTGTTAACGGTGATTTTTATGGTTTTTTATCGCTTTATTCCGTAACAATATTCTTCGTATTTTATTACTTTTTATAGAAAAGTATGAGTTTAAGTGAAATATTGAAAGAATGGGTATGGAAACAATTTACTAGCAAACTCGAGCTTATTACGTGTTTTTATCGATGATTTTCCATCTATATATATGTTTCTACAGTTTGCATGTGTCTATCATGTTGTAGGTACATTTGCATGGCATTATATGAGCTAAAAAGATGTTCACTTGGGAGATTAAGTGGAAGAAGAAGGATGCAAGTCGACTTGGGTGAAGATATAGATCTCGAGCAGCGCTGCTTGCTCCGTCCATTGGACGGGCGTTTCAAAAAGGAGGACGGCGCCCAAGAGAAGATCTCGATTCGAGGAAGTTACGTTTTTACCCAGGCGAGCGTCTCGGAATCTTGGACTAGCGCCTTTGGAGGAAATCGGATCGAGGATGTTGAAGTTTTTCTTTGGCGGCATCCAATTTTGCATAGGACATGTGTCCACTCAAGACTCGGCCCGACTCAAACAATTTACGTATTTCTGGACGGGCGTCCGCCGCTTTTGAGCGTGCGTCCGGAGGCCGGACATAAGCATAGCCGATTTATTTCCTATATATAAAAGCATATTCTCAACCCTAATTAGAACACATCATTACACAATGACCCGTGATACCCTAGCAAGTGCCGCACTGCATCACACAAAAACATGAGTTCCTTTCTTTCAATTTTCTTTTGGAGATCGAAGATGATTGAAGGCTAAGCAATTCGCATGATGGGACAACGGGATGAAGCCATTACAACATCACCACAACCAGGAGATTTTCAGTAAACATTATTAGTGAGTTTGAATTTATTTTTCTTTATCGAATGTTTTGAATTGTTTGAATGTATGTTTTGTTAGATTGAAAAATCGATGAAACGATTGTTGTTTTGAATTTGATGAGAATTAATTTACATAGAACCCTTCATTCGATACAGTTAATGATATTCTGAGAGATTAGTTTATTGTTAATTGCGTAAGAGATTCGGAAACGAACTCATGATCATGTTCTTTTATTGTTAATTTTGTTTCACTTGAGAAAGGGAACATAAACCAAATAAATTTGATTAAAGAAATTTGATTGGATTTAAGTTAGATCACACCAAGAAATTTGATTCATCTCACAAACTGGTTGGGTGGTGGTTGTTTGGTAGAATCCTTGTTGCCCTACTGTCTCGTTACATTAAGTAGAAAGTCAGTAATTTTTCATAGCAATTTGGATTTTAGATTCAATAGCTTATTTAGGTTTAATTTGTTGGTTTTCAATTTTTATTTCCTTTAGTGTTAATTTGATCTCTTTTGTTTTATTAGTTTAATAGAAATTATTTAGGACCATAGAATTTGTAGGAACTTTATTATTTTAATTAGATTTATCGTGACAATTCACCGGTACGTTAACTGTATTTTTGTTTCCGACAACATTCGATTCCTTGGACGACCCGGTAATACCCACTACAACGTGCCTTGCACTTGGGGTGTTCCGGTAAAACTATAAATTTAAAACTTACCGAACAGTTGTACGATTGATGGATATCTGGCTTTTATGTAGGTTGTTATAGGGATGGTAGCCGGTGAGGTACGACGGCGATGGGAGGAATATGAGAGGGAGTTTTCGCAGAGCTTTGGCCTGATTTCTTTTAGAATGTATATATTTCTCAGGTTACACAAGCCTTCCTTTTATTGGAGGTGGAACCTTAGGAGCTATGTAAGGACAGGTGTTATATGACAGCTTAGTCACTAAGTTTACTTAGTAGCTAAGTAAACTTTAAATATACGGAATTTGCAAGTGGATAGAATATCTCGGGACGACCTCTTAGGATCGCATAGGTCGCCGGCGTTGTTGTCCTGCCTTGCTCTTGCTCCTTGCTGCTTCTTATCAAGTCTTATGCGGTCTTTCAAGGACCTTTGTCCAAGGTCATGGGTCGGCCCCCGATCCGAGAGTATTCGGGTGGGGTTTGACAATCAGCGACCTCGCTTGGTCGGTAAAGATCGCAACACCGGGTTCACGGGCCTTTGTCTGGTCCGGTGGGTCAGATATGCTATTTTCGGGATCCACCGGTGGCGATATCATTTGTACGTATCAGTGATGCCTCGTGCTGCTTTGATTTCGACCCCCTAAGGATGGCCTTCACCGTTATCAAAATGCATGGCTTGGTCTCCGAAAGGATTGGATTTTGGGTACTCGTCAGGTCCCTGACCGACCCTAAGGCGGCATACTCGGGGCGTACTTTGAGATCTGAAACAGTAGGTCACACTCACAAGGATATTTTTGGAAATATCTTGGCTGAAAAAGGAAGGTAATCAACAAATAAAAAGAGATGTCTGATTCTTAGTTAATTGTTGAGAGAGATTGTCTCAATTTAATCGTCACCTCTTTGACCTACCCTAAGGCGGCAGTGTAGGTGTGAGATTAAATCCTTGGAATGGTAGGATAAACTGCATGCATGACATCATGTTTATTATTCCTAAAATTATTATATGTTGTGGTGTATGATTTGATTAATATTTCTGTCGTAATTTATTTTTCAACTACATATCATCTCAAGGTGACTAGACTCGCTTAAGTAATTAAAATTGACCTGATGATGACTCGTAAAAGTGGAAAAGTAACAAGAACGTTGAACTCATAAATCAAGAATACAATTAATTTTTCGGAAGAGGATGTTCCTCTTGAGCCTACAAACTTAAGTTACATTGATAAGTATGTCACCGCTTTGTCACTAGTGTTGAGCGGAGACAAATTAATATTAGTTCAAAGATGACGGGAATGATTTGGCATCAATCTCACTAGAAATCCCATAGTTCACGAGTAGTGTCTACTCAAATGAACTGCTAGTTCACGGCAATTTCCTTTAAAGGAAGCCAATAATGGGAAGGTAAATGTCTACAAGTGTAAGTCATCTAAACTAAATATGTTAAAGGCAGAACCGAAATATTAATAAAAGAAAGTAGAGGATAAGGAAAGTGATTTTGGATTACTAACCTATGAATCCTTAGAGACTTTCTTGATCGGGTAATTGACTCGAAAGCTAAAGTTCTTTTGCAAGAAAAAGGTAGCTGGGCATTCATGAAAAAAGAGTAGACAACGGGCAGTTACTTCAGCTAAGATAGTGGGAGTGATATAAGGAAACAAATTTCGGATTTTAATCATTGAATATCGCAGAAATTTAATTTCTTTTTTCAGATTTGTTGGAACGAATGGATTCACTTTCACATTGATAATATAGTTGCCTAAATGAAAGTAAACATGACATTTGTAGTATGATTCTGAGACTCAGACTCTTGTTTGATAAAGTCAAAACCACTAAATAATGCTGAAAAGGTATATGTAACACATCATAAACTATTAAGACAAATGGTTTCCGTATTTAGATAAACGATTCTTCAGCACCTTTTGATTAGTGCATATATCCTAAAGATAAGATCTTAAGAATAGCTAAGGGTGATTCCTATCTCCTAGTCTAAGAACACAATCTCAAAGGAAAAATGACTAAGTATCCTTTCAATTAGGAAAGGGTAATAGATCTTGATAGGACGGTGTCGTCTTCCTGGCCACCGAGTCACATTAAGGCGGTCAGAAGCCAAAGAGAGGGGACAACCCGACTTACACCTACCGACACGGCCATGCCAAAAGCGGGCTCAACGGCTATAGGAGCCCTTCATAAACACAAGGGTGAGGATCCGCATGAGGGTCTCCACCTAAAGCCTTGGGAGATTGTGGGTGACGATCACACCAACCCGGCCGAGGATATAGGATGACCATACGGAAATCCGCACCGCTTGGTCTCTAATATGACTCTAGCCTCACATGATTTTATTATACTATGTCCTTAGTTGTAATTATGTTGAATTTAAGTCGGTCCATACCCTATAACTAGGGCTCCCCTGTATTATTCGTAAAAAAGGTGAAATATATGAAAAACAAGGCAAAATGATGCCTCTTTACTATCTCATTTTACTTTCAGTATAACATCGCCGGAGCTCTTAATATCCAACATGCACCACCACGCTCATACGCCATCCAAAGCTAGATATCCACCACTAAACATCCGTTGAACACCCTTGATAATTTCGATGTTATCAATTGGCTCCGTTACCGGGAAAATCAAAGTTTTTAGCCTACCTCCGGCGAAAGGCTTGTCCACTGTTCCAAGGATATACAGAGGCCCCAGCAAGAGATCGGTCTTACCCCAGGCCATCCTCATAGTTTCTCCATCAAAAAGCTCAACTCTCGCTCGGTCACATCCGGAATCTCACTTTTGACACCAAAATCATCTCGAAACAAGGTAACCTCCCGATTTCTCATTTCGTAAACACGAGTTTGCATTTGAATCATCACCTCCTCGTGACTTTTGCGCTAAGAAACTCTCGGAGTTGGCATTGCATTTTCCTGGCCGGAAACATTTTTTGAGCTTTTAGTTTGTTGTTCGTGGATCTCGTGTGTCACGGGAAAGAGCTAAAGACAAGTGAATCTGTTGAGTTTGTTCTAAAAGGCGACACTATTGACATTTTCATCTTAGGAAAAGGACTGAGATCATGCTCACTGTTTTGACTGTTGTTATAGTGCTATTTCTGATCACCAGTTCTATACACGCTTGAGTTCTTGAATACCACCTCAAGTAAGGCTCGGTTTGTTGCGTTGCATTGTTCCTTTGTGTCTACAAGTAAAGATATATCGGAATCGGTGGATATTGGGATTTTTGGGGCCTCACGCTTGAAAAATCGCAGTTGCTCCCTAAAATCTGATATCCGTACACCGACACCGTCATCAGATCCGCCGGAAAGGTCATTTCCAACCAAACCCCCGAAATGCCGCCTGCACGATCAGATAGTACAAGGTTGGTGAGTATCAGAACGGTTGAGAACAAGAGTACTTTTTGGCATATAGCGTAGACACCCAATCAGAGTTTGACACATAGCAGGAACGAAGGACGCTGCCCATGTTCCACCTACCCCAGGAAATGGGACCACGCGAGATCCCCCTCGTCAGGACAACTTGGACACCACGTTTGAGAATCCAACCGTAGGATGGGACGACACTCATCCAGACAGATCAAAGCTCTACATCGATGCGAGAACTATAATAAATCAAAGACGGTCCGTCTCTAGAGACAATACAAAAAATTCGGCTCCGAACCGCTCCGGACCCTCACACGGAAAAGGTATAGAGGGAGCGTCGAAACAGCACGAAAACAGGAAGGCCATTCCGGAAACAATCTCAAGGATAGAGGAGGCCCCGACTGCCATGACTCTGGAGGCCAAAGCGGCATTAACCTATGCCGAATATGTAAAGCAGGTATATTTGGCACTTACGCTTGGCCGCCTGTGGTCTCCCACTCATGACAGCCGATGAGCAGCTCCCCGACCCATCAGGACATGAATCAGGCGGCTCCCGCTCGCGAACCGACAAGAGTTGACTTAGAAGGGAGTGAATACTCATCGGCAGCACAGAGGAAAAATACTGTACCAGTGAAAAGCGTAGACAGGGGTTCGGCTTTAGACATACTATACCGTCTTGAGAAAAGAGGACTGCATCAACGCTTAGGGCCCGTCCACCCCGAAAGGAATGTGATTCCACGACATGAGGTTAAAGACCCCCATGACGCACGACAGATCATTAATAATAAGAGGGCAGAGCAAGACATGGAATCAATCGACTATGCAGATTCAGAGAACGTCATCCAGAAAAGGTTGGTTCCCGTAAAGCATACCGAACATAAGAAGGATTGTCGGTTGGAAAGATGGAAAGGGAAATCTTAGAGTTAAAGAAAGAAAAGCAAGAGGATAAACTCGAGCCGACTCAGGGGATCGATATTCTCTCAAATGAAATATTGGATTCACTGCCCTCGAAAGCTGTACAATACTCGCAGTACGTGTACTATAGAGGAACCACTTGTCCTCTCGAGTGGATAGCAGCATTTCAGAGCCGATCTCTCCTGGCAACAAAGAACCAATTTGCATGGTGCATTGCATTTGTCGGAAGTATGCAGGAGCGAGCCGTTGCTTGGCTCCGGAGCTTGCCTAGTGGCTCAATCAAAAGTTGGGACGAGCTGAAAGCGAAATTTCTGAAGGAATTTGAAACCGCGGAACGATTAAAGAAATCCATTGAAGACTTGTATGAGATTTGCCAGGGAGAGGGCGAGTCCTGCAGGAGTTACTATGACAGATTCATGAAAGTTTACGAGCAGACAAAGAATTTGCCTGAGAATGAAGTAAAAAGAGGTTTCTTGAATGGCATCGCCAAGGGAATGATGAAAACTCACTTCGCAATGAACCCCCCAGCGAATCTGCGCGACCTTTTCAACCAAGCCCGCATATTCGGATTGATCGAAGCGACCCCGTCACCCTCTGGGAAAGGAAAGAATCGAGGTGAATCAGATCTTGGAAGATGAAAAGAGAGGATCGAAAAGAGGAACGGAGTGAAGATCGAAAGAGAGGAAGAGACCGAGACAGGGAGGTTAAAAAACCAATGAAGTTTGATGAGTCAGAGTTCATCCCCATTAATACGAGTCTGTCTGAGTACTCTATGAAATCCGTGATCGGATCGAAAGACCTAGACCATAAGGTCTGATCCCAACACGCGCGATGAGACAAAGTACTGCGATTTCCATGAAGATCACGGTCACATCACAGATGAATGCATCACTCTGAGAAGGATTGTCGACAAAATGATCAAGGACGGAGAGTTGGACAAGTACAAAAAGCATAATGGGGGAAACAGAAATGATCGGGGCCTAGCGGATATCAAAATGAAATCAAGGTGATCATAGAAGAATTCCCCAGCAATCACCTCATCAAGAGTCGATCAATGCCATCAACATTAGGGGAAGAGAGAAACCGATCATTTTGGCTCCGGATGAACAAGCAATATCGTTCACTCGGAGCGAGTTGGCGAGCCCACCCGGGCAATAGAGCTACCAATAGTGGTCTAGATCGGAATAAAGGATTTTGGCATGAACCGAGTCCTCCTAGATATGAGAGCCGCTTGAGACATCATTTACTGGATACTGAAACACTTGAAGGTTGGGACCTCGAGGCGAGGCCTTATCTCGAGGATGTTGGAAGGATTTTCAAATGATAAGGTGACCGTTTTGGGCGTCGTTGATTTGGATGTTGAGATCGGCGATCAACCGCCATACAGAAAAGAGAAAATCCATTTCCAAGTCGTCGACCTTCACTCGCACTACACAGCAATCCTTGGAATCCTATCTCAAAGGAAGTTTCAGATGGTCGTTTCAACACCCCACCAAAGGGAAAAATTTTATACCGATGAAGGAACTGGAATGGTTGTAAGCCGCCCCAGGACCCTACTATGCCGTGCGACCACCAATCGAAGCGACGTTCCGGCGAGAGGAATCTATAAAAGGCCACTGGTCGAATCTTCTGAATCGGCCTCTCGACGAGCCCGAATCGACACAATCGAGGTGACAGAGGCTTGGAATGAGCCGAATCCGTCAAGCGAGGCAATGGAGATCAACCGGGAAGAGACAAGAAGACCGGAGAAGGTCGTTTGTCAAATGCTTCAGGTTAGAGACGAGTCCGATTTCATAGCGCAAGGCGAATTAATAGATGTGATCATAAATGAGAAATATCCTGATCAGAAAGTGAAAATAGGCGGACAACTGGAAGAAAAAGAAGAAAAAAAAAAAGGAGTTGATAGCAATTCTCAAAGAAAATTTGGAAGCATTTGCCTGGATAGTCACAGATATGAGGGGCGTGGAGCCTGAGATCGCACTACATCACCCGAATGTGGATCCTCTCTTCAAGCCGATACAAAAGAAAGCATGCCAATTCTCCAAAGAAAAGGAGGAAGCAATTAAAATCGAGGTGAACAAGCTGATGGAGGCCGGAATTATCAAAAAGCTCCAATACCCGACCTGGCTGGCCAATGTAGTAATGGTCAAGAAACACAAAGGGAAATGGCGCATGTGCATCGACTTTACCGACCTGAACAAAGCCTGCCCAAAATATCCTTACGAGTTACCCAGGATCGACAGAGTGGTTGACCGGATCGCCGGTTTCGAAGTGTTAAGTTTTTTGGATGCATATTCTGGGTATCATCAGGTGATGATGGCTGATGAGGAAAAAGAGATGACAGCCTTCAGAGCAGCATGAGGGATTTATTACTATGAGATGATGCCATTTAGGTTGAAGAATGCCGGATCGACCTATCAGAGAATGGTCAACAATGTGTTTGGCACCCAGATCGAAAAGAACATGGAGGCGTATATTGACGACATAGTCGTCAAGTCCGCCCGGACTGACCACCTGGCCAACCTGTAGGAGACTTTCAACAATGTCAAGATGGATTCTATGAAGTTGAGTCCTGCAAAATGTACTTTCGGTGTTCAAGCCGGCAAGTTCCTGGGGTCACTCAGAGGGGAATCGAAGCAAACCCGGAAAAAATCCAGTCCCTAGCAAATATGAAGGAACCCGCTTGTGTGAAAGAGGTTCAGAGGCTGAATGGGAGGATCATAGCCCTGGGAAGGTTCGCCTCGAAATCCGCTGACAAGTGTCTCCCGTTCTTCAAAATCCTCAAAGGAAACAAGAATTTTGAATGGACCGAAGAATGCTCACAAGCCTTCAGAGCTATCAAAAGTTATTTAGCGAGTCCTCCTCTGTTGGTCAGTCCCATGCTAGGGGATGAACTTTTTCTTTATTTGGTGGCCTCGGACCGGGCCGTTGCTGCTGTTCTTGTCAAAGAGCACGGGACCCTCCAAAAACCCGTTTATTATGTTTCAAAAGCCCTTAGTCCTGTTGAGAGCCGTTACCTAAATGCAGAAAATTTGGCTTACTCGCTTGTTATAGTAGCCCGAAAACTAAGGGCTTACTTTTCTTCACACACGATCGTCATACTGATGAATGGTCGGCTACGGCAGCTGCTGCACAAGCCGCACCTATCAGGTCGTTTGTTACGATGGGCTATCGAGCTCACCAAATTCGACATCCGATACGAGCCCAGAAAAGCGATCAAGGATCAATCTCTGGCAGACTTCATAGTCGAAACGAGCTTCAACGAAGAGGAACCCACCGGACAGCCTAGCTCGCCAGGTGTCGACGAATTAAATACCTCAACAGTGGCGGCGCAGTAAAGGCCGAGTCACTGCTTGCAGATGTATGTCGACGGAGCGGCGAGCCGAAATGGCGTAGGGCCGGGATAATACTATTGGAGCCGAGTTCATCTGAGGAGATCGAGAAGGCTTTAAGATTTAACTTCACGGCTTCCAATAATCAAGCCGAGTACGAGGCGGTCATAGCCGGTTTGGAATTGGCCAAAGCGATGAACATTGAAAGCGTGGAAGTTTTTTGTGACTCAAAAGTAATAGTATGTCAGATCAATGGAACCTTTGAAGCAAGATACGAAGTACTAAAGCGATATCTTGACCTTGTCTAAAAACTAAGAAGCAGCTTCGAGTATTGCGAATTTCAGAACATACCACGCGAGCAAAATGAACGAAAGCGGACTATCTATCCAAGCTAATCTCCAAAGATGAGTTCAGCAATCCTCGGTCATGTTTGAGTACCTCGAGGAGCCAGCCGTCTGTCGAACCGAGATAATGGATATTCAACCATCGATCCCATCTTTGGATAGATGAAATCAAAGCATACATAGAAAAGCAGGACATTACCCGAAGACACCAAGGAAGCCCAAGCCTTAAGATAACGAGCGGCACGCTACACAATCATGAATGGAATTCTTTACCGAAGATCTTTTTCGAGGCCGCTACAACGCTGCGTCCGGCCTGAAGAATTACAAGGTATACTGACAGAGCTACATGAAGGGGTATGCGGAGGCCATTCCTCCAGCCGCACTCTCGCCCAGAAATTTTTATTAGCAGGATATTACTGGCCCAAATTGGCCGAGGATGCTGAAAGATACGCCAAATGCTGCGACAAGTGCCAGCATTTCGCCGACATCCCCAGACTACCCTCAGTAGAGCAGAGCATTGTCGTCGCCGCATGGCCTTTCCACATGTGGGCGATCGATCTGATCGGTCCATTAAAAAAGGGGCGGTCGAACTGCAAGTACGTGGTCGTTGCGGTGGATTACTTCACTAAATGGATCGAGGCAAAGGCGATCGCAAAAATCTACGCCAGGGACATAATATATTTCCTCCTGGATCAAGTTTGGACTCGATTCGGGGTACCACGAGCTATTATATCCAAACCGTTACCGAGGCCCCAAACCGTCTCATAATGAAAATACAGGGGGATAGCAGGTAGTTCGAAGAGCTCATTGATGAGGGCAGGACTAATGGCAACGTCAACCCCTTGGAGAGGGACAACAATGGGAGCGTTGTTATTCAAGGCAACTATAGACAACGCAAAGTAAAACTCCCGCACCATAGTAGTGTTGTATGGCCCCCGAGGTGCCTTCATGAAGGTAACCCACAGGAAATGGGCAACGCGCTCGCACTAAGCAAGATTTATCTTCCGGAAATTGAAGCCCCTCTCAGCCAACATAGGAAGCTGACTAAAAATTGAGAAATAATTAGCAATAGCCATTGGGGATGCCGTTTAAAAGAAGGGAGAATCACCAAAATTAGCCATGACTGGAAAAAGTGAAAGCTTAAAGAGGATATATTCTGGAGAAAAGAGAAACAGAAAAAGATGTGCTTGAAATAAGAGCAAAGCTCTCTTTTTATAGCTTGAGGAAAATGATCCAACGGAGGAAACAAAGCTAATAAGACGGCTAAAATTGAAAGTCGGTTCGAATTTCAAAATTTGAATAAGCATTAATGGCGGAACAGTTATCGGAACCGCAACCCTCATTAGAACGATCTCCGAAAATGCTTGAAATGGTCAAAGAGCAGTAACCGATCAAAAACGAAGCTTTACCTCGTAGCGTGTCGAAAAAGCCAAAGAACCGTCGGACTTCACGGCTAGAAGATTCGGAAAATACTTTGACCGAATCCGCCCATAAATATTGGTGGACACACTCAAAGAGGCCACGCCGAAATTTTGAAACAAACTCCGTGGAACCTTCAAGCCATCGAGCGTAAGAAAGTCTCTAGTTTCAAGTCGGATCCAATCCTAGCGGCACTTCGGATCACACTCGAAACAAAGGGGCGATCCAGAATTTGTAATCTGTAATCGGATGAGTTAAAAGTTTCGCAAATGGAGTTGGGGCAAATTGTGAGTATCATTGCTTCGATCGAGCTTATGGCGACCGGTTCAAAGCAAGAGGACAGCAAACACGAAATTTCAACTTACGAATTCGGCCAAGAAAATCATTTTGTCAATCTCGCCGCGGAGAGCTTGCGATCCCGCCAAAACCGGGGGCCGCAAAGAAATTTCCGTACAGGCCAACTAAAAAATCAACGGCTAAAACGTTCAAGCAGATCATCAGATATTATTGCTCCGACCAAGCTCCTAAGCGACCCAGCTCGAAGCAAGGGGGACGCACATATACATACCTCAGCATGGAGGAAAAACACGGACGTTTCACCAAAAGATAAAGCGAAATAAAAGCCAAACAACGGCCAACAACATCTACGAATCAATACAAAGGTTACTATGAGTCCTCTACAAGTCAAGAGAAATCCAAAAATCAAAAGCAACAGGATCTAAAAAGTGCAAGAAAAATCAAAAGTTTATTACGTACCGGATTCACTTGTCGGAGGGGGAGTCAAGGCATGATCTCCAGAAAAGTTTAGAAACTCATCACCAAATTGAGGAGTACCGGCCTCGTCCGGACCCTTCCTCTAGTCGACAACATCCTTGGGCTCCTCACCATCATTTTCGGTCACACCACCCGTCTCCTCAGCCTCAAGCAGACTTCTTTCTCCACCACCTCCAACATTGAGCGCAAATTGACCTCATTGACGGGAGGAGGATCCCAGATAAGTGATCATCCTCCTACATTGAACCACAAAATTGGACAACTGTGGCTGAGTATAGGGAAGATCGGGATGATGGACCCTCAGAGCAGCGTGGAGCTGGGGAGTGAGTTGCCAGCTAAGCCGGGTGTCCAAGCTGACCGCATCGACCCCAAAAGCCGACTTGAAACATCGGGCAGCGTGGAAAAATCCCCGGTCAAAATACTGCTCCCGGGCAACTCACAGCTCCTCGAGATGATTCTCTAAATCCTTGTCGGTGTCAGCCAGTTCCGATTCGAGAACACCAACCCTCTTCTGACTCTCTGCATACTGAGATGTAACTTCATCCCTCTAGGCTTCAACGAGCTTCAACGACTCACCAATCTCTGGGTTTTCTTAGCGCTTAGCCGCATTTGCTTCGCTAAGTCGAGTAAGCTCGGCTGTGCATCGGTGGATTGTTTCTCCGCCCACACGGCTCGTTTATATCCGCCTCGATCACTTTCCCTCGCTTGCCTTGGCGCCGCTTTCAAGTCACAATTTTTTGAAGAAGTTCGGCTGGAAAGCGTCATGCTCATACTTTGGTGGAAAATTTGAGTCCCAAGTGAAAAAAGGAAAAAATGGTTAAGTCGGATATCGGCTACAAATCAAAAGCGAACGCAAGAAAAAGGGAAACCATATACCTGGCTCACAAAACTCCCAAAGCAATCGAGAGGCGCCATCCAAACGAGGAGGCGATTCGATGAAGCTGGGCACAATGGAAGAAGCAGCTATATCCTGCTGCACACAGCGAGAGATAATGCCACGACTCACGAGCCGCTCGGCCTGGTTGGGAAAAGTAAACTTCAAGTTCTTTAGAGGCAACACATTGGCAATGGCGGCGGCAACCTTCCCGGCTCCCTTCAACTCCAATGGTTTATCAGAAAACCCCCTCTCCATCCACAACGCAGGCAGACCTCGAGCGCCGACAGGACCCTTCAAGACAGGCGGGGGTATAGGTCGTTGAGGAACAACCGGCTCCTTCCCGCTGCCGCCTTTCGTCTTGATCGGACTGTCCGATAGCTCGATGGCAGCAGGAGAAACTGGGCCACCCCAAGGTTCGGCTCTGCCAAAACAGCATCGATGGATCCAGAAACGGCCACAACCGCAAAGACCGCCCCGATCCTGATCTTCCGGTTCTTTTTAGGGATGTCCCCCACGTCGACCTCCTCTTCATCAGCCACTTCGGCCGAGGACTTCTCTTTAGCAGCAACCATCTTTCTTTTCGGCTTCGGCTTAGTGAAAGCAACCGAAGCTCTTACCTCAGCATTTAAAGGTCCGCCAGGTGGAACGGCGCCAATGGGCAACATGGATAAGATAACATTCTTGAGCTCCATGTTCGCCATATTAGTCAACAAGGCCTCATTTGCTTGTCTCCTTTTCATTATCTTGGCGAACCGATCCGCCCTACTATCAACGGCATCAGACATCTTACCTGAAAAAGACAAAAGAGTCAGTCACAAACCACAAGACCAGAGTAAAGAATGATAACATGAGGAAACCAAAGCGGAACAGTGAGAAAAACACGAAGTAGCAAAAAGGAAAAAAAAACGGGCATTACGCCGATCCTTGTTCTGGCGCCTCTCAGAATTCCCGAGACAAGTTTGGCACCTGGACGGATAGGTCTTGGAGTAATGGCCCTCCGCGTACCAGTCCTTTTCGGATAGCAAAGTCGACGGCTCAACAATAGCAGCCTCAGCTGGACCTGAACCGGGGATACCGGCCCAAACACTATAAGGTTTGCGGACGTCAATCAGGGACCTCTAACTAAACGTCCTCTCTTGATTCTCCCCATCCCATCCGAGAAGATTGTGGATTTCGTTGACCAACTTCTGTTCGTTCGCCTCGCGATTTAAGCATGGTAAACGTATTCTTCCTTTTCTCGGGCCGCACCTCAAATTTGGGAAAAGCCCAACCCACCGCGGACTCGACGACTAAGCCGCGTTGTTCCCAGTCTTTCAATTTCCTAAGAAGCCAATAGAATAACCGGCATGCTTTAGCCTTACTCCGGACCAATAACAGGTTACGAGTATCACCAGGAATATTCGTTGCGGCCTTCCCAAAAGTATAGAACCTCAAGAACACGGGGAGGGTGGGTTCATGTTTTAACATCCGGCATAAAATGATAAAAGCACAGATTATCTTCACCGCCCCGGGAACAAAATCACAAGGCAGGGTAGCCAGTCTTTCCATCACTTCCACAAAAAATGGGTCAAAAGAAGGATGTCACCACGAGATGAAATGATCATAAAACAGGATAAGGCCATCTGTCTCAAGACGCTGGCCGGCTCGATCAACATCAGTGTTAACACTACTCAACTCAGAGCTCCATTCCACCTGATCAGAAGCGACATATGGGCTATCAGGAAACCTAGTGAAAAGGTAATCGGAGGAAATATTGTAGCTGGGTATGGTTCCTGAAGAAACGAGGCTTCTGTGAATATCAGGCCATTGGGTTTCAATCTCCTTGTCCATAGCCGCGATTGACTTTTCCTCCTCCACGGCCTCGTAATTGTCGGGCCGAGGAGTCTTGCCTTGCTTCGCACTCCCATCATCACCGGCTCGCCGGTCCCGATGTCACGGATTTATCTAATGCAAATAAACAAGTAATAATATTTATAAATCCGATATACCTCAAGTTCAAGGATCATAGTAAAGAGGTTGATCTCGGGTCGATCTTACGGGAATCGGGTTGTTTAAACTAGTTTTTGTTATCTAACCTAACTATGTCACGATTACTACTAAAAAGATGTGAAATTAAAACAGGGAAGAACTAATACGAAGAGTGAAACTAACAATAAAAATAACTGGACAGAAGATCGAGATCTAAAGCCAGGAAATGTGGTTGCGAATGAAATTATCTAAACTAAATCTATTATGAAATAAAGATTTCAGTTTTACTAAGCAATTCGAATTCAAGTGGTTTAATCAATATTTTACGAACGAACAAGCAACTGATCCACCTATCCTACAACTATCAATTCTTATCTCAATTATCTCGTGATTTTTAACCAAGTTGTGATTCACCTAGCCAATGTATGAACTCCTAATCTCTTAGAAAAGTTCGTTTCTTAATCTTCTATCTCTCGATTTTAAAGATTAATACTTTCAAAACAAAGGTGTAAGATTTCTCAATCTAGTTATCTAGGAATTCAACCTAATTAACTCTCGTTATTTTATAGGTTAAAAATCTAATCTTTATTATATTGATTCTAGGGGTTCAATTCTGATTTTCATCCAAATCAAACAAACAATCAATCATGCAATAATCTATCGATATAATTGCAATAAACAATGATAACCAATAATAAAGATACAACTTGAATAAAATACTCACAAGATAATCGAGAAACGAAACTGAATTGTTGATCGGATGGCTTCACAATGCTTGTTCAAGGGAGGTCTAGCCTCTCAACATCCTCTTTGAAACTCGAATTTGTTTGAATAAAAGTGCATAAAAAGTATTTGAATAAAAACTGATTGTAAACTAAGGAAAAACGCAGCTGAGCCGGCCCTAGGGTTTAGGGTTCGAATATGTGTTCTTTATGTAGAGAAAACCACAGCTATTTATAGATTTTCAAGTCGGTTTTGCTAAGTCGGCGCTCGGACGCCCGTCCGCTATGCTGGACGCCCGTCCATCCTTCAATAAAAACTTCGAGTCGGGCCGAGCTGGATCAGACGCCCGTCCTTCTTTAAATCAGACGCTCGTCCACAACTTTTGGGAGAACTCAATCAAATATTCTTCTTACGGATGCCCGTCCCTTCGGCTTGGACGCCCGCCCACTGGACGGAACTTAGGACGCGGCGTTCACTTGGTCAAAAATTGATTTTCTCATCTTTATCTTCAATCGACTTCACCTTTATCTCTTTTCCTTCATATAAACTCGATCCTTGACATCTTTTAATCCTCTTTTGAGCCAATATCGTGCATCTACAAGGTAATCAAAACATCGCAAAATGTAATATCATTCAAATCAACATAAAATCATCAATAAAACACATAAATTAACCAATTTTGCGATTAAACCGTTTAAAAACTCATTCGCTCAATAAATCAATTAAACACCAAATTTCTATGCGAATTATATGAATATGGAGGAAATTGTTACAAAATATAACGTTATAAATCATATAAAATCACCCTTAACAACTCCCCCACACTTAGCTTTTGCTCGTCCCGAGCAAAACAAGACGAAAATCAAGGCTCGGAAAAAAGATAGACATCTCAGCACATATAACACATATTCAATAACTTAGAGGTTCATGATGGCCAAAATAGTGACGACCAACCTTAACCGGCAGAGTACCGGGTCGGAAGCACTATAGAGGTGAGCAAGGTCGTATCCCACGAGGAATCAATCGAGTATCAAAGCCGTTTTTGGACTTAGTTTAGGTCAACCAAGGTATTTCAAGTTTAATTACACTAAAACAAAGTATAAACTAAAGATACTAAAGAGAGAAAGAGACATAGCCAAACTATGATCCAATTGATTACTTTCACCCCTCAAATCGATTATTTCGGGAATGGGATTAACCAACCTACCAACCTCTACTTATATCGACTCATTCATGGGTGCAAACTCCTAAGCTAGTGTACGACGCCATACAACAATTGAACACCCTTTGCCCGGTTCAACAGTCCGCCTTTAAGAATTTAATTGACCGGAACAAGATTAACGCACTAGAGTTGCCCGATTTCACAACCGATTGAACCTCACTCCCTAATCAATCTAAACAACTCAGTTGATTATAAAGAATGATCTTAAAACACCTTTTCCCACACCCCTTCGCAACATACATTTATAAAAGTGGTGTGTGAGTTCATGAACTAGGTGTACAAGCTAATTCAAACATTAAGAACAAGTTTTAAGACATGAATTCGTCAATATAACAACAATTAAACACTACCCATTCCCAATTTCATCAATTAGAGGGTGATTTCTTCAATTTTCACATAATTTGGCTATGAAAAGTTTAGCTACCTATAATAAAACTAAAAACAACAATCAAAGATAGAATTAAAGCCATAAATGAAAGAGAAACTGAAATTAATTACCAAAATCGTGGAGAATCGGAGTTTACATCAAGCTTTTTCAACACCCATGTCAATTGGTGAAGAAGAAGACCCAAAAATCAGAAAATCCAAGATTAGAGAATGTCACGGATTTTATTAACACAAAACAAACAAGTAATAATCCGGTTAACCTCAAGTATAAGGATCATAGTAAAGAGGTTGATGCCGGGTCGATCTTACGGGGAACTAAACGATTGTGATTCTAGCTTTTTGTCTAACCTAACTATGTCACGAAACTACTCTAAACAGGGAATAAACGTCAAACAAAACAGAAAATAAAACTAGACAGAGGATATAATCCAAAGCTAGGAAGGATACGGGCTGCGAACCAATTTAAACTAACTAAACTAAGATGCAAGTAAAACTAAACTACTAAACAAATTCGAGTTTCAAGGATTTAAATCAAGTTTATAACGGACAAACGAGGATTGATCCACCTATCCAACAAGTATTGACTTCCTACCTCGATTATATTGTGGTTTTATCTAGGTTGTGATTCACCTTATCTAAACATGAACCCTAATTCCTTAGAAAGTTCATCTATTAATCTATTATCTTCCAATGCAAGATTAACGCGTTTTCTAACCAAAGGTGCAAACTTTACGTTTATAATCTAGCAATTAAACCTATTAACTTCCGTTATGATAGATTCGAATTACTATTCTTATTCATGATGATCTAGGGTTTATTAAGATTTCCATCAACAATAAACAATCACACATGCAGATCTTCCGATATAAAAGCAATTAAACGTAATAAACATGAATAAGAAACAACCTTTAAATAAAAACTCACAGTACAACCGAAGAAAATGAAATCAACAATCGTTGGACGGCTTCACAATTCTCGTTTGATGAAGCTTTTAGCCTCTGGACATCCTCAGCAACTCAAATTTGCAGGAATAGTGCATAAAAAGTAACTAGTTTAATCTAGATCTAAAGTGCATAAAAGCTGGAATAAAAGGAGAAAACGCAGCCTAAAGCCGCCCCTAGGTTTAGGGTTTTGAATAATGAGTGTATGGTCTCCATTGTGTGGAGAAAACAGCTGCTATATATAGATTTCGAAGTCGGTTCAACAAAGTCGGCCGACGGACGCTCGTCCGCTCTTGTGAACGCCCGTCCGGTAGATCTCGATACCGCAGAGGCGCCCGTTCGCAGGCGGCGCCCAAACTCTACGTATCAAAATCGCGCTCCGGACGCCCGCCTCGCTTTATCAAACGCCCGTCCACCACTGGGACGGGTCCTGACGCTCGCTCGGGATGGTCGAATCTTGATTTCTTGATCTTTATCTCTTTTTCCTCTAAGTCATTCCTTCATTATCTCTTTTATCATCAATTAACTCGAACTTAATCAACTTTTGATCATCTCTTGAGCCTCAACATGTATCTATAACACATAAAAACATCGCAAAATGTAATAATGTCCAAATAATCATAAAATCATATAAAAACACCAAAATCAACCAATTTTGCGAATAACTTATTTAAAACCTCATTTACTCAATATATTCATTAAACACTCGTTTCTTATGCAAATTTATACAAATACGGGGGAAAATATCCTAGAATATAGCATTATAAATCGTATAAAATCACCTTAACAACTCTCCCACACTTAAGCTTTTGCTCGTCCCGAGCAAAAACAAAACAAAAATTAGGCTCGAGAAAAGAACAGACATCTAAACATACATAACACATATCCAATAAATCAGAAGTTCACCATTGTGTGTGTGCATAGCCATAGAAAACTTCCACTATATCCAAACTCGAGAAACTCAAAGCAAAACTAGCTAATACCCCCTTTGTAGACTAGTAATAAATGACACTCATAAGATGCACCCTACAAACGTGATATATCCCGAAAAAGATGATAGAATATATCTAGGGCCTTTTTGAAATACTCAGAGGATAATCCTTACATCATATCTGTCAGTTTCTACTGGGGATAAGGTAGACTATAACTTAGTCATATATACATTTCATAACACTTCATTAGTTGATTTAACTTTTTCACTTTAAACACACATTAGGATAAGCTATTGCCCTCATAGTAGAATAGGACATTTCAAGATAATACCCTACCTTACTCCAATCATAAGGCAGCTTTCCCTAACTGTCGTGAGCTTTTAGTCATCATAGTGGTATAGGACATACGTGGTATACCCTATCGCACTCAAATCATCGACTAGCTTTCGACACACCCAATTTTTTCATACTTTTTCAACTTTTTCATGTTGACATTAGCTACGTGTTACTTATCACATTCAAACCTTCAGATATTCACAGTATATCATACTCGGAGCTAAATACAGACTATCATAAATCTCAAGATATATACGTAGCACTAAGCACATGACTTATAAGAAAATCAAAAATCATTAATCCAAAAGGGGTATAACTTTATAAATAGCTCATCATTTACTATGGCTCGTGAAAAATCGATCTCAGGTGAAACAACTAACTTATCAGACATATGATATAAAGCTTAAATGACTAAAGATAGCGAACATTGAATCGAATTGCCTACTCGGGACAAAACAGAAACAAAAGTGTCGAAAAATTTGGAAAATTTTAGCTCATTTGCATAGAAACATTACGAATTAGCAAATGTGTAGATACATATCGAATATTCCCTCCCCACACTTAAAAAGCAACATGTCCTCATGTTGTGCAGAGCGAAAGAAAAAGGAAAAACTTAGCTGATTTAAATCGAAATGCGAATCGTTGGTCAGGCCGGAGCCTACATAATGACACTTTAGAATGCGCAACCAGACAATGGAGCTCAACGAAACCGCTAAAAATATACCTGCACGTCTTGACAAACATGGAACCATCTCGGGGAAAACGGGGAGTTATACCAAAATGAAAAGATATATCAAATTCAAGGATTAATCAAGAGATAAAGCATCCAATACAACCAAAAAGTATAAACAAAGTCGAAATGAAAGTACGGGTGCCTTATGGCTTACATGATCCATCGGAAATAAGAAATAGTAGCCAAATACGAAATACAATGAACCACGTAATCAAAAGTAGCAAAAATATACAATCACAGTAGCTAGTGCAAATCAAAAGTGAAAAATAGACAAAGAAAATCAAGATTGGCCCGGAGCCGGAGGATCAGAAGAAGGTGACGTAGCCCTAGCTGCCGAATCAGGCTGCTCCTCGTCGGAAGATGACTCAGACTCGTGAAGAACATCGGCAATGGCCTGCTCAATCTCAGAAGAATAATGGAAATCAATGAGGCTCGGACTGAAAACCATGTCATCCCTCGGTTGCCGGCCTTCACATATACACTTCAGGATCGTCAAAATGTTGTTCTGAGACGTCCTGATGTCTTCCAGCCAATCCCGCACACTGTTGGCCATACTTAGCCGCATCCGGACCGAAGGCGGTAAAGCAGGAACCGTAGACGCTTTAGGCGGTGCCGAAGATGAACCGGGCTCCTGTGGTGTCTCCATCTCAGACGGACCTGAAGGCCTACCCTTCTCACGCTGTATCGGCCTCGGATTCTTCGGTTTATGATCGCCCCCATACTCAGGCACACCGGCATCGATACAGAGACTGTGGATTAAGTGAGGGATAATCAAGCATCGGGTATAGATCTTCTGATTAATAGCCACCTCATCATATAACGCCTGCCCCACATCCACGTTTAGGCCAAATGTCAATGCGTATAACATGCCGAGGTCACCTATGTGAAAGTGCGTCAGGTTGTTCTTAGGCAACAACCGACTCTGAATAAACCGACACTGGACCTTCCAGTCCTCTGTCCAGGTCGTGGTAACCAACTCCTTCCGGTCGCCTCCCGGTCTTAACGTCCACGCCACGTCCGGACACACTCGTAACCTCAACTCCTCCAAGGGATCCTGCCCCAAACTCTGTCTATGCAAAATCTCCTCCTTATAATCTCTACCCTCAAAAGCCGCTAAGTTGTATTTAGCATTGATCACCTCCGGTGTAAAAGGATCTTCTACCCCTCGAACCACAACTACCTTTGTCCCCAAGTCGGTTTCCGAATAGTTTGCATAAAATTCCCGAACTAGGGAGCTATTTACCGGGGTAGTCGGGATTGTCATCAAAGCTCCCCAATTCCGATCCTTGAGCAACTTAACGAACCCCGGATCGACTTTGGCCTCCAAAATGGCCCGCTCAGTCAACATCGTCCTCGAGAAATAATGCTGTTTATACACATCGTGAGCTCTAGGGTTTATGAATCTACGAGGCAATGGCATCGGGGCAACGGTTTTAGATTTCTTTCTGGGAGGGGCAGCCCTAGGTAAAACCGGTTCCTCTTCCCGGGTAGTGTCTAAAGTCTCCTCAGCCCTAGACGAGGCTCCACCTTTCTGAACTCTAGGCACCCGTACCAAAGGCACATCGTCATCAGTCTCAGAGTCAATGGTCGGCTCATCTCTCAAAGTAGCCCTAGTTTGGGTGGCTCTAGGAGGTTGTTCTCGTATACTCACACCCCGGTTAGAATCAATTAAAATAGGATCAAACTCCTTGCGTTTCTTTCCGGCCTCCCTAGCCACTTCCTTACCATGCCTCTTAACCACTCCCTTCTTATGAACCATATTCTAAACCTAGACTACACGAAAACAATCCCAATTCACAACAAGAGATACCCGTTTAACATCCAAAGCGGGATTTCAAAAACAACCAAACCACAACCACAATCATCACCAACCAACCAATTCACCATCCATCACAACACCACATCACCATATCAGAGCAGAAAGAAACACAAAAAAAAAAAAAAAAAACGAATTAAGATGACATTCAAGGGAACGAGCCGACCCAAAGATCGAACTCACAAAAACGTGAATAAAAACTGGAAAAGTTGTTACTAACTTACCAAGTAGGATGAGTAGATGCGGATTGATGTGAAAATTAGTCCAAACAACACAAATTTGGCTCCAAAAATCGGATTTTTCTTCTGAAAAGTCGGACTAAGGAGGGTGCTGATTCTCCAAAAATAAAGCGTGTTGGGAGTTTTGGTTATGAAAATCGAAAAGAGGGTATCAATAGCGGTCTATAGCACTTGGAATCGCCCAAAATGGTTTAGAAATGAAGATTTTAGGCCAAAAAGAGGGAGAGAAAACGGTTTTTCGATTTGAAAAGGTGAAAAGTGAGGTTCATCAAGTAGGGGTATATATAGGCGGAGATGTTGGACGCTCGTCCAACTCGGTGGACGACAGCGTTCACTGGAAATCAGATGAACTGGGACGGGCGCCTGGTTCGAGAGACGCCTTCCCAAGAATTTAAATCACATCTGAGATTGGAGGAAAATATCGGGCGGGCGCCCAGCGTAGTGGACGTCCGTCTAAGGATTTGGCATAGCGGACGGGCGCCCAGATTTTTCGGACGGGCGCCCCAAAAGAGTAAAATGCAAAAATCATAAAATTCCATACAACCCAAATTCAAAAGTACATCTCTTATTAAACTTAATTAAAACTTCAAAAAAAAATACAACTTTAAATCAAAAAAATAAGTACATAAAGTGACTAGGACATAAATAAAAACAAATGGAAATAAAGTTGGGTTGCCTCCCACTAAGCGCTTTTGTTTTACGTCGTTTGCTCGATTTGAAACAAACCTAACTAACGCTAGTCTCAGATAAATCTCGTCCCAATCCACCAAACGGATGAGACGACGAAGCATATCAATAATAGCAGGAGGGAAATCATAGTCGTCTTGTACTCCGGTCATCTCCGGCTACCCTCTAAACCTCTAAAATGTGAATCTTGAGGAGTACCGCTAGATCTCACAAAGATAGGGTCATTTAGGATCGTATATGGACGCCCTATAGCTTCTGTAGCTCCTCGGTGGTGAAGTCACTACCTCCCGAACAAATGGGTACGATGAGAACATAAGTGATGGTCTTCGACGGGTACTAAGCTCAAAATCTACGTGCAAGACTATAGTGCCTCCTGGTCCATCAGCTACTGTAATCAGTGGGATCCGACTAATGATGGGGAATTCCTCAGGAAGAACTCCGTAATCCATATCTAAAAAGCACACTAACTGACAGAAATAAATAGAAAAACTTAGTCAACTAAAACTTAATTAAACTAAAACTTAAATAAATAAAACACTAACAGCGTGAACAGAACCTAACTAATATAATAAGGGATATCTAGGATGCCTCCTAGTAGCGCTTTTGGTTAATGTCGTTAGCTCGACACCGTTGAAGCTCAGCCTGGATCAGGCCATTTGACTTTTCTCGCCACCCACTACCTCGTGTAAGCTCGATCGAAGAGTGTGTGGCTGCAGAAACAAAGATCTCACACATGGGGTGAAATCTTTAATAGCTTTCCACATACGCTTGAACTTCCCCATGGGTGACCTCTTCATGCTCTGAGCCCTCTAATGACGCTTCAACTGACGCTCCCTCTCCAATTCTTCCATATCCCAACTACCAGCTAGAACTTCTTCAGAAGGATCACTACAGCCATCCTCTGAAAACAGGTTGAGTGAAGACTCGCCGAATTCATCGACTTCCGTAGCACCACACCCTAGGATGTCGAGGCAACGGACGTTCGAAGGTCTCTCTTTAGGTTCACCAATATAGTGCTTGCACCTTTGGCCATTTACTCGAAACGGGTCACCACTATAACCACGAAGTTCTAGAACGCCTCCAGGAATGATTTGGAGAATCTCGAAAGGGCCGGACCAACGTGTCCCTAACTTTCCAGGAAACAGATGTAGCCTAGAATTGTATAGAAGAACTTGTTCGCCGACATGGAATTCTCTCTTCTTAATCTTAGCATCGTGGAGTAGCTTCATCTTATCTTTACTAATCCTGGCACTTTCATAGGGCTGGAGTCCGAATTGTCTAGCTCATGTACTTTGTAGTCGATGTTGTCCACAAGATTGGGAATCAAAGTTCAGAAACTTTGTAGCCCAATAAGCTCTATGCTCTAACTCGATAGGCAGTTGACATGGTTTCCCGTAGACCATTTGATATGGAGATGTACCCATAGGGGTTTTATAGGCAGTTCTGTAAGCCCAGAGTACATCATCCAATTTCAAACTCCAGTCCTTTCTGTGACTGTTTACCGTTTTCTCCAGGATTTTCTTGATGCTCTGGTTGCTCCTTTCAACCTGACCACTCGTCATCGGATGATATGGTGTGCCATTTTTATGACGAACACCATACTTTTCAAGTACTTTCTCTAGGGGTCGGTTGCAGAAATGCGTCCCTTCATCACTGATCAAGGCACGTGGACATCCAAACCTCACGAAGATATTCTTCTTTAGAAATTTCATCACCGTCTTATGATCATTGTGAGGAGTGGCTTGGGCCTCCACCCATTTAGACACGTAGTCTACGCAGACTAAGATGTATTTATTACCGCAAGATGATGGGAATGGTCCCATAAAATCGATACACCATACATCAAAGACTTCGCATTCGAGGATGGGTTTCAAAGGCATGTCAAAACGCCTTGTCAGAGTACCGGTCCTTTGGCACCTATCACAAGCTTTACAGAAAGCTTCTGTATCTTTAAAGATCGTAGGCCAATAAAAACCGGATTGAAAGATCTTAGCAACGGTTTTCCACGGACCAAAGTGACCTCCTGTGGGTCCACTGTGGCATTGCTCAATAATATCGCGTTGCTCGGATTCTGGAACACATCTCCTAAGCAACCCATCTTTACAGATCTTGAAAAGATAAGGTTCATCCCAAACGAAATATTTCAAATCAGAGAAAAAAAATTTCTTCTCCTGATAAGACATTTCGGGATCGAGATAACGGGCATGAAGGTAGTTCACAATGGAAGAATACCACGGAACATCGGGAGAACAACCATCTATCAACATAATGTTTTCTAGAGGAAAGTAAAGATCTATATCATCTGGTTCATCCTTTTCCTCATTTAACATTCTAGAAACGTGATCCGCCACTACATTTTCAACGCCTTTTGTCCTTAATTTGAACGTCAAACTCTTGTAGTGGTCGAGATCCAACGCGCAAGAGGCGCGGTTTAGCCTCTTTCTTAGTCATCGATAACGCATAAGCGGCGTGATCATCCACACACGATCACTTGAGCTCCTAACAAGTAACTCACGAAACTTGTCCATAGCAAAGACTACGCCAAAAGCTCCTTTTTAGTAGTAGTATAGTTAACTTGAGAGGGTTCAATGTGTGGACTGGCGTAATAGATAGGTGGAACTTTCCTTAATCTTTTGCCCTAGAACAAACACCAACAAAGATAGTTTGATGCGTCGCACATAAGCTCAAATGGTAGGTTCCGGTCAAAGCGATATAAGAATTGGAGCATATATTAAACGATCCTTGAGCTCCTCAAACGCTTGCTTGCAGTTCTCATCAAAATTAAACTCAACGTCTTCCTTTAGTAAAGTGGACAGGGGCTTGGCTATCTTGGAGAAGTCTTGAATGAATCTTCTGTAGAAACCGACATGTCCAAGAAAGCCTCTAACTTCACGCACATTCTTAGGGTAGCTCATCTTCTCGATAGCTTCTACTTTTGCCCTGTCAACTTCTATACCTTTGGCGGAGATCTTGTGGCCAAGAACTATTCCCTCATCTACCATGAAATGACATTTTTCCCAGTTCAGCACTAAGCTCTTTTCCACACATCTGGATAACACTTGATCAAGATTGTCAAGGCAATCATCAAAAGACTGACCAAAAACCGAAAAATCGTCCATAAAGATCTCCATACACTTCTCTACAAGCCCGTCAAAGATACCCAGCATACATCGTTGAAATGTAGCTGGGGCATTGCAGAGACCGAATGGCATTCGTCTGTAAGCGAATGTACCATAAGGGCAGGTGAAAGTGGTCTTTTCTTGGTCAGTTGGATCAATGGGTATCTGGAAGTATCCCGAATATCCATCTAGGAAGCAAGAGAGAATGCGCGTGCCCGCCAGACGCAGCTCAAGCATCCGATCAATGAACGGAAGGGAAAGTGATCTTTCATGGTTACCTCATTGAGCTTTCGATAATCGATGCGCACTCGTAATCGGTGACAAGTCTCAATGCTATCTCCTCTCCCTTCTCATTCTTCTCAATCGTAATTCCACCTTTCTTGGGAACTACTTGAGTTGGGGAAACCCATTCACTATCCGCGATGGCATAAATGATTCCCATGTCCAGAAGTTTAATGATTTCTTTCTTAACCACCTCTTGCATATAAGGGTTGAGCCTTCTCTGAGGTTGTCTAACACATTTTGCACCCTCATTCGTCTTGATCTTGTGCATACAGATGTACGGAGATATCCCTCTGATATCTCCTACTTGCCAACCAAAGGCTTTTTCATTTTTTTTCAAAACGTTGATCAATTTCATTTCCTCCAAACGAGAAAGCTTGGCAGATATAATCAGTGGAAGCTTGTCACCTTCTCTTAAAAACACATACTTAAGATGCTTAGACAACGGCTTTAACACTAAATCTGCAGGGGGGTCCTCCAAACTAGATTTAAGATCTCCACTTTTCAACTCAATATCACTGAGTTTATTCTGTGGTCCCACTGCCAAAGCTTCTCCTTCCAACAATTCTTCCTCAAAATCAGCTGCTAATTGGTCTAGATTAACCACACCATGAGTATTCAGGTTGTCAACCAATCGCTCATATTCTGCTTCTACAGCCATGACTTGCTTATCCATATAGTCGGTGAAATCATCCGTCATATAATCAATGGAAAAGCCGGTTGGAGGGCCAGAGGGTACTTGAATGGACTTTAAGACATTGTAACTCACCTCTTGATCACCAACTCGGATAGTCACTTGCCCACCATCGCAATCGATGAGGGCCCTAGCTGTAGATAAGAATGGTCTTCCAAGAATCAGGGGGACGTTTTCATCTTTCTCCATATCTAAAACATACCAATCGACTGGAAAGGTGAATCTATCAATTTGAACCAAAACGTCTTTTAGGATCCCTGAAGCTTTCTTAGAGGATCTATCGAATTGTAAACTCATAGTAGTGGGTTCTAGAAGGCTTTGTAAACCGAATTTGTTTGCATCTGAGACATTGGCATAAGGCTTATAGAGGTGCCTAGATCACACAAAGAATTTGGGAAGACTAGACCTCCCATTAATCTGTAAGTACGAATTTGCAGGGTCACCTCTTTTAATTGGTAAGTCTTCATAATTAATCATGGAGCAATCCTCACCAATTTGCTTTTCCATGCCTGCTAACTTCTTTTTCGAAGATACAACATCCTTGATGAATTTTGTATACTTAGGCATCTCAACCAAGACATCTGATAGTGGAAGATTTACCTGAGTGTTTTTCAAAAGGTTCAGCACCTTCTCGTACTTCTTATCCTCAATCAAGGGAATGTTGCTCTTTCTCGGTGGAAATGGAAGTTTCTTAAGGTCAGTCTCAGAAAAAACTTTCTTTGAGGATGCACTTACAGCTCTGTCTTCCAGATCCTTCCATCGAACAGCTTTCTCAGATTTCTTAGTAGTCAGGGGATCAGCCTCCTGACTTTCGATTGCTTTTTCAGTCCTCAAGGGATCAGCCACTTGAGGATCACCAACTTCTTCACCTCTCAGGGGATCAGCCACCTGAGTTTTCTCTTGCAGTTGAGGGGAGTGTAGGTGCTCAGCTTCCTCCGCCTTATCAATGGCGAGGAGGGCTAGTGGTTTCACGATGGGAAGGACCACTAACTTGAGTACCACTTCTCGATTCATTGCACTGGCCTCCTCTTTACCGTATTGAATTGATGGCACGAGGTCAGTACATGGGCCTTTGTTCAAGTCAGCCTGAGCAACTTGACCACCCTTCGGATTCTTCTCAGTGAAACCGGCAGGCGCCACAGGGTCTAAAGCCAACTGCTCAGCCAGTTGCCCAATTTGTCTCTCGAGATTTTTCATTGACCTGCTTTGCTCCTCTAACTTGGCTTCAAGATTGTTAGATTGGGAGGAGCTTTGAGAGTTTTGGATATTTGGAGCATATAAATTTGGTGGGCCGACTTTGAAATTGAGAGTTTGAATTGGAAGGCCAACTTTGATTGAATTTTTGCGTAGGATTGGAAAAATTCGAGTTTTGATCTCGATTAAACCAGTGGTTTCGTTGAAATTCTGATTCGAATTAAAATTTGAAGATGGATTAAACCCTTGGTTTTGAAAATTGCCCTGGCCAGGAAACTGATTGAACCTTTGATTGTTCTGGCCATAGAATGCATTCACTTCCGCATTCTGTCCGTTCATAGGGCAGAACTTAGAAGTGTGCCCCACCTCGTCACAATTCTGACATGTGACTTGATTGTACTGCCCATAATCATGAACAGCATTCACTTGATAAGGTGCAGGGGGATTAAATTGACACTGGCCATTCATATGGCCCGTCTGACAGCAATTTTCACAGTACAGAACCTGAGGGTTCTGTGGAAAAGAAGAAGTTTGATTTATTGGATTTGAAACTTGAGGTGGTACCATCTGCTTCTGTAACATGGCGATCAAACTTTGTAAATTGACTTCCTCAACCTTGGGAGGAGGAGGTGCTTGAATTGTTTGATAAGAGGGGGCATAGTTATACTTTGCAATGTCCTCAAACAATGCCCATCCCTCATCAGGCGTTTTCTTCAGAAATACCCCACCAGAAGAGCTATTGACCATGCCTTTTGTAAGCTCGGTCAATCCACTGAAGAATGTATTGACTTGCCTTTCCAGTGGCAAGCCATGATGGGGACATTTTCTGAGAAGAGACTTGAATCTCTTCCAACATTCAAAGAACGACTCATTTTCTTTCTGATAGAATGTGAAGATGTCGTTCAAACACTGGGCCGTCTTTGAAGGCGGAAAATATTGACTTAGAAATTCTCTTTCAAGTTCAGCCCAGGTGGTGATAGATTCAGAGGGGAGAGAGGTGTACCACTCTTTAGCCTCTCCCTTCAAAGAAAATGGGAAAAGTTTCAGCTTGATGGCATCCTCACTTACTCCTTGGATGCGTGTAGTCCCGCATATCTCTATGAATGTATGTAAGTGGGTATGGGGATTCTCTGATTGATAACCATGAAAAATAGATGCATGCTGCATCATCTGGATAAGTCCTGGCTTCAGCTCAAAGGTTTGTGCAAGAATGGTGGAATAACAATAGCCGGGTTGACTTTGACTTACCTGGCATGGCGTAGTCCGCCAACGACGCGTCATTATCGCCATTATCACAAAATCGGTGATTTCTCTAGCTAGTTGTTCTTCAAGATCTCGCCGCTCTCATCGCGAGAACCGCGAACGGAAATTCCGCTGTTTGGCGGACTACGGTTCGCTTCGGGTCGGGGGTGTATAATAACGGTCCCTTTTGACTCCGAGTTTGCATAAACCGGACCAAAAACAAGTGAAAAGAAGCCTAAAAACTAAGAAATTAAAAGCCTAACTAAAAATTAAAAGCCTAAAGAAAAGAATGGGAAAGAAGAAAAAGGAAACAAAAGTATTGAAGAAAACAGGACCAGACGGACGTCCAAAAGTTTGGACGGGCGTCCGGAAGGAATTTGGACTGGACGGGCGTTTAGTGATCCAAACGCTCGCCTGGAAGGCAAAATACTTGAACGGGCGTCCAAATCTTATGGACGCTCGTCTAAGTGAATAAAAGCGAAGCGTAATTGATAATTTTCCAGCAGACGGGCGTCCAAGTTCCCAGACGCCCGTTTGGTAGCGGGAAAACTAGAACAGAAGCAGTAATTTGTAGAAACGAAAAGAAGGTACGACAGAAGGACAGAAAAACAGAAAGAAAGATGATCTAATCTCAAAGAAAACTACTAAGGGACGGTCTTAAACCCTAATTATCTACTTAACAACTACCTAAAAACAATTATCAACTAAAACAGGAATTTAAAACGAAATAAAACAGGAAAAACAAACGGAAAAACATAAACAAAAACTAGACAACCGTCCGGTTCCCCGGAAACGGCGCCAAAAACTTGTCACGGATTTTATTAACACAAAACAAACAAGTAATAATCCGGTTAACCTCAAGTATAAGGATCGTAGTAAAGAGGTTGATGCCGGGTCGATCTTACGGGGAACTAAACGATTGTGATTCTAGCTTTTTGTCTAACCTAACTATGTCACGAAACTACTCTAAACAGGGAATAAACGTCAAACAAAACAGAAAATAAAACTAGACAGAGGATATAATCCAAAGCTAGGAAGGATACGGGCTGCGAACCAATTTAAACTAACTAAACTAAGATGCAAGTAAAACTAAACTACTAAACAAATTCGAGTTTCAAGGATTTAAATCAAGTTTATAACGGACAAACGAGGATTGATCCACCTATCCAACAAGCATTGACTTCCTACCTCGATTATATTGTGGGTTTTATCTAGGTTGTGATTCACCTTATCTAAACATGAACCCTAATTCCTTAGAAAGTTCATCTATTAATCTATTATCTTCCAATGCAAGATTAACGCGCGTTTCTAACCAAAGGTGCAAACTTTACGTTTATAATCTAGCAATTAAACCTATTAACTTCCGTTATGATAGATTCGAATTACTATTCTTATTCATGATGATCTAGGGTTTATTAAGATTTCCATCAACAATAAACAATCACACATGCAGATCTTCCGATATAAAAGCAATTAAACGTAATAAACATGAATAAGAAACAACCTTTAAATAAAAACTCACAGTACAACCGAAGAAAATGAAATCAACAATCGTTGGACGGCTTCACAATTCTCATTTGATGAAGCTTTTAGCCTCTGGACATCCTCAGCAACTCAAATTTGCAGGAATAGTGCATAAAAAGTAACTAGTTTAATCTAGATCTAAAGTGCATAAAAACTGGAATAAAAAGGAGAAAAACGCAGCCTAAAGCCGCCCCTAGGTTTAGGGTTTTGAATAATGAGTGTATGGTCTCCTTTGTGTGGAGAAAACAGCTGCTATATATAGATTTCGAAGTCGGTTCAACAAAGTCGGCCGACGGACGCCGTCCGCTCTTGTGAACGCCCGTCCGGTAGTAGATCGGGCAGTGCCGCGCCGCCGCATGGGCGGCGCCCAAACTCTCTGTATCAAAATCGCTTCTCCGGACGCCCGTCTGCTTTATCAAACGCCCGTCCACTCTGGACGGGTCCTGGACGCTCGTTCAGGATGGTCGAATCTTGATTTCTTGATCTTTATCTCTTTTTCCTCTAAGTCATTCCTTCATTATCTCTTTTATCATCAATTAACTCGAACTTAATCAACTTTTGATCATCTCTTGAGCCTCAACATGTATCTATAACACATAAAAACATCGCAAAATGTAATATTGTCCAAATAATCATAAAATCATATAAAAACACCAAAATCAACCAATTTTGCGAATAACTTATTTAAAACCTCATTTACTCAATATATTCATTAAACACTCGTTTCTTATGCAAATTTATACAAATACGGGGGAAAATATCCTAGAATATAGCATTATAAATCGTATAAAATCACCCTTAACAGAGAAGAAACTTGAGCTAAAATCTAGGCTAGATTGTGTTTAATTTAAGTAAAAGATGATAAAAGAGTGAATCTAGGGGAGAAGAATGGGAGAAATCGACTTAGAAGGGAAAATCGTAGGGTATGGAAGTGAAAAAGTATGTGTGTATAGAATCCCTAAAAAAAATCTATGCAAACCGTATTTATATTCTCCAAAATGTGCAGGAAAAGTCATTTTGGCGCGCCCCAAAGGCTTTGGCGCGCCCCAAAACTGGTTCAGTGATTCTGCTAACTCTCTGTTTCACTTTGCGCGCTCTAACATCTGGCGGCGCCAAAGCGGGTTCGATGACTTAATGTACATTGGCGTTCAACATCTTTGGCGTGCGCCAAACTCCTCTAGACTCCAAATTCTTCACTTTTCTCTATTTTCTTCTATCTCCAACCATTGGTTTCATCTTTATACGCTCCACGCCTTGTCTCCCGGGCTCACGAGAACCTAGATCCTGCGTCACAACATCTAACACAAACCGAGCATAATTCCACAAGATAGATAGGGCTCGAAAAGGGCCAAAAACATCGTAAAATGCATGGGTTTTCCATCTATATGACGGTTTACCCCATGGTGGTCGTGTAATGCGATTTTTGCCCTAAATAAGGTCTAAAACTACCCGGAATGAGCCGAAAGTGCCGTAAAAGGGAGTTGAAACATGCACCGGAGCATAGTAAAGTTGACTCTCATCAGTTCACCCCGGTGTGTGCGCAAAGCCATAACAAACTTCCACTAAGTCCAAACTTGAAAATTTCAAAGCAAACTAGCTAATACCCCCTTTAAACTAGCTGTTGGGGAGATTTTGCATCATTAAAACAAAAGAAAATTTATAAAACCTATACTACCATGCAAAACTACCTCCTAACCGGCCGAATACCGGGCAGTTGCTAGTAAAGTTGGATAAGTACGGTATCGATCCTCGAGGAAAAGGGATGTTGAATCTAATCTAATTAATTCTTCTTTATTAACTAAACCTAAACCTAAACTAAAGCGAGAAAAGTAATCGACAGAGGATTGTCGGTCAAAGCCAGGAAAGATAATTGCGAACAAACAGAAAATAAAACTATATCTATGAAAGCAATAAAACTAACTATCATTGAACAAACATGAACAAACCATGATCAACCAATTTCCAACAACCATCACCCCACCGAAAGAAATAAGATAGACAAATGTTCATTCACAAGTTATCTTGGATTATTATCTTATCTAAAGGAGCGTTTCCTCTTCCGATTTATCACGCCATTAATTAGTTTACCTTCCGGTCTTAACTAATATCGATACAAATCAAAGATATGGATGAAATCCTAATCTAACAACATTATCCCTCAACTTCCGTTTGTTGGAATAATAATTGTCAATCTCCCTCACGACAATCTAATGAATCATATAACCATATAAATCATGAAAGAAAACAAGAACAACTTAATGAAATAAACACGTGAAAAATCATATCTTTCCGTAACGGTGATATCCTCAATTCAATTCTAAGAAAATATTGCATCGAATTAATCAAATTGTGGTCCTCTCGTAAACCTAGATATTTAACCTACGAACTTCCGTTATGTATAGATTAAAAATCTAATCTTTCCTATGGCGATCTAAACTACACCGACTTCCGTCATACGGTAGCATCAAATCATACAATCATCTTTCGATATATATTGCAAGATACAATTGAACATAGAAAAAGAAACAATTATAAATAAAACTTACAAAATATCCATAGAAAGGAATCAAAGTGCTGCAGAAAAAGGATTATATGGCTGCTCCATGGATGAAAGCTTCAAGCCTTCATCATGCTCGAACAAGAAGGAAAAAGAACAAAATAAAAGACCTAATCTAACCCCGACCACCCGAGCACAAGGCTCGGGTGATCGGCCTTGAAAGCTCCCAGCAAAGCGGCTGCCGCATGTCTGTGTAATTTTCGTATGAAAAATCTGATGTAATTAGGGTTGGAATCGCAGCTGCTTTTATAGAAAAATCAAGTCGGTTGCTACAGTAAAGGTGCCGGACGCCCGTCCATAATGTCGGACGCCCGTTCACTATTTTCAGCAACAGCATCCAAACTTGTAATGCTCATATCTCGGGCCTCGTAAGTCGGAATGGAGTGATTCAAAATCCTGTAGAATCCTCTCTTCAAGCCCTACAACTCTTCTCTTGAGGTCCAGAGTCAAATCGGTTGTTATCATATCAAGAACTGCGTCGGAAGTCGGGACTACCCGGAATCCTGATTTCCCAACATTCATCTTGATTGATTTCTTTCCTTATATCTTTCAATCTTCCATAACTTTGATTGATCCTTTCCAATCACGAATTTGGCTCTCTAAAATCCTATCTCCCATCATCAATGAGTATCTACAACAATAGGAAAACATACCAAAGCGTAACGTATTTCCAAAATAACATAAAATCATCAATTACGCACATAAATCGTTACGTTTTGAGATTTAACTATTAAAAACATCATTTACTCAATTAATCGATTATAAGCTCGATTTCTATGAAAAACATCCATATACGGGGGAAATTGATGTAAAATATATCCTTATAAAACGTATAAAATCACCCTTAACAACTCCCCCATACTTATCTTTTGCTCGTCCCGAGCAAAGCAAAACAAAAGAAAGGCTCGGAAAGAATATAGACACCTCAACACATATACCACATAGTCAATAAATTAGAAGTTCACCATCGTGTGTGTGCATAGCCATAGAAAACTTCCACTAAATCCAAACTTGAAAAACTCAAAGCAAAACTAGCTAATACCCCCTAGTGGACTAGCAATAAATGACACTCATAAGGTGCACCCTACAAACGTGACATATCCCGAAAAATATGATCGAATGAATCTAGGGCCTTTCTGAAATACTCAGAGGATAATCCTACAAGATATCTATCGGTTTATCTTTGGGGATAAGATAGAGCGATAACTTAGTCTTATATTCATTTCACATCAATTGTTAAGTTGATCTAACCATTTCACTTTAAACACACATTAGAAGAAGCTATTGCCCTCATAGCAGAATAGGACATTTCGAGATAATACCTTACCTTACTCCAATCATAAGGCAGCTTTTCCTAACTGTCGTGAGCTCTTAGTCATCATAGTGGAATAGGACATACGTGGTATACCCTACCTCACTCAAATCATCGACTAGCTTTCGACACACCCTTTTTAATCAACTATTAACTTATCCTTTTAATTGACATTAGCCCCGTGTTACTTATCACATTCAAACTTCTAGATATTCACAGTACATCGTACTCGGAGCTAAATCTGAGACTATCATAAATCTCAAGATATATACGTAGCACTAAGCACATGACTTATAAGGAAATCAAAAACCACTAATCCAAAACGGGGTATAACTTTACAAATTAGCTCATCATTCACTATGGCTCGTGGAAAATAATATCGGGTGAAACAACTAACTTACGGAACATACGGCATATAGCATCAATGAATATAACAAACCGAACAAAAACATGCATTGCTCACTCGAGACAAAACAAAAAATTTTAAAATAATTTAGCTCATTTTTGCATAAAAATAAAATCATGTAAGCAAATGTATAGATACATATCGACTTATCCCTCCCCACACTTAAATTACAAAGATGTCCTCATGGTGTGCAAAAATAAAAAAAAGCAGAAAACTTAGCCGATTCGTTGTTCGAAGGAGCTATTGCGGAAGTGGGTCGACCTCACTTGAGAAATGCTCAACGAATCGATGAGATCGTGGACCATCCACGGAAAAGCGAAATCGTCTAAAGCTCACAATCGCTATCGAAAATATATCGCACACTTGACAAACATGAAATACCTCGGGGATAAGGGAAGATAACATATAAAGCACAGGAAAGGAAGTCTAGAGAATTTTTAGATTAAGCTTATATAAAGATGGACATATACATGGAATATTACAAAATAGTAGGGCTAGGTGCAACTATATGAAAATGCATTACAATGCAATCTACGTGAAAAATCCTAAAAATAAAATAAAAGCGAGGTAGTATTACGAACCCGACGATTAACTACACTCAAAAAGAAAAATAAACTAGGTGGTATTACGAAAACCGACAGTGACCACACTTAAGAAAAATAAAAGGAAAAATAGAAAAACAATGCAACTAAATGAAATGCATTTAAATGATATGCAAAAAGAAAATAAAATAAAAGAAAGAAAACTAGCCCCTTTATATGCAACACGACATATATAAAGCGTCTACCACATAATGACAGAGTTACGATAAAGCAGCGTTGTCTTTGTCCACTAGTGCCGACGCGCCTTAAGACTTATCGAAAGTGATAGACTTATGAAACCAACAAATCATCTATCTAAGCATGGTATAACTCATATGGAGAAAAGGGCGTAGCATACGGAAAACCGACGATAGCTACCCATATGAACTATAAAAACAAAGGAAGCACGTAAGTCTTAAAAGCTTAAAAGATTCATCGGAGCGGTATGTAGCATACGGGAACCGACATTAGCTACTAATTAACCATAAGAACGATTATAGCTTACGAGAACCGGCAAATACTATAACATGCCTAGATGAATCATATATAAGGAATTGATCAATTATCTAACATGGATTCATAGATGGAAAGGTAAAAACATATAAGTTCGTGGCATCTATGTAAAAATCAATTAGCCACGAAGCTCGAATGAAAAATCCACATCAAATAAAAGCATTGAAAATAAAATCAAGAAATACCGAACCTGGGTGAACCCGGACGAACGTTCAAGGGAAATCTCAAGATCTGGACGGGCGTTCCACGCACCAGGCGCTTTAAATGCGCTTTGAAAACCGGCCGGACGGGCGTTGTAATACCGACGGCCGTCGATTCTTCAAATCGAGCGGATTGAAAATTTCGAACGGACGAACGCCCCATAATTCCAAACGCTCGTTTCCAAGACGTTAGGGATTTGGACGGGCGTTCACTAAAACAAACGCCGCCCAAAGACAGCGAATACAAAGCGAGAATGCAGGAAAAACACAGCAAACCCTAATTATTTCTAAACAACACAGATCACAAGCTGACTTATTAAAATTCAAAGACAGGAGGTTAGATCGGAAAACAACTAAACATATAACTTCACGTAAAACAAGTTGAGTAAAAACTTTTGCACATTCTTAACCTAACGGTCATCGAAACACGGCAAAATAAAAACTCTCAACTTGGTATACGCTACTTTTATTAAAAACAAAAATAAACGTAACAAAATCGAGAACTAACAAAACTAGATTCAACATGACACCTATTCCCGGCAACGGCGCCACTTTTGTTGGGGAGATTTTGCATCATTAAAACAAAAGAAAATTTATAAAACCTATACTACCATGCAAAACTACCTCTAACCGGCCGAATACCGGCGGTTGCTAGTAAAGTTGGATAAGCACGGTATCGATCCTCGGGAAAAGGGATGTTGAATCTAATCTAATTAATTCTTCTTTATTAACTAAACTAAACCTAAACCAAAACAGAAAAGTAACTGGACAGAGGATTGTCAGTCCAAAGCCAGGAAAGATAATTGCGAACAAACAGAAAATAAAAATATATCTATGAAAGCAATAAAACTAACTATCATTGAACAAACATGAACAAACCATGATCAACCAATTTCCAACAACCATCACCCCACCGAAAGAAATAAGATAGACAAATGTTCATTCACAAGTTATCTTGGATTATTATCTTATCTAAAGGAGCGTTTCCTCTTCCGATTTATCACGCCATTAATTAGTTTACCTTCCGGTCTTAACTAATATCGATACAAATCAAAGATATGGATGAAATCTAATCTAACAACATTATCCCTCAACTTCCGTTTGTTGGAATAATAATTGTCAATCTCCTCACGACAATCTAATGAATCATATAACCATATAAATCATGAAAGAAAACAAGAACAACTTAATGAAATAAACACGTGAAAAATCATATCTTTCGGTAACGGTGATATCCTCAATTCAATTCTAAGAAAATATTGCATCGAATTAATCAAATTGTGGTCCTCTCGTAAACCTAGATATTTAACCTACGAACTTCCGTTATGTATAGATTAAAAATCTAATCTTTCCTATGGCGATCTAAACTACACCGACTTCCGTCATACGGTAGCATCAAATCATACAATCATCTTTCGATATATATTGCAAGATACAATTGAACATAGAAAAAGAAACAATTATAAATAAAACTTACAAAATATCCATAGAAAGGAATCAAAGTCTTTGCAGAAAAGGATTACATGGCTGCTCCATGGATGAAAGCTTCAAGCCTTCATCATGCTCGAACAAGAAGGAAAAAGAACAAAATAAAAGACCTAATCTAACCCCGACCACCCGAGCACAAGGCTCGGGTGATCGGCCTTGAAAACTCGCAAAGCGGCTGTCGCCTGTGTAATTTTCGTATGAAAAATCTGATGTAATTAGGGTTGGAATCGCAGCTGCTTTTATAGAAAAATCAAGTCGGTTGCTACGATGCAAAGGTGCCGGACGCCCGTCCATAATGTCGGACGCCCGTTCACTATTTTCAGCAACAGCATCCAAACTTGTAACGCTCATATCTCGGGCCTCGTAAGTCGGAATGGAGTGATTCAAAATCCTGTAGAATCCTCTCTTCAAGCCCTACAACTCTTCTCTTGAGGTCCAGAGTCAAATCGGTTGTTATCATATCAAGAACTGCGTCGGAAGTCAGGACTACCCGGAATCCTGATTTCCCAACATTCATCTTGATTGATTTCTTTCCTTATATCTTTCAATCTTCCATAACTTTGATTGATCCTTTCCAATCACGAATTTGGCTCTCTAAAATCCTCTCTCCCATCATCAATGAGTATCTACAACAATAGGAAAACATACCAAAGCGTAACGTATTTCCAAAATAACATAAAATCATCAATTACGCACATAAATCGTTACGTTTTGAGATTTAACTATTAAAAACATCATTTACTCAATTAATCGATTATAAGCTCGATTTCTATGAAAAACATCCATATACGGGGGAAATTGATGTAAAATATATCCTTATAAAACGTATAAAATCACCCTTAACACTAGCGATAAATGATACTTATAAGATGCACCCTACAAAACGTGACATATCCCGAAAAAGATGATAGAATACATTTAGGACCTTTCTGACATACTCAGAGGATAGTCCCTTCAACATATCTGCCAGGTTTATACTGGGGATAAGAGTAGACGATAACTAAGTCTTCTATTCATTTCATACCACTTCTCATATAAGTTGATTCAACTATTTTCACATTCAAACGCACATCAGAATGATCTCTTTCCCTGTCATAGCAGAATAGGATATTCGAGATATACCCTACCTTACTCAAATCATAAAGCAGCTTCTTCTGACTGTCGTGAGCTTTTGGTCATCATAGTGGTATAGGACATTCGAGATATGCCCTACCTCACTCAAATCATCGACCAGCTTCCGACACACACAATAATTCTTTTAAAATTCAACTTTTTCAACAACTTTAGTTACGCTTTACTTATCACATTCAAACCTCAGATATTCACAGTATATCATACTTTGGATCTAAACACAAACTATTATAATTCTCACGATATGTACGTTAGCACTAAGCACACGACTTATAAGATAACAAAAATCACTAATCAAAAGGGGTATAGCTTTATATTATAGCTCATCATTCACTATGGCTCGTGAAAAATATATATCGGGTGAAACAACTAACTTAATGGACATACGGTATACAGCATCGATGGCTATAAAAATAACGAACAAAGATGTGCATTGCTTACTCGGGACCAAACAAAAACAAAAAATTTGAAAATTTTAGCTCATTTTGCATAGAATCGAAACGAAGTAAGCAAACGAATAGATACACATAAACCATTCCCTTCCCCCACACTTAAACCACAACATGTCCTCAGGTTGTGTAGAATTAAAGAAACGATAAAGGACTTAGTTGATTGTAATAGATACTTCGAATCGTTGGTCAGGCCGGAGCCTATGTAGTGACAAATAGAACTCGTAACCAGACGATGGAAAGGCGAGCGCGACAATACCGCTAAAAATATACCTGCACTACTTGACAAACACGAAAAAAAACTCGGGGGAAACGGGGAAAGTACACCATGATGAAAGATAACGAAATGATTAGAGCAAAAGAGAAAACATCCAACATAATGAAAATCAAAAGCATAGTAATGTCAAATGAAAGTACGGATGCCTTATGGCTTACATGATTTATCGGGAAAAATAGACAGTAGCTATATGAAAAATACAATGAACCAAGTAATGAAAAGTGGCAGGACAATACAACCATCGTATCAAAGAAAGAACAAAAGCTAGAATCAGAAAAAAAAAAAAAAAAAAAAAAAAAAAAAGGGTCTGTCCCGGCGCCGCAGAATCATCAGCCGGAGGTGATCCACCCGCAGGAGAGTCAGCCTGCTCCTCATCCGACGACGACTCAGAATCGTGCAGAACATCCGCAATAGCTAGCTCAACCTCGTCAGAGTAAACGTACTCTATAATGCTTGGGTCGAAGACTCTGTCGTCCCTCGGAGTTCGGCCCTCACTCATGCACCGCAAAATAGTCAAGATATTATTCTGGGAAGTCCGAATATCCTCCATCCAATTCCGTACACTGTTAGCCATACTCAACCTCATCCGGACTGAGGGAGATAAAGTAGGAAGGGAAGATGCTCGAGGTGGTACTGAAGATGAACCGGGCTCACGTGGTGCCTCAGCCTCAGTCTCAGTCTGACCAGAAGACTTCACTTTTTCCCGCTGCAAGAACCTTGGATTCTTCGGTTTGTGATCGGTCTTGTACTCGGGAACCCTAGCATCTTGACAGAGACTGTGGATCAAATGCGGACAAATCAAACATCGCGTATATACTTTCTGATTCGTGGCGATCTCATCAAAGATGGCTTGTCCTACATCGACATTCAGCTTGAAATTCAGAGCGTACAACATCCCAAGGTCACCAATGTGAAAGTGAGTCAGGTTGTTCTTAGGCAACAACCTGTTCTGGATAAACCGACATTGGACCTTCCAATCTTCCGTCCAACTCGTTGTGACCAACTCCTTCCTATCTCCGCCCGGTCTAAGTGTCCACGGCACCTCCGGGCACACCAACAACCTCAACTCCTCCAACGGATCTTGACCCGCATCCTGCTTGGCCTTAATCGCCTCCTTGTAGTCCAACCCCTCAAAAGGTGCCAAGTTATACTTCTCGTTAATAACTTTAGGCGTAAATGGCACCTTTACTCCCCGAACCATGACAATTCCGGCTTCCAAATCCGTCTCCGAGCAATTGGCATAAAACTCACGGACTAATGTAGCATTAACCGGGGTCCTCGGGGTCCTCATTAAATCTCCCCACTTCATATCCGTAAGCATTTTAACAAACAACGGATCAACCTGAGGCTCAAGGACGGCTCGCTCTATTAACATTGTCCTCGAAACATAGTGCTTATTGTACACCTCGAAAGCCTTCGGATTTATGAACCTATGAGCCAAGGGGATAGGGATAGGAGGTCTCACATTCTGTCCAGCCGGCTCAGCTCCCTCAGTTTCTTCCTCGGTGCTACCCCTAGGTTCATTTGCATCTCTCTCACCCCGAGTCTCCGACACTCTAGTCATCTTTCTCACTAAGGGCTCATCATCAGTGTCAGACCCCGACTCAGATTCATCTCGTAAAGGAACCCTGGATTGACCTCTAGGAGGATTCTGACGCTCACCATTACGAATACCTTGGTTTGGATTGACTAAAGTGGGGTCCACACCCTTTTTCTTCTTAGTGGGCTCCTTAGCTACCCCCTTACCATGCCTTTTCTGGACTTCTTTACGCACCATCTTAAAGTTAGGCTAACCAACAACAATCCCAAAACCATAATTCAAACAACCCACCCGTTTATCGTCCAAACGGGATTTCAAAACCAATTCACACCAAACCATCACCAAAACCACAATGCAACCCATCCAACACAATCCATTACCATCCCAGATTACCACAGAAAAAGAAACAAAAACAAACAAGAAAGAAAAACAAATAAGAGAAGATTCATAGAAAAGAGTCGACTCGAAGATCGAACTCAAAAAAAACGTGAAAAAATCTAGGAAAAGTGGATAAAAACTTACCAAATAGGATGATGGGATGATGATAAAGAGGATTAGAAGCCCAAACAATGCCAAATCGACCACAAAAATCGAATTTTTCTTCAAAAAAGTCGGACAAACTAAGTCACTGAATCGAATTAATGGGTGTTTGTTGGAGGATTTGGAGTGAAAAATCGAAAAGAGGGGATTGAGAGCTGTTGATAAAGCCTTGAATCGCCCAATTTGGTTTAGAAATGAAGATTTTAGGGCAAAGGAGGTCGAAAAGTCGGGTGGGTGGTTTGAAATTTCTGATTCGAAATAAGTTTGGGAAGAAGGGGTATTTATAGACGCAGGTCGAACGGGCGTCCATGAAATCGACGGGCGTCACCGAGATTCGATGAATCGGACGGGCGTCCATATAACCAGACGCTCGTCCAGATGTTCAAATTAAGTACAGAGTTGGAGGGAAACAGGTGGACGGGCGTCCAAGAAATGTGGACGCTCGTCCAAGGAAAACACAGAGCAGACGGGCGTTCAAGGACATGGACGCACGTCCAAGGCAGAAATTCAGCAAAACTCAAAAATTTTATTCATTCCAAAATCAAATTTTTATTTCATTATAAATAGTCATACAAAACTTCAAATAACAAACAAAATTGGAAAACACATAAAAACACTAGAAAATAGTGGGTTGCCTCCCACCGAAGCGCTTTTGTTTTACGTCGTTTGCTCGATTTAAATGTGCGAATTTAACGACGCTAGTCATCGTAAATCTCCTCCCAATCCACAATCCGGATCAGACGGCGGAGCATGTCAATAGCAGGGGGAAAATCATACTCGTCCTGTAAAGCCCAGTCCTCGCCAGCAACATCCACTCCTTGGAAATGTTCAGCTTGCAGCACTAGCGCCAAGTCAGTCAGCATCGGATCATGAAGGATCGTATACGGTCGTCCTAAAGTCTCCTGCAGGTCCTCTGAGCTAAAATGTCCACCTCCCTAAGAACGGGGCACAATGAGAACATAAGTAACGGTCCTTATGCGGGTACTAATATCAAAGTCTACGTCCAAAATGATAGTCCCTCCGGGTCCGTCACCTAGAGTGATAAGTGGGATCCTACTAATGAAAGGAAACTCCTCTGGTAGAACTCCGTAATCCATATCTAAAAACACAGCTACTGAACAGATTCAAACAAAATCTTAATTAGACTTAAGATAAAAACTAAATCAAAGAAAAGAAACATCATAAAATAGAATCCTAATATAATAAAGGATATCTAGGATGCCTCCTAGTGGCGCTTTTGGTTAATGTCGTTAGCTCGACACTCTTTTTTAGATCAGCCTGGATCAGGCCATTTAACATTTCTGCCAGCCACTACCTCATGTAAGCTCTGATCAACCGTGTGCTGCAGAAACTGCATCTAACACATGGTGTTAAATCTTTAATTGCCTTCCACACACGTTTAAACCTCCCCATGGTTGATTTCTTCTTCTTCTGACGACGTTTCAATTTTTGTTCCCTTTCAAACTCTTTCATGTCCCAACTACCTGCTAGAACTTCTTCAGAAGGACCACTACCGTCATCCTCAAAGAACAAATCGGGCGAAAACTCGTCAAATTCATTGACTTCTGAAGTACCACACCCGAGGATGTCGAGGAATCGAACAATCAAAGGTTGTTCCTTGGCTTGACCAATGTAATGCTTGCACCTTTGACCATTCACTCGGAATGGCTGGTCACCATAACCTCGTAGTTCTAAAACACCTCCAGGAATGATTTGGAGAATTTTAAAGGGACCGGACCATCGTGTCCTTGGCTTACCAGGAACAGATGTAACCTGGAATTGTACAATAAAACTTGCTCCCCTACTTGAAATTCTCGCTTCTTGATTTTAGCATCGTGAAAGAGTTTCGTCTTTTCCTTACTTACCCTGGCGCTCTCGTAGGCCTGAAGTCTAAATTCGTCTAACTCATGCAACTGTTGCAATCGATGTTTTCCACAAGATTGGGTATCGAAGTTTAAAAACTTCGTGGCCCAATAGGCTCTGTGCTCTAACTCAACTGGCAAGTGGCATGGTTTACCATAAACCATTTGATAGGGTGATGTACCCATGGGGTCTTATAGGCGATTCGATATGCCCACAAAGACATCATCCAACTTTAGACTCAGTCTTTTCTATGATCATTAATCGTTTTTCCAGGATCTTCTTTAAACTTTGGTTGCTTCTTTCAACCTGACCACTAGTCATAGGATGATATGGTGTGCCAGTTTTATGCCGGACACCATATTTCTCAAGAACTTTCTCCAGAGGTCGGTTACAAAAGTGTGTCCCTTCATCACTAATCAAGGCACGTGGACACCCAAATCTCACGAAGATGTTCTTCTTTAGAAACTTCATGACCGTCTTATAATCATTGTGAGATGTGGCTTGAGCCTCCACCCATTTCGATACGTAATCCACGCAGACTAAGATGTATTTATTCCCACAAGATGATGGGAATGGTCCCATAAAATCGATGCCCCATACATCAAAGACTTCACATTCTAGGATGGGTTTCAATGGCATGTCGAAATGCCTTGTTAAAGTTCCGGTTCTTTGACACCTATCACAAGCTTTACAGAAAGCTTCTGTATCCTTAAAGATCGTGGGCCAATAGAAACCTGATTGAAATATCTTAGCAACGGTTTTCCAAGGACCAAAGTGACCTTCAGTGGGTCCATTGTGGCATTGCTCAATGATATCACGTTGCTCAGATTCAGGAACACATCTTCTCAGCAAACCATCTTTACAAATCTTGAAGAGGTAAGGTTCATCCCAAACGAAAGTTTTCAAATCAGAGAAGAATTTCTTTTTCTCCTGATAGGACAATTCTGGATCTAGATATTGGGAATGAAGGTAGTTTACGATGGAAGAATACCACGGAACATCTGGAGCACAACCGTTGATAAGCATGACATTCTCCAGAGGAAAGTAAAGATCTATATCGTCAGGGTCATCCTTTTCCTCACTCAACATTCTTGAAACATGATCACTACCACGCTTAACGCCTTTTTGTCTTTAATTTGGATATCAAACTCTTGTAGGATCAGTATCCAACGTAGTAAGCGCGGTTTAGCCTCCTTCTTTGTCATCAAGTATCGCAAGGCAGCGTGATCAGTCCACACAACCACTTGAGCACCCAACAAGTAACTACAAAACTTGTCCATAGCAAAGACTACGGCTAATAATTCCTTTTCAGTCGTCGTGTAGTTTAATTGTGACGGGTTTAGCGTGTGACTGGCATAATAGATTGGCTGGAATTTCCCTTTTATTCTCTGTCCTAAGACTGCACCAACAGCATAGTTTGATGCATCGCACATAAGCTCGAAAGGTAGATTCCAGTCAGGCGAAATAAGGATCGGTGCGGAGATTAATCGACTCTTAAGCTCCTCAAACGCTTGCTTGCAACTTTCATCAAAAACGAATACAACGTCTTCTTTAAGTAGTGTAGACAGGGCTTGGCTATCTTGGAAAAGTCTTGAATGAATCTCCTATAGAATCCGACATGTCCAAGAAAACCTCCGACTTCGCGCACATTCTTAGGATAACTCATCTTCTCGATAGCTTCCACTTTGGCTCTGTCTACCTCAATACCTTTGGCGGAGATCTTGTGGCCAAGAACTATTCCCTTATCTACCATGAAATGGCACTTTTCCCAGTTTAGGACTAAGTTCATTTCCACACATCTGGATAAGACCTGGTCAAGGTTGTCAAGACAATCATCGAAGGATTGACCAAAGACCTAATAGTCATCCATGAAAATTTCCATACACTTTTCAACTAGCCTGTCAAAGATAGCCAGCATACGTCTTTGGAATGTAGCTGGGGCATTGCAAAGGCCAAATGGCATCCTCCTGTAAGCGAATGTACCATAAGGGCAGGTGAAAGTGGTATTTTCTTGGTCAACTGGATCGATGGGTATCTGAAAATATCCTGAGTATCCGTCTAGGAAACAGTAGAATGTGTGTCCCGCCAGACGCTCAAGCATCTGATCAATGAAAGGAAGGGGGAAATGATCCTTCATTGTTACCTCATTGAGTTTTCTATAGTCGATACAGACTCTATAGCCAGTAACGAGCCTCAATGCTATATCTTCTCCCATCTCATTCTTCTCAATAGTAATTCCTCCTTTTTTTGGAACTACTTGAGTCGGGGATACCCATCACTATCCGCGATTGCGTATATGATACCCATATCTAAAATCTTGATAATTTCCTTCTTGACCACCTCTTGCATATGAGGGTTGAGCCTCCTCTGGGGCTGTCTAACACATTTCGCACCCTCTTCAGTCTTGATCTTATGCATACAGATGTCAGGAGATATCCCTCTGATATCTCCTACTTGCCACCCAAAGGCTTTCTCATTCTTCCTCAAGACGTTTACCAGCTTCATTTCTTCTAATCGAGACAGCTTGGCAGATATAATTAATGAAAGCTTGTCACCTTCTCTTAAAAACACATACTTCAGATGTTTAGGCAACGGCTTCAATACCAGATCCGCAGGGGGGTCTTCCAAACTTGATTTAAGATCTCCACTTTTTAACTCAACATCGCTGAGTTTACTTAGTGGTCCCACTGCCAAAGCTTCTCATTTCAACAACTCATCCTCAAATTCAGCCTCTAACTGTTCTAGATTCACCACACCATGATTATTCAGCTTCTCAACTAGTCGCTCGTATTCAGTTGTAACAGCCATGACTTGATTTTCCACGAAGTCATTGAAGTCATCAGACATATCGTCAATGGAGAAGCCGGTCGGTCTTTCAGAGGGTTTCTGGCTAGCTTTGGAGACATTGTAACTCACCTCTTGATCACCAACTCGTATCGTCACTCGCCCGCCATCACAGTCAATGAGGGCTCTGGCTGTGGACAGAAAAGGTCTTCCAAGAATTAGAGGAACATTCTTATCCTTTTCTATGTCCAGAACGTACCAGTCAACTGGGAATGTAAATCTATCAATTTGAACTAACACGTCCTTAAATATTCCCGCGGCTTTCTTGGAAGATCTATCCGCGAATTGAAGATTCATGGTAGTAGGTTCTAGAAGATTGTCCAACCCAAGCTGTTTGCAGACAGACAATGGCATCAGGCTTATGGATGCATCCAGGTCACATAAAGAGTTTGGGAAGACTAGGCCTCCCATCAGCAATGTGAGAACAAATTTCCCAGGGTCACCCCTCTTGATTGGTAGACCTTCATAATTGATCATAGAGCAATCCTCACCAATCAACCGATCCATGTCTGCTAACTTCTTCTTAGAAGAAACAACATCCTTGATGAATTTGGTATACTTAGGCATCTCCACCAAAACCTCGGATAATGGAAGATTAACTGAGTATTTTTCGAAGCTTCAAAGACTTTTTCATACTTTTATCCTCACTCAAGGAGATGTTGCTTTTTCTAGGTGGAAATGGAAGCTTATTCAAGTCACTCTCGTAAAAGACTTTCTTCGAGGAGGAACCGCGACTTTGTCTTCCAAGTCCTTCCACCTCACCACTTTTTGGTCTTCTTACTAGTCGTGGATCGCCTCCCGACTCTCACTTGATTCTTCATTCCTCGTGGGTTTGACCACCGAGGACTTCCAACTCTTTCACCTCTCGGGGATCAGCCACTGAGTATTCTCTCTCTGACCAAGGGGAACGTAGGTGCTCGACTTCCCCCCGGCCTTATCACTGGCGCGTGAAATCACTAGTTTAACGCAATGAATTTAAAATTTTGATTTCCTTTTCTAGATCGTTCTTCGTTTAATGCAATAAACATGTTAAGTAGTTTGACGGTTATACCTTAGATGATCTACAAGATCGTCGCTTTGACCGCCAACGGAGAGTAGTTCAACGCGCAAGCCGTCCACGCGTCCGGCCTCTATCGCTAATCCACACGAACCCCTCGCCGGAATCCTCCTTGGATTGCTATCGGAAAAACTCCGGCTGCTAGACCGGACCTTTTCTTCCCTCACAAACTCACTATGGAGAGCTCTCTATTTTACACAAGAATTATGAACTCTTGCAATTGTGTTGTGCAAAAGAGCTTGACACCCACTTCCTTTTATAGAGCAAGTGGCGCATATATGTAGTGTGGAGGAGAAGAAAACATTTTTCCAATAAAATAAGGAAAATCAATTAGATTGATTTATCTCTTTAATTATAATATTTTGTCAATATCATATATTGATTATAATTATCTTATTACCATAAATCTATTTTTCCAAAATCAATTAATATCCTATATTAATATTATGGCAATATTTATTAATTAAAGTGCACAATCCAAGTGTATCTCATACACTCAAAAGTGGCGCCCCTTTAGTCAATAAATTGACTTCCGGAATATTCTTTAATTAATATAATTTATATATAATTAATATCTTGTATTTTATTTATTCATAATAAATAAATACCACCATATTAATTTACCACTATAACCTTTATAGTCTAGAGATAAACTTTCCTTATTTGGTTATCAACTATAACCGCATTTTAATCCGACTCGATGTTCATATGTGTGTGACCCGATAGGCTTCGAATATGTTGGTCGTAGACACAAAGTGCAATTTACCAAAATGCCCTTTATACCTAACGATCACGGGATAGCGTCTAGCAACACACCGTGACCCCAATTATCGGAAGAGTCAAAAGCAATGACTACTACCTTTCATGTGAAGCAGTTACCGTGTAACTTACAATCCTATCGCTATAATAATATCCATACGATCGTATCTCGAGTGTCAATACATTGACGATCGTATCTTATAATCTGGATATCATGCTCTCTCGGAATAACACATTTACTCCCACTTTGCAAAGATTCTCGAGAGCTAGACATTCCTTATAAGAAGGCCATTTCGGATATTCAATCCCAATCATAGGATACGCGATTCCCGGACGACCAATCATGTATACTCCGCATGCTTCAATATCATACCCAATCACTACCGCATGATCGCCCGTGGTTAGGAGAAATCTCAATAGTGTCAAAGCATGACAATCCACACCGTGATGCCATGAAGACTCGGTCAAAAGGATAATTACACAACCGCCACATAGTGTGACACTTAATGTAAGTGGGTGGGTCTAACGTCACGTATTCTCTAATACACGCCCACGCATACCCAAGTGTCCCTACACTTCGATAGACGAGATCTATCCCTACCTTCTAAAAGATAGAAGACATCCAATACGTGTTAGTCCGATTATATCATCAATGTCCCATTTGATAATATGTAAGACTAGAGACATTTAAGTACCAACCTTGTTATAGTGATTAGAGATCTCATCAACCATAATCACTATCATGGTTTCTCTATCATGATCGATACTAGGGGACGTTACTATATATATACAACAAATAATATGAAGACAAACAATATATAATAACATAAGTGCTTTTATTAATCATAATAAAGTTATTACATGAACTAAATAGATCAGAATGACCCGACCGGTCGGATCCGGTCCGACCCGATTGGGTTTAGGACACCTTTCCAACAATCTCCCACTTGGCCTAAAGCCAATCACCCATATGCCTAAGCCCTCGCAAGTGAACATGTTTCTCATGCTTAGCTTGAGACAATGCCTTGGTTAACGGATCGGCTATGTTATCATCCGTGTGGACTTTCTCTATCTTTACATCTCCTCTATCTACTATCTCTCTAATCAAGTGATAGCGCCGTAGCACATGTTTGGACTGATGAGACCTTGGTTCCTTTGATCGAGATATCGCTCCATTATTATCACAAGATGCTGAGGCACTGGACCTTCAATGGAGGAACCACACCAAATTCGAAGAATGAACTTCTTCATCCAAATCGCTTCTTTTGCCGCCTCCGAGGCTGCTAAGTATTCGGCTTCCGTTGTAGAGTCCGCAGAGTCTCTTGCTTGGAACTCTTCTTCCACTCACCGCTCCGCCGTTAAGCGTGAAAACAAATCCGATTGCGACTTAAAATCGCCCTTGTCGGTTGGAAAGCGGCATCCGTGTAACCTCGTAATACTAAATCATCGCTCTCGAAAACCAGGAACATATCCCTAGTACGTCTCAAGTACTTAAGGATATTCTTGACAAACAATCCAGGTGACCATCACCTGGATTGGTGGTACCTACTAGTCATACTAAGAGAGGTACGAGACGTCCGGTCTTGTGCATAACATGGCATACATGATGGACCCGATTGCCGAAGCATAAGGGACTTTACTCATTTGTGCCCTTTCCTCTCTCTGTCTTAGGACTCATTCCCTTTGACAGTAGACCCATGTGACATGGGAGCAATCCTTTCTTGATCGCTCCATGCCTGAATCTCTTCAAAGATCTTGTCTATGTAGGTGGATTGTGATGGACCAAGCAACCTTTTAGATCTATCTCTATAGATCTTTATTCCTGCAATATAGGCTGCCTCACCCAAGTCCTTCATTGAGAAGTTCTTGGATAACCAAGCTTTGACTGATTGTAACATAGGCACATCATTCCCTATGAGCGAGATGTCATCCACATAAAGCACTAAGAACACAATGGCACTCCCACTAACCTTCTTGTAAACACGGGCTCATCTTCGTTCTTGATGAAATCAAACTGTTTGATTATCTCATCAAAGCGAAGATTCCAACTCGAAGCTTGCTTTAATCCATAAATGGATCTTTGCAGTTTACACACCATCCTCAAGCGTCATTGGTTGTGAAACCTCAGTCGTGTCATATACACTTCCTCAGATGAGTTCCCGTTAAGGAAAATTTGTTTTCACATCCATCCGCCAGATTTCGTAATCATGGTATGTCGCAATAGCAAGCAAAATTCTAATGGATTTTAACATGGCAACAAAGTAGAAGGTTTCATCATAGTCAACTCCTTGTCTTTGCTTATAACCTTTTGCCACCAACCTAGCCTTGTAGGTGGTCACATTACCGTCCATGTCGGTCTTTCTCTTAAAGACCCATTTACACCCTATGGGAACTATTCCTTCGGGCGGATCAACTAAGTTCCAAACTTGGTTGTCTTTCATGGATTCCATTTCAGAATTCATGGCTTCTAGCCATTTCTCTTTGTCATGCCTTAATAGCACTTCCTCATAAGTTCTAGGGTCCTCATCTTCCATGAGATACACGCCAAAGTTGTACCTTTCGGGTTCACGGCGTTCCTCGGTGGATCTTCGAGGTGCTAGTGTGTCCACGGTAGAGGTGGTGTCACATCCGTGTGTGGCAAGTCCTCTACTTCCATCAACCGACTATTATCCGTAAGTGGTTCTCGAATTTCTTCAAGATCAATTTTACTCCCACCGACCCTATCCGAGAATAAACTCTTTCTCCGAAAGTGGGCGATCCCGGCAACAAACACCTTTTGTTCCTCGGGATGGTAAAATTGGTACCCTTTGGTTTCTAGGATATCCCACAAATAGACATTTGTCGGACTGGCTCTAATTTGTCGGGCATCATCCGCTTCACGTAAGTCGGACAACCCCAAGGTTTTAGATGACCTAGGCTCGGTTTTTCTCTTAGTCCATACCTCGTATGGCGTAGAGTCAACCGTCTTTGATGGAACTCGGTTCGAGTGTATAGGATGCGGTTTCTAGAGCATACCCCCAAAATGATTTTGGAAGAAGCTGCACAGAGCTCATCATGGATCGCACCATGTCCAACAAGGTGCGGTTCCTCCTCTCGCACACGCCATTCATCCGTGGCGTTCGGGAGGAGTCCATTGAGTAGAATCCCATTCTCCTTCAAATAATCTTGAAACTCTCCATCTAGGTATTCTCCGCCTCGATCGGATCGAAGTGTTTTGATTTCTTTACCTAGTTGTTTCTCCACCTCACTTCGAATTCCTTGAACTTTTCAAGGCTTGATTTAAACTTCATTAAGTATATATAACCATAGCGAGAATGGTCATCAAAGTGAAGGTGATAAAATAAGAGTATCCTCCTTTGGCTTGAATTGACATTGGGCCACACACATCGGTATGTATGAGCTCAAGCAATTCATTGGATCTTATCCCTTTGCCATCGAAAGGTGACTTTGTCATCTTGCCAAGTAAACAAGCTTCGCATGTATCAAACGATTCGTGAATCGAATTGATCCAACATTCCATCTTTATGGAGTTTGGAAATGCGATTCTTATTTATATGGCCAAGTCTACAATGCCATAAGTAGGATTCATTCAAGTCATTTGTTTTGGCTTTCTTGTTATTTATATTAAGAACGTCAACATTCATATCTAATATATAGAGACCATTGCTAAGTATGCCAAGATTACCATAAAAGATTCCATCACGTGAAAAAGAACAACATTTATTCTCAAACGAAAAGAAAATCCATCAACATCTAATGCGAGAAATAGAAATAATGCTCTTCGTAAGAGCGGGAACAAAATAATGCTTATTAAGTTCTAGTACTAGCCCACTCGGGCAATGAAAGAAAATAAACTCCTACGGCGGTAGCAAGCAAAGAACACTTGCTCCATTTCCAACGCGTAGGTCCACCTCTCCTTTCCTCGGATCTCTAGTTCTTCTTAGTGCCTGTGATATTCAGTACAAATATGAGAACCACAACCAGAGATCTAATACCCAGTGGTTAGACTTAGAAGAAGTAATGTTGATCTCAATCATAAATATACGAAGTCGAAGCATCGAATGCTTCTTCTTGGTACTCAAGAAGCCCTTGCGTTTCTCCTCCAATGTCCGGTCTCACCGCAATGGAAGCAAGCATCCTTGGATTTGTCTTTTGCTATCTTAGGCGTTGGCTTAGGTGCAGCCTTCGCCTTCTTGGACCTTTTTCTGGCTTTTGCCTTGCCCTTGCTTGAAGTGACCAAAGCAACACTTGCTTTCCTTCCCTACAAAGGCCTTCAAAGTAGATTTTCAACATGTTCAATAACTCCGCTAGGAGCAATCTATCTTGTTCATGTGATAGTTCATCACAAGCTGCGAGAATGAGTCGGTAGAGATTGCAGAATCAAGTCAATACTCAACTCGCTCCAACTTGTGGCCCGCCTTCCCAAGCTCTCTATGTACCCGATCATTTTAAGCACGTGTGACCCCACAAAGATCCCAGATGCCATCTTACAACTAAACAGGGCCTTCGAGACCTCGCACCTCTCAAGACGAGACTCGAGAAGCATAAAGCTCCTTCAGGTGGACCATGATAGAGTAGGCGCCCATGGACTCATGTCAAGCTTCTGCAGATTCAGTGTCATAGAAGCAAGCATGATACATGTAGCATCGATCATCGAGCGTAATTGCTTGTTGTACTTCTCGACAACATCTGCGGCCCGAACCCTCGGCGGGCTTTTACGGTAGGGCCTCGCCCAAGACATAGCCAATCTTCTCGTGCCTCAAAACGATTTTGAGGTTTCTTTCCCAATCGAGAAAATTAGTTTCGTCAAGCTTGTTATCGATGATAAAACGAAGGTTCAATTTGTTTGACATTTTCTACAACAATAAATAAAAGATAGAATAAGTAAAAGCTCATGTATAAAAACCCTAAATTTGCACTTAATGAATCTATAAGGTTTTACTCCCACTAGCCAACTATTCCCTATTGGCTTTCAAGAAAATAATTCCTTTAGTGGGCAAGATCCCATCGAACTACCCCGACCCCAACTTTGGGTGATGGGCGAAAATAATTAAACAGTGGACAACGATTTGTTGATCGATCTTATACGATTCTTGTTGTTTGACCAGTCAACTCTTTGACAATATTTCATCTTATGAAATTAGCCAAACCCTTGCCTCTAAAATCCAAACGACCCGCTTTGGTGGTGGCGAGAGAATTCTTAGTCGAGTCTTAACCCCAATATTCATGAGATCTCTTTCGATCATATCTCAATAACGACGATATACCGAGGTAGGTCAACCCCCGCTTTGGTCTGGTGAGTTGGGTCCGAACAAGGGCTCTTCACCGTCGTTATAATATGGGGAGGCAATTCGACTTGATTTTTGATGTGGGAATAATTTTAAATTAATTCACTTAATTAATTTGGTTTAATTATGGTCTCATCTACTATGTGCATATTACTACGATATCATATAAAGTAAAACATACACAACATTCCGCGCATAAAATAACCGGTATGATCATGGACTTTTTCCAAAGTGCGGTTTCGAATACAAACCGATTTAAACCGCTGGTCACAAACTAAGGGTATCTCGCAACCGCCAATAGGATCTTTATTGTTTACGCCAATGGGTTCTTTATCTCTCCTTGGTCTTGAACTTCTTGCTCCATTCTTGTTACATAATAAATAATTACACCCGCCGCTTTGCGAGGGAACTCAGGGAATGGGATAAATGCAAAAGTAAACTAGGTCACGTTCTTCATAACGGCCTAGGACAATTTTTCAAAACCAACATAAAGAAAACATTCCCATCTATCCTATTGGTCGAGTCCATGATCAATCGGGTCCATATAATCACATTATATCTACACATCTAATCCATACAATTTTATCTTATGAAAAAGATTAAATTCTAATTTTAACTACTACTACTCATGCGTCTTTATTTTATCACATCAAGTAATTAAATAACTTTTAATTAATTATATGATTTAACCAAAATTAAAATTAACATTTAATTTTAAATCGATTTCAATTTTAATTAAATTTGAACTATTCAAAATAAAATTAAAATTATAAAGTCTCCTATTTGTTTCATTTCCAAAACTAAATTTAGCTTAGGCCTGCCCACTTTCCAAAATCAAAATTTTGGAAGTGGCCTAGGCCTAGGCCTATTCCAAATCAAATATTTGGAAAGGGCCTAGGCCTACTCCAAATCAAATATTTGGAAAGGCCAAATTATTTTAGTCTCAGGTTCGCCACTTTCCAAAATCAAAATTTTGAAGTGGTTTAAAGCTCAGCCTATTCCAAATCAAATATTTGGAAGGGCCTAGGCCTATTCCAAATCAAATATTTGGAAAGGCCAAATAATTTTGGTTTAGGCCTGGCCACTTTCCAAAATCAAAATTTTGGAAGTGGCCTAGGCCTAGGCCTATTCCAAATCAAATATTTGGAAAGGCCAATGTCCCATATGGTTTCCCAATGGTCCAAACTATTTGAACCATTGGTTGGCCATATGACACAACTAAACAAACGAGATATCTATGCACAATAAAATATCACAAACGAAAAGGGTTGATCTCCCCAAAGGAAGAGGAGAGCCGACGGACAGCCGACCGAAGGGCCACCGCCGCCGCCGCCGCCGCCGCCGAGGATGGGGCGCGCCCGATCGGCCGACCCCATGAACCCCTATTTTTTTTTTTGTTTTAACGTTTCGCGATTTAAATCTTGCAGACTATCGATTAAATACTACGCATTTAAATTATGCTTATTGCTTAAGCTCAAGTCATCTCGATACCCACCGTTAGGAAATCACTAGTTTAACGCAAATGAATTTAAAATTTTGATTTCCTTTTCTAGATCGTTCTTCGCTTAATGCAATAAACATGTTAAGTAGTTTGACGGTTATACCTTAGATGATCTACAAGATCGTCGCTTTGACCGCCGCCACGGAGAGTAGTTCAACGCGCAAGCCGCCCACGCGTCCGGCCTCTATCGCTAATCCACACGAACCCCTCGCCGAATCCTCCTTGGATTGCTATCGGAAAAACTCCGGTCGCTAGATCGACCTTTTCTTCCTCACAAACTCACTATGGAGAGCTCTCTATTTTACACAAGAATTATGAACTCTTGCAATTGTGTTGTGCAAAAGAGCTTGACACCCACTTCCTTTTTATAGAGCAAGTGGCGCCCGTATGTAGTGTGGAGGAGAAGAAAACCTTTTCCAATAAAATAAGGAAAATCAATTAGATTGATTTATCTCTTTAATTATAATATTTTGTCAATATCATATATTGATTATAATTATCTTATTACCATAAATCTATTTTTCCAAAATCAATTAATATCCTATATTAATATTATGGCAATATTTATTAATTAAAGTGCACAATCCAAGTGTATCTCATACACTCAAAAGTGGCGCCCCTTTAGTCAATAAATTGACTTCCGGAATATTCTTTAATTAATATAATTTATATATAATTAATATCTTGTATTTTATTTATTCATAATAAATAAATACCACCATATTAATTTACCACTATAACCTTTATAGTACAGAGATAAACTTTCCTTATTTGGTTATCAACTATAACCGCATTTTAATCCGACTCGATGTTCATATGTGTGTGACCCGATAGGCTTCGAATATGTTGGCCGTAGACACAAAGTGCAATTTACCAAAATGCCCTTTATACCTAACGATCACGGGATAGCGTCTAGCAACACACCGTGACCCCAATTATCGGAAGAGTCAAAATCAATGACTACTACCTTTCATGTGAAGCGATTATCGTGTAACTTACAATCCTATCGCTATAATAATATCCATACGATCGTATCTCGAAAGTGTCAATACATTGACGATCGTATCTTATAATCTGGATATCATGCTCTCTCGGAATAACACATTTACTCCCACTTTGCAAAGATTCTCGAGAGCTAGGCATTCCTTATAAGAAGGCCATTTCGGATATTCAATCCCAATCATAGGATACGCGATTCCCGGACGACCAATCATGTATACTCCGCGATGCTTCAATATCATACCCAATCACTACCGCATGATCGCCCGTGGTTAGGAGAAATCTCAATAGTGTCAAAGCATGACAATCCACACCGTGATGCCATGAAGACTCGGTCAAAAGGATAATTACACAACCGCCACATAGTGTGACACTTAATGTAAGTGGGTCGACCTAACGACGCATTCTCTAATACACGTCCACGCATACCCAAGTGTCCCTACACTTCGATAGACGAGATCTATCCCTACCTTCTAAAAGATAGAAGACATCCAATACGTCTTTAGTCCGATTATATCATCAATGTCCCATTTGATAATATGTAAGACTAGAGACATTTAAGTACCAACCTTGTTATAGTGATTAGAGATCTCATCAACCATAATCACTATCATGGTTTCTCTATCACAGATCGATACTAGGACGTTACTATATATATACAACAAATAATATGAAGACAAACAATATATAATAACATAAGTGCTTTTATTAATCATAATAAAGTTATTACATGAACTAAATAGACTGTAAATGACCCAACCCGGTCGGATCCGGTCCGACCCGATTGGGTTTAGGACACCTTTCCAACACTTCCAACTCTTTCACCTCTCAGGGGATCAGCCACCTGAGTATTCTCTTACAGCCAAGGGGAACGTAGGTGCTCGACTTCCCCCCGGCCTTATCACTGGCAGGAGGGGTTAGTGGTTTCCCTGGTTCGGGAGACCACTTAGTTGAGTACCAGATCTTAGATTCATTGCACTGGCCTCTTCTCTACCACACGGAATTGAAGGTACCAGGTCAGTGCATTGGCTATGATTTAAATCGGCTTGAGCAACTTACCACCCTTTGGATAACAGTTCAGCCAATTGCCCTAATTGCCTCTCAAGATTCTTGTTTGTGCTCATCAGGAGTTGGATGTTTTTACTTTGCTCCTCCACTTTAGCTTCAAGAGTATTGGGGTGAGAGGGGCCTTGAGAGTTTTGGAAGTTTTGCGGAAGAGGTTGGCCAGACTGACTTTGAATTGCAGAATTGGCATTGTTTGGCCAATTCTGATTGAACCTTTGATTCTGATTGGAAAAATTAGTATTCTGGTTCTGATTGAAATTAGGGTTTCTATTAAAATTCTGATTTTGGTTAAAGCCCTGATTCTGATAATTACCTTGGCCAGAGAATTGATTGTTAAACCTCTGATTTTGCTGGCCATAGAAAGCATTCAATTCAGCATTCTGTCCATTCAAAGGATAGAGACGAGATGTATGCCCCATATTGTCACAGTTCTGACATGTGACTGGATTATACTGTCCATTGTCATGAACAGTATTAACTTGATAAGCAGAAGGGAAGACAAATTGACACTGGCCAACCATATGACCAGTCTGACAACAATTTTCACAGTACAGAACTTGAGAGTTCTGTTGAAAGGAAAGATTCGGATTGATTGGATTGGGAGAAATTTGAGAAGTCGCCATCCGCTTTTTGCAAAGATGGCGATCAGACTTTGCATATTCACCTCCTCGATCTTGGGAGGAGGAGGTGCTTGGATAGCTTGATATGAGGGGGCATAGTTGTATTTGGCAATATCCTCGAACAATGCCCACCCCTCTTCAGGTGTTTTCTTTAAAAATACCCCACCAGAAGAACTATTGACCATGCCCTTTGTGAGCTCGGTCAATCCACTGAAAAAAGTATTGACTTGCCTTTGTAGCGGCAAGTCATGATGGGGACACTTTCTAAGAAGAGATTTAAACCTCTTCCAACACTCGAAAAATGACTCATTTTCCTTCTGGCAAAAAGTGAAAATATCGCTTAAACATTGGGCTGTCTTAGAAGGTGGGAAATATTGACTCAGGAACTCTTTCTCGAGTTCCGCCCAAGTAGTGATGGTTTCAGAGGGAAGAGAGTGGTACCACTCTTTTGCCTCCCCTCGTAAGGAAAATGGAAACAGTTTAAGTTTTAAAGCATCCTCACTTACTCCTTGGATGCGAGTTGTACCGCATATCTCTAGAAACGTGTGTAAGTGAGTATGAGGATTTTCTGACTGAAACCCGTGAAAAATCGATGCATGCTGCATCATCTGGATAAGCCCAGGTTTCAGTTCAAAGGTAGGTGCATTGATGGTTGGTATAACGATAGCCGGGTTGACACGACCGCCAGGCATGGCGTAATCACCAACGACGCGTCTATCTTCAGCAGCCATAATGACTATGTTTTCGATCTCTCGAGCTAGTTCTCGCTCGATATCTCGATCGACTGTGTTCTCTTCGTCAGGGAGGTCCGCAAAATGGATCCTTCTCCTGTTTGGTCGGACTATGGTCCGCTCGAGGTCAGGGGTATAGAATAGTGGCCCCTTTTGACTCCGAGTTTGCGTAAACCGAGACCAAATTCTAGTTGTCTAACAAGAACGAACAGATAGGGAAAATAATGGCAGACAGACCAGACGGGCGTCCAAGTTACTGGACGGGCGTCTGCCTGGAGAATGAATAGGACGGGCGTTCGGATAACCGGACGCTCGTCTAACTGGTAAAATAAATGAATAGAGTTATAAAAATAGACCGGACGGGCGTCAACCACCCCAGACGCCTGTTTACTGGAACAGAAAATGAAACAGAAACTTTTATCTTACGAAAAACAGAAACTAGAACAAAGTATCTAAGTTAAATTACTAACGAAAATAAAAACTAGACAACCGTCCGGTTCCCCGGCAACGGCGCCAAAAACTTGTCACGGATTTATGTAATGCAAATAAACAAGTAATAATATTTATAAATCCGATATACCTCAAGTGCAAGGATCGTAGTAAAGAGGTTTATACCGGGTCGATTGTTCACGGATTTTATCAACGGAAAACAAACAAGTAATAAATTTATAAATCCGGTATACCCCAAGCGTAGGGATCGTAGTATAGCGATTAATACCGGAGTCGATCTCAGGGAATCGAGGTTGTTTAATCTAGTTTATTAATTCTTCTAATTTGTTACTACTAAAACAAAACTAAAAACGATAAAATAAAATGGACAGAGGATTGTCAGTCCAAAGCCAGGAAGGATAAAAGTGAAAACGAAATTTAAACTATAAACTATAAAATAAACAGTAAACAAGAAGATGATCATGGTGATTAAACAATGAACAAACAAATATTCCTCCGATCCCGCAACCCTTAATTTCCTCTCTAAAGTTATCTTGTGATGATTTGATTCAAGTTGTGGTTCACCTAACAAAAGTATGAATTTCTACTCTCGTAGATAATTCGCATATCAATCTTTCATCTCTCGATATATAAGATTGACGCTCTCAAACCAAGGTGTAAGATCTCTCAATCTAGCAACCTAGATATTCAACCTATCAACTCTCGTTATGTCAAGATTAAAAATCCCATCTTTCCTATGGTGATCTAAGGTTTACACCGACTCTCGTCATACGGTAAACATCAATAAGCAATACATCTCTCGATATCGATTGCATAAACAATAAGCATATAGAAAAGATAACAACTTTAATCAAAAATCACAAAACAAACTTAAGATTGAAAAGAAAGAACCTGATGAAACGAATTTAAATAACTTGAACAAATCGTCTAGCCTCCAAATCATCCAGCACAAAGAAAAGCAAAACGGAATAAAACGGAAAAGAAACGACCACCCTCGGCCGGCCAAGCACCAAGGCTCAGCCGGCCGAGGTTACTTGGCTTGAAACTAGGGTTTTTCTCAATGCGGCTGTGTAATAATATATGTCCTAGGGTTGAAAATAGCGCTGGTATTTATAGAAAAGTAAGTCGGCTGCTCTAAGTCGGTTATCTGGACGCCCGTTTAGTCTGGTGAACGCCCGTCCAGGAATCTGCTGAACTCTCTGAATCGATTTTTATCTCTTGGGACGCTCGCTCAAAGGTCCGACGCTTGATTCATCAAATTTGTAAAGACTCAGATCGATTTTCTTCTTACGGACGCCCGTTCATTCTTCAGACGCCCGTCCACTCTGGACGGGCCTTGAACGCACGTTCAAAATGCTCTAAAATCTATTTTGCTTCATCTTTATCTCTTATCTTCATCTTCCTTCTTTATCCTTTACCAAATTCCAATTTTATCTCTTTCCCTTTCATATAAATCTTTAATTAACTCATCTTCTAATCCTCTTCTGGCCGAAATATGTATCTACAAACAATCAAACACATTGCAAAATGTAGTATCTTCCAAATCAATATAAAACCATCAATTTAACACATAAATCATACAATTTTGCAACTAACCCATTAAAAACATCACTTGCTCAATACTTCAATATAAAGCTCGATTTCTATGAAAAACATCCACATATGGGGGAAATTGACATAAAATATATCCTTATAAAACGTATAAAATCACCCTTAACATCGATCTTACGGGGAATCGGGGTTGTTTAAACTAGTTTTTATTATCTAACCTAACTATGTCACGATTACAACTAAAAAGATGTGAAATTAAAACAGGGAAGAACTAATACGAAGAGTGAAACTAACAATAAAAATAACTGGACAGAAGATCGAGATCTAAAGCCAGGAAATATGGTTGCGAACGAAATTATCTAAACTAAATCTATTATGAAATAAAGATTTCAGTTTTACTAAGCAATTCGAATTCAAGTGGTTTAATCAATATTTTACGAACGAACAAGCAATTGATCCACCTATCCTACAACTATCAATTCCTATCTCAATTATCTCGTGATTTTTAACCAAGTTGTGATTCACCTAGCCAAGGTATGAACTCCTAATCTCTTAGAAAAGTTCATTTCTTAATCTTCTATCTCTCGATTTTAAAGATTAATACTTTCAAAACAAAGGTGTAAGATTTCTCAATCTAGTTATCTAGGAATTCAACCTAATTAACTCTCGTTATTTTATAGGTTAATAATCTAATCTTTATCATATTGATTCTAGGGGTTCAATTATGATTTTCATCCAAATCAAACAAACAATCAATCATGCAATAATCTATCGATATAATTGCAATAAACAATGATAACCGATAATAAAGATACAACTTGAATAAAATACTCACAAGATAATCGAGAAACGAAACTGAATTGTTGATCGGATGGCTTCACAATGCTTGTTCAAGGGAGGTCTAGCCTCTCAACATCCTCTTTGAAACTCGAATTTGTTTGAATAAAAGTGCATAAAAAGTATTTGAATAAAAACTGTTTGTAAACTAAGGAAAAACGCAGCTGAGCCGCCCCTAGGGTTTAGGGTTCGAATGTGTGTTCTTTATGTGGAGAAAACCGCAGCTATTTATAGATTTTCAAGTCGGTTTTGCTAAGTCGGCGCTCGGACGCCCGTCCGCCATTATCTTTGACGCGCCCGTCCATCCTTCAATAAAAACTTCGAGTCGGGCCGAGCTGGATCAGACGCCCGTCCTTCTTTAAATCAGACGCTCTTCCACAACTTTTGGGAGAACTCTGAATCAAATATTCTTCTTCTGGACGCCCGTCCTCTGGCTTGGACGCCCGTCCACTGGACGGAACTTAGGACGTGCGTTCACTTGGTCAAAAATTGATTTTCTCATCTTTATCTTCAATCGACTTCACCTTTATCTCTTTTCCTTCATATAAACTCGATCCTTGACATCTTTTAATCCTCTTTTGAGCCAATATCGTGCATCTACAAGGTAATCAAAACATCGCAAAATGTAATATCATTCAAATCAACATAAAATCATCAATAAAACACATAAATTAACCAATTTTGCGATTAAACCGTTTAAAAACTCATTCGCTCAATAAATCAATTAAACACCTAATTTCTATGCGAATTATACGAATATGGAGGAAATTGTTACAAAATATAACGTTATAAATCATATAAAATCACCCTTAACACCCGACCTCCTGTGCAGAATTTTGGTCTCCTGTGCCACCCGCACGGCCCTGAGGTGCAGCCTTTGTGGGTTTAGCCCGTTCGGTAACAATTCTACGGACTAGATCTTTGTGACGGCCATTTTGAGGCTGTGAAGTTTGAACTAAAACCATATCTTCACTAGCACTAGCCGTTCGACTAGATTTCGCCGCCTCATCACCCTCTGAGGCATATCCATGGACGTTATCACTCTCGTCACCACCGCTTTGAGACATCCTGCAATACAAAAGGACGGGGCGGATAAGCATCACCAAGGACAATCACAGTCAGGCCAAGATGAGTCGTCCACACCTTGACACCCCGTCCTTTGTTTCGCGATAAGACCCGCTAAACCACATAAATCATGAAAGATGCAGAGGGGATACTCGAAACCAAGCCAAGACAATGCAAAGATAGACTTCAAAAAAGGCAATAAAGAAACTGAATTACAGGGGACGTAAAAGCAAAAGGCAGTTGGAACCCCTGCCGGTCAAAATCCGGAAAAAAACTTGAAACACATCCACAGTCGATACTAATCAAACACGAAAATATATACGTGGGTTGAAATAGCATGAAAAAGAGGAAGATTCACCTGATGAACGGTAGCAAGTATCAAGAGATCGGAAAAAAAATAGAATGGGCTTTCAGGGATTTCACCGGAAGTCGCCTCGGCAGAAAGTTCTCCCTAGCAAGCTGCTTGTAAATCGCGGTCGAGAAGATGAAAATTCAGAAATATTAGGTCAAGGGTCCGCCTCCCTTGTATAGGCAAGGGAACGCGGATTCGACGGTCTGGATAGAAAGGATCCAACGGATGAAGCGTAAAGCGGGAGTTTCGAATTTCAAATTCCCAAAATCATCATCATTACGGCACAAAGGACAAGATATCTGTTCTCGGTGAAATTTATGGTTTTTATCGCATTATTAGAGAACAATATCTTTCGTATTTTAGTAATTTTTAGAGAAAATTATATGTTTAAAGGCGTGAATTTGAATAATGGGGTTAGAAGTGTCAAAAGTGTAATTTGGGCGCTTTTATGTGTTAAATTTATTGAATTATTATTATTTGGGGATGACTACATGTTTTATCTATTATGTAGATGCTTAATTTCGAGTGCATAAAGAGGATAAATGAGGTTCAATTCGAATTGCAAGAGATAAACATGGAATTGGCTTGAAGAAGAATGGATAACTATGAAGAAATCCGATCTCAAAGATATTGGACGGGCGCCCATCGATCCGACGAAGCGCCCAGGAGTGAATCAAGCGCCCATGAAGCGCCCAGAGTCATATTTTACATACAGAGTCTCCAGACGTAAGTTGAACGAAGGCTCGAATCTCCGCCCAGATAAATGAACGAGCGCCCATGACCTTGGGACGGGCGCCCAAAGGCCGCTTTTGACCTAGCCGCCTCGTAATTCTATAAATAGGCGTGTTATTTTAACCCTAACACACACACACCATACAGCCGCATATTCCACCCTTGGAGGAGCCGCACCAAACCCTAAAGAATTATGAGTTTCTTCCTTCAACCATATCTTGATCATCACAAGCATGCAAGGCTAAGCACATCGCGGTGAGAGCAACGGGATGAAACCACATCAACGCTATCACAACCATGATTAGTTAGTTTTATTTTTATTTATGATTCGAACATCGTTTTATTTATTGATTGATTTTGGATTGATTGCTAAGCGTTTTATTAGATAGGAATGTCAATGAAACCATATGTTGCCTTGAATTTATATGGAAATATGATTCAATAGTAGAGCTTTTCAATCGATACGATTAATGTTATTTTGAGGAATCATGTGATGTTAATTGGGTTGTTTAATTTGGGAACGAATTAATGATCTTGTGTTGAATGTTACATTGTTTTGCTTGGAGAAGGAAACAAGAACCCTAGAATTCGATTTAAAGGAATTTAGTCGAATTGTGATTGATCATACCAATAAATCGTGTTTAGATCATAAGAATGGTTGTGTGATGGTTGTGTGGTGTATCCTTGTTGTTTTACCGCCCTTTTAATTATCTCGGTAAACAAATTAGTTCGTATTGATTGTTATTGCTACGCTTAGTTACCTCCGTGATTTTAGTGTGTTTTTTCGCATATTTTCTGTTTCAAAGATGTACTTGGGACGCTCGTCCACCTTTAGCTTAACGCTCGTCCGGGCTTCTAAGTTTTTCTATTTTCCGTGATTTTACCTATGTTTCTTCGCTTTTACATTATAGATAGTGTAAACCTTAGTTTTAAGTAATAGTTCGTGACATAACCGACTTAGGATTTATATCTTAATCGATAAATCGCACGATTCCTTAGACGACTCGGTAACACCCTATACTATGATCCTTATACTTGGGGTGTTCCGTAAAATAAATTTAAAACAAGTTTTATCGAACAAGTTTTTGGCGCCGTTGCCGGGAATCGGTAACGGTTGTCGGATTCTACTTAGTGACGCTTTTCGTGGTCAAAAAGGGGGTCGTTAGGCACGCAGTAGTATTTTGGCCGTAACTTTCGCTCGAGTGTCCGCTTGGAACGCAGACCCCAATTCGAAAGCTCGCCCGACGCCGACGACGCGGGTGAACCGCCGTGAGGCCGTTCAGTGCGTTTTTGAGGTCAAAATCCACTGTTTTCCTCTCCTTTTGGCCCTAGAAGATTTCAACACGCTTTTTTTTTTTACCGCCTTAGTGTTTTTTTTTTTTTTAAATTTTTCGTAGGTATAGTTTCTAGTTAGTAACTTTCTTAGGTTTTAGATTAGTTTAGTTTTCCTTAGTTTAATTTGTTTACTGCTTCTGTTGCTTTTCGCTCTCGATCCTCGTTTTTACTTTTGAACGAACGCCCAATCATACTGCCTTTCGCCCATTCTCAAAATTTCCCTTTATCTGTTTATCGTCAAACGAAGCGCCTGGTCATCCAAACGCCCGCTTGTTTAGTAAAACGCTCGAATCGCTTTTAGTATATCGACGAGCGCCTATTGAACTGCAGGCGCCCGTCCGGGAACTTCCTCAGATGCACGCCGCTCACGATTCTCAACGCCCGTCCGTCTATCTTTCTTGTTCTTCTCCTTTCTTCTCTTAGCCTTGTATTCCAAGGTTAACTCTCTTCATCAACCTCGACTTTTAGTCGTTGTTGACCTCGTTGTCCTCCTGGTTTATGCAAACCGTAAGCAAGAAGGGACCTCTCTCTTTGATCCAGAACCGAACGGTCCATCCTAAGAAGAAGGCTTTTTCCCGATCTAGACATCATGGCGGACCCGGCCAAAATCCGAATCTAGTTCCTCCTAATCAAGCCCTCCCAAATCAAAATCCAGACCTCAAGCTCATTTGAATCACCTCCTTCAACAAATACGCTTGTTACAACAACAACAGAATCGCAAGTCGGGCTACAAAACCAATTGCAACAACTTCATCAAGCCCCAAGCTAAATCAAGACCCCTATGCCCCTTATCTTAACCAAGACTTCGGAGGGGCATAGACCTATCCGACCTCCGGATATGGGGCAAGTACATTTCGATCCAAGAATGGAGTGGTTGGACCTGGTCCAAAATAGCTCCTTCCATGGCACCGCTCAAGAAGATCCTCATGACTTCTTGTCCACTTTTGTTCAAATTTGCATGGCCGGCCATTATCCGGGTATTGATTCTCGAGATCGTTAAGTGAAACTTTTCCCGCTTGCTTTAAAAGGTGAAGCAAACAGATGGTTCAAATCCTTACCCCATCACTCTCTCCATACCTGGCCGATGTTAAAAGAGCCTTCGCTCTCAAATTGCTTTCACCTGGAACGATAATGGGCCTTAAACGTGATATAGCTAATTTTGAGCAATTAGAAGGAGAAAGTGTAGGAAAGGCACGGGAAAGGTTGAATTTGTTAATGAGGAAATGCCCTAACCATGGATACACTCGACATGAGCTTAGAATTATTCTATCGGGGTGTTACTCAACCAAATAGAGATTATCTAGATTCCCACACTCATGGATCTTTTAGGCGGAGGAGATGATGTCGCCTATAGGTAGTCAAAACAATTGTTAAGAACAACATGTGGTCAACCTCTAGGAAGACCCATGTTGAGGAAGATAAGAGGAAATCAAGGTAAGCGATCCTGTGACACAGAAGTTGGTTGCTCAAGTGGAAATGATAAACCAACAGATGGCTAATTTACAAATGCAGCAACAAAAGGGATCAGCGGATATGAGTCTTCTGGGAACGCAGGCGAGCAATGAGAACGGAGATGAAGTAAATGCGATAGGCAACCAGAATCAAACTTTTCGTAATCAAAATTCTGGTCAATCAAGCTATAATCCAAACCGTAACTTTTCTGGAAATCCGCGAAACAGTTATTATACGCCACCTGGCGCATCCAATTCCAACCAGTCCTTCAACTCCAACAATCAAAGGCCCCAAGGCAATTGGGCTCAAACGCAAAATCCACAGCCCACCTCTATCTCTCAAAAGAAATTCGATGAGCTAGTAGATATGGTGCAAGCACTAGCCACCGGTCAAAAGGCGATAGAGAGACAGATTGGCCGTGATGGTCGATCAACAAGCAAGCAGCCCCAAGGAAGACCGCCGAGTTACACTGCACAAGAATCCTAAGGCGTAATGGTAAGTGCCAGAATGCCATCACACCGCAGTGGGAATTATGGGCAAGAGGAGGAGTTGAATGCGATTACACTTAGAAGTCGAAAGAAAGTTGGACCCGAGAAGCTTTCGGGAAACGAGTAGCCCCTCCTGACGCCATGAGTTCAGGAGGGGATAAGCAGCAGACAAATACCGAAGAAAGCGACAGTGAGCGAGAGCTGAATGATAATGATTCTTCGGGAGAAAGTGATGAGGATGCTGAAAAGAATAGTCAGATGGCCGAACCCCTGACTAAAAAGAAAGCTGAAAAGTTTGTCAGATGGAAGGATAAGGAGGATGAAGCCATTAAAAATCAAATTCCAATCAATCATCCGAAAACCCTTCCTTATCCAGCAAAGAAAAATGAGAATACTTTGAACTCTGATAAAACTTACGATGGAGTGAGGAAGCTGCTTAGAGAAACCATGGTGACTATGCCTCTTGCCGAAGTGTTAACTGAGATGCCTAAATGCTCCAAGTTTCTTAAGGACGCCTGTGGAAGTAAGAGGAAGTTGAAAGGAATGGCAGATGAAGTGCTAAACGAAGAATGCTCGGCAATTTCTCAGAGCATTGCAATAAAACGTGGTGACCCCGGACGACCTTCAATCTCTTGCATGATCGAAGGCCGTGACGCTCCACAATGTCTTATGCGACTCACGGTGCCTCTGTTAATGTGATGCCTTTGAACATCCGCAAAAGTCTCGGTTGGACAAAAGGCTAAGGAGCGCCCGCCTCTCTTGGTTGGTGGACAAATCTAGCCGTTTAGCACCGGTTTGTTAACAATGTCCTTACCCATGTTAAACAATTGGTGTTTCCAACCGATCGGGTTATATTGGACTACTAATCGACAAGGAAATGCCCCGATCCTAGGCCGGCCTTTCTTGGACACCGCCGCGCCACCATTGACTTCACACACCGCCAAATTACCTTGAGAATAGGAGACACTTCCATTTCCATCGAGCAAGGTAAAGTTCAAGAATCCCCAATTCAGGGAATTTCATTCATTGAAGCAATTTATGGGGATGAATCTGACCCTGATAAAGAGCTCGCAGAGACAGAAGCCCTGGATGTCATAAATCACGAAGAAGAAGAAAACAACTGTTCAAGAGCCATAGTCACTGTAGAGCTGTCTCAACAACTTGCGCATACTGAGCCTATAAGTGAACAGAAAATTTGGGACATTCCAGGGATGAGCAGTGGTGATCTGAAGGAGCTCAATCGGGCAGACTTTAACCTTGAAGAAGAGGAAATTTTAATGGGAAGCTGGGATGAAATCGAATTCTGGAAAGAAGCTACCCATTGGGAGTTGGATGATTGGGAGCAACTTGCAGATGAACTTGAAGAAGAAGAGCTTAAGAAGATGATTGCACATCGCAAAGAAAAACGGAAGTCGGCAGGAGATCCTTTGATGATGTTATTCAATACCTTCAGGATAACACCCCAGGAAGATGAAGTGTTTTTCACCCAACGGTCCAAACTCAAATGGAAAAAGGTGGTCCGTTAAAATCTAGCATCGAGCAACCACCGCTGACTTAGAGTTGAAACCGCTTCCACAACATCTAAAATACATCTTTCTTAAAGACGGTGATAAGTTGCCCCTAATCATCTCATCTAAACTCGGGCCTGAGCAAGAGGCGCACTGATCAAAGTCTTTGGAGAAACATATCCTCGCGCTCGATGGCGGTGGGCGATATCGGAGAATCAGCCCAGATGTATGCATGCATAAGATCCGAACGGAGGAAGGAGCGAAAAGGTCGAGACAACCGCAGTAGAAGGCTGAATCCGCATATGCAGGAGGTTGTCAAAAGGAGATCATCAAATGGCTTGATATGGGGATTATTTATGCCATCGCCCGGCGGTGAGTGGGTTAGCCCTACTCAAGTTGTGCCAAAGAAGGGGTATTACCGTAGAAAAAATGAAAAAAGGGAGGAAATTGCCTTACGCCTTGATCATGGTTATATAAGTGCATTGATTATCGCAGATTGAACAAAGTCACCGCAAAAGATCATTTCCTTACCCTTCATTGACCAAGCTAATTGAAAGACAGAGTGGTCACAAATATTATTGTTTTTCGATGGATATTCGGGTACTTCCAGATAGCCATCGATCCTAATGATCAGGAAAAGACCACGTTTACGTGTCCATCTGGCACTTTTGCCTTCCGCAGAATGCCATTCGGCCTATGCAATGCACCCGCGACTTTTCAACGGTGCATGTTAGCCATTTTTGATGGACTAGTGGAACAATGCATGGAGGTCTTCATGGATGACTTCTCGCCTATGGCATACGCTTTGATGAGATCTTAAAGAATCTAGATATGGTACTCCAAATGATGTGTTGAGAAAAATTTGGTGCTTAATCGGGAGAAATGCCATTTTCTAGTTGTGACGGTGGATTGTTTTGGGACACAAGTTGTCCAGTGAAGGTATTCAGGTGGATAGGGCTAAAGTAGCGGCCATTGAGAAAATGTCATATCCAAAGACAGTTAAGGAGGTACGAGGATTCTTGGGACATGTAGGCTTTTATCGGCGATTTATTAAAGATTTTTCGACAATAGCAAAGCCGCTTATCCAACTCGCTTAAAGAGGAAGTAGAGTTCGTGTTTGATGATGCGTGTAAGGAAGCTTTCAAATGCTTAAAGGATAAGTTAACCAGTGCCCCCATTTTGATCGCGCGCCGATCGACTAAACCTTTCGAACTCATGTGCGATGCCTCTAACTACGCTATAGCGCAGATTCTAAGCGGAGGATTGATAAGAAGTTCAGACCAATCTACTATGCGAGCCGAACTTTGAACCCAAATTGTAACTACACTACTACTGAGAAAGAATTCTAGCAAATCGTTTTCGCTTATGGATAAGTTTCAAGTTACCTTCTTGGGTCTCGAGTCGTGGTTTGGACAGATCATGCAAAGATTACGCTACCTCATGGAAAAAACAGATGCTAAACCAAGGTTACCGAGATGGATTTCGATACTACAGAATTTGACCTTGAAATTAAGGATAAGAAAGGTAGCGAAAATGTTGTAGTGATCACTTATCTCGCTTAGTGAACGAGGGTGATTAAAACACTAAGGAAATAGGCATTGACTTTCCAACTGAGCAATTAATGAGACTCGAGAATGTGAGGCCGTGGTATGCGGATTACGCCAATTACTTAGCGACCGACATCTCAAGAGATGACGATCGAAAAGAAGAAGTTTTTCGGTGACTTGAAGTATCTCGTATGGGAGGATCCACATTTGTTTAAAGTCCGCAAAGACGGGTTGCTTAGAAGGTGTGTTCCGAACATGAACAATCTGGATATCTTAGAGCAATGTCATAGTGGTCCCGCTGGTGGACACCACGGAGCACCAAAGACTGCTAAAATCCTTCAAGCTGGATTTCTTGGCCCACTCTGCTCAAAGACGCCAAGCCTTTTGCAAAGGCCGTGACAGATGTCAAAGAGTAGGGAGGCTCAAGAATAGGATGGAGATGCCTTTGAGGCCTATCTTGGAATGTGAAGTCTTCGACGTGGGGCATCGATTTCATGGGACCCTTCCCATCATCGTGCGGTAATAAATATATCCTAGTCTGCGTTGACTATGTTTCCAAGTGGGTAGAGGCTATAGCCACCCAAACCAATGATCACAAAGTTGTAAAGAAATTCTTGCAAAAGAATATCTTTACTAGATTTGGCTGTCCTAGAGCCCTTATCAGTGATGAAGGATCGCATTTCTGTAATGCACCACTGGATAAAATTCTTGAGAGATATGGTGTCAAGCATAGAATTGGAACACCATACCACCCCCAAACCAAAGGCCAAGTCGAGGTAAGCAAATGTAAGTCTAAAGCGGATTTTGGAGAAAACGGTGAATTCTAATAGATCCAATTGGAGTCCAAGTTGGACGACGACTCTGGGCTTATCGTGATCTGCGCTCAAGACCCCTATGGGTACGTCGCCTTTCAAATGGTTTACGGCAAGGCATGCCATCTACCCGGTGAAATGAGCACAAAGCTTATCGGGCTATTAAATACTTGAACTTCGATAGCCACCGTGGCGAGAAAGATTACTCGCGAATCGCATGAGCTCGATGAATTGCACTCGTGGCCTACGAATGCCAAACCGAGCAAGGAAAGAACGAAAGCGCTCCATGATGCTAAAATAAAGGACAGAGATTTCAAGGTAGGGAGATGGCTTTACTTTTACAACACAGATTACATCCGCTTGTTTGGCAAGCTTAAGTCCAGATGGTCCGACCCTTTGAAATTGTCGAAGTTCACCCGGGAGGAGCGATTTCCTTGAAAGGGTACAATGGTCAACCTTTTAAAGTGAACGGTCATAGATTGAAAAGTATTTTGGCCAACCTTATGAAGTACCGAGGTCATATACTTTCAAAAGTTGGTTGACGTGCTCGATGTGTTGAATTGTGATGAGATTCCTTCCGACTTCTTTGCTTGAATGATGACATCCTTACCCTTACGTAAGCTTTATCACGATTCCTCGCACCTATCATTCCGCTGATGCCACATGCAGGAAAAGTTGAGACGAAGACGAAAGTCGATCTTTGCCTGGAAAGCCAAGTTAAAGAACTTGGTAGGCACTTCACTTGTGGCGGTTGTGGTCAAACCTCGGTCCTTCCTCCGATTCGAGATGATGAGGTGGCGCGTTTAAACCAAAGTGGCCCGACCCGGGTGACTTTGAAGAGTATGTCAAGCTAATGACATAAAAGAGCGCTCCTGGAGGCAACTTAGTTTTATTTTCTCGTTAGGTTAGTTTTTTATGTAAGTAGTACATTGGTTGTTTGCATGAGATGTTTATTCCGTTTACGTGCTGCTAAATGTGTGGTTTGCTCATATACCCCGTGTACCCCGAGATTATATGGTATGTCGAGTGTTGCAGATACTTTCGAGCAGGTTCGCGTGCCACTATGTCCAGGGCTGTCTATTCAAGTTGTAGCGGTACATTCATGCTCCGGCCTGACCTCTGCCAACTTGCATACGACGACCAGCTAAGTTTGTTTTTTTCTTTTACTCTGCACATTCTGAGGACATAATGTGATTTAAGTGTGGGGGGGTAAATTGGGTATGTTTTCATGCTATATCTTTGAATTATGAGTGAATTTTTAATTTTTAAATTTCGTCAAATTTAAAATTTTTTGTGAGTCTCGAGCATGTGATTGCAACTAAATGCTTGCTAGTTGTAGTTTTCTAACGATGATAGTATGTGACTTAGTGAGATAATTATAGCATGTTTTACTTTTATGGAGATAGTATTCCTTTTACACTCACGAAAGCCTTTGATATTGAACCAAGATTTTTGAACTTTATCCTTTCATTATTTTGATGATTTATCTTAGGAAGGCCAGTATAGTGACACCTTAGTTGGACCATGTGCTGTGAATATCATAAAGTTTGAATGTGATAAGTGAGATGTAACTTATGTCTGGAAAAAAATGAATAAGTAGTGAATCATAATAAATACGCTTGTCGAAAAAGTGGTTAATGATTTGAGTGAGGTAGGTATACCACGTATGTCCTATACCACTATGATGACCAGAAGCTCACGACAGTCAGTTTATAGCTACCTTATGATTTGAGTAGGTAGGGGGTTATCTCGAAATGTCCTACTCTACTATGATGGGTAAGAGCTTATTCTGATATGCGTTGAATTTGAAAATTTTGAAAAATGATGAATAAGAATAAAAAATAGAGTGAAGTCTTTGTTATCATGGACCTTATACCCGTGAGAACCGCATGATATGTTGTAGGATTATCCTACCTGAGTGCGTGGGAAGGCTTAGTGTGAAGCTATTATTTATGCATACCTAGGATAGTCATTGAAGTTTTTGAGAGGATATTTCTTCAAAGGCTTGTTAAATTTGAGAATGGCTTGTCACACATACAATCGAATCTATCTCTGTGATGGTATTGTTTGCTATAGTTGTTGTATCTTTTGTTACGTGAGTTAGAGATCTATGTGGGATGCATGAAAGTTGAGCTATAGTTTTGATTGTTTTGCTCGGGACTAACAAAGGTTTAAGTGTGGGGAGTTGTTCTCGTGAAATTTATGGTTTTATCGCATTATTAGAGAACAATATCTTTCAGTATTTTAGTAATTTTTAGAGAAAATTATATGTTTAAAGCGTGAATTTGAATAATGGGGTTAGAAGTGTCAAAAGTGTAATTTGGGCGCTTTTATGTGTTAAATTTATTGAATTATTATTATTTGGGGATGACTACATGTTTTATCTATTATGTAGATGCTTAATTTCGAGTGCATAAAGAGGATAAATGAGGTTCAATTCGAATTGCAAGAGATAAACATGGAATTGGCTTGAAGAAGAATGGATAACTATGAAGAAATCCGATCCTCAAAGATATTGGGCGGGCGCCCACCGATCGCATTTAGCGCCCAGGAGTGAATGGCGCCCATGAAGCGCCCAGAGTCATATTTACATACAGAGTCTCCAGACGTAAGGAACGAAGGCGTCGAATCTCCGCCGAGATAAATGAACGAAGCGCCCATGACCTTGGACGGGCGTCCAGGCCGTTTTTGACCTAGCCGCCTCAGAATTCTATAAATAGGCGTGTTATTTTAACCCTAACACACACACACCATACAGCCGCATATTCCACCCTTGGAGGAGCCGCACCAAACCCTAAAGAATTATGAGTTTCTTCCCTTCAACCATATCTTGGATCATCACAAGCATGCAAGGCTAAGCACATCGCGGTAGAGCAACGGGATGAAACCACATCAACGTCATCACAACCATGATTAGTTAGTTTTATTTTTATTTATGATTGAACATCGTTTTATTTATTGATTGATTTTGGATTGATTGCTAAGCGTTTTATTAGATAGGAATGTCAATGAAACCATATGTTGCCTTGAATTTATATGGAAATATGATTCAATAGTAGAGCTTTTCAATCGATACGATTAATGTTATTTTGAGGAATCATGTGATGTTAATTGGGTTGTTTAATTTGGGAACGAATTAATGATCTTGTGTTGAATGTTACATTGTTTTGCTTGGAGAAGGAAACAAGAACCCTAGAATTCGATTTAAAGGAATTTAGTCGAATTGTGATTGATCATACCAATAAATCGTGTTTAGATCATAAGAATGGTTGTGTGATGGTTGTGTGGTGTATCCTTGTTGTTTTACCGTCCTTTTAATTATCTGGTAAACAAATTAGTTCGTATTGATTGTTATTGCTACGTTTAGTTACCTCCAGGATTTTAGTGTGTTTTCTGCATATTTTCTGTTTCCAGCACGTACTTGGACGCTCGTCCACCTTTAGCTTAACGCCATTCGTCGCTTCTAAGTTTTTCTATTTTCTGTGATTTTACCTACTGTTCTTCGTTTTTACATTATAGATAGTGTAAACCTTAGTTTTAAGTAATAGTTCGTGACATAACCGACTTAGGATTTATATCTTAATCTGATAACTGTACGATTCCCTTAGGACGACTCGGTAACACCCTATACTATGATCCTTATACTTGGGGTGTTCCGGTAAAATAAATTTAAAACAAGTTTTATCGAACAAGTTTTTGGCGCCGTTGCCGGGGAATCGGTAACGGTTGTCGGATTCTACTTAGGACAGTTTTCTGTGTCAAAAAGGGGGTCGTTAGGGCACGCAGTAGTATTTTGGCCGTAACTTTCGGCTCGAGTGTCCGTTTGGAACGCAGGACCCCAATTCGGAAAGCTCGTTCCGACGCCGACGACGTGGTGAACCGCCGTAGGCCGTTCAGTGCGTTTTGAGGTCAAAATCCACTGTTTTCTCTCTCCTTTTGGCCCTAGAAGATTTCAACACATTTTTTTTTACCGCCTTAGTGTTTTTCTTTTTTTTAAATTTTTCGTAGGTATAGTTTCTCTAGTTAGTAACTTTCTTAGGTTTTAGATTAGTTTAGTTTTCCTTAGTTTAATTTGTTTACTGCATTTCTGTTGCTTTTCTCGCTCGATCCTCGTTTTCAAACTTTTGAACGAACGCCCAATCATACTGAGACGCCGTCCATTCTGAAAAATTTCTTTATCTGTTTATCGGTCAAACGAAGCGCCTGGTCATCCAAACGCCCGCTTGTTTAGTAAAACGCCTCGAATCGCTTTTAGTATATCGATTTAGCGTCTATTGAACCAGCACGCCCGTCCGGGAACTTTCTAGCATGCACGACGCCGTTCACGATTCTCGAACGCCCGTCCGCTCTATCTTTCTTGTTCTTCTCCTTTCTTTCTTAGCCTGTATTCCAAGGTTAACTCTTCATCAACTCGACTTTTAGTCGTTGTTGACCTCTCTGTTGTCCTCCTGGTTTATGCAAACCGAAGCAAGAAGGACCTCTCTCTTTGATCCGTAACGGAACGGTCCATCCTAAGAAGAAGGCTTTTTCCGATCTAGACATCATGGCGGACCCGGTTCAAAATCCGAATCTAGTTCCTCCTAATCAAGCCCTCCCAAATCAAAATCCGGACCCTCAAGCTCAATTGAATCACTCCTTCAACAAATACGATTGTTACAACAACAAATGAGAATCAACAAGTCGGGCTACAAAACCAATTGCAACAACTTCATCAAGCCCAGCTAAATCAAGACCCCTATGCCCCTTATCTTAACCAAGACTTCCTGGAGGGGCATAGACCTATCCGACCTCCAGATATGGGGCAAGTACATTTCGATCTGAAGAATGGAGTGGTTGGACTGGTCCAAAATAGCTCCTTCCATGGCAGCCTTCGCCAAGAAGATCCTCATGACTTCTTGTCCACTTTTGTTCAAATTTGGCCGGCCATTATCCGGTATTGATTACGAGATCGTTAAGTGAAACTTTTCCCGCTTGCTTTAAAAGGTGAAGCAAACAGATGGTTCAAATCCTTACCCCATCACTCTCTCCATACCTGGCCGATGTTAAAAGAGCCTTCGCTTCAAATTCGTTTCACCTGGAACGATAATGGGCCTTAAACGTGATATAGCTAATTTTGAGCAATTAGAAGGAGAAAGTGTAGGAAAGGCACGGGAAAGGTTGAATTTGTTAATGAGGAAATGCCCTAACCATGGATACACTCGACATGAGCTTCTAGAATTATTCTATCGTGGTGTTACTCAACCAAATAGAGATTATCTAGATTCCACAAACTCATGGATCTTTTCAGGCGGAGGAGAGATGATGATGCTATAGGGTAGTCAAACAATTGCCAAGAACAACATGTGGTCAACCTCTCAGGAAGACCCATGTTGAGGAAGATAAGAGGAAATCTGCTGTAAGCGATCCTGTGATTACGAAGTTGGTTGCTCAAGTGGAAATGATAAACCAACAGATGGCTAATTTACAAATGCAAAGCAACAAAAGTGGATCAATGGATATGAGTCTTCCGGGAATGCAGGCGAGCAATGAGAACGGAGATGAAGTAAATGCGATAGGCAACCAGAATCAAACTTTTCGTAATCAAAATTCTGGTCAATCAAGCTATAATCCAAACCGTAACTTTTCTGGAAATCCGAAAACAGCTTATTATATCGCCACCTGGCGCGATCCAATTCCAACGGTCCTTCAACTCCAACAATCAAAGGCCCCAAGGCAATTGGGCTCAAACGCAAAATCCACAGCCCACCTCTATCTCTCAAAAGAAATTCGATGAGCTAGTAGATATGGTGCAAGCACTAGCCACCGGTCAAAAGGCGATAGAGAGACAGATTGGCCAGATGGCTGATCAACAAGCAAGCAGGCCCCAAGGAAGACTGCCGAGTTACACAGACAAGAATCCTAAGGCAGAAGTAAGTGCCTGTAATGCCATCACACCGCAGTGGAATTATGGGCAAGAGGAGGAGTTGAATGCAGTTACACTTAGAAGCGGAAAGAAAGTTGGACCCGAGAAGCTTTCGGGAAACGAGTAGCCCCTCCTGACGCCATGAGTTCAGGAGGGGATAAGCAAGCAGATAAAATCAAGAAAGCGACAGTGAGCGAGAGCTGAATGATAATGATTCTTCGGGAGAAAGTGATGAGGATGCTGAAAAGAATAGTCAGATGGCCGAACCCCTGACTAAAAAGAAAGCTGAAAAGTTTGTCAGATGGAAGGATAAGGAGGATGAAGCCATTAAAAATCAAATTCCAATCAATCATCCGAAAACCCTTCCTTATCCAAAGAAAGAAAAATGAGAATACTTTGAACTCGATAAAACTTACGATGGAGTGAGGAAGTCGCCAGAGAAACCATGGTGACTATGCCTCTTGCCAAGTGTTAATCGAGATGCCTAAATGCTCCAAGTTTCTTAAGGACGCTGTGGAAGTAAGAGGAAGTTGAAAGGAATGGCGATGAAGTGCTAAACGAAGAATGCTCGGCAATTTCTCGAGCATTGCAATAAAGCGTGGTGACCCGGACGACCTTCAATCTCTTGCATGATCGAAGGCCGCGACGTTCCACAATGTCTTATGCGACTCTGGTGCCTCTGTTAATGTGATGCCTTTGAACATCCGCAAAGTCTCGGGTTGGACAAAAGGCTAAGGGAGCCCGCTCTCTTCGGTTGGTGGACAAATCTAGCCGTTTAGCGTACCGGTTGCGTTAACAATGTCCTTACCCATGTTAAACAATTGGTGTTTCCAACCGACTGGGTTATATTGGACTACCAATCTGACAAGGAAATGCCCCTGATCCTAGGCCGGCCTTTCTTGGACACCGCTGCTGCCACCATTGACTTCCACACTGGCCAAATTACCTTGAGAATAGGAGACACTTCCATTTCCATCGAGCAAGGTAAAGTTCGAAGAATCCCAATTCAGGGAATTTCATTCATTGAAGCAATTTATGGGGATGAATCGACCTCGATAAAGAGCTCGCAGAGACAGAAGCCCTGGATGTCATAAATCACGAAGAAGAAGAAAACAAGCGCTCAAGAGCCATAGTCATCAGAGAGTCTGTCTCAACAACTTGCATGATCTTGAGCCTATAAGTGAGAAGAAAATTTGGGACATTCCAGGGATGAGCAGTGGTGATCTGAAGGAGCTCAATCGGGCAGACTTTAACCTTGAAGAAGAGGAAATTTTAATGGGAAGCTGGGATGAAATCGAATTCTGGAAAGAAGCTACCCATTGGGAGTTGGATGATTGGGAGCAGCGGATTTTATTGTACTATGTCCTTAGTTGTAATGTTGAATGTAAGTCGGTCCATACCCTATAAATAGGGCTCCCTGTATTATTCGTAAAATGGGTGAAATATATGAAAAAACAGGCAAAATTCTGCCTCTTTATTATCTCATTTTACTTTCAGTATAACATCGCCTGAGCTCTTAAACTCCGCCAGGCACCACCACGCTCATACGCCACCCACAGCTAGAATCTCCAGTCCTACCTTCAAGCACCAAGTGCTAAATGCCTCTATTTACGGAAGTGGAGTAAATGTAGTTCACTCCATAAATTCTTAAACATCTTCTAGGTAGACTTCTCGGTATTACATAATAATGTATACCGTTATTTTTACAACCAATATCTTAATTGAGTTAAGCAGTGTAATGTAGCATATTAATAACTATACAAGGCAATACATGGTTTATCCTTTAGTGAAATCGTTTCACTCAGAGGAAGGCCGAGCATCAGTGCCAAAACTGTGCTATAGCCTATATCTGAGCATGGAATACTCTATTCTCTGGTAATATCAGAGATTCCTCAAGTTATATTCAGATAAACTAATCCGTGTTTTGAGCAGCTATCAGACATATTGTCCACTACTCAAAAGCTCCTACTAGCTCATACCTTCATAAGACCCCGAAGGTCAATATGAACAAGCTGTGATACTTCTTTAGCTCTGATAACGTCGAAATTATCAAGGGTGTTCAGCGGATGTTTAGTGGTAGATTTTCATACATATTCAGATGGTGAATGTTCGTGAAATATCTTAATGCAATAAGTAAAGGTTGGTTATATGATTCATAAGGTCGGAAAGTGACGGTTGTACTGTCACAACCTTTCTGAAAGAATGTTTAAGTAACAACCTTGGACCTTGAAGTAAAGTTTCTCAATGAGTTACTATCTGATTTAATCAGACCACATCCAACATTGGTTGTTGGGGGTTACGCTGATAAATACTACTGAACCAGATCAGAATGTCAATCCACACAAATGCAGTGGGAGTATGGTTTATCCATTGACTCGCTGTGATTATGCAGACTTTACAGCCTGTTGGGGATGATTAATAACCTATGGTCTTTTGGAAAGACTGTATAGGATTCTGATAAAAGAAGGTTGGTTTAAAGCCAAAAACCTGTAAGCGGAGTTTTGGCACTCCATGTCTATTCATACTCTTGTAAACCACCTAAGTGTCTCAGGCCCAGTGGGAGAAATTGGATCTACGTGAAAAGGAGTCGAATGAATGAGAAAGTTTATCTTTCTAAGCAAAGCCAAGTGGTTGTTCGGTAAAAACACGTTTTAAATTTATAATAGCGAAACACCCCAAGTATAAGGATATGTATTAAAGGATGTTATCGGGTCGTCCTAAGGGAATGGAACGTTTATCGAATTCAAATATAAACCTATATCGATTATGTCACTAAACTACTACTAAACTAAGGTTGAAACTAACTAAAACCTAAGGAATAAACCTAAGAACTGAACCCTAAAACTAAAACTAAAACAGAAATAAAACAAGCTGAAAAATAAGAAAACAGAAAGACGGACGAGCGTTCACTAGAGTGAACGAACGTCTGGAAACTGAATCTAACGGACGGGCGTCTGACTATGAACAGAAGCAGAAAAGTGCAGGAAAATAGCAGGAAATTAGGGTTTCTGAAACTAGAACTTAACTAAAGATTAAACTAATGATTCGATTAATAAACAATAAAGGAAAACACAGCGAGGCGATCAGATTCCACCCATCAACCAACAACTCAACTAGATGATGATTTAGAACATAGTTTTTAGTAGTGATTTTTCACGGATTCAATTAGATATCTCTAACCAAATTCTAGGGTTTCGTTTATCTTTTTCAAGTAAACTAAACATGCAATCAAATCGAAATCACGAGATCGTTTCCAAACTCTTACTCAACTAAACATGCCTAATCTCTTATAACATGATTAGATGCATCACTTCAACGAAAGAGAACTCAAATAAACAGACTTTCATAAATTTATTCACGCATAAAGATAGATAAATAGATCGTTTAATAGAATTGATAATTCAACAAAACATGGCAATGTAAAACAGCGTTAAAAAGTGATGAAAAACTAGATCTTAAACTCACTAAACATCCAGTATCGAACTCTCTAGTTGGTTTGTTGTTGATGAGCTTCCTCCGTCGACTCACTTCGCAGGCTTTTAGCCAACAATCATGTTGAAGATGATTGTTGGGTTGAGAAGTTCATCTCTATGTAATTTAGGGTTCTTGGCCGCAGCCTCTATGTAAAATTTGTATGTGAATAAATTGGTATGAAAGAATTATTATATTAGGGCTCATAATGCGCTGCTATATATAGAGTTTAAAGTCGGCTGAAGCTATGGCGGTGGCGGACGCTCGTTCACAAAGTTGGACGCTCGTCTAGACTGCGGCTGAACTCTCTGTTCTGATTTTGGCACTTCGAATGCACGTTCACTTTCTTGAACGCTCGTTCATAATGGACGGAAGGTGGACGCTCGTCTGGACTCCGTCTGGATCGACTTGAACTTGATTTCTTCATCCTTATCCAATTTCTTCAAGCCAATTCCAACTCTATCTCTTATAATTCGACTTTAGCCTCCTTTAATCCTTTTTATATGCACGAAAATTAACACCTACATGATAAATAAACAATGCAAAAATGTAATAAAACTCAACTAATAATAATTCCATCAAATCAACACTTAAAATCATCAATTTTGCATACAATCATCTTAAAATCATCTTTACTCAATATTTACACTTAAACCCTTAATTCTCATATAAATTATGCAAATGTGGGGAAAATAATAATGAAATAAACCTTTAATAATCATATAAATATGGCCTTAACAACTCCCCCACACTTAACTTTTTGTACGTCCTCGGACAAAACAATCAAAACTATAGCTCAACTTTATAAATAATCCACATAGATCTCTAACTCACGTAACAAAAGATACAACAACTATAGCAAATGATACCAACACAGAGATAGATTCAGTGTAAGTGTGACAAGCCATTCTCAATCTTAACAAGCCTTTCAAAGAAATATCCTTTCAAAAATTTCAATGACTATCCTAGGTATATGCATGATAATAGCTCCACTCAAGCCTTCCCACACACTCGGTAGGATAATCCCTACAAAGATATCATGCGGTTTATACTGGGTATAAGATCCATGATAACAAAGACTTAACTTTTATTTTCAATTTCTTCAAAATTTTCAATTGTAACGCATATCAGAATAAGCTCTTACCCATCATAGCAGAATAGGACATTTCAAGATAATCCCTACCTACTCAAATCATAAGGTAGCTATAAACCGACTATCGTGAGCTATTGGTCATCATAGTGGAATAGGACATACGAGGTATACCCTACCGCACTCAAATCATTAACGACTTCCGACAAATTATTATGATTGCTTATTCATTCACTATTTTCAAGACATACATCTCACTTATCACATTCAAACTTTATGATATTCACAGTACACGGTCTAACTAAGGTGTAACTACACTGATCTTACTATGAATAAATCACTAAAAATAATGAAAGGATACAATTCAAAAGTCAATGCTTCAAAATCAAAGGCTTTCGTGAGTGAAAAACGAATACTATCTCCATAAAAGTAAAAATATGCTATAATTATCTCACCAAGTCACATACTATCATCGTTAGAAAACTACAACTAGCAAGCATTAAAGTTTCAATTATATGCTCGAGACTCACAAAAAATTTTAAATTTCGTGGAAATTTAACATTCACTCATATTTCAAAGATATAGCATAAAAACACACCCAGACACCCCCCCACACTTAAATCACATTATGTCCTCAGAATGTGCAAAATATGAGAAAAAGAAAACTTAGTTGGTTTTGTGGTGGTTGTCGGTTGAAAGTCGGCAGAGGTCAAAGCCGGTGCATGAATGTACCACTCGCAACTCGAATAGACAACCTTTGGGATGAGTAGTAACTCAAAACACTGCTCAAAACTATCGCAACACTCAACATACCATATAATCTCGGGTACACGGGTATATGAGCAAACACAAAACACTTACAATGAACGTAAGAGGAATAACCATCAACACGTAACCGGGCATTACTCCTAAAACTAAAAAGCAAATAACCTAAGAAAAGTAATCAACCTAAAAGGAAAAGAAAACAAGACACGAAAAACTAGGTTGCCTCCAGGAGCGCTCTTTTAATGTCAATAGCTTGACACAAAGTTCAAGATCAACCCGGATCGGGCCACTTTGGTTTAATGACCACCACCTCGATGATCGAATCGAAGTATTGGGGCGGAAATGATTTTCACCACAACAACAAGTCAAGTGTGCAATAAGATCATTAAACTTTTCTCCAAACTACATCGACTCTCTTCTTCTTGTTCTTGCGCACGATAGGCATAGACATAGTGGTATGATCGGAAGTTTCGTGAAGGTACCTCATGGATGGATATAGGAACGTCATCATCATCATCGACTCAAAGAAATAAGATGGAACCTCTTCACAAATCATGACATCTCAGATTCTCATCTCTTCTTTGGAAATAAAGAAGCTCAGGCTTTTCCTTCGGTTGCCCAAAATATTTCTTAAGTCTATGACCATTCACTTTGAAAGCTTGATTACCATACCCGTTCAAAGTAATTACTCCACTTGGATTAACCTCGAGAATCTCAAAGGGACCAGACCATCTAGACTTGAGTTTACCCGGAAACAGGTGAAGTCTAGTATTATAGAGTAAAGCCATCTCACCAACTTTGAATTCTCGGTCTTTGATCTTAGCGTCATGGAGCATCTTAGTTCTCTCCTTGCTGATTTTAGCATTCTCGTATGCCTTGAGTCTAAATTCGTCGAGCTCGTTCAACTGTAACAACCTTTTCTCCCCACAGAGTTGGCTATCAAAATTTAAGAATTTAATTGCCCAGAAAGCTCTGTGTTCAAGTTCGACTGGTAAATGACATGCTTTGCCATAGACCATTTGGAAGGGTGACGTGCCCATCGGGGTTTTGAATGCAGTACGATAAGCCCACAATGCGTCATCCAACTTGAGACTCCAATTAGATCTATTGTTGTTCACGGTCTTCTCTAATTCTTTTCAGGCTCCGGTTGCTTACCTCGACTTGGCCACTAGTTTGAGGATGATATGGTGTACCAATTTTATGTTCGACACCATATTTTTCAAGAACTTTATCAAGCGGCGCGTTGCAAAAGTGAGTACCTTCATCACTAATGAGTGCTCTCGGACAGCCGAATCTAGTAAAGATATTCTTTTGCAAGAATTTCTTCACAACCTTATGATCATTAGTTTGAGTAGCTATGGCCTCGACCCACTTGGAAACATAATCCACACAGACGAGGATATACTTATTACCACATGAAGATGGAAAGGGTCCCATAAAATCTATGCCCCATACGTCGAAAACTTCACACTCAAGAATGGGCTTGAGTGGCATTTCCATCCTACTACTCTGCCGTCCAGTTCTCTGGCACCTATCGCAACCTTTACAAAAGGCTTCTGCATCTTTAAACAGAGTCGGCCAGTAGAATCCAGCTTGAAGGATCTTTGCAACCGTCTTAGGTGTTCCATAGTGACCGCCAGTAGGACCACTATGACATTGTTCCAGGATATCCCATTGATCATGCTCAGGAACACACCTTCGAAGTAAACCATCCTTACAGACCTTGAACAAATAAGGATCTTCCCATACGAGATATTTAAAGGTCGAAAGAACTTTTCTTCTCCTGATACGTCATGTCCTCTAAATGACCACTTGCTAAATAGTTGACGTAATCAGCGTACCATGGCCTAACAGTTTCAAGCTTCATCAATTGCTCAGTCGGAAAATCAATGCCTATTTCATTGTTGTTCTCAGCACCCTCATTTACTAAGCGAGATAAATGATCAGCCATAATATTCTCACTACCTTTCTTATCTTTAATCACAAGTTCAAACTCTTGTAAAATCAAAATCCATCGAAGTAACCTTGGTTTGGCATCTGCCTTATCCATAAGGTAGCGTAAAGCTGCATGGTCAGTTCAAACAACAACTTGAGACCCTAGAAGATAACTTCTAAACTTGTCAATGGCAAAAACAACAGCCAAGAATTCCTTCTCAGTTGTGGTATAATTGCATTGAGCCGGGTTCAAGGTGCGGCTCGCATAATAAATGGGCCTGAACCTTTTATCAACTCTTTGTCCTAAAACTGCGCCTACGGCGTAATTAGAGGCATCGCACATCAACTCGAAAGGCTTGGTCGGTCAGGTGCAACTAAAATAGGGCATCGATAAGCTTGTCTTTCAGACAATTGAAAGCTTCTTTGCACTTCGATCGAACAAGAAATCTACATCATCTTTCAAAAGATTTGATAAAGGCTTGGCGATGGTAGAAAAATCTTTAATGAAACGCTGTAGAAGCAAACATGACCTAGAAAACCTCGTACCTCTTTCCTTTGCCTTAGTGGTACGTCATCTTTCAATGGCTTCAACCTTAGCCTTATCAACTTGGATACCAAAGATGGACGACTTGTGTCCCAAAACAATCCCTTCTTCAACTAGAAAATGGCATTTCTCCCAGTTAAGCACCAGATTTTTCTCAACACAACGTTGGAGTACCATATCTAGATTCTTTAAAATTTCATCAAAGCTATCGCCGTAGAATGAGAAGTCATCCATGAAGACCTCCATGCATTGCTCCACGAGTCCATCAAAAATGGCTAACATGCACCGTTGAAAAGTCGCGGGTGCGTTGCATAGGCCGAATGGCATTCTGTGAAAAGCAAAAGTACCAGAAGGACACGTAAAAGTTGTCTTCTCTTGGTCATTAGGATCAATGGCTATCTGGAAGTAGCCGGAATAGCCATCAAGGAAACAATAATACTTATGACCACTCGGTCGTTCAATAAGTTTGGTCAATGAAGGGTAGGGAAAGTGGTCCTGGCGGTGACCTCGTTAAGTCGGCGATAGTCAATGCAGACTCTATAGCTCGTCACGAGTCGTAAGGCAACTTCCTCCCTTTTTCATTCTTTTCAACCGTGATACCGCCCTTCTTTGGCACAACTTGAGTAGGGTGACCCACTCACTATCGGCGATTGCGTAGATGATTCCCATGTCAAGCCACTTTATCACTTCTTTCTTGACAACCTCCCGCATATGCGGATTCAGCCTTCTACGAGGTTGTCTAACCTTTTAGCTCCCTCCTCCGTTCGGATTTTATGCATGCATACATCCTGGTTGATTCCTCGGATATCACCAACTTGCCATCCGAAGCGAGGATATTCTTTTTTAAGCACTTCTATCGATGTGCTTCTTGCTCGTGGTCGAGTTTGAAGAAATGATCAAAGGCAATTTATCTCCATCCTTAAGAAAGATATACTTAAGGTGTTTCGGAAGCGGTTTGAGCTCTAAATCGATGAGGTGGTTGCTCAATACTAGACTTTAACGGGCCACCTTTCTCTTTATGAGCTTGGAGTGGTTGACTAAAGAATAACTCATCTTCCCGAGGCTCAACCCCGTAAAGGTATTGGATCAAATCGCCCATCGGAATCCTCCGATCAACACTTGCTTCCTTTTCTTGTGATCGATCATTTTTCTTAACTCTTCATCTTTAAGCTCTTACGCGACTCTTCCCAATCATCTACTTCCCAATGAGTAGCTTCTCTCCAAAACTCTACCTCGTCCCAACTACCCATCGAGCTTCTTCTTCACCAGGGATGAAGTCTTCTCGACTCGATTCTTTGAAATCATCGTTTGTTCTTTGGGCATCTCCATGCTTCTAACTCAATAACAGCCCAGTCGCGGCGAGTGAAGATGACTTCGTCAATGCCTACGGCTTGAAACGAATTAGAAGGTGGTCCATGATCACCGGATCCTCAATGTCCATGACTTCAAAAACACCTATCTCTGTCAACTCCTCCGCTTCTTCAAAGTAGGCATCTTTTTCAAATAGATAGCTTCGACAAACGATATTTCATCAATTACGGCTCTTCCAGGATATGTCCTCGTGTGAAGGTGACGGATGTGTCACCCACTCTAAGAGTAATCTGTCCGCTTTGCGAAGTCGATGAGAGCGTTAGAAGTGTCTAAAAAGGTTCGGCCTAGAATTAGAGGCATCTCCTTATCAGGTGGATAGTCTAGAATAACCCAGTCGGTAGGGAAGACTAAATGTTCAACTTGAAGGAGCACATTAGCTACACAACCGGCTGCAGTCCGGCTAGATTTATCTACCATCTGAAGAGAAATCGGGCGTTCCGCATCCTTTTATCTAACCCGAGCTTTTGCATACGTTTAATGGCATCACATTAATAGAGGGCCCCGAGTCGCATAATACATTTTTGAACAAATGGCCTTCGATCTCACAGGAGATTGAAGTTTTGCAGTGGTCACCTCGCTAACAACGGCGACTTTCGTGAAACCATCGCGCAATCTTAGCAGTAGCACTTCTTCAGCCATCCCCTGAAGCTTTTCTTACTCCCAATGGAATTCTTTTAGATACTTAGAGCATTTAGGCATTTCAGTTAATACCTCGGCTAAGGGCATACTAACTTGAGTGTCTCTAAGCATCCTCCTCACTCCAGCATACTGCTTGTCATTAGTGAGGGCTTTCTCTTTCCTTTTTGGTGGATAAGGAAGGGCTTTATCATTCCTTGTAGCTTGATTCTTTATCGCCTCATCCTCCTTATCCTTCCATCTCACAAACTTTTCTTCCTTTTTCTTAGTCAGGGGTACCGCCCCTTGACTTTCCTTTCTTTCCTCTTCATCAGAATCAATGTCGTTCCCCGAAGAATTCTCGTTAGGCTCCTCCTCATCGTCGCTTTCTTCGGCTTTAGAGTTCTGATTTCCCCCTCCTAAACTTATGGCGTCAGGAGGGGCTACTCGTTTCCCGACACTTTGCCGGGTCCAGCCTTCTTACCACTTCTCAAAGTTACTTCATTTAGCTCCTCTTCTTGTCCATACTCCCATTGAGGTGTTATGGCAGTGCAAACATTCACATCAGCTTTCGGATTTCTCTCGGTATAACTCGGGAATTTACCGTGAGGTCTGCTTGCTTGCTGGTCTGCCATTTGACCAACTGTCTCTCAATAGCTTTAACACTAGTAGACAAAGTCTTAACCATGTCAACTAGCTCATCAAATTTGTGCTGAGGGACACAAGAGGTGGTGTGATTGTGGTTTTGATTTTGGTTCCACCACCTTGAGGCCTTTGGGAGTTCTCGAACGGCCTTTGATAGTTCGAGTTGAAAGAATTCGAATTTGAAGGGCCAGGTGGTAACTTGGCTTGATTGAAGTTTTGTCTTTGAAATCCTGAGTAGTTCTGGTTTTGGTTGAAGTTTCGGAAGGGTTGGTTTTGATTTTCCATTAGATTTACTTCTTCCGTCATCTCCGTCCCTGCCTGCATTCCCAGATCAGAAGACTGCGCCTGAAGATTGGCCGGTTGCTTGCTTATTAATTCCATCTCGAGCAACCAAGCAGTGTATCGTGATCATTTATGATGACCTTCTTTCTTGACAAAGATTGGTCTTCTTTGGAGTCGACCACATATTGTTCTTGGCTATCGTCTCGGCCACTCTATAGCGATCTCATCACCTCCCTAAGAAGGATCCATGAGTGTGGAGTCAAGATAGTCTCTATTAGGTTGAGAGACACCTCTATAGAAACAAACGATTCTAGCAACTCATGTACGTCATATCCGTGATTGGGGCACTTCCTCATCAACAGATTTAATCTCTCCCAAGCTTTGCCATGAGTCTCATCCTCTAGCATTTGCTCAAAAGTAGCTATTTCCGTTCATCTCCATAATCTTGCCTGGTGAAACCCACTTGAGAGCGAAGGCTCTTTTGACATCATTCCATGTATGGAGGGAATGATGTGCTAATGACTTAAACCAACGACTTGCTTCACCCTTCAAAGCCAAAAGGAAATAGCTTCAACTTTACGACCTCTGAATCAACACCAGGATAATGGCCCGCTTCACAGATTTGTACGAATGTGGATAAGAAGTCGTGTGGATCTTCCGCAGCAGATACCATGGAAAAAGAGCATTACGAACTAAGCGCAACCACTCCGTTCTTTAGATCGAAATTCGCTCCTCCCATGTTAGGGGGACGAATAGGTCTATGCCCCTCGAGAATATCTTGATTAAGATATGGGGTGTAGGGGTCCTGGTTCAACTGATTAAGCTGGTTTTGGCGGAATTGTTGAAGTTGTTGGTTTATACCAGCTTGTTGATTCTGCTGTTGTTGCAGAGCTTGCATTTGTTGAAGAATGAGATTTAATTGGGCTTGGGGGTTCGGATTTGGATCTTGATCTGCCATGGTGTCAAGATCAGGGAGAAGCCTTCTTCTAAGAATAGATCGTTCAGGCTCAGGATCAAAGATTAGAAGTCCTTCTTACTTCTTGTTTGCATAAACCGGAAGAAAGGAAAGGAAGGAATCAACCCTTTGGGGTTGATTAGAAACAAGAGTTTAGAAAAGATTAGATGGTTGAGAAAGAGAGAAGAAAAAAAGAGATAAGAAGATAGCAAAAAAGTGATGATTGAACAGATCGAATCGGCGTCCAAAGGTCGAATCGGACGTTCGTTCGTGAATCGAACGCTGTTTCGTTGATTGAATGAACGCTCGCTCGTAAGATGTAATTGAGGTGGACGGGCGTTCAGATAAATGATCGCTCGCTCGATTCGAAAACCTAAAAACTAAGGTTACCAGAAATTAAAAACGAGATAAAAACAATATAAAAGCAGAAAAGAACTATGGAAACAAAATAAAACAAATCTATAATTATGGAAACAAATCTAAACTATAAAAAGTAAGGAAAATAATTGAAAGAAAATCAAATAAAACAATAATAAATGTAATCCTAAAATTAAAAACTACGAATTAAAATTAGAATCGATATAAAACTTATACCTAAAAGAATCCGACAACCGAAACCGAATCCCCGGCAACGGCGCCAAAAACTTGTTCGGTAAAAACACGTTTTAAATTTATAATACCGAAACACCCCAAGTATAAGGATCTGTAGTAAAGGATGTTATCGGGTCGTCCTAAGGGAATGGAACGTTTATCGAATTCAAATATAAACCTATATCGATTATGTCACTAAACTACTACTAAACTAAGGTTGAAACTAACTAAAACCTAAGGAATAAACCTAAGAACTGAACCCTAAAACTAAAACTAAAAGCGTAAATAAAACAAGCTGAAAAATAAGAAAACAGAAAGACGGACGAGCGTTCACTAGAGTGAACGAACGTCTGGAAACTGAATCTAACGGACGGGCGTCTGACTATGAACAGAAGCAGAAAAGTGCAGGAAAATAGCAGGAAATTAGGGTTTCTGAAACTAGAACTTAACTAAAGATTAAACTAATGATTCGATTAATAAACAATAAAGGAAAACACAGCGAGGCGATCAGATTCCACCCATCAACCAACAACTCAACTAGATGATGATTTAGAACATAGTTTTTAGTAGTGATTTTTCACGGATTCAATTAGATATCTCTAACCAAATTCTAGGGTTTCGTTTATCTTTTTCAAGTAAACTAAACATGCAATCAAATCGAAATCACGAGATCGTTTCCAAACTCTTACTCAACTAAACATGCCTAATCTCTTATAACATGATTAGATGCATCACTTCAACGAAAGAGAACTCAAATAAACAGACTTTCATAAATTTATTCAAGCATAAAGATAGATAAATAGATCGTTTCATAGAATTGATAATTCAACAAAACATGGCAATGTAAAACAGCGTTAAAAAGTGATGAAAAACTAGATCTTAAACTCACACAAACATCCAAAGTATCGAACTCTCTAGTTGGTTTGTTGTTGATGAGCTTCCTCCATCGACTCACTGCAAGGCTTTTAGCCAACAATCATGTTGAAGATGATTGTTGGGTTGGAGAAGTTCATCTCTATGTAATTTAGGGTTCTTGGCCGCAGCCTCTATGTAAAATTCGTATGTGAATAAATTGGTATGAAAGAATTATTATATTAGGGCTCATAATGCGCTGCTATATATAGAGTTTAAAGTCGGCTGAAGCTATGGCGGTGGCGGACGCTCGTTCACAAAGTTGGACGCTCGTCTAGACTGCGGCTGAACTCTCTGTTCTGATTTTGGCACTTCGAACGCACGTTCACTTTCTTGAACGCTCGTTCATAATGGACGGAAGGTGGACGCTCGTCTGGACTCCGTCTGGATCGACTTGAACTTGATTTCTTCATCCTTATCCAATTTCTTCAAGCCAATTCCAACTCTATCTCTTATAATTCGACTTTAGCCTCCTTTAATCCTTTTTATATGCACGAAAATTAACACCTACATGATAAATAAACAATGCAAAAATGTAATAAAACTCAACTAATAATAATTCCATTAAATCAACACTTAAAATCATCAATTTTGCATACAATCATCTTAAAATCATCTTTACTCAATATTTACACTTAAACCCTTAATTCTCATGTAAATTATGCAAATGTGGGGAAAATAATAATGAAATAAACCTTTAATAATCATATAAATATGGCCTTAACAGTGGTCTAAGGGTAATTCCGTAGATAGTTCAATAGGGGTGATGCCCTGAAACTCCTTTACAATTCAGCCTTGCTTGAATCCATAGAAAGCAGAAATATTAACAGGGGTGATGCCCTGAAAATTTCTTGTCGTACAACAGAGCTTGAATTCATTCGAAACAGAAATGTTTTTAGCTTAAAGCCAATGGCAGATTGACTGCCTATGCTTATATCCATCGGTGGATTAAAGCAAACCTCTAGGTCATAAAAGCCACATATTTGAAAAATGTGGGCTTGACCAAAATATTGATGAGTCTTTTGTAGATCAGAGAATCAATATTGGTAAAGAGTAGACGTAATGAAAGGTGACACTGCAACAAGTGTAAGCAGCATGGGTGTGTTATCTAAAACTTCTCTAAACCAGAGAAGTGGACTATATTCTTAGAAATTGATTCGGCCGAATTCATGAGAACAAGTTGTTGGCCGTATCCCATCCATCTTATTGTTAAGATGAGATGCATTTTCGAATGCTAGATTCAACGAGAGGTTTCCTACCCAAACCCTCACGAAATAACTTAGTCTTCGGATTAAAAAAAAATGGGATAGATTCTCTTTTGGATAGAGAAATCAGGTTACTAAAAGTCAATTAAAGTCAAATCTAGGATTCGAGCAATGGATAGCAGTATAGTTCATCCTCAAGTACCTTTAAAAAATGAGGAATTATATGCTTGTATATTCGGGTGCAAACCGGAGTATTGATTACACTGATTCTGACTTTAAGTCAGGTTAAGGATGATCGTTAATCGATCTCGGGCTTAGTGTTTACTCATTGTGATGGAGCTATAGTCTGGAACAATCCAGCACTACCAAATTGACTCTGTTAGTCGAATACATAGCAGCTTTCGGAGCAGCTAAAGTGGCAGAGTGGTTTGAGAAGTTCTTTGTTGGACCGGTAAGTGATTCCAGGTCTTGATGAGCCGATACCATTTTATTGTAAAAATAGTTGAGAGGTAGCTCATGCAAATGATCTTTGCAGTCATAATAGGTCAAAAGCATATTGAAAGTAGATACCACCTGGTCAGACAGATCATGCAAAGAGGCGACGTATCGGTCCTAAAGATCACCTCCAGCCGACAACCTAGCTGATCAGTTTACCAAGACGCATGGCATCTAAGGTCACTGATAAGCGCTAGGCGGGTATGAAATTGGGAGATATGTCTCATCTGCTTTAGGGCAAGTGGGAGAATGTTTTGGATAGATAGAATAAGGGTGTGGTGCTCTAAAAACAATTGTTGCTTGTCTTTACGGGCAAGTGGGAGATTGTTGGATGTAGTGCCCGAAAGACAATTGTTGCTTGTCTATAAGGGCAAGTGGGAGATTGTTGGAAGTAGCGCCCGGAAGACAATTTTTGTAATTGTTTTTATAATTAATAAATGACAGATTTATTCTCATCTTATTATTTTCTTTGTGCTTATAAGAAATACACTGCTGAAAACCCCAAGTAGTATCATATGTAGCCATATAACTTAGTGTGTGTCACACATGAGGATTAAGAGCCGGCAACCTAGCTGATCAGTTTACCAAGACGCGTGGCATCTAAGGTTACTGATAAGCGCTAGGCGGGTATGAAATTGGGAGATATGTCTCATCTGCTTTAGAGCAAGTGGGAGAATGTTGTGGATAGATAGAATAAGGGTGTGGTGCTCTAAAAACAATTGTTTCTTGTCTTTACGGGCAAGTGGGAGATTGTTGGATGTAATGCTCGAAAGACAATTGTTGCTTGTCTATACGGGCAAGTGGGAGATTGTTGGAAGTAGCGCCCGAAACACAATTTCTGTAATTGTTTTTATAATATATAAATGACAGATTTATTCTCATCTTATTATTTTCTTTGTGCTTATAAGAAATACACTGCTGAAAACCCCAAGTTATATCATATGTAGCCATATAACTTAGTGTGTGTCACACGTGAGGATTAAGTTTAAGGTGATACACTTGAATTGTATGTTAGTCCGTGGTGAACTTAATCAAAGTATGGGGTCTATTGATTAAACCACCATTAATGCGCCCAGAACACTTTAAGGTGTGACCGTCTTATCCCAACCGTCGATATTGGTTATCTAAGTGGGGCATTTATATAGGACTGGACCGATTTAATCTTCATTTCTCATATAATTTCGTGATTGAGAAATCTTATTAAATCACAAGATGATCATATATGGATTAACCTTAATCCCGAAGTGATTGCAGACGCCTGTTTGTTTCAAGATAGGGTTTGATGTGTTCGTTAAGGATTGCTAAGAGGTGCGGTCTGAATCACTTTCATGTTGGCACTATTCTGGAATGAGTGAGGAGTGTGTGTCTCACAGATATGGAATCCATTCCTTCCTACGGGAAGTAGAGACAATCCCCTTATTTGTTGATCCTAGAAACTGATTGACCGGCCGAGTTCGTATTGGTTATGAACTAATTGATCACTAATGGGTTGATGGTAAATAAGGATAAGATGTAATGAAGAAGGTTTACGGAAATAATCCCGCTTCGTTACGGATAGTCTATGGAGGGTTAGTCTGTATGTAATGATTATATCAATGGACACTTATCGACTCGGCACTTTGAGAATAAGTTATATCTATAATCGATAGAGTTCAGTTTTGGATTTATAGTGTCGTAATTCCGGAATTAATAAGTTGAGTAGAAATGTTATGTTCGATGAATATTTTATTTAATTTATTGTAGCTACTGATTATAAGTCAATGGTCCCCAGGTTGGCTCCTAACACGCGAGTGTTTTCTCGTTTTGTGGAACCTCGAGAATAAGTTAAATAGTTGGTCTATTTAATGAATATGCGAATATTATTTATTTGGTAAATAATATGTAATATAGAAAAGACATTTTTTATTATCCCAAATGGCATAAAAATGGGGGGGAAGGGGCTACAAGGACAAAAAAAATCAAAATGGGTCCAGAAAGACGTTACTACATGTTACGTGATTAGAAAGGACAAATTCATAATAAATAGACAAAAATACCCTTTTACACATTAAACACGCAGTAACACTAGATAAAATGTAGTAACAGCCACGAAAACATATAGTAACAGCCAAGAAACAAGAAGCAACAGCCCATAAAATGTCGTAACATCCAATGGAAAAGTAGTAGCAGCCAACAAACAAGTAGAAAACAACTAAAAGCGGTAGTAATGTAACCTAAAAACAAGTAAGTGACCCGTAAAATGTAAGTGTGGCCAAAAAACAAGTAGTAACAACCCATAAACAGGTCATACCAGTCAATAAACAAGGAGTAACAGCCCGTAAAATAGATAAACTTACATCAAAAAATGTAGTAACTTCTGAAAATTAATAGTAACAACCCTAAACCCTAAAGTTTCTCAAAAAAAAATTTTGCCTGAAGAAACAATAGAGCCATCACGTCCGGCCACCACCAAAAAAATAATCGTCCGGCCACCATCACGTCCGGCCATTAGCAATAATCGTCCCTCTTTTTTTTTTCCTTTTCCGTTCTCAAATCTATGTTATCAAAAAAAAAAAAAATCTTTTCCGGCATCGGATGCCATGTTTTCCGGCCGTCTGCAATTGTTGATGCTGTCTGCAAATACAAAGATTTCACGGCAGGGTTTAAGGCTACAATGGCGGCAGGGTTGGATTAGCAAGAGGTGGTGGTTGGACGGAAGTTGCAGATGCGGCGGAGCTATCAAAAAAATCTAAAATCGGCGCACCGGGCAGCCGCAACCCTATAATTGACTCCCTCTCCGAGTGTGGTATAACCGACGACAAGCAATGAAATAGGAAAATGTTTTGCCGTGGAAAATACAACCAAAGAAATTTGAACGCTGATGCACACTGAATTCGTCTTTGATAGAACGCTGATGCATTTGGCGTGGATGTATTAAATAGGTTAATTAGGTTAAATTAGAAAAAGGGTATTTTGGTAAGTTTAAATAAGTTTTGTCCTTTCTAATCATCCATGTCCTTGTAGCCTAATAAATAAATTAGTTTGTCCTTCTAGACAAAAACCTATAAAAATTGTGCCATATTTTTTAATTTTGGGACTCCTAATAAATTATAATGTGGATAATATAATTATTTATGTGTTAAATAATTATAAATAAGAAATTAGTTTTCTTATTGGATAAATAGGAAATTTGTTTTCCGATTGGATAAATGTTTTATTTTCCTAAAATGAAAAGAAAAATTTGTGTGTAAAAGATAAACTCTCAAATTATTTGGTATTATCCTATATAAAGTTTCTCCCAACACAAAACAATGAGAATCCAACGCCATTTTTGAAATAAAAACTGACGCCAGTTTATTGAAAAAAGAGAGAAATTTTGTTTTCTCGTCTTAGCCATTGGGAAGAAGAAAAACTGGATTTTTCTTGGAGCATATTCGAGGAGGCTCTACTATGAGGATCGACGTCCACCAGTCGTCACATGGAGATACAATCCGGAAGATCACGGCTTCTCTTCTGTTGGGTAAATCTTCTACTTCTTGTAGTTATATTAATTAATCTTGTGAATTAAATCATGGTAAAATCGCATGCGAATTTAATTCGTAGCTTCCGTTGTGCATGATCGAGCGTCTCGATCGGTGCTGTGAATCAGATCTGACGATCCAATTATGGATCGGAACCGGATTCGGGTTTGTGTATATCCAGTGTAATCCGTCTGAAATTCAGTGCATAATAAAATAACTCTTTATGTCTGTGGAGTAGTCGGCATAACGCCGGAAACCACGTTAAATCTTGTGTTCTTCTTGTTTCTGTTATTTATATTAGATTATTACTGTTAGATTGCATCTGTTATTTATATATCTTGCATCTGGATTCCATATCCTGTTATAACATATTGGGATTGAAAAAATAGCTAGAAATCTTGGAGCTAATGTTGTAAATAGAAGTCAGAGGCAGGCCTGAGATTTAGGGACCTGGAATGTTTCCACAACGCTCTTTATCACGGATTTTATCTAACAAAACAACAAGTAATAAATATTTATAAATCCGGTATTCCTCAAGTGTAGGGATCGTAGTACAGCGATTAATACCGGAGTCGATCTCAGGGAATCGAGGTTGTTTAATCTAGTTTATTAATTCTTCTAATTTGTTACTACTAAAACAAAACTAAAAACGATAAAATAAATCGATGATGAAGATTGTCGATCAAAGCCAGGAAGGATAAAAGCAAAAACGAAATCTAAACTATAAACTATAAAATAAACAGTAAACAAGAAGATGATCATGGTGATTAAACAATGAACAAACAATAATCCACCGCTCCCGCAACCCTCTATTTCCTCTCTAAAGTTATTTTGTGATGATCTAATTAAAGATGTGGTTCACCTATCAAAGGTATGAATTTCTACTTTCGTAGATAATTCGCCTATCAATCTCTCATCTCTCGATATATAAGATTGACGCTCTCAAACCAAGGTGTAAGATCTCTCAATCTAGCAACCTAGAAATTCAACCTATCAACTCTCGTTATGTCAAGATTAAAAATCCCATCTTTCCTACGGTGATCTAAGGTTTACACCGACTCTCGTCATACGGTAAACATCAATAACAATTCATCTTTCGATATCGATTGCATAAACATATAATCATAGAAAAGATACAACTTTAACCAAATTCACAAAACAAATCTCGATTGAAAATAAAGAACCTGCTGAAACGGATTCACATGGTTTGAACAATTGCTCAGCCTCCAAGCATTCAGCATAAAACAGCAAAACGAAACAGAAAAAACGAATATAAAACAAGAAAAATCGCAACCCCAGCCTCCCCTAAGGGGGCTGGGGCCGCCTAGGGTTTTCTCCTAATGATTGTGTATCAATAGGTCTCAATAATGTATGATTAGGGTTGAAATCCGCGCTACTATTTATAGAAAAGTAAGTCGGAGCAAAGATGTCGGCCGTGGCGCCCGTCGTCGAATTGTGGGCGCCCGCCCAGATGCTTGGACTTGCTTCAGACGCCCGCCCACTCGGGGCGTCAAACTCTCTCGAATCAACTTTCTTCTCCTGGACGCCAGTCCATATCTTTAGACGCCCGTCCACTATGGACGGGACTTGGACGCCAGTTCAGCTGGATCAATAACTTGATTTCTTCATCTTTATCCTCTTTTCTTCAATCCAATTTCTTCCTTATCTCTTTTTCATCAATTAAATCCGACTCTTATCTCTTTTTGATCTTCATTTGAGCATCAAACACGTACCTACAACACATCAAAACATCACAAAATGTAATATCATCCAAATAATCGTAAAATCACAATTAAAACACCAAAATTAACCTATTTCGCGAATAACTCGTTTAGAATATCATTTACTCAATAATTCCATTAAACACTCGTTTCTTATGCAAATTATACGAAATATGAGGGAAATTATCATAAAATATATCGTTATAAATCGTATAAATTCACCCTTAACACTCTTCTAGAAAAAAAAAAAAAAACAAGCATGGCGTATTTAATATGATCCGGAAACTTTATCCACTCTTGTTCTCAAAGCAAAATACTATGCATCAGAAGAGTTTGGGAATGCCATCCTAACCTCTTGTCCTTTTATGATTTGGCGGAGCATGCTTCATGGCAGGACCACCCCTTCAAAGGCCTAAGATGGGGAATATAATTGGAAGTGGAAATAAAGTAAATATTTCAACCGATAATTGGAAATTAGTTTTCTTATTGGATAAATAGGAAATTTGTTTTCCTATTGGAGTTTTATTTTCCTAAAATGAAAAGATAAATTTGTGTGTAAAAAATAAACTCTCAAATTATTTGGTTATTATCTTATATAAAGAGAGTTTCTCCTGACACAAAAGAGTGAGAATCCAACGCCATTTTTGAAATAAAAACTGACGCCAGTTTTTTGAAAAAAGAGAGAAATTTTGTTTTCTCGTCTTAAATGCCAATTAGGAAGAAGAAAAAGCTGGATTTTCTTGGAGCGATATTCGAGGAGAATTTCTACTACGAGGATCGACGTCCACTAGTCGTCGCCGAGATACAATCAGGAAGATCGCGCTTCTCTGTACGTTGGATAAATCTTCTACTTCTTGTAGTTATATTAATTAATCATGTGAATTAAATCGTGGTAAAATCGCATGCGAATTTAATTCGTAAAACCGTTGTCGTGATTGGCGTCTCGATCGATCGTGAATCAGATCTGACGATCCAATTATGGATCGGATCCGGATTCGGGTTTGTGTATATCGAGCAGTGTAATCCGCCTGAAATTCAATGCATAATAAAATAACTCTTTCTTTCTGTGGAGTAGTTGACATAACGCCGGAAACCACGTTAAATCTTGTGTTATTCTTGTTTCTGTTATTTCTATTAGATTATTATTGTTAGATTGCATCTGTTATTTATCTATCTTGCATCTGGACACCATATCCTGTTATAAGAGATTGGGATTGAAAAAATACCTAGAAATCTTGGAGCTAATGTTGTAAATCGAAAGATAAAATTGGGATTGAAAAAATAGCTACCTATACCCCCCCCTACCTATTTTATAGCAAATCCGGGATATAATGTTCAACCCAATGATTTGGTTAGCAGCATGATAGACCAGAACTCGAGAAAATGGAAAAACAAAGTTTGATCGCATTTATAAGAAAACCCCTATTTATGAAGCAAATGGTATTTTATCACTACCTTTATCATCTGCAATTTGGAAGATGAATTGATCCGGAACTACACCGACAACGGAATTTTATCTGTAAAATCGGGTTACCATTTGGCCATGAACTTAAATATCCAGGAAGCTGAGCGGCATAAAGCCACAACGTCCCAGCCATACAAGAAAATATGGAATGCCTATAACTATTGACTTCTGCCGGAGACTTCTCACAGATCTACTGCCCACAGCAAGGAACCTTTTCATACGTGGAATTGGAAATGGGATTCTCAAAATCTGCTCAGCATTGCTTTTTTAATTGCCCAAGAGTGAAATTGGTATGGAAGCTACTACCACAGGGGCATTTCTAAAGAAATCAGAATCTCCTAATCATGCAAGATTTTTTCGAGTAGTTAGTGCAAAAAGAACCCGTAGAGGAGGTTTACAGACATTATCAGTGGCGGATGAATGCGGAGGGTCAGTAAATATTTAACACACTAAATAGCTTTTTTCACCGGATCGAATATTTTTATTTTTATTTTGGTCAGTTAAATATTTTACAATAAATAATTTTTCATTGGATCAGATAAAGTATAATATTTTTGAGATGGTTTACCGGTGGATTAAAATGTAAAGCATAACTATAAAAACACGATTTTATTTTTGAATAGATAACTTTGGTATAGAAACTATTGTCAAAATAAATAAATAAAACTCGTATACAAACAAAAAAGTCAATACGCTTTATTCCTCTTTTCTTTTTTAAACGTAGCTCCCGTAACTCATCGCCCTCAAGCCGCCGGAGTCGTAGTTGAAGCCGGCGTTAAGATTACGAAGATTCTCAATCAGATTTTGATATTACCTCTCGTATAGCACCGACATCGGTCGTCGTAGGAGTCAAAGTCGCAGCCATCGCCGATCTATTAGTTCTATTCGCTATATCATCTGCTCCTTTAGACGTTATGCACTTCGTTGGATTTGCACACTCGTCCATTGAAGAGCTTTCCGTTAGGATCATCCTCGATATGTAAGTTCTGTTTTTGATTTCTTTTATTTTTGCCTTTTGTTGCTCACTTCATCTTCCTCCTTCTAGGGTTAGCGATTTCTCTGTGTGTGTGGTTTAAATTGAATTTTTCCGCGGGTATGGGGGATTTCATCTGGGAAGTTATAATTCTCGAGCAATTTTAGTCGTCTTCATGTGGATGATATGCTATTTTTCGTATTTTTCTTTTGCAGGTGGATGAGAAATTTTATTTCTTTTTGCAGATGTGGTATTTCCCATTTTGATTTGCAGGACAGTGAGAATTGCCTATTGTCTTTCAATTTTTACTGTATTTGAGCATCTACCTGGTAATTTTAAGCTTCTCACATATCTGTTTTAAGCCATAAGTTTTGAATGTATTCTGGCGTAAACTATTACGTATTCTGGACAACCGTCTCGAGGGCCAATACTCTTCAGATACGGCTCAAAGAATAGCTGATCTTACCTTGAGATGCATATCAATTCCAGATTATGCATTCTATGCACTGTTATTTTTATATCGGTTAATCACTTGTATTCTATTGGTTTGATGTGCAGATATCCATTGGTTAGTATGTATCTCACTTTTGAATCCCTGCATCTTAAACACAATCCTTACGAGTATGTGTACAATGATTATTCTTTAACAGGTATTTCACCATGGACTCTCTATGTTTGCCATCATTCAATCCCTTTTAAGTGGTCAAGCTCAAATTTACATATTGATGTCCTCCTTTTTTAGAGTACTACTCCTTTTGTCAACCTGAGATGGTAATTTCAATAATCATAATTCAGCTGTCAAAAACTCAAGAAAAGAAAAGGCAATCATTAAGCAATGTAGTATTATATCACTGGCATGTAGGTATTTGGATGTTGCTGGTCGAAAGGAATCTAAAGCATACGCTATCAATGGGCTGGGTTTGTAAGAAGACCTATCCTTATTTCTTCACTAAGTACTCTGCACATTAGTAGCACAAACTGTATTCTATTTCTTCTATTCACTTCAACACAAGCTTTTTGCATTTGACAATCTTTCAGTTTTTTCGATTATGTGCATGAAACAGGTCAGTGGCCGTCAGAGGATGTCCTTGCCTACTTTTCTCGTCACATGCTGAAAAATCTAGGTGTGTTAATGTTTTTTATTAGGCTTCTATGTGTATGGCTGGCGATAGTGCTTCCTGTTATAGGAACTCTGTTTTCAGGGGACGATGTGGTCATCGTAGCATATTGCTAGGTCACTAGGACATAACATTTTATCTGTTACTGTGGTTTGACTTCTTTTTACCCTATTACTATGTAATAAATGGGGCTTTGAAACAGATCAAGTTGGTTCTGTTTGATCCCACTAAGTAATCCTTTGTTTCTCTCTATCTTAGGAACATCGAGGCTTGTTCTGTTTTGGAACATCTTGATGTCTTATTACCTAATTTCTCCCAGTTTGTGAAGACAAAACATGCTCGAATCATCAGCAAGAAGCAACTGAAATCAGGCACATAATATAAGTGTGTGCACATCTTTAAATGTGAAACTAATGTATCTCAGCTAAGGCACTTTTTAAATGTTGTAGCATGTTCTGGAAAAGGGAAAATCATATGAATTATGTTGTGTTATTATCACTCTGTTTGCTGAGCTTTTAATTCTCAAGATTGCCATCCTGATGATCAGTTTTGTGGAATGATCTATCTGTTTAACTACTTGATCTGTGAGTTTTTCGAAGGACATCGATTCTTATATGGGATATTTGTTGAATGCTTAAAGATAGACGCTTTTTGATATTTTGTATTGTTGTAACTTCATATATATAGAGGGCTGTGATGCCACCATGCTTTGCTATATGATTGTAACTTATTTATTTATTTATCTAAGGTGACTTGTTTTTTCTATTTTTTTTGTTTTTTAGCTTGCCAGTGGAACAAGAATTGCGCCTTTCCGTTCATTCTTATGGAAAATGTTCCTTGAGAAGCATGAGAACTACAAGGTAAAACTGAAAGTGGTTTTATTGGACCTTAATGGACAAAACATAAACCATTTCTTTACAGATACGATACATAACGGAATTCTGCGAAAAAAAATGATTTTACAAAAGGGTGATTGATGAGAGAACAATGCTCTGGAATTAGTACCAACCAAGAAAGAGTCATTAAGTGTGAAGAGCCATAGATAAGTTCTTCCTTCAAGCATGCTCTGGAATGGTAGCTCTAGACTCTCATAATTTTCATTTTTGCTAGTTTGCTCAATATTGATGTTTGCTTAATGTCATCAACAGCAGAACATTGATGTTTGCTCTGTTTAAGCTCAGTCTTGTTTGTACAATCTGCTTGCTTGGTTTGAATTTTTGAGTATCGCATTCTTTTGTACAATCTGCTTTTGCTTGCTTTGATTTTTTTTTTCTTTCTTTTTTTCCACCGATGTTGTATGGAGGTCATTAGCGGTTTCTCCTTTCTTTGGTAAGAATCAGTTTTTGTTTCATGTTTTTCTCTTTTAGTTAGCTTTATTACTGAATTCTGCTATGTTACTATGCTAATATTGGTGAGATTAGCTAAGTGTAAAATCGTAGCATAATTTAACATCTTCTGTTTGTGCTCATCTTTTTTAAGATCGTTCATGACATTGACTGTGCCCTTTCATACATATACAGACCTTGTTTTTCTGAAGTTTAATAGTCAGTCCTTATAGTGTTGCATGGTGTGTTTTGCTATCCTTTCTGGCAACAGGTTTGAGTCTTTAGTGTGAGTTTGAATATTAGTCATATCCTGGTCTTGCATTTACTAGGAGTGCATCATGCTTGTTCATGTTTTGCATATGAGTTGTAGTCTTTTTGCATCAGGTTTGCTCTTGTTCAGTCTGCATTTCTGATCAGTCTTGATCCTGTCCAGATTGGTTCAGATTTTGCTTTGGTTCATCAGCAGGTCAATGGAATAACATGGCTTTTCTTGTGTGTTCCAACAAGCAGTTTTTTGAAGCTTGTATGTAAGCGGAGCGGGAGGTTCTGGTAATTGAATGAAACCCACTTTTTAACAATCATTTTGATTTAGTAAAGTCGTCATCGACTATGAGGAAGATTTGAAACAGGTCTGTATATGTATTTTGTGTTTACATATTCCATTGGTTTCTTACTACAAAATACATTCGGTTATGTAGTTCGTTAGTAGAAATTGTTGTCTGATTCATTCTAAGCATTATATGATTTTGGTTGTCGTTTAATTCTTATTTTCCATGGATTTGAAGTCTGTGAAGCCTTTACAGGAGAAGACAAGGAATGATGACGAGCACAGGGGTTGAGTTTTTCCTGCTTCAAGCACAGTATTTGCCCTCAAGTTTCCCCCACTCCAATCTTTCTCCTTCGTGTAAATTTTCTTTAGTAGATGAATAGTCCTAGACCATGTAATTATTTGTGTTTTGGAAATAAAATGTGGTGTTTTTGTGTTGAGATTCATGTTTGAATCAATGTTCTTAAATTTTTTTTATTTTTTATTTTATTTTTATTTCTATTTATATTTGTATTTATTTTTTATTTTTCTGGATTCGCGGTGGAGTGAAAATCCGCCGCCAAAACCTTTATTTTCCTCTTGTGATGGAATAAGTATTCCTGGCGGAATACTGAGTAATTGCTGGTGGATAATAACCGCCACAAAAAGATCTTAGCGGTGGTCCTAAAATTCCGCCTGGAAAGGGCCTAAAACTTTTAGCGGCGAAGGCAAATACGGCGGATTTTATACCGCCGCGAAAAAGCTTTAACGGCGGATTTTCAGCTTCAGCAGTGGGAAAAATCCGCCGCTAAAAAACATGTTTTTTGTAGTGGTAGATCCGCCCCTGGACATTATATGTGTTCTATGGTGGATATGGAAACCTCGTTGCTCCCTTATTTCTTAGAACAAAGCCACTAGTCTTGACCAGATTGTTGCTCTGGCTGAATCTAACGCTACCAATTTTCTTGATGTGCCCACCAAATTGAGGAAGAAATCAGTTCCACATCAACTAAAAAATCAATGGGAACCCCCTATGCTCCTTTCTTCAAATTTAATGTGGACGCTACAGCAAATGAAAACTCTATCGCTATTGGCGGGATCTTATGTGACCATCATAGGGATATGAAACTTGATGGGAAATACGAAGTAGCCATTGGTAAAGCTCTTGCCATAGACCAATCTATCTTTATTGCTATAACTTGGGGATTTTTCAGAGTGGAGTTCAAAGGGGACTCTTTCACCGTCTACCACAAGTTAATGTCGGAAGACTTGGACTTATATCACTTAGGTGGAGTAATTGAAGATTGTAAAACGCTTTTACCTTTTTTGTCTCATTAGAAGTTATCCTTTGTCAAGAGCAAAGGAAACGTCAATGCTCACCTTTTAGCTAAAGAGGGTCTTTCGTTAGTAAGACTTAAACAATGGGTCTGTAGGCCGTCTTCTCATGTAATAATGGCTTCCTCAGCTGATATGATGCAAAAAAATTATTATTTCCTCTAATAAAAGAAAAGGTAAAGTCTTTCACACCTGAAAAATCTTAACAATCTAACATTTATTTCCAGTTTTACATTTAACTTTTTTGCTAATTGATTCTGATTCAATTTCAAGTATGATGATGATTAGTTTACGCATCGAATTTGAGTCAATAACTATCAAACGTGATTTCTAACCGTTATTAAGGCTAGAAAATACCCAACATTGTGACTCTATTTCGTCCAGAAATAAAATTATTTCCTGATTCAAATTCGGTCAACTAAAAATTATTTCTTCACTCAAATTCTATCAAATTAAAGGTTGTTGTTATCCTTGGTTACTGACCCCACAATTTCCACGGTTTTTATTGGAAATTGCGCATACGAAAATGATCATGCTGATTGCTCCGATAGTTACATGACTAAACACCAAACCTTTTTTCTTCTATTCTACCTCTAGGATAGATTTAGGTCACAAATAATGAGAAAGACATAGCTTCCGTTTGTTTTGGGTTGGAGTTATTTTTGGAATTGTTTTAGATCTATAAAAATGATTGAAGTAATGATTAGAAAATTAAGATATGTTTTGAAAAGACATAAAAGCAGTTTAGCTTTTGTTATTGTTTGCACACAATAAAAAAATTTTATATATTACTTTTTAGATCTGGCAAAAGAGTCTCAAAAGTGCTATTAGCCAAGTAATGATTAGAAAATTAAGATATGTTTTTGAAATTTGTGTAGTTAAAAAAATGATTTATGAGAGATATTGAAATAAAATAGTATAATGAATAGATATGTTTTTGAAATTTGTGTAGTTAAAAAAATGATTTATAAGAGAAATTGAAATAAAATAGTATAATGAATAAAATAATAGTAAAAAAGTTAATAAAGTTGATAAATTGAAATGACGAGAGATGATTTAATATTTTTTTTAATTTGTAGTTGAAGAAATGATTGGTAAGGAAATGGTAAGAAATGATTGGTGAAGTGATATAAAAAAAACTCCAAACAAAACTCTAACAAAAACAAACACAACCTTTATTGCATTTTATAATAACTACCAGTTGGTATAACTTTAATACGACGGTTGTATTCAAAATATTTTCTACATATCTTACCTCTAAAGATGACTTAAACTCCTTAAACAATACATGCAAAAAGCGAATGAAGAAATAAACTCTTTAAATAATACATGCACAAACCGCGAAATACGTAATCTTATCATATTCAACCTAGCACACATTCTAAACTGATCGATTTCAAAATGATTATAAAGAAAATCAACAGTTATAATCTTATTTGAGAATATTAGGTTTTAGTCAACTTTTCATTTTGTATATAAATATTAATTCAACTTGTATTTTTTTTTTTTTTTATTTAAGGACAAAACATATTTCTTCGGACTATTTTGTCCAATCTTTTAATATTAGCTCAATAAACCTTTCCGGATGATATGCCGATTGCTACTGAACGCGTCCGGCCGTACCGTACCTGCCGCAACGCGTACCGGAAAGACGAAAAACTTCCCCGGTGGCTTCCGATTTCTTCACCCATTAATGCCACAAAAACCGCAAATCGCTTTACTTAATCACAGGGATTTACGTGTTTTAACGAGACAATGTACACGGCCAAAAAAAAAGTTTTCAAAGATCACGAGTTAAAGATGAAAAGTTAAACGTTTATGTGGTTGAATGAATTAATACCGCACGGGAACGGGAATTTATACAGGCAATAAGAAGTATTACCTCCGTCCCAAAATAAGTGTCCACATTTGAAAAAAACTATGTCCTATAAAAAGTGTCATTTCTCAATATCAATGCATCATTTAATGATTTTTTTCCAACTATACCCTTCTCTTAAAATTACTCATTGTTGACATTTTATAATCCCTAAGCAATAATTTAATGCTAGTACTAGTAGTAGTACTACTACTTACGGCTCAACCTCCACCAAAAATGGAAAAAAATAAAATGAATGTGAAAATTCTGAAGAAAAAAATTAAAATACATGTGAAAAGTCTTCATCGTAATAAATAAATGTTGATTTCGATACACATACATTAACCGAAGTAAACTCATTAATAAGGGTATGCGCCCATTTACTATAAAAAAAAAGCGCATTAATTGAGTTTTTCTTGTCTGCGTGTCATAAAAAGTGAGCCACACTTTTATGGAATTTGGTAGTACAAATTTGGGTTGGGGTTTTGCATTGAAAATAAAGGTGAAAATAATTGAAAATAAACTTACCGAAGAAGATGAAGACTTAATTTGGACTTGAAGTGAATCTCCGGCAATGGTTGGCTTATAAGGCCAAGAGTGATGGTGCCGCCGGAACGTCAATTCCGATCCGTGCTTAAAATTTCTACCTCCCCCTCTTTCTTGTTTCACGCAACAAAAACTTGCAAATTTTCACCTTAAATCTGTTAATTGTGTTTTTTGATTTTTACCGACCGGATTATAAAGAGAGGCAACAGCCAAAGACCGTTGGGTAAACATCCATGGATAATGATAATGTAAGAAGATTGTGGAAATTATGTCTTGTATTGCATAATGTTCCGGTATTTATAGTATAAGTATAGAAATCCTAATTACATCAATATAGACCAATGGACAAATATACCCTTACTAACATAATAATAACACATCTAACACTCTCCCTCAAGTTGGAGCATGAGGGTTACAAATGCCTAACTTGCACAATACGAAAGTAAATGTCGGTTTCCCAAGTGCCTTGGTCAAAATGTCCGCCAACTGATGACTAGTAGGAACATGAGCAGTCACAATATTACCGGAGAGGAGCTCTTCACGAACAAAATGACAATCAACCTCAATATGTTTAGTGCGATCATGAAAGACGGGATTACGGGCGATATGAAGAGCGGACTGACTGTCACAAAACAAACGCATCGGAGCAGGATGCGAAACACCGAGAGAAGCAAGTAAGGACTTTAACCACTTTAATTCACATGTGGCAACCGCCATAGCACGGTATTCGGCCTCCGCCGAGGAACGAGACACAGTGGGCTGCTTCTTAGTCTTCCACGAGACCGGAGATTGGACAAGAGAGACACCAAATAAGCAGACAAGGAACGACGAGTAATGGGACAAGCTGCCCAATCGCTCTCACAAAAGGCTAACAGAGACAAATCAGAAGCAGCACGAAGCAGAATGCCTTGTCCTGGACTACCCTTCAAGTAACGAAGGACACGAATAGCAGCATCCCAATGATGAACCAATGGCTGACTCAAGAACTGAGCCAAAGTATGAACGGCGTAGCTAAGCTCAGGGCGAGTAACAGAGAGATAAACCAAGCGACCCACAAGACGGCGATATTGATCAGGACGAGAAAAAAGGCTCCCCCTGAAGATTAGCCAGGCGATGGTTCTGTTCCATGGGAGTGTCAATAGGGCGACAGCCCAACATGCCGGTCTCTCGTAAAATATCCAGAGTATACTGGCGCTGAGAAAGGAACATCCCAACAGGACTACGAGCAACCTCGATGCCAAGAAAATACTTCAAGGGACCCAAGTCTTTCATATGAAAACAAGAATGCAAATATTGTTTAAAGCGCAGAACCACGTCAGACGAAGAACCAGCGAGGAGCAAATCATCAACATAGACAAGAACGTTCAAGGACACGCCATCACGAACAAAACTAAACAATGAGTAGTCAGCAGAGGATTGTTTGAACCTATAAGATTTTAAAGCCATAGACAACTTAGCAAACCACTGGCGATGGGCCTGTTTCAGGCCATATAGGGACTTACGAAGACGGCAAACCTTCCCGGGGGTCGAACTACGATATCCAGGAGGAAGGCACATGTAAACTTCCTTGTGCAAATCGCCATGCAGGAAGGCATTATGAACATCCATCTGATGCACTTCCCAATTACGCACTGCGGCAACAGAGAGAAAAATACGGACAGTACCCATCTTGGCAACAGGAGTTAAAGTCTCAGTATAGTCAACACCCTCAACCTGTCGATTACCATGAACAACAAGATGCCCCTTAAGGCGCTCAACCACACCAGTGGACGTGTATTTTATCTTGTAAACCCAACCACTGCTGATAGCACTCTTACCAGGAGGTAAATCCCCCAATATCCACGTACCGTTATGTTCAAGTGCATCAATTTCCTCTTGCATAGCCTGGCGCCAACCAGGATGTTGAACAGCTTCCTGAAATGTAGCCGGTTCTTTACCCTTGGAAAGAGCTGTCAGAAAACATTTGTAGCGCGCAGAAAAATTATTATAATTTACAAAACAAGCTATGTCAACGGGCTTACCTGAGGAGCCTGATGGAGGAGGGAGTGCAACAGGGGTGGGGGGTCTATATGTCGCCGAAGAGCTGTATGAATGACATAGTCGCGAAGCTTCGTAGAAGGAGTCCTCGTACGAAGCCCACGGCCCAAAACCTCATGAGCTGTAGTAGAATCATGCACACTCCCCTTTGAATCCGAACTGACAGGAGGAATGAGAGCATCAGCAAAAGAACCGGGAACCGGAACAAGATCATCATCATCAGCCCATATAGGAGCTTGATTAAAATATAATTCCCACTGAGCATGAGTAGGATCCGGAAGGGACTCAATAAAGGGAAATTGATCCTCATGGAAGTGAACGTCACGACTAACAAAAAAATCATGTGTTTCGAGGTCATAGAGCCGCCAGCCTTTTTTACCAAAAGGATACCCGACAAAAATACACTTGCGAGAACGAGAATCAAATTTATCTTTAACAGGTGGTCTATTAGCGGCGTAGCACAGGCAGCCGAAAACCTGAATCGAATCATAAGAAGGGGAACGCCCAAACAGACATTCATAAGGTGTTTTGCCAGATAAAACCGGAGTAGGAGTCAAATTTATTAAATGACAGCGGTGAGAATACATTCCCCCCAAAAATACTTACGCAACTTAGCCTGAAAACGCAATGCACGGGCAACATTAAGAATATGACGGTGCTTACGTTCAACCCTACCATTTTGTTGGGCAGTATCAACACATGAAGTATGATGGACGATGCCTTTATCCGCAAAAAATTGGCGCAAACCGATAAACTCTTGACCATTGTCACTACGCAAAATTTTAATCTTTTTATTAAATTGCGTTTTAACCATGGCGTAGAAATCGCGAATCAATTGACCGACTTCATGTTTACCAACCATTAAATATACCCAAGTTGATCGAGAAAAATCATCAACAATTGTAAGGAAGAATCGAGCATCACAACTAGATAAAACCTTATTAGGTCACCAAATATCACAATGAATCAAATCAAAAATCGCAGTAGCTTTATTAGAACTTAACGGAAACGAGTTTCGAGGTTGTTTGCTCATGTAACAAATTTGACAATCAAGAGCATGATAGGAGTCAACTTTGCATGACTCCGGCACTCTTTTAGCCCCCATTTTGATGCATATTTGGTATATTTTGACACATTAAGGTCTCAAAACGGGTTGGTATCACATGTTTTAGAGCACAAGGGCTTTTATCATCTTTTGATGGTAAAGCCTCGTTTTTATTGATATTAACCCCATTCCGAGCACTTTTACCCTCCGGAATCGTTTGTGTGTCTTGTTCGTTCATAAGATTGTAGGGTCTATGTGTCACGAGAATCCGGAAGGCAAATATTTATGATGAGAAGTATGATCAATGTGCAAAAATGAACCTAGGAAGAAGAAAAATGAAGAAAAGGGGGGAGAAGTGTTAGTATCTCAACCTCTATGTTCTGTTCATCAGCAATTTGACCTATGATGGAGGCATTTTCTGGTCATGGATTCTTCATGAAAGTTGTAGATAATTGAAATATATTTCCAATGCATTTTGAATCACCCAAATCGGAGTTCTACACGCGAAGATATCATGGTTTTACTACAGCCAGAAAACTGCATCATCTCAAACGCGCGTTTCAACTCTCAAACGCGTGTTTCAAACTGCTAATTTTGGACAGAGAGCACATGAAGCGAAGCGCGCATTTGGGGACCTCCAAACTGGCGTTTGGAGTCATTTTTCTGTAGATTTTTGCCCCTATAAATACCCCCTTCCATCGAATTTCTTTAGATTTTTTATCCCCTCTCTTAGCTAAACTATACCCACTCTTTAGCACGAATTTTGTAATGGATTATTCCACTTTATCTTAGCTTAGATTATCTTAAACATAGTTAGATTCTACTCTTTCCAAGCTCAAATCTCAATTTCAAACACTAAGAGACCACCTTTTAGTTACTTCTTTAAATTGTACTTTTTGGATCTCAACTCGAATTTCTCTCAATTAATGGTATATTTCTCTCCTCACTTAATTATTATGGCTTTTATTTACTGTTATATGTATGTTTTAATTAGTATAATGAGTAGATAATTCCTTAACATAGTCGAATCATGTGAAATTTGGTGAAATCACCCTTTGGGTGATGAAATTGGGAGTGGGTAGTGCTTTTTATTGTTTAATCTTGATTGTTTCACGTCTTAGAACTTATTATAACATCGCTAGATTGGATTGTACACCCAATTTAGTAATCACACACATCAACCTTACATATGTATTTTGCAGGAAGACGTGGGATAAGGGGTTCTAAGATCGCAGAGTAGACTTGGCTTAGTTGTTAAGCCCGGGCCCAAAGTGAGGTTACTCGTTTTAATGTTTAAGCGGCTCTAGTGCATAACATGTCTTGTTAGTGAATCTTCTAAAGAGAAGGGTAGTTAACATGGCATAAGGAGAGAGTTGTTCAGACCTTAGCACCGGAATTAAAAGCACGCACCCATGAAATTGAATGCGAGAGTTCGTTTGTTATAATGCACACTTCCGGTTTTGTCTACCCTTAGGGTTGAAACTAGCTACTTTGATCATGGTTCGGCTATATCCCTTAGTATAACGTTTAAAAACCGAGTAGTTAATCTTCTTTCTTCCTTTTCTATCTTTAGACTCGTTAGTAAAAAATCACCTTAGTGTCGTTGTAATATACAAGCACTTGGAAAAGTAAAAGATTGATAAAGTGTGAGACATGATATTTATGACTCATTTAGCGCTACCAGGCCGAGTGCAGGGCGTTACATTAGTGTCGTTGTACTATACAAGCACTTTAAAAAGATTGATAACCTAGACTAAGCAACACGTTCGCTTTGGTACTCACAAACACTTTTCCTTTGGGTTCGACCTCGTACTCCTGTAGCTATGCTAGCAATCGACCCGGTACACTGCCGGTTAGAGAGTTAGTTTGCCCACAGTTTTGAGTCTTTATAAATTGTTTTTGGAGGGGTGAATTTCAAGCTCAATCAGAGCACAACTTTTATTAAAATCCTTACTAATAATAACACCTGGCAACGAAGTCACAACCGTCATCGAAGGATGACCTAAACGTCGATGCCACAATAAACCAGAACTGTTAACGGCCACTGCATTCGCTTGAGAAGCCAAAATAGACCGGAAAATATAGACCCCATTAAATTGCACCCCTACTCCAATCAGGTTCCTCGAGATAGGGTCCTGTATAACACACAGCTTGTTAGTAAACATAACAATATAAGGCTCGGTATCAAGCAAATGTGACACCGAAAGCAAGTTACATGCCATATCCGGGACATAAAGGACATCATATAAAATGAGACCGTTTAAATTAACAGAGCCTTGCTTAGTTGCAGCAAGAATATTTCCATTTGGCAAACCAACGGTGGAAGATAAAGTATGGAACTCAGTAAATAATTCGAGATTACCGACATATGATTGTAAGCGCCGGTATCAAGAATCCAATCATCGGAATCATACTTACCCATTGATTTTTCAGATGCAGATGAGTTTACATTTTTAATGGCAGCAAGAACCTGAGCCCATTGTTCATCCGAAAGAGAGGGCAGGCTGCTCCGATCGGGTACAACATCCGAGCCACCGGAATTGCGGGAAGTACCCACGTGAGAAGCAAAATTCTTTGCAGCAGGTCCGGTACTAACCTTAGCCGAGTTGTAATATGCAGAGGATGGCTCATAACTAGGAGCTTTAAGGGTTGCATCGTCCTCTCCAACCATGATGAGGAAGATGATATTCAACGCAGGTTTCCTGTTTGTTTGTTTGGTCTTTTTTTTTTTTGGTTCACAGAAACGGAAAAAGATTTGGGAGGAAATCAAGCCATCATTGAGGGACGCTCTGATAACATGACAATGTAAGAAGATTGTGGAAATTCTGTCTTGTATTGCATAATGTTCCGGTATTTATAGTACAAGTATAGAAAACCCTAATTACATCAATATAGACCAATGGACAAATATACCCTTACTAACATAATATTAACACATCGTAGCAGATAACGATGTGGTGCTTTGTCCCTTGGATAAAGAAAATGGGATGTAGAATTTGTAGGTGTAGAAATGGAAGGTACAGAGAGGGATTAAAAGAGAGGGACAGGGTTAGGCTGAGAGATGGGGATTGAGTGGAAGATAAAGAAGATGTAGACATTGGGGTAACATTCATCCATGGAGGCAGTGTAAAAAGCGGCGGCACCACCACCGACTTCAGCAGCTATCTTTTTCCACTTGTTCTCGTAATTCAGAGTCTGATATGGGTACAATTTTGACTAATTCAAAGGTAAATAACACTTATAATGTTTCGTTTTGGATATTTCAAGTGCTATAAATTCTGAAAATCGCGCATATTGAGTCTGGGACTGTTCCTCTGGAAACTGGGTTGAGAGGAATCCCAAGGAAGGTATTGAAACTGCCATGGTAGAAATTGAAGCTACCATTGTCAACTCTTTTGATAACCATGGAGCATAAACTAATAGTTCTGTTGAGAACACAAATAATGGTAAGTCTGTTGTGGTTGATAATATTGGTGATCCCACAGTTTAAGGGTTGGTTTAAGGAAGCATCTATGATGTTTTAAAAAAGATTGATTGTGGTGTTCACTTGGTTCATATCATTAAACTTTCTAATACACTAGTTTTGGGGAGTGTTACTGTGTTACTGTTAATATCGCTAGGTATTCTTCATAAAAAGTGTTATTGTAGGCATAGGTGTCTTTATATGGTTTTAATCTTTCCTTGCATTCCACTATTTGTTGTAAAGTGGTTTTGTCTAGGTGATTGAAAGTTGTTGATTCAAATGATGAGGCAATGTTGGTGTTTTTTGTCTTTAAAAAAATGGAGGAGCCTAGATTCTGTATTGATGAGGTTGAGCTGCTGTTATTTAATGCATTTTTTTGCTAAAACATACTGATTTGGTCTTCAACAACTTAAAGAATGTTTTAGTTCCCCTCGTAGGCTTTTTGATTATATCCAATACTATTAGGATTTTTATTTCTTTGCTTTATTTTCTTTCACTAAATTATTTCAACAATCTTTCTATCAATATGAATCTTCCATTTATGAAGACCAATTATCAAATATTACACGTAAACATTCTTTCGAACTATTATCGTGATTGTACCTAGTTTTATCCAACATTGGTTTTCTACAATGATGAATAAAATTAGGTCCATTGAATTACCATAATTAAAGGGCCACTTTAGGTTTAACCTAATTTTCATTCAAGAAATCCCTAAAGATTCGATCTTGGTTTCTAGGTTATCGATTAATTAATACTTTTTCATTATCAATTAATCGAATGGAGTTTCTCATGCAATCCTACAGTCATTCACTCCTTCGAGATATTATTTCCGGAAAATTACATGAATAAGCATACAAGATCAAATTCATAAACATGACAAAAATCCTATCAATGAAAAGATTGTATCTTTAAAACTATATAATCATCGCCGGCTTTTCCTAATCCAAGAAACCAATATTTCTTGTCGTAATATATCAAGATTCCAAGATTCAACCATATAAATTCGGATAGTTTCTGATTTTTTCACACCATGTTCCATTCTTTCACCCAGGTGTGTTGCTTTGATCCTCTCATTTTATTGCCTTTTATTTGATAGATTGTTTCATACGAAGCAGTCAAAAGGCAATTTTTGATAGATATCACAAAATTGTATTAAAACAGCCAAAGCGATCCAAGAATAACGCGTATGGTGGGGAGTTGCATCTCCATAATGCTTTGATAGATTGTTTATTACGATATGAAGCATTTTTGATAGATTGTTGTATTACGCAATGTTAATGGTGATATTTTATGCATTAATAAAAATGTATACTATTAGAACGCCGCGATTATATTCGGCTTTCAAATACTACGCGCGAAAGGGTATCAAATGAGGTCTCAAAGCGAAAAAAAAAAATATGAACTTTGGTGAAACAATTTTGATGATCGATGTTAAATCAAAAGTTACTGATTCGTTTATTAAAAACGCTCCAGGTTAATCGAAATTTTTCGAACTTTCAAAATTTACGTTGAAAAGGTATCGCATGAAAACTTAAATTAAAGAGCAAAAAAAAAAATTGAATTTTGGTGAAAACATTTGGATGATCGAAGTTTTAAATCAAAAGTTACAGTTGTTTAAAAATAAAAAAATACAACAAAAAAACAAAATACTACAGCCGAAAGAAGAGACGCGCTGCTTTTACTCAATTTCCGGACGGTGCTGTTTTTTTGTCATTTTTACAACTAAAAAAAATAAGTATGTCCTATTTACTAATTTTGTAATTAAAAATATTATTTTCCCTCGATCCCAATCTTATTTTAGATAATAATGTCATAAAAAAGATGTCGGCCTGATGACAGAATAAATATCTACACCAACCAGTCGCCCACACACCATTTGTACAGAACAGCCAAAACTTAATTGTCGCAGCAATATACATTCCATAATAATTTTTTGCAAATTGAAACAAATCCAAATCCAAACTCAAACCCAAATAAAAAAAACAAAAATCAAAAGAAGTAACAGCGACTTCTTGTGACCAGGAAACTTTGACTAAGGTGTTATTAAAGAGCATTTGCATTCATGGCTAACCGCGACTGACAGCTTCCTAATGCATCCATCCCTGCATCCAAATAATAAATCATGATTTTAAAAAAACAATAATCGATTTTCGAGCGAACAGAAAGAGACCTGAAATTTTGTACGCTTGAAGCTTGACGATCAGAAAGTTAATACTATTACTTACGCACGGAACTGTTCCGGATCCATGCGAAAGGAAACCACCAGTTAAGAAGAAAATCAAGGGGGCCCTTCACGGGGAGATATGATAATTCAATTGTGTTAAATATAGGCTATTAAAATGGTTATCATCCACTTCATAATAATAGCTTAAGCGCTTTGGGGAGAAATGCAGATTTTTGTTGGAAATTGAAGGGTGCCTCTCTATAGAGGCATCACCCAACAATTTTCCCACGTCCAAAGGCGGCGCATGTCGCGTGACTCGTGACATTGTCATATACCCTCTTAGACCAATTAAACTTTGAGGGTAGTCAGTGTGTCTTGACTTGAACTTGCCTTAAATAAAAATCTGTTTTTTTTTTAACCTCACTTTAGAATAGGGGTAAAAACACCCAAAGCATTTTAACACCTGAAAACCGACAGTTCACGTCTCTAACAATACTAGCATGTCACTAGACATAGTATTCATCCTTTAAATCACAAGCAATAAGGGAAAAAAAAACTATAAATCCATATGAAAACAAGTCTACCTTTCACTTAACTTGTGATCCTGTCGAGCTACTCCATGAAAAATAAAATGGTAAAGTAATAAGCAAGAGGTACTTAAGACATTGTTTAAGGGGTCGCACGCATATAAACAGGGCTCACATGAATGTCGAGCCTTCTTATCACTCTTATTGATCAAGCGCACTAACTAGAAACTGAAAGCCACAGATGCTGTAAGCATCCGTCCTCTACCACCACAACAATACCCTATGCAGTTGTAGAATATCAAAGCAGAAAATGTTGAAAGGAATGTATTTTATTCACTGCAAATCAAATGGCTATATATAGCCTTACACAGAAACAAAAACGTGGCTGATCACTTGATCATCCTAAAAACTAGGAAGCATAAATCACTACTAACTAATCCTAGGTCTTCAACTAACTAATTTGACTTAGTCAGATTTATTTCAACATAAATAAAAGACTTAATAAAGTAACATTCCCTCCCTTAAGCTAAAACATTACCTTCAAGCTAAAACATTTCCTTTTTAGCTTATATTGCCAGCTTCCACCATTCCAAGCATACTTCGAAACTTCTCAAATTGATCCAGCTTTAATGGCTTTGTCATTATATCAGCAACTTGATCTTCGGTCCTACAGTAGTTCAACTCAATGACCCCATCAGTCACTAGGTCCCTTAAGAAGTGAAATCTAACATCAATGTGCTTGCTTTTACCATGAAACACTATAGTAGAACTGTTGTCACACAAAATGACTGTACTTGTCTTCTTCTCAACTCCAAGTTTCTCCAAAATCCTTTTGACCCAAACACATTGGCAGGCACACATAGCAACAGCTATGTATTCTGATTCTGTGGTAGATAAGGCCACTACTGGCTGTTTCTTTGAGGCCCAAGACACAGCCCCTGACCCCATGAAGAACACATATCCTGAAGTACTTTTCCTGTCATTTAAATCTCCAGCATAGTCACTGTCTGTATATCCAACAAGTCTGTAATTTGCTTCTCCTCTTTTGTAAAGAATTCCAAGTTCAGATGTGCCCTTCAGATATCTGAGCATTCTCTTTGCTGCTAGCCAATGCATCATAGTAGGGCTAGCCATGAATCTACTGATTAAGCTCACTCCATACATCAGGTCTGGTCTGGTTACAGTCAGATACATGAGGCTGCCAACCACTTGTTTGAACAAGGTTTCATCAACTTTAGTCCCTCCTTCATCCTTGATCAGTTTTGTCCCTAGAACAACTAGATTCTTCACAGCATTGCTTTCCTTCATTCCAAATCTTGCTAGTACTTCTTGAGCATATCTTTTCTGACATATAAAGATTCCATCTGAACAATGTTTGACCTCAACTCCAAGAAAATGCCTCATTTTCCCCAAGTCAGACATCTCAAATTCCATCATCATTGAGTGTTTAAACTCATCACACATGTATGTATCATTTCCAGTATAATAGATCATCAACATACAGACTTACTAGAAGAATCTTACCTCCTTTTGATTTTGTGAACAAGGTATGCTCATGAGGGCATCTTTCAAAGTTCTCTCGCATGAAATAAGCCTCAATCTTGCTGAACCAGGCCCTTGGTGCTTGCTTAAGCCCATACAGTGTCTTCTTGAGTCTCTTCTTGAGTCTGTTCTTCCCCTTGTTTCACAAATCCTTCAGGTTGTTGAACAAACACTTCTTCTTTAAGCTCCCCGTGAAGAAAAGCACTCTTCACATCTAACTGAAAGATTTCCCAACCAAATTGGGCAGCTAAGGAAATAATTACCCTGATTGTATCAAGTCTGGCCACAGGAGCAAACACCTCAGTGTAGTCTATTCCATGTCGTTGTGCATATCCCTTGACCACCAATCTTGATTTAAATTTATCTACCTCTCCTTCTTCATTAAGCTTGGTTTTAAATACCCATTTGACCCCAATAGTTTGAGCTCCTTGAGGTAACTTGGTAAGTTCCCAAGTCTGATTCTTCTTAATTGCCTCCATTTCTGTTGCCATAGCTTCTCTCCATTTCTAATCTTGTATAGCTTCATTGAAGGAAACTGGATCCTTCTCAATCACCATCATGGCACTTAAGTGTTCCTCATCTTCTTCATTTCCTGTCTCAAAATCATTCAGCCATACTGGTGCTTTCCTTTGTCTGATTTCCCTCCCTTGAGCCAAACTTCCAGGTGGAGTAGGTATCTCAACAGTTGGCTCATCTTGTGGTAGGGCTGGAGCAATTTCTTCATTGGTTTCATCCTCAGTGTCTTCATCAGGCCATTTTAGAACATCTTGTCTGTTCTCTTCTTCTGTTCTGCCCCAATCTCAACCAATGTCTTCTTCAAACACCACATCTCTACTGATTATGATGGTTTGTGTGACAGGGTCATACAACCTCCATGCTTTTGACTCATCACTGACTCCAAGGAAAACACACTTTCTGCTTTTGTTGTCAAGTTTACTCCTTTTCTGATCAGGAACATGTACATGAGCAATACAACCGAAAACACGAAAATAATTTACCATTGGTGTCTTCCCAGTCCATGCTCCTTGTGGTGTTTGATTTTCCAATGCTGCAGTAAGGCTTCTATTTTGGACATGAACACACCATTTCACAGCTTCAGGCCAAAAAACCCTAGGAACCTATTTTTCAGCCAACATAGACCTAACATCATTCATAATTGTCCTATTTTTCCTCTCAGCTATGCCATTCTGTTGAGTAAAAGCTGATGTCAGTTGTTTACTGATACCATGGGTTTGACAGAATGCCATGAACTCATTTGAGTTGAATTCACCACCCCTGTCAGTTCTCAGACCTGCTATATGTTCACCTGTCTCTTTTTCAACAAGAACTTTGTAATTTTTAAACACATTTAAGGCTTCTGACTTCTCATGTAGAAAATACACCCAAGTCTTTCTGGTCAGATCATCAATAATGCTTAAAAAGTATCTTTTGTTGCGGTTTGAAATTGGTTTGATTGGGCCACAGATGTCTGAGTGTACAAGTTGAAGTCTGTGTGATGTTTTCCATACACTCTTCTTTGGTATGGGATCTCTGTGTTGCTTGCCTATTAAGCAGATAGTGCATATCTTGTCTGTAGCTTTAAGATCAGGTAAACCATCCACCATCCCTTTTGATGAAAGGGTCTTCAATCCTTTATAGTTCAGGTGTCCAAATCTGCAGTGCCATTTGTGGAGTTCCTTGTCTGAAGTGACCTCAACTTGTAAACACATGATGCCATTGGGTACCATTGAGACTGTCAGACAGAACATCCTGTTCCTGCTCATATGAGTTTGCATAATCACCCCTTGTTTAGGATGAAAGACCTTGCAACCTCCATCTTGAAACAAGACAGACAACCCTTTTTCTTGAAGTTGTCATACACACAGCAAATTACTTTTCAGTTCAGGAACATAATAAACATTTGAAATTACCTGAGCGATCCCATTTAGCTTCATTCTTATGTTTCCTTTTGCTGCTACAACCATCTTTGCATTATTTCCAAGCTTCACTGTTTTTGTAAGGCCATCTTCTAGCACTTCAAAAACCATAGCTTATTCCCTGTCATATGGTTGCTACATCCTGAATCAAGGAACCATAATTCATTCTTTTCTGATTCCTGAGTTTCTTCATAGGCCATCAGCATAAGTTCTTCTCCTTCCTCCATTTCAACATAATTTGCAGTTTTTTCCCATTCTGGACATTCATACTGAAAATGCCCCAACTTGTGGCATTTGTAGCACTCAATGGTTGCTTTATTGAGTGATTGTCTTCCTCTTCCCCTGCCACGTCCTCCTCTGTAAGGATTTCGACCCCTCCCTCTATTGGATCCTTCATCTGAACCAATTTTCAGGACATGCTCTTCCTCTTGATGCCCTTGCATACGTTGTTCATGAACCAACAAACTTCCATGGAGTTCATCAATGCTTAGGGTATCCAAATCATTTGCTTCCTCTATAGAACATACAACATAAGCATATTTTGGAGTCAAAGATCTGAGAATTTTTGACACCACTGTGCTTTGTTCCACTTTCTCACCATTTGCCTTCATCTTGTTGACCACACTCAGGGTTCTGCCCACATAGCTATCCACCTTCTCTCCTTCTTTCATAGTGAGCAATTCAAATTCCCTGCGTAAAGCCTGGAGTTGAGACCTCTTTACCCTTGTTGATCCCTGATATTTCTTCTTCATAATTCCTTTGGATGTCTCCTTGTCAAGAAATTCTTCACCTTCGAATCCTTGAGTTTGGCTTCTTCTACTGTCTTCCTTTGTGCCTCACTTGCCGTTCCTGTCCCAACTGCACCAACTGGGATCCCTTCTTCCACCAGATTCCATATTTCTCTACTTCTCAAGAAATTTTCCATCGTCATAGCCCAAAAATCGTAATGACCATCGAATCTGGGAATAGACGGCTGCACAAACTTATCTCCTGAATTCATTGTGATTCACTTTTAACGCAGCTCTGATACCAAATGTAGAATATCAAAGCAGAAAATGTTGAAAGGAATGTATTTTATTCATTGCAAATCAAATGGCTATATATAGCCTTACACAGAAACAAAAACGTGGCTGATCACTTGATCATCCTAAAAACTAGGAAGCATAAATCACTACTAACTAATCCCTATAGAATAGGTCTTCAACTAACTAATTTGACTTAGTCAGATTTATTTCAACATAAATAAAAGACTTAATAAACTAACAGGAGTGGCCTTGCACGTATGCTGATAAGCATATATACGTACATAGCGCCAAGCCTTACGAAAAATCAATATTTTATTGTCTCGCAACATTTCAATGCATGCGTTGACTTAGACTTCAATCTTTTAGCAAATTTATAGCAGATGTGCTCTATCTCAAAACAGTCTTTATGCCAGAAAAAAAAAAATTTGTTTTGCCAATTGTTTTGCTCTAAAAAGTCAGAAATTACGAAATGAAGAAGAAAGAAGATGGATGGTTCATACCTGAAAGATAATCTTGCGAAGCTTCACAACTTTGTCGAATTCCTCAGGTCCTTCACCTGAAATTACAACATAATTAGTTAGTGAGTTTCTTGTGTCCTGACAAGTCTCAACTCTCAAACAACCCCCTCCCCCTCTCTTTTCCTTCCTTTGGCCCTATTTGAATATTTCCCCTTCTAGGAAGCTAAGGATATTTCAAATGTTAGCAATGTAAATAACCATAAATTAAATGATGAGATCATAAATTATACTCGAACTAAATAAGAAAGAATGCAGGGCAACGTATATCTGCCGTTAGAACCCTATAATCCCAATCTGTCACCGAGTACATTGACACATTCCAGCCCTTCTTCCATCCCAGCAAGACCTTCCAATTGCTCATCAAACCCCTGATTCAGTAACTCATCCCAAAATATCTCGTCTAGTTCATCCCGTTCCACCTCCTCTTGCACCCTGCTTGCTCGACCAAATCCTTGCATCTCTAATGCTAATGCTTCTAATTCAGATACTTGATTGAACCCATTAGGGTCTCCATAGTCTAAAGGTTCAGCTTTTACAGAACTTAATGGGAAAAACCCATCAGGGCTTTGGCAAGATTCTGCATAAGCAACACCATTGGAAGTACTACTAGGCTCCCCGTGTTCAATTGGACTGGGCCTTTTCTTGGTGATGGCTTGTTCAAGTTCTATTCTTTTTTCCTTCTGCTGCTGGAGTAGCAGCGGCAAAAACTGTGGATATTGAATAGCTTTTGCTAGGAAACGCATCATTTGTCGCTGCTTTTTCTCTGTTCCTTGTAATCTTAGCTCCATGGATTGAAGATATGCTCTAGTGGCCTGATGTTGCTGTCTGAGCTTCACAAGCTCCATCAACAAAACATGCTTATCCCTCCTTAGACGATCCACTTCAGGATCCAGTCCAAATCTTGCGAGTTCAACACAAGGACCTACAGGTTGTTGCAGAGGAACTTGTTGAAAAGATGACTTTCTTCTTCTGATGTTCCTAAGCAAATGCTTCTGCCCCCTTAAGAATAATTCGTTGGCAAACTCCCATCTGTCTGGGTCAATCTTTCTGAATCCCTACAAGAATCCAAAACCCAGTTTCAATATAGCACCGGACCGGACCTACTATTTCGCGCGCGCACACACACACACACAAAAAAAAACAGCACAAAGAATCTCCGTGACCCCAACAATGTCAGACTCCGTGTCTCATAGCAATTATTATTTCTATTAAATACTTTTCGCATATCCGAGCAAATTTCTGGTTGATAAAACTACTTTTTGCACATATAGTTATATGAAACGCAGGCTGAAGAAATTTAACAAACATACAGATGAACGTTGACTCATAGGTGGAAGTTTAATCCAACTTTGGCTCATAAGTAAATCATCTCACATAAAGATGAACGTTGAATCAGAGGTGGAAGTTTAATTGATCTAACTTTTGCATCTCCACACAGTATTAGTGCACCTAAGCTCTATAAGGAAAACAGGGGAAATCAGACTAGGAAGAAAAAAAAAAAATCAACAGAACGAAAGGAAGAGCAATTACATAAGTGTTAAGCTGCCTGACAAAGCTTGAGAAATTGTTGTGCTTAAAGAATCTAGGAAGAAGTGAAGTAGAGAATCCATGAGCATCCCACACCACAAAGCTCTGGCCTCCTCTGCTCCAAGAAACAATGCAATCTGTACTAGGATCATCCACCATATCAAACGTCTTGATAAGGAAAGGCGGTGGTCCTGGATCATGAAGCCCCTCGATCGCCACCGGCGGTGGCGGCGGCTCCGACACCAGTATCCCTGAATTTGAAGACCATGGTCCAGCAAACTCAGTATACTCCTCCTTCACTGGGTACCGAGGATCCATCAATTTTTTTAATTCGGAAAACAGAATTCAATTAGATCAAAAACTACCGAAAATTCATCCAATTAAGGGAGAATTGAAATTATTGAAGCCACAGATGGCGTCACAAGATCAGAAGGATTTTTTTTTTCCAAGTGTTAGAAAGCAAATTAGCAAAAAATTATGGAGTAGTTAAAAAATTTGGTAGTGGAAGACTGGAAGGTTCTAGACTTCCGGAATTTGGAGCCACATGAAATTGAGAACTTTCTTTTTAGAAAATGGAAGGGTATATATTTTATTTATTTCGGTGTTAGTACGGATTTTAGAATTTAGGTTTATTTTAATCAAAATATTTTATTGTTTTCGTGCTGGAAGGATTTTTTTTTTTTAATTTTATAATTGCAATAATGGAAGCTTCGCACTCGATCGAAGGATCCATTTTCAAGGAACTTGAGAAACGTCTAGAAGCTTTGGGTGGAAATGGAGGCCAAGTGGGGGCGCTTTTTTTATTAGTACTATTATTATATATATTTTATTATTGATCTGTTCCGTTCCACCAATTATTTTAATGGATCGCTATCAAAAAAAAAATTATGGATTTGTATCCGGAAAGAAAACTTTACTGTTATAAAATATATCAATTTACTATCAAAAGAGAGGTACAACAGCGATCCGCCACAACAGCGAGCCATCACAGTATTTTAAGGCAACAGATTCGCAAACAGACTATTACTTCCCGCCTAACATTTCAAGAAAATGATTAAGGCACGGAGTAGGGGGCCATTGATATGCCTAAATCATATTTCGGTTCGCGGATCCTTATTCGGGTCTGACCGGCCACCAACGTTAGTGGATGAGGCCACTGGCCATTACAGCCCGCGAGCTCGCGAGCCAAATTAGAGCCGCGAGCCTTCGGATCAGTTCCAAGCCATCAACCTTATGCGACGATAAAAGGGATTAAGGGGCCGACATGCGATCCCATTTAATAAACGGGTCCGCCAGCGACCTCGACCATAATATCTAGAGGGAGAACTACCTCAAGTACAGTGAGACAATGATACAAAGGTTACAGGGATCGGCTCCACTACGAGCCCGCTACTATAGCTAAATATCTATTATATACTGTATGTCGTCAATTGTAAATAAACCGGCTCTAGTCGGTGGCTCCCCCTATAAATAGGAGAGCATGTAACCCATTTAAGGGGCGGATCATAATGTATAAAAAGAAGGCAAAGCCAAATTGCCTCCGTCATCTTCTCTCATAAAAGCACCACCGCCGGAATCCATTGCCGCCACCGGGCACCACCGGCTAACACCACTTTTACATACTTTTATAGTCAGATATCCTACATACAAACACCGCTAAAACAACCGAGATGATTTCGATATCATCACTTTCCTTCTGTTTTTTCTACTCTCAACTGGGTGAGGTGCTTTGAATATCTCTATCTATGTAATAAATGTTGATTTATGGAGTCCTATGATCACAAGCATTTAGTATGCATTAAATATTTATCACTGCAGCTCTTTCATAGTCATATGTTTAAGAATGTCTTTTTGGTTTAGATCTACTAAATGCTGTGATTCTTGTGGTACACCCGCTGATTGCTGTGATTCAGTTTTTAAAAATGTTTTTGAATATATGTATCTATGTAATAAATGTTCGGTTATTCTTCCATCTGCTTAACAGAATAATTCTTTGCATTAGCTTCCTCATATATATTCCTCTTGCTATGGCTGAGATATTGCAAATTACAACTTTTTGTGCTTTGCTCTCTGCTCATGCTTTGCTGACACTCTTTGAAAACATCTGTCTAGTATTATTGCATTAATAAAAACAAGATCTCCTTTTTAGCATTTACTTCTCATTAACTATTTATAAGTGCACTATTACACTCATGTGTTTTGAAGTTTCTCTTTTTTCCACAACTATCATATGTTCATCTTGCAGTTTTTGTGTTGTTAAAAAGTATCATACTTTGTTTGGCTTTCAATGTTTACTGTGCTTTTTAGAATTTGTTTACTTATTTACTTCTTCTTTATGACCTGTGCAGTAACAGCCTGCTCCTTCAGATCTTTCTTCATAACAGGTATGCTTGCTTCTCTCTCACCTCTTATCATGGTCTACTTTCATAGTTGAACATGTTCTTTCTTTTACTATTCTGCCGAGTATGTTGTTTTCAAGCCTTAACCTAGAATTCATTTTGATGATTCTGATTGCTTAAGTTGTTCTTTCGCTCCTTCAGCTCTTAACATTTCTCCTTTTGTAGTTTAGCATGTCTTAGATATCATTGTTCAGTCCTTCATAGTTGTCTAGGGAAGTTGCTCATGACCTTTCTGTATGTCTTGTGGTTTTTGGCCTGCATGAGTGTCACTGTTGGTTGTTTCTTTTCAAAAACTTGTCTTGTATTATTGGATTCATATGACCTGCCTCTGTTTACGGCTGCAGTATGACACTCATATGCTCAGCTTCCACTTTCTTTCTGTTCTGAACATTTGTCATGGTTTTTTTTCGTCTTTCATCATTTACTGTCATATTTGGCATTGGTTCATTTATTTACTTGGTCAAATGGTTAGGAATATCTTTTCTGTTTATATCTACTAAATGCAATCCATACTATTGACTCATTTATTGCACAGTAATATTTTATCTGCTTTGTTCTCGGCTCGTGCTTCAGTGACATTCATTGAAGAGAGCTGTTTAATATTATTTCATTAACATCAACAAGCCCTCCTTTCTAGCATTTACTTTCCATTGACTGTTTGTAAGTGCAGTACTACACTCAGGAATTTTGAACACTTACGAAACTACTGTCTGTGTTCTTTTCATACCTTGTCATGGGCTAAGTTGTGTTATTTGTCCATTCTTAGTTCTTGATATAGTGGCTTTTGATGTAGTAGTTATGTTGTGCCTGCACCAGGTTCTCAAATTTGGATAGTGAAATCTTTTTTAGGATTTGAAACAGCCAAATAAGGACTAAGGGCAAGGCAAAGCCTAGCCTTTTTTTTTCCTTACCTGCTTTCTCTGACCAAACTAAGGGCATGGCTGCCTTCCCACCTACAACCAATCAACGTCTTCCTGTCAATGATATTCAGTCTTCTAAATATGACTGTCTTCTCCCACCAATGTCTATGCCTAATAAAGTTTCAATGAATGCTTCTGAACAATCAGTGACACTGAATACTTCTAATAATAACATGTTTTCTTTGAATCCAGACAATACCCCTCTCGAATTATCTGACTTTCCTGTCTCTGGACTGTTAAACAAACAGTCTATTGGTACCTTTGACTCATACAAGCCTCCGATATGCCAGGACGATGAGGTATGCCTAAAAAACATTCTGCTTCTGTACCGACTGTGCTTACTCATTCTGAGTACAGAGCTCTTCCTTCGATACACACACAAAGGCTGAGACGTAAGCAAGCACGCCTGAATACAAAACCATTCATTAAGTGTCCTGCTATTTCACATCATGCCCAAAGAGACACATGCGTTGTTAGAACACAACTTTCTGGTCTTTCAAACCCTAAAAAAGTGAACACAAAAACACGTAAAAGAAAAAGAAATTTGCCTGTGGGTAGGGAATTTCTAAATTTCACACCTGAGAGTCCTACCATTATGGATCCTGCTTTTGATTTCCACCATTGTGGTGCAAAGAAGTTTCCACATAAAACATCAAATCTTTGTTGTTCTGATGGTGATGTTACTATTGTACAAAATGCCATACCGAATCGTCTACGTGATTTGCTTCTTGCCCCCTACACATCTGAGCCAAGAAGCTTCAAAGTTATGATTTGTGCATACAATAATCACTTGGCTTTTACTTCTCTAGGGATAAAATACGACAAGAAACTTGCCAAAAGAAACAAGGGCATATATACATTTAGGGTTCAAGGTCAGGTCTACCATTGGATTAATGATTTAGAGCCAACCAAAGATATTCCTAAGAATCTACAATTCTATTACCATGACACTGACTACGAGCTTACTACACGGTTGTCTGTGTGCCTAGATCTAGACCAACAAATGTTACAGCTTTGGCTAGACATTCTAGGTGTTAACCCTTATGCTCGCTTCTTTCGTACATTATCTACTATACCATGCTTGGATGACCACCAAATAATCTTGCGACATAATCCTGTAGTCAATAGTAAGACTGATGAGAGTCAACTTTGTTAGCATTTCACAGGCATTTTAGCCCATATTTGTAGCCTATTCGATGTGATTTTAGGGTAGTTAAGTGGTTTTTATAGCACATTTCACCACTAGTTGAATCACGAGACGATAAGACGTTTACGTCCGAAATCTCCATATTTTTGGCTGAATTGTGTGCGTATTATTGGCATTTGTAACGCTTGTGTTTTCTTGTTTTTATAAGTTATAGATGCGGAGTGATAGAGCGCGTGACGATAATCAACACGGTACAAAAATCGTCTAAAACGGAGTTCATATGAAGAAATGACGTGTGACTCAAATTCAAGAATTCAAAAAATAATATTATTATTCAACTGTGTCGGGATCCCGGCTTTTTTTTGAGCGGGAGGTGAAGCCCCAGCATTTTGGTCCGTTTTGCTGCTCCTTTCTTCAATTAAAAAAATAATTATAAAAAAAAGAGAAAAAAGAAAAGCTGCAAATGGGACTTGGCTAGTTGTCAAATGGGCCCACGGCCTATAACTCATTTAATGAAGCGTGCAAAGCAGAAGGAGGGAGGAGGCAATTTTATTTAATTTTCTAAAAATTTCCGAAAGGTAATAACGGAGGTCGGCGTCGAATTTTTATATAAAAAGCCACTTATGTTAAATTTCAACACACAGTTTTACATCATAATTTTATTTTTATTTTTCTTCCCTGCCTCCGTTCTTCCCTTAGATCAGAACATATTTCTTTTATTTCTTTTCCTGCAATTCCCTGGAGAATAACAACACTGTTATTTTCTTATTTGGCAATTGGTAAAGCACTGTTATTTTCTTATTTGGCAATTGGTACACAACTTATTTGGCAATTGGTACACAATGAAGTGACGATTCGAGTGATGGATTGCTACAGTTTCTTTTGGTAAATTTTATTTAATCTTTTTTATCATGTATATTATTAATTCCTCCAAAAATTTCTGCACTTTTATTTTTATTATGCATAGCTAAATTTTCTGATAGCTAGATTATGTGATGGATCGCGAAATTAATGCTTAAACGATGATCTAGGGATGAGTAGGGGGGCTAAAAAGTTGAATCTTTTGAATTGTTGTGTTCTAAAACTTGAGTCTAACATTGTTGAATCTTTTGAATTGTTGTGTTCTAATCCATTAAAGGCATTAGACTCAAATTTTAGAACACGACAATTTAAAAGATTCAACTTTTTAGCCCTACTCATCCCTAGATCATCGTTTAAGCATTAATTTCGCGATCCATCATATAATCTAGCTATCAGAAAATTTAGCTGTGCATAATAAAAATAAAAATGCAGAAATATATGGAGGGATTAATAATAAACATGATAAAAAGATTGAATAAAATTTACCAAAAGAAACTGTAGCAATCCACCACTCGAATCGTCACTTCGTTGTGTATCAATTGCCAAATAAAAAAATAACAGTGCTGTTGTTCTCCAGAAAATTGCAGAAAAAGAAATAAAATAAATATGTTCTAATCTAAAGGAAGAACGGCGGCAGGGAAGAAAAATAAAAATAAAATTATGGTGTAAAACTGTGTGTTGAAATTTAAAATAAGTGGCTTTTTATATAACAATTCGACGCCGACATCCGCTATTACCCTTCGGAAATTTTCAGAAAATTAAATAAAATTGCCTCCTCCCCCCTTCTGTTTTGCACGCTTCATTAAATGAGTTATAGGCCGTGGGCTCCTTTGACAACTAGCCAAGTCCAATTTGCAGCTTGACGATACGGGGTTTCACTCCCTCCACGTGTCGTCTATCGGTTGGTCATCACATTATAAATAACATCAGTACATCCATGTCGATGCCAGGCTCGAGGCCAAGGCCAAAGATATCAAAGCCGATCTACGACTATCGATTATCGAATACCGAAGCGGTGTGAGATGACAAGTCCATAAGGATAGAGTCCACACCGCCTAAAAACAGAGGACAATGAGTCTCAGTGGTCGATCACCGTAAGTCGGCAAAGATCGACACCGAGGACGAGTCCGCGCCACCGTATCGAGCCCACCCACGATAGCTTGGGCAAGGTCAAGCCCATTTAAGGGTAAAGATGACAATAATACAAGCCGACTTAACCTTAGGGTTTAGGCAAGTATTGTCATTATAAATACCCCAATCCAGGGAACTACGTGAGGCTTGATTCCGGAACCTAACAGAGATCGTAGGCAATCCAAGATCTGATCTTGGACTCACCAATAAACCTAAAAATCCACCACCTCATTCCACTCTTTGGCATTAGGGTTCTTGTGTGTTCATCACTAGATTAAATTAGGGCTCAAATCTTTAAGGTGACATAATTTGTCATCGTCATTGGCACTAGAAGGAGGGCCTTCTATTGATTGAATACGCAAAAACACGATGCCTCCCAAGAAAAGCGCATCCAAAAGCGCATCCAGCGGTCGATCAAGGCTCAGGTTGAACGAGCCGATCGATCCCGATATGCAAGAGCGAAGATCCCGCCTTGGATCTTATTCAAGACGATCCTCGGAAAAAAGGGAAACAGATCCGGCCTTGAATCTGTCCAAGAGACCCACCAACTGAAAAGCAAGCCCTTGCTCCGAATATCGGGCGCTGCGGCATCGGTTAGCGAGGTGGGGTGAATTTGGAGGTGATGTCCGAATAATAGCCGAGGCGATTCTACAAAGACGGCGCAGCAGAGGCGCCGCCAAAAAGAAGCTATGGCGGAAGGCGGTCGAAGACGTAGAAGGACAAGCCTAAACAGACTCTGGGGACGAAATAAGCGCATCATCTAGCTCGGTGGAAAGGAAGAGACGCGAGATCCACCAAAAACACCGAGAGAGACGGCGATGGCGGCGCCAGGGAGGAGTTGAATGCAATTTTGGGAAAGAGTCGGTGTCATTTGTGGCTCGAGTCTCCTTCACGAAGGAGATCGAGAGCTTTCCTAAACCCGAGGGTTTAAGATACCAAAGATAGAACCTTATGATGGCACCACCGACCGGAGGACCATCTCCACAGGTATCTGTCTCAAATGAGGTTGGATGGGGCACCCGATGCAATGCGCTGTCGGGCATTCGAGACGCTACTCGTAGGTCGGGCAAGAGAATGGTTCACGAAGCTACGACCAGGGTCGATCTCCAGTTTTGCCATGCTCGCTCGAAAGTTCCGAGATGCGTTTATAGTCAACAAGAAGTTTCATCTGAGTGCCACGCACCTCATGAACGTGAGGCAGCAAAGAGATGAGACGGTGATGGAATATTTGAAGAGGTTTAATCTTGAGGCCATGCAGGTCAAGGACGCGGATGACCGACTTACGATCACGTCATTTGTAGAAATTTGCGCAATACTAAGTTATACATGAAGTTGAGCAGAGACGTCCCCAATACCATGGACGAATGTGTCAATGTAGTGCATAGATTCTGTCAAGGGGAGGAGGCAGTGCGGCGGCACACCCAATCCGACTGGATGGAATCCAAGAAAGACACCCGAGGTCCGAACAGGAATCAGTCCAAGAGGCAGGATGTCGAGAGTAAGCCATCGGTTTGGGACCGTATCGACACGTCCACCTCAGACCGTGGGGGCAAGAAGGGACCCTCACGTGATAAGGACTTTATCCCACTCAATCGACCTCGATCTGAGGTGTTGTCGATTATGCTTTCAAAAAACTTGGCGAGGAAACCGCCACCGTTGAAAAAGCCTCGAGAAAAGAGGAATGCAAGCAAATACTGTGATTTTCACGAAGACATAGGCCATACAACAGAGGATTGTATCGACCTGAAGAGAGATATCGACGTCTGCATTCAGGAAGGAAAGCTAGGACGAAGTTGTTGGCAGATCTCGGTATGATGGGCCCAGAGGCGTGGGAATTTAAGAGGAAAAACTCCGATCAAGGCAGAACCGAGGTCGAGATGTCCAGAGACGAAGGGATCGGTCACCTCAGAGGAATCGATCCCCGGGTCGAGAAGGAAACAACAGAGAGAATTTTGGTCGAGATAGATATGAAGATAATCGACCAGTTAACTATGTCAACACAATCTTTGGTCCTGGTGAGAGTGATAAAGACCAGACCAGTGAAGAGCGAACTTGTAGCTCGAGAGAGCGCAAACAGATCAGATTCACGACAGAAGTCGGATACGGCCCTCGAGATGATATCCCCAAGTCGAGGAGTCATAGCGAAGGGTTAGTTATTGAGGCAGTTATTAGCCGAGCCCGTGTATCGAGAGTCTGTATCGATAACGGGAGTGCAGTGAACATCATATATCACTCGGCGTTTCAAGCGATGAAGTTGAAAGAGAAGGATCTAGCCCCCATAGCGTCTCCCCTGTTTGGATTCACAGGACAAGCAGTCCACCCCATGGGCTCGATAAAGTTACTCACGACAGTTGGTGATGGCGAGAAAGGAAGGACACTTGAATTAAGTTATGTGGTGGTCAAGGCTCCTTCTGCTTATAATGTTATCCTAGGACGACCTGCGCTCTTTGTTGGAGAGATTTTGCATCAATAAAACAAAAGAAAATTTATAACCCTAACCTATATGCAAAACTAACTCCTAACCGGCCGAATACCGGGTAATTGATAGTAGAGCGAAGTGAGTAAGGGGTCGATCCACAGGGAAAAGGGATGTTAAATCTAATCTAACTAACTCTCTCAATTGTTACTCAAGAAAACGCATAAACGAAAGAACAAATATAAAAACGCATAAAACAAATAAAGCAACTAAAATAAATCTAAGCTAGAACGAATAATAAAAATCTAAACTAAGATACATGGGATCAAACATCATACAAACTAAGTGATTCCAATCCTAGTTCATTCTCATGATTTTAATTCAAATTGTGGTTTCACCTTTACACGAGATACAAATTCCTAATCCCTTAGAGAATTTATTTCTCACTATGAATTCCTAATTCCTTAGTGAATTCAATTATCAATCTCTCTCTCTCGAATGTTGAGATCGATTTTCAATACAAAACAAAGGCTTATGAATTCACAAATCTAAGTAGCTTCCCATGATTTAAATTTATAAATTCAAGCAACCTAGATTATATCTATCAACTTTCATTTGTTTAGATAAAAGATCTATTCTTTCTACGGTGATCTAGTTTACTTAACTTCCGTATTTTGTAAACATATCAATAGCAAACAATCTTCCGATATAAGTTCACATAGCATGAATCATAGAAAGAAACAATATAAATTAAACATCATGAACATAAACAGGGACTGAATTAATTAAAAAGATAAACTCACTTTGTTCATACAATGATGATCTTCATGAATCACAAACGAAAATAACGGAAGAAGACTACATCTAATCTAACCCCGGATCACCCGAGCACAAGGCTCGGGTGACCGCCTTGAAACCACCTAAGCGCGGCTGCTTCTCTGTATTTTTGTATAGAGAAAATATGATGTGATTAGGGTTAAAATCGCAGCTGTTTAAATAGGAAAATTAAGTCGGCGACTACAAGAACTGCGTTCCGGACGCTCGTTTGAATATCCGGACGCTCGTCCATTATTTTCAGCAACAGCATCCAAACTTGTAACGCTCATATCTCGGGCCTCGTAAGTCGGAATGGAGTGATTCAAAATCCTGTAGAATCCTCTCTTCAAGACCTACAACTCTTATCTTTAGGTCCAGAGTAAAATCGGTTGTTATCATATCAAGAATTGCGTTACAAGATCGTCACTACCCGGAATCTTGATTTTCCAAAATTCATCTTGATTGATTTCTTCCTTAAATCTTCTAATCTTCCATAAATCTGATTGATTCCTTCCATAATCGAATTTGGCTCTCTAAAATCCTCTTTTCCATCATCAAAGAGTATCTACAATTAAGGGAAGACATACCAAAGCGTAACACAATCCTAAAATGATATAAAATCACAATTTAAGCGCATAAATTGTTACGTTTTGAGAATTAACTCTTAAAAACATTATTTACTCAATTAATCAATTGTAAGTTCGATTTCTATGAAAATAATACGTATACGGGGGAAATTGATATAAAATATATATGTAAAAATCACTATAATTTGACCCTAAACAACACCCCCACACTTATCTTTTTGCTCGTCCCCGAGCAAAACAAAACAAAACCAACTCGAGATAAATAAACATCTATGCAAATATGAAACATATTCAAGTAGTTTAGAGGTTCACCCAAGTGAGTGTGTGCATAGCCATAATAAACTTCCACTAAGTTCCACAATTTGAAAGTTATTCAAACCAAAACTAGCCCGGTTTCCCATCTAAGTTCGAAATATTCAAAAAACTATAACAGGCACTTTACAAGACATACATATCCCAAAAAGAAATAGTAGAGAATATCTAAAACATTTCTGACAGACTCAGAGGATAATCCCTACAACATATCTTTCAGTTTATACTGGGTATAAGATCGACGATAACTAAATCCTTAACTTATTCATAATAATATGTTCCAATATTTTCACTTTTTCACACTTTTCTAACACACATCAGAATAGGCTTTCGCCCTCATAGCAGAATAGGACATTTCAAGATAATCCCCTACCTTACTCCAATCATAAGGCAGCTATAAACTGACTGTCGTGAGCTTTTGGTCATCATAGTGGAATAGGACATACGTGGTACACCCTACCTCACCCAAATCATAAACCAGCTTCCGACACACACAATTACAATTATGTTTACTTAGAGATTTCTGGCTGGCAGTGGAAAAGATTATTTTCTAGTAGCACATACCACTGAGCATAACACCTCAAGTAAACAATTTATTACTATTGCAAAGACTTAATCACGTTTCACTTATCACATTCAAACTTACAGATATTCACGAGATGTCATACTTTAATCCTAGAATACAAACTACTAAACTTTTCAAGAATTGTACATAAGCAAAGAAACATGCTATAATCATAAAAAATCTCCAACTAAAATGGGGTAGGCTCTCAACATTTAGCTCATCATTTACTATGGCATGTGAAAAAGAGTGTCGGGTGAAACAACTAAAATTACTAAATATACAGAATATAGCAAAAATGATATAAACTCAAGCAAAGATATGCCTTTGTCTACTCGGGACAAAACAAAAAAAATATGAAAATTGAAGCACTTTTCATAGAAAATTATAACTAATATGAGCAAATGAAAGTAGATACATAAATCATCTATCCCTTCCCCCACACTTAGATTGCAACTTGTCCTCAAGTTATACAGAAATAATAAATTAGAGAACTTAGCGATTGGATCTGGCAGTGCGGAGGAACCAACAAGAACCAGGATTGCTTGCATAGCTCATGAGATCGTGAGCATCACAGGACAACTGAATACATCGTGAAAGTGCACAATAGCTATCAAAAATATCCTGCAGACTTGATCAGTGCAAAAAGATTCTACGGGGAAAAGATTAGACTTATACAAATAAAGCACATGAGGAAAAGAATTTATAGAGATATTCAAATTTTGCTCATATAAAGATGGAATACATATACATGAAAATATCACAAACTCGTGGGCTAGGTGCAACTACATGAAAATGCAAATTACATGACATAACAATCCTAAAAAACTTTCTCGATTGGCTCACAGTAATGCATGAGTCGGTGCGAAACAACCTACAGTGACTACGGCTAGTACAGAACAAAAATAAAATAAAGAAAATAAATTAATTATGGCATATGGAAAACCAACAGTAGCCATACTAAAAAAACGAGGTAGTATTACGGAAACCGACAGTTAACTACTCTCAAGAAAAATAAAAGAAAAAATGGAAGAACAATGCAACTATATGACATGCAACTAAATGGTATGCATCTAAATGATATGCAAAAATAAAAGAAAATAAAAGAAAGGAAAACTAGCCCACTAATTGCAACATAGCATGCATATAAACGTCTACCAAATAATGACAGGTTACGATAAACGACAGTGCTGTCACTATATGCAAACGCGCCTTAAGACTTATCGAAAGTGATAGACTTATGGAAACCAACAGTTGTCTATACTAAAAAGATATAACTCATATGGTCCGAGTTGTAGCATACGGAAAACCGACAGTAGCTACCCATATGAACTAAAAATAAAAAGAAAGCACATAAGTCTTAAAAGCTTAAAAGATTCATCACAGCGGTATGTAGCATACGGGAACCGACATTAGCTACTAATTAACAATCAGACCAGTTATAGCATACGAGAACCGACAGTAACTATAACATGCCTAGATGAATCATGTATAAGGAATTGATCAATTATCTAACATGGATTCATAGATGGAAAGGTAAAACATATAAGTTCAGGACATCTATGTAAAGATCAATTAGCCACAGAAGCTCATATGAAAGAAATCCATATTAAATAAAGCATTAAAAATAAAGAAAAAGAAAAATTCTGGAACCTGGACTGAACCCCGGACGAACGTTCACTTAGCGTTCAGAACTGGACGGGCGTTCCACCTGCAGGCGCACAAATGCGCGCTTGAAAACCGACCGGACGGGCGTTCGAAAGTATAGGCGCTTCGTCTGGTCCTCTAAATCGAGCGAGATTGAAAATATTTGAGCGGACGGCGCCCAATACTTCCCAACGCTTCGTTCACTGCAAATGAAGAAGCTGGGCGGGCGCCCAGTAATGCAGACGCCGTCCATACAACAAGAATGCACAGAGGCAGCGGAAAAACACAAAGCAAAACCCTAAATACTTATGAACACAACACAAAGAATACGAGATCACAAAGACAGCTGACCTTATCAAATTAAGCACGAGGGTCGACTAGGTAACACATAAACATATAAACTTCACGTAAAACAAGTTGAGTAAAAACTTTTGCACATTCTTAACCTAACGGTCATCGAAACACGGAAAAATAAAAACTCTCAACTTGGTATACGCTACTTTTATTAAAAACAAAAATAAAACGTAACAAAATCGAGAACTAACAAAACTAGATTCAACATGACACCTATTCCCCGGCAACGGCGCCACTTTTGTTGGAGAGATTTTGCATCAATAAAACAAAAGAAAATTTATAACCCTAACCTATATGCAAAACTAACTCCTAACCGGCCGAATACCGGGTAATTGATAGTAGAGCGAAGTGAGTAAGGGGTCGATCCACAGGGAAAAGGGATGTTAAATCTAATCTAACTAACTCTCTCAATTGTTACTCAAGAAAACGCATAAACGAAAGAACAAATATAAAAACGCATAAAACAAATAAAGCAACTAAAATAAATCTAAGCTAGAACGAATAATAAAAATCTAAACTAAGATACATGGGATCAAACATCATACAAACTAAGTGATTCCAATCTAGTTCATTCTCATGATTTTAATTCAAATTGTGGTTTCACCTTTACACGAGATACAAATTCCTAATCCCTTAGAGAATTTATTTCTCACTATGAATTTCTAATTCCTTAGTGAATTCAATTATCAATCTCTCTCTCTCGAATGTTGAGATCGATTTTCAATACAAAACAAAGGCTTATGAATTCACAAATCTAAGTAGCTTCCATGATTTAAATTTATAAATTCAAGCAACCTAGATTATATCTATCAACTTACATTTGTTTAGATAAAAGATCTATTCTTTCTACGGTGATCTAGTTTACGCAACTTCCGTATTTTGTAAACATATCAATAGCAAACAATCTTCCGATATAAGTTCACATAGCATGAATCATAGAAAGAAACAATATAAATTAAACATCATGAACATAAGCAGGACTGAATTAATTAAAAGATAAACTCACTTTGTTCATACAATGATGATCTTCATGAATCACAAACGAAAATAACGGAAGAAGACTACATCTAATCTAACCCCGGATCACCCGAGCACAAGGCTCGGGTGACCGCCTTGAAACCACCTAAGTGCGGCTGCTTCTCTGTATTTTTGTATAGAGAAAATATGATGTGATTAGGGTTAAAATCGCAGCTGTTTAAATAGGAAAATTAAGTCGGCAAACTACAAGTAACCGTTCGGACGCTCGTTTGAATATCCGGACGCTCGTCCATTATTTTCAGCAACAGCATCCAAACTTGTAACGCTCATATCTCGGGCCTCGTAAGTCGGAATGGAGTGATTCAAAATCCTGTAGAATCCTCTCTTCAAGACCTACAACTCTTATCTTTAGGTCCAGAGTAAAATCGGTTGTTATCATATCAAGAATTGCGTTACAAGATCGTCACTACCCGGAATCTTGATTTTCCAAAATTCATCTTGATTGATTTCTTCCCTTAAATCTTCTAATCTTCCATAAATCTGATTGATTCCTTCCATAATCGAATTTGGCTCTCTAAAATCCTCTTTTCCATCATCAAAGAGTATCTACAATTAAGGGAAGACATACCAAAGCGTAACACAATCCTAAAATGATATAAAATCACAATTTAAGCGCATAAATTGTTACGTTTTGAGAATTAACTCTTAAAAACATTATTTACTCAATTAATCAATTGTAAGTTCGATTTCTATGAAAATAATACGTATACGGGGGAAATTGATATAAAATATATATGTAAAAATCACTATAATTTGACCCTAAACACTCTTCGACCTGCGTGCTATCATATCGACTTTTCATAATAGTATGAAGTTTCCCACTAGGAACGGTTCCCACGAAGTAAAAGGAGACGTTGAAGTCGCTCGGAGTTGTAACTCTGTTGTCATGAATGGGAAGATGGCGGTTCAACAAGTCTTAGTCGAGGAATTGATTCCAGAGGAAGAAGATGAGAAGAGTTGGGTCTCCAGTGACGCAGTCGAAAACATCCGACTCTGGGAAGAAGAGGACGATCAGTGCGTGCAAGTCGGGATTTGGATCCCAGAAAAAGAAAAACAGCTATTGGTCAAACTTTTAATCGAGTTCAGAGACGTCTTTGCCTGGAAAGCCACCGACATGCCAGGACTGTCTACCGACATTGCAGTTCACAAACTCGAAATTGACCAGGCTAGAAAGCCAGTCAAACAGAAGAAGAGAAATTTTGCGTCGGATCGACTTGAGGCAATCGAGGCGGAGGTCGGCAAGCTACTGGCAGCCAAGATAGTGAAAGAGGTATTCTATCCCGAATGGCTAGCTAACCCGGTATTGGTGGTCAAGCTCGATGGGAGTTGGCGCGCATGTGTAGACTTTACAGATCTGAACAAAGCATGCTCAAAAGACTCGTATCCGCTGCCCAAAATCGACAGGTTAGTCGACTCAACCATTGATTTTGAAGTTTTTGGTTTCTTAGATGCATATAAAGGATACCACCAGATCTTAATGGATCCTCGAGATGCGGAAAAAACAGCGTTTATTACAGAGTTCGGCACCTTCTGCTATGTGACCATGCCATTCGGATTAAAGAATGCTGGGGCAACATACCAGAGGGCAGTCAACAAGATATTTGCAAGACAAATTGGAAGATGTATGGAGGTTTATGTAGACGACTTGCTTATCAAGAGTCGATCTATGAGACAATACCTGGTCGATGCTCGAGAGGTTTTCGAAGTGTTGAGAGAAACGCAGATGAGGCTAAACCCGAAGAAGTGCACTTTTGGAGTTAGGTCGGGTAAGTTCTTGGGTTATATGATTTCGAAGGACGGGATTCGTGCGAACCCAGATAAAATTGATACACTGAAGAATATGCCCGCACCACGAAACATCAAGGAAGTACAAAGGCTCACGGGTCGAATGGCAGCTCTCAACTGATTTCTATCGAGATCCGCACAACGTGCTACTACCTTTTTCAAGATACTCGAAAGGCGATCCTTTTCATTGGGATGATGAATGTCGACGACCTTTGAAGAAAAGCTTATTTATCGAGTTACCTACCTCACTTCTCCTCGAGAGGGAAAAGTTGTTGGTTTATTTGGCGGTGTCGCGAGGAAGCAAGTGAGTGCGGTTCTGGTGCGAGAAGGGATACATGGCCAGGTGCCGATATATTTTGTTAGTAAAGCACTACATGGCCCCGAGATCCGGTACTCACCAGCTGAGAAGTTAGCGTTATGCCTGGTTCATGCCTCGAGGAAGTTGAGGCCATATTTTCAAGCTCATCCTATTGTGGTTGTTACAGACCAACCACTGAAGCAAATTTTGGCAAAGCCTGATACTTCAGGTCGATTGGCGAAATGGGTAATATAAATGGCTCAGTACGACATCGAGTTCGTACCTCGAACTGCGATCAAAGCACAGGCCTTGGCGGATTTTTTGGCTGAAGGGATCTCCGTCCAACTCGATCAGGAAAAACAAAGTCCAGAGGAAAAATGGACTCTCCAAGTCGATGGAGCATCGAGTAAGGAGGGGGCAGGAGCAGGGCTCCTTCTGGTAAGCCCGAAAGGCGAGGAATTCCCATACGCCCTTCGATTCGACTTCAAAGCAACGAACAACGAGGCCGAGTATGAGGCTATGATCACTGGCTTAAAGCTCGCTTTGAAGCTGGGTGTCGAAGATTTGTCGATTCTGATGACTCGCAGTTAGTGGTCAATCATGTGAAAGGGGAGTATGAGGCTAAGGAAGAAACCATGAAGAATTACTTAGCAGTTGTCCAAAGCCTCATACCAAAATTCAAGACAGTTCAGTTTGAGCAAGTCCCCCGAAGCCAGAACAAGAGAGCCGATGCGCTCTCCAAGTTGGCATCAAACTTCATGTCAAGTAAGAAGGTTTTAGTTGAGTTATTGACCGACCGGAGTTACATCGAGACGGAGGCCCAGCCGATCACTCAGCAGGCCACGTGGATGGACTCGATCGCTCTTTACCTCAAGGACGGAATACTGCCATCTGACAAAGTGCAGGCCACGAAAGTCCGACTTCAATCAGCTCGATATGCATTTTTTGACGATATCTTGTATCGAAAATCTTTTGTGAACCCATGGTTAAGATGTGTATCTGAAACCGAATGTGAATATCTCTTGGAAGAAATTCATAGAGGAGCATGTGGAAACCACTGTGGGGCACGAATGTTAGCTCGAAAATGCAAGTTAGCTGGGTATTTTTGGCCGTCGATGCAATGAGATGCGAATAACCTTGTCCAAAAATGCAACACTTGTCAGATTCATGATAATATCTCCCATCAACAAGCGTAAGATATGAATGTCATCTCGTCAGCATGGCCATTTGATCGATGGGGTCGATATCGTTGGACCCTTACCTCGAGCCCGGAAATCTTAAATATGTGGTCGTGGTGTGAGATTACTTCACGAAGTGGGTGAAGTTAAGGCTATACCCGACATCAAAGCTGCAACCATCAAAAAATTCTTGTGGGTCGACATTTTGTGCAGGTATGGGATCCCTAAGGCTCTGATCTCGGATAATGGTACTCAGTTCGAAGATCGTAAAGTCAGAGAATGGTGCAGTGAATACCATATCGACCAACGATTCACCTCGGTAGCTCATCCACAGGCAAACGGTCAAGTCGAGCAAACTAATCGACATATCAAGTTGGGTCTAAAAAAGAGACTAGAGGCAGAAGGTCGAGATTGGGCAGTTCAACTCCCGAGCATCCTATGGTCATATAGGACAGCTCCTAATTCATCAACTGGGGAAACTCCTTTTTCTTTGGTATATGGGTGTGAAGCGGTGATTCCCGCCGAGATCGGAGTTCCCTCTCCTCGAGTTCTGGCCTACAATGTGGAGACAAATGATCCCGAACTCCGACAAGAAAGGGACAATGTCGAAGATCGAAGGGAGATAGCCTCAGCCAGAATGGCAAGGTATAAACAGAAGATCTCTCAGTATTACAACTCGAGGGTCAGGCATCGATACTTCAAGGTCGGTGATTTGGTTCTAAGGAAGAATGAAGCAAGTCGACAGGAGGCGGCCGGAAAATTAACTCCGAATTGGGAAGGACCTTATCAGATCCTGAAAGTCCACCCCAAAGGGTCTTATCAACTTGGTCGGGCAGATGGAACTACTGTTCCTCGACATTGGCATGCCAACAATCTGAGGAAATATTATGTTTGAGATAAGCTTTACTTTGATGAACTCGTTTACCTTTCAATTCTGAATCTTGTAATAAGTCCATGAGACAATTTTATGAGTATTCTAATAAATTTGTATCTTTTCGAGATGCTTTCTGTGTTTGTTAGGATTTATAGCCAAAACGATACAAGTCCAATGTGACGAGTAAAAGTTAAAGGCAAAACAATCGAAAGCAGTAGAGAAATCCGCAGTCGGACATCTCGGTAAAGCCAAAAGCAAAGTTAGCCTAATGGGCGATTTAATGCAAAGGCATAGAGACGGTTCGCAGAGGTCGGGCCAAAGGTCCAAGCTAAGAGCCGAACGAGCCCAAGAGGCAAACAAGGCTAAAGCAAAGGGACGGTTCACATAGTCGGGCCACCTGTCGATCGAAAGCCGAATGAGCCCGAGTGGCGAAAAAGGCCTAGACAAAGGACGGTTCGCATAGTCGGGCCACCTGTTCCAGTCGAAGGTCGAAAAAGCCTAAGAGGCAAAAAAGACCTAAAACCAGGGACAGTTTACATTAAAATGCTCAGCCTAAAGGTCGAATAAGCCTAAGGGGCAAAAGACTAAGGCAAGCAAGTCAATCTCAAGTGCAATAAGAACCAAGGGTTCATAATACACTTGGGGGGCAACACAATATCAACAACAAGTACAGCAAATAAAGACGAGCAAAGCAATAAGATAAGCAAGATAAGAAAAAGATGACAAAATCCCGACTTGAATTAATAGCAAAGTCATTACGAAACAAGGCCAGGTCAAAAAGACCAGCCAAAGTTAAAATAAATATGGTTACAAATCAGAGGTTCGAATATCAAAAGAAGAAGATATAAAAAATATCAAGATCAGGGGTCGGCTTCCGGAGTCGGCTCAGTTGTGGCAGGGGTCGGATCGGCGGCGGTCGGTTGGGCAGTAGGGGCAGACGAGGGAGGAGCATACTTTATAGCCAAGGACTCTCCCCGCTGAAACTCCTCAAAGTACTGATCGTACAGCTTCTCCGAGTCAGGATTGTAGAACATAGGCGTTTGGAGAGTCGACATGTCGAAGCTTGGAACGACCTCCTTCACCTGATCCACGGCCAGGGTATATCCACCCATCATCGAAGCCCGCATGATCACTTCTAGATCATCTTCAAGGTTGGATGACTTGCGGTACTCCATGATGGCCTCGGTCTTAGCCTCTTCGACCTGCGCCTGTGCTTGATATAGTTCACTCAGTAGGCGATCTCGATCTTGGCGAGCCTTCCTAGCTTCTTCGTCCGCAGACTTTTCGACACTTGCAGCCTCTCGTAGTCTTGAGCCGCCTTGAGCGGCTCTACCCCGATCTTGCCTTTCGTCTCGTAGTCGGTCCAACTCCTTCTCGGTAGTGGCCAGCTTAGGTTCAGCAGCCACCAACCTATTTTGCAGTCTCTCGAGCTCGGCGACCGACTCTTGCTTCAACTCGTTATACTGTTTCTCCACAGCAGAAAGGGCAGCACTCTTGGCGACATTGTCCTGAAGCAGTCTGCCATTCTCCCTCTTGATCTCATCCGCCGATTCCCCTGTCTTGGCTAGCCGACGGGCGGCCTCCCGACCAACAAGGGTATGCTACAAAATAGAAGAACGAGTTAATAAATAAACAGGGCATGGAGCTCGAGGAAAACAAATATAAAAGGAAGGATCGACTTACGAGGCGATTCAGCTTCCGCAGAACATAAGACAAGTCTTTGTCACCCACACCAGCGTAATCATCAAAAACCCACCCACACCGATTCTGGCTCGGTAGAGGTCTCAGCAACTTTCTTCCTCTTCGCTTCTCGAAGCTGCTCCTTTACCACCTCGGCAACAGTCGGCCTCTTCTTAGTCCGCGCCGCTTGCTCCTCGACATTAACTCCGACATTCGAGGCTAAATCGACAAGCTCCTCCTCATCTTCATCTCGAAGAGAGCCAAATCGGACGGTAAGCTCGCCGGTGGTCGAGGGTACCTCAGTCGTTCCAGCTCCGGCAGACGATTCGATCGCAGCAAGGCTTGTTCTAGGTGAAGGGAGGCCCTCCTCTCGAGAAGAGGAAGGCATGCTGATCTCAGCCACTGGCAAGTCGGTAGTGGCCTGACCCTCGAGAGGCGGAGCAGCCACGACCGTCGACTCAGGAATGCGTTGGGGGTTGGTGACCCTGGAGAATTTGCCCACTGCAGTACCGAAAAAAGACAAGTTAGTTCTAACCGACATACCACAAGTTATCAACTCAGCAAACAATAAGTATGTAAAAACAAGCAAATAAGTAAACATCCTACGATTCTCGTGATCAGGAACGTTCAGGCCTACATATGGCATAGGCCCAGCTTCCTCTAAGCGAGCCAGGTGATACAGGAGACTCAGGTCTCGAGTACACACCTCGAAATCGTGTCCACTCAAAAGTCGAGCCTCGTGAGGAGCCGGTTCCTTCCCAAGCTTGTCCTGTTTCCCCTCTCTTGACCTCCACTGACCGATGTAGGGGTTATCCAAACCATGACGGAGAAAGAAGAATCGAGGCTTCCACTCCCCGTGAGAAGAAGGCCCCTTAGTTATGAACTCATGTCGATTTGCTCTCCTCTGGAAGGAATACCACAACTTGTCGGGCGTGGTAGTAATCTTGTAGTAGTATCGGAACACGGGCACCGAGAAGCAGACCTGAGCCACTCGACAGGCTATGATAAAACCCATCAGAGTTCTGACACCGTTCGGGGCAAGTTGGGAAACACTTATCTCATAATGATGAATGATGGCCAGAACGGCTGGGCAGAGTGGAAACCCCAATCCACTCGCCAGTTGGTTCTCATAAACCGCACAGAATCCTTCTGGGGGCTCGTCGGCAAATATATGATTACCAGATGGAAGTCGAGCTTCGAGTGGGGGCTTGATATCATATTTTTGACAAACTTTAACGATTTCCTCAGGGGAAAGTGTACTCAGACACCCTTTCGCACCCTTTCCATCCATCCTAGTTACTAGCTTTTTAGGCTGGTTAGGGACAGGAGGGGGGGAAGCTGTGGGTTCGCCGGAATCCCGTCGGGGAAGATGACCGGAGGCAGCAGATACTGGAGTTTGGGATGGAGAAGGTGTATCGCTACCTCTATCAGATTCTGTGGCGCTGCTACTACTACGTGACATAGATAAATCAAAAGAAAAAGATAAACACTGAAAAAAGAAGTAATCTTACTTGGTGTTTTGAATTTGGGGATGATGATAAGAAATAGCAAGCAGGTTTGCAGCAGCGCTTAGCCTCTCTCCTTTTATATATGAAGGCAAAAGGTTTGCAAATGATTTGAAAAGACAGGAGATAATGGGGAGTTATAACCCCTGGGAATCGCGAGAATCAAGGCGGTAACGCGTGTTACGGGATACGAAGCGTCGTGTGCTAGGATATCGCGCCACGTGTCAATAAGCAGTTAGGGTTAACAAGCGGCGGGAAAAAGCCCGCCCAAATAAAAACCCAACTCGAAGACGATTCAAGTGACAGACCCGACCTCGGACAACGGAGCCGCCTCTCTCAAGTCTGGGGGGCTTATGACGATACGGGGTTTCACTCCCTCCACGTGTCGTCTATCGGTTGGTCATCACACTATAAATAACATCAGTACATCCATGTCGATGCCCAGGCTCGAGGCCAAGGCCAGCATATCAAAGCCAGTCTACGACTATCGACTATCGAATACCGAGCAGTGTGAGATGACAAGTCCATAAGGATAGAGTCCACACCAGCTAGCAGCGTAGGTGATAACGGTCATTTTGTGCCCGTTATTCTATGACCTTTATCCCCGATTCTAGTTTAAAGGAGCTATAATAGAGTAATAATAAGTCGTAATACGCCTAATTTGCATATGCCGAGAGTTACGATTCATTATTATGTATTATGAAGTTTTATTATATTATTTGATATTACAGACTGTATTTCATGTGGTATTTGTAGTAACTCATTTGGGAGCACAAGGATGAACTTCGGAGAAGCTTTGATGGATCATGCATTTAATTAAGAAGGCCCAAGATAAAAGAGGAAGAAAGCCCAGAGAGTGTAAGGCTCGGTCGACCGAGCCTGTGCATTCGGTCGACCGAGTGGGCCTACAGTCCAAAAGAAGTTCGGCACATTATTTGAGTCGGTTAGGGTTCAGAGTGTCGGCATTTTAAGTCGGTTTTCTATGACGGCTGAGGCTCTATATAAACACAAGCCCTTTGTATTTTTTATTATGCATTCACCACTATTCATTCATAAAAACATATAAGCAAAATAAGGCTTGTGGAGGTTGCTAGGGTTGCAAACATGTAAGCCCTAGTTTATTTTCTCTCGTTTTTTTTAGTAATCAATTTCCCAATTATGCTTTGATTGTTTGAGTAGTTATTCATATCTAGATGATGTAGATCTAGGATATGACGTTAGCAGTAGGCGATGGTGATACCTTGTCTATAAGGATCCCATATCCTACGCCCTCTACCTAATATCTACGGATGAATCTGTGTGTTTAATTTACGTGTATTTAGATTAGTTTGTATGATGTCCTGATGATTCGCTATATAATCCGATTTGTATATGAAACGCTGAGAAATATGTTCGGGGATGTAAATCTGGAGAGTTAGACTCTCGGGTGACCGAGAGGTGTCACTCGGTCGACCGAGAGTGCCTAGTCGGTCGACCGAGAGTTAGCAAACCTGTTTTCATCCGTTAATCACCACGCCTTTATGATTAGGTTAGCTTAATTGAATTTATTATCTCAAGAGGTATGGCTATGGCTACGCCACTCGCTTAATTTAATTAAAACGTGTGAAAAGGAAATACCAATATAAGACTCTTAGGTAGGCTTAGAATTGATCTTCGGACGCTCGGCGTTATCTCAGGTAGGTTTATATTAGGGAATTGCGCGCACCTTGTTACACGTAGATCGTAAACTAGCATGAGACTATAACTTGGTAAGTGTTAGTTGGACGAGGGTTTGAGTGATCGCTCAGAAGTACGCCTAACCAAAGGAATGTTGCCCGGACGAGGTGTACGGTCAATATCGGCATCCTTAGAGTAGTAAGCGTGTGAGTTATATGAGATGGAGGCACCAAGAGGCTAAGTCACGTAACAATAACACGTTGATATAGTGACCTATCGGTGCTACATCAAGCTTAGAGGATGACTCCCGTGAGCCAATATAAATAGATATGAACGGATTAATAGTTGATGAGTTTTGTTGTCATATAAATTGTCTAGATCCAAATGATTATGGTTATAATTGGGCGCTTGATTACGTTATGTGTTTACATGTTGTTTATATGTTTGAGTGTGTCTTTCTTTCTCAGACTTTATGTTGGTCATAGACCATATTTGTCGATTTAAATAAATAGGTTGACTATTTAAGTTAGGATCCACAAATTGATTCTCTGTGGGATCGACCTCGACTTTATCTAGCTATACCGCGATTGAACCTAGTTCACTTGCTAAAGTGGTTATTTAGGCATCGAGTTAGTAATTTAACTTGACCTCAATCAAGTTTTTGGCGCCGCTGCCGGGAATCAATGGTCCAACCGCTTAAATGATCTACTTGCTTATTTCGTTTTTTGTTTCGTTTTCTTTTACAAGTGAGTAAAATAAATAAAAAAATATATTTATATATATATGTTCTCAGATGTTCGGTCGATCGAACAATGCCGCTTTCGGTCGACCGAGCCCTTTCATTGTTCTATATTATCCGACGGCATTGTTTTCCCTTCGCTTCGCTTTTTCCCGCCAAGAGGTTGTAAGCTCAGCAAGCAGATGAGCAATCGATCGATCGTTAGTTTATTGACCGCTTGTTGTTTTTCTCATGTTGCGTATAATCGTAACTAAATCACTCGTAAGATTGTTCGTGATAAACAATATGTCATCAAAACAATTTTCCAAGGTTAAGGAAGAGGATGTTAACGCTTTACTACTAACCAAGACAACACCAATGAAGCCGATGACGCAAAAGTCGAAGGAGAGAATAGCAAAATGAAAGAACGAATTCGGAAGCCGTAAAGTCGGGGGAAGCAAGTGAAGCGTATGTAAAAAGAGGTATGTGTGCTTTAAATCCCGAAGTGATTTCTTCGGATTCGGATTCGGATTCAGATTCGTATATTGATTATATGGATTACATGTCGGAGATAGAGTCTGGTTCTGAGAGTAGCGTAGATATGGAACGACCTATAGTCACCTGTGCTAAGGAGGCAAAATATGTTGAAGATGAATCTCGGTTAATGCCAAAGTTAGATGACCCTGGGGCATTCCTTGTAGATGTTACCCTAGAACAAGCACACTTGGGATTGGCTTTAATTGACTCTGGATCAAGCTTAAACATTCTTCCTAAAAGCCTTTGCGATAGGAATATGATTCTGACTCCCACAAACACCCCGCTAAAAGTGAGATTCGCGGATAGTACTAGAACCATCATGTCTGGACAAATGAATAACATGATCATTGGTATCGGACAACTTCGGTTTAAGATAGATTTGGTCGTAATGGACATAGAGGAGCATCCGTATAGCCCAATTATCTTGGGTAGGTCCTTTATTAATACCTCTAGAGCCCTTATTCGTATGACTAGGCATGAGATAACATTGTTTGATGCTAAGGGTTCTCGAGACTTTTGGGATAAAGAACCCCGAGTTCCCTATTCCGGTAAGTGTAAACATTATAGAAGTCGTTGGTTCTAAACCGGATGTGATTCCAAGTTCAGAGGGAGTGATGATGACAATGTTGACGATCGAGATGAGAAAGAGGTCCTTACAATCCTAAGCCGAGATAGAGCCGCTCACCGCACTGTTGTTAATAAGGATGATGTCAAGCCTCGCTTTCAAAACCTAAGGATAGGAGGAGGAGAGTCAAGCCGCGAACTCTCAGAGTTCAAATCAAGAAAGCTCATCGAAATCAAACGATCCCGCAAGTCGGTGCCTGTTTAGATGGACAGTTTGATTGTCTTTTCGCCGACGTACATCCCACGGAAAGGCACTCGTGCAAAGGAATGGCAAGACGCGGTGAAGGTTAGTCGGGTGAAGACTGGCAAGTCAAGAACAATTCTTAGAGAGTGATATTTTGGGAAGTCGAGCTACCGACTTAAATCAGAGAACTATTTCTATCCGTCATTATTTTTATCTCTATTTTTATTTTTATTTTTCTAAATAAAAGTAGCATGAAACGATAAGAAGTTTTTTTTCTTATTTTGCCGTGTTCCGACGACTGTTGAGTTAAGGATGTGCAAAATAATTTTTTTATTCGAATCGTTTTTATGTGAAGTGAAGTGTAGTAATTGAATCTTTGTAAAAAAAAAAAAAAATTTTTTTTTTTTTTTTTTGTTGATTAAGGAAATGGTTATGCGTTATTTTACAAATGCTTAGACCAGATTGTTTGATTTATTCATGATAAGAATGAGGTTGCTTTTGTGCTTGAGGCGACTTATTGGTTAGAGAAAAAATTTTTGCGGTAGGAATTGCAAGAGTGAAATAATAAATTTTGGCATGGTTATTTGTTTTAGATAATTTACGGTATGTCAAAATAATTAAAATGGTCAACACTATTTATTTCTACATATCCCCATTCACCTTTCCCTCTTCCCAACCATTCACCTTTTTCTCTTCCCAACTTCTTTATTATCCCAATTCAAATTCTCAAATTCCACCTTTCCACCTCATCAATCCCCAACAACTTTTCTCCACCAATCACATTCCACTTTTCAAACTCCATTTTCTCTATTTAACCAACCATACTCTCTTTCATTTTCTTCATCTTTTCCCCAATTCCTTCATCCCAATTCTCCATCTCCTTTTTTCTCAAACCCGGTAGAAATCAAATGGAAATATTCTCAAAATCTTTATCCATTTCACCATTTTCACTCATCTTGAAAAGCCTAGCTAAAAATTTTTCGATCAATTGATTCATCACGGGAAGGATACAAAGCACTGCACGCCGTTTTTAATTATCCACACTCGGTCAACCGAGTGATCGCTTCTCGGTCGACCGAGAGTCGGGCCGCTTCTTCCGCCTCGCCGCGCGCTGCTTATCCGCCCAGGATGCCGCTTAGAAGACGCAGAGTCGCTTGATTCGTGTGGTCGTTGAAGGCAACATTCCATTAATCAACGGAGTGCCACACCGCAAGTCGAGGTATATTCTTCGCTTACTAATCATTTCGTAAATGCCCTGCACATCGAGCTCGGGTCTAGATTTGGACAATTGTGGGGATGAGCTTTTGGAGTTGGTGGAAAGTTATCAATGGCGTGATGTCGCCGCACCCCAGCCGGGTCAACGCCAATTGGGTGAGAGAATTTTATGCTTATTTTGCGCAGACACCCCGACACCAATGTCGTTATTATTCGTGGACGACCTATTGTAGTTTCTCCGGTACGATTAATACTTATTATGGGTTGATATCTCGGAGGACGGGCGAGTATATGGCGACGCTTGATGGGTCCGATGCTTGGTTGGAGGAAGTTGGAGCCTATCTCGGGAATAGAATGGATGTAGGGAGGTTGCCCGCACATTTGCGGAAACAGACTTTAGGAGATGGGAGGATAAGTGCCTTAATCGGCTTATTCGCTCCAATATCTTCCCGGCTAAGCATGTATCTACGGTTTACTATACTCATGCCACTCGCTTCTATTGGTTGTACATGGGATGGCCTGTGAATGTGGGGGGCATTGATACGCAAAGGAGATGACAGACGATGCTCTCAAGCCTCGGCATACCTTACCTTTGGTTCACTAATCACTACATTCTCGTGAGGGAGCCGAGTGCCCGGTGTTAGGCGGCGATTCCTATGTGGAGCCAATGCCTATCCTATCTTTGAGTTCGTCCCACCGCCGTCGCTGCTCACGGCCACGATCAAGAAGGGGAACCCGAGGATGATGCTGACGAAGCCGATCCGAACAATTTGCAACTAGCACCATTCAATCCAGGATGGGATTAAGTATTTTAATTTGAGTGTTGGCATTTCCTATAGTTAACGAGTTTTTATTTTGATTCAATTCTACTAGTATGTCGTGTTATATAGAGCAAGTTTCTCTGTTTCCTAAATTCGAACTTATGTAATGTTTTGGACTTGTTGCAATGTATTGAAATGTAATCATTAATTAATGGACTTAAAAATGTTTAAGGAATTGTTATACCTTTTACGGTCCCATTTTTCCGATTATTACGCTTTGGACTAATCCTCAGAACGAAGTGCGTAGCTTTGTTTAAGATATGTGTTGCGTTGATTATTTTTCCGCTCGCTATGGAGCCAATGCTCGTGCTCGTTGAATCGCTTGAAGTCCTACGACTTGTTCAAACTTCCATGCTTATCCAGAGCTAAGTTCCTTTTTCTGAGCGTGTTATTTCGGTTTTTATACATTGGGGACAATGCATGGTTTAAGTGGGGGGTACAAGTCACTTAGCTCAAATGAGTAATTCCATATATCAAATAATTAATAAAAAATGAAAAAATTATTAAAACTTTTAAACTTAGAATCACATTTATTTTTGTGAGTTCCTCGATAATTATATCTAATAAGAAGTAAACCATATTTCATGAGTACGTGATCACTTTATACTTCGCGATTTCTTGATTAGTAAACTTAATGATATTCATATTGTCCGTTGCAAGTAGTTGTTTATTATTCACTTATTCAATAATTGAATCGAGATGTACTACGCTTGTTATAAAAGGTAAAATTATAATGTGTACATTGCATAGATGATTGATTATGCTTACCTAGTGTCAAATTTATCGTCTGATGTGTTCCTAAAGATTCTAGCCACAAAAGTCGAGTAATAAGCTTGAGACGCACTGTGTTTGACAATGTTAAAACACTCGGGCTTGTAGTAAATTACCAAAGTAGCCTCGCTTGTGGTAATATTCGATGCTAATATTTGATCTAAGATAGAGGATGCTCTAGAAAGTTGTCCTTCTTGAGATTGATAGTATCTCGAAAAATATGAAGATATGAAAAGAATATTCAACTCTTTAAGAGGCTTTGAGTAGTACTCGGTCTCCAAGTCCAAAAACCCTATAGATACGCTCTTGCTTATTATTCCGGTGCTTGAAAAATTAAAAGGCTTAAAAAGTGGGAATACCGGAAGTTGGTAGGTTTAGACTACGAAGTTTGCATAAGCTCTAATCTTGCTACGATCGTTTAAAACTCAATGCACATGCACACAACACATCGATTCATGATGAATAGTGGATAATGGATATCGATGAGCATAGATGATATGAGTTGATTCGAGTTTCTTGTGTCAAGATAACGGTGACCACCGGAAAGTAGTTTGGGAAATAACTTGTTGATATTTTGATCGGGACGATCAAAGGCTAAGTGTGGGGTAGTTGATAACGGTCATTTTGTGCCCGTTATTCTATGACCTTTATCCCCGATTCTAGTTTAAAGGAGTTATAATAGAGTAATAATAAGTCGTAATACGCCTAATTTGCATATGCCGAGAGTTTACGATTCATTATTATGTATTATGAAGTTTTATTATATTATTTGATATTACTGATCAGTATTTCATGTGGTATTTGTAGTAACTCATTTGGGAGCACAAGGATGAACTTCGGAGAAGCTTTGATGGATCATGCATTTAATTAAGAAGGCCCAAGATAAAAGAGGAAGAAAGCCCAGAGCGTGTAAGGCTCGGTCGACCGAGCCTGTGCATTCGGTCGACCGAGTGGGCCTACACACCCTGTAAGAAGTTCGGCACATTATTTGAGTCGGTTAGGGTTCAGAGTGTCGGCATTTTAAGTCGGTTTTCTATGACGGCCGAGGCTCTATATAAACACAAGCCCTTTGTATTTTTATTATGCATTCACCACTATTCATTCATAAAACATATAAGCAAAATAAGGCTTGTGGAGGTTGCTAGGTTGCAAACATGTAAGCCCTAGTTTATTTTCTCGTTTTCTTTTTAGTAATCAATTTCCCAATTATGCTTTGATTGTTTGAGTAGTTATTCATATCTAGATGATGTAGATCTAGGATATGACGTTAGTAGGCGATGGTGATACCTTGTCTATAAGGATCCCATATCCTACGCCCTCTACCTAATATCTACGGATGAATCTCAGTGTGTTTAATTTACGTGTATTTAGATTAGTTTGTATGATGTCCGATGATTCGCTATATAATCCGATTTGTATATGAAACGCCGAGAAATATGTTCGGGATGTAAATCGAGAGTTAGACTCGGGTGACCGAGAGAGGTCACCGGTCGACCGAGAGTGCCTAGTCGGTCGAATCGAGAGTTAGCAAACCTGTTTTCATCCGTTAATCACCACGTCTTTATGATTAGGTTAGCTTAATTGAATTTATTATCTCAAGAGGTATGGCTATGGCTACGCCACTCGCTTAATTTAATTAAAACGCGTGTGAAAAGGAAATACCAATATAAGACTCTTAGGTAGGCTTAGAATTGATCTTCGGACGCTCAATGCTATCTAGGTAGGTTTATATTAGTGGAATTGCGCGCACCTTGTTACACGTAGATCGTAAACTAGCATGAGACTATAACTTGGTAAGTGTTAGTTGGACGAGGGTTTGAGTGATCGCTCAGAAGTACGCCTAACCAAAGGAATGTTGCCCGGACGAGGTGTACGGTCAATATCGGCATCCTTAGAGTAGTAAGCGTGTGAGTTATATGAGATGGAGGCACCAAGAGGCTAAGTCACGTAACAATAACACGTTGATATAGTGACCTATCGGTGCTACATCAAGCTTAGAGGATGACTCCGTAGCCAATATAAATAGATATGAACGGATTAATAGTTGATGAGTTTTGTTGTCATATAAATTGTCTAGATCCAAATGATTATGGTTATAATTGGGCGCTTGATTACGTTATGTGTTTACATGTTGTTTATATGTTTGAGTGTGTCTTTCTTTTTCGTATTTTATGTTGGTCATAGACCATATTTGTCGATTTAAATAAATAGGTTGACTATTTAAGTTAGGATCCACAAATTGATTCTCTGTGGGATCGAGCCTCGACTTATCTAGCTATACCTGCGATTGAACCTAGTTCACTTGCTAGTGGTTATTTAGGCATCGAGTTAGTAATTTAACTTGACCTCAATCAAGTAGGACAATGAGTCTATGGTCGATCACCGTAAGTCGGCAAAGATCTACACCGAGGGCGAGTCCGCGCCGGTGTCGTGCCCACCCACAGCGATAGCTTGGGCAAGGGTCAAGGCCCATTTAAGGGTAAAGATGACAATAATACAAGCCGACTTAACCTTAGGGTTTAGGCAAGTATTGTCATTATAAATACCCCCAATCCAGGAACTACGTGAGGCTTGATTCCTGGAACCTAACAGGATACGTAGGCAATCCAAGATACAGTCTTGGACTCAGCCGCAAACCTAAAAATCCACCACCTCATTCCTCTCTTTGGCATTAGGGTTCTTGTGTGTTCATCACTAGATTAAATTAGGGCTCAAATCTTTAAGGTGACATAATTTGTCATAGTCACAGCTTTTCTTTTTTCTCTTTTTTTATAATTATTTTTTTAATTGAAGAAAAGAGCAGCAAAACAGACCAAAATGCTGGGGCTTCACCTCCCACCCAACATAAAAGTCGGGATCCTGATACAGTTGAATAATAATTTTTTTTTCGAATTCTTGAATTTGAGTCACACGTCATTTCTTCATACGAACTCCATTTTAGACGATTTTTGTACCGTTGTGATCATCGTCACGCCCTCTATCACGCCATATCTATAAAAAATAAAAACAAGAAAACACAAGCGTGACAAATGCCAATAATACGCACACAATTCAGCCAAAAATATGGAGATTTCGGACGTAAACATCTTATCGTCTCGTGATTCAACTAGTGTGAAATATGCTATAAAAATCACTAACTACCCCAAAATCACATCGAATAGGCTACAAATATGAGGTAAAATGTCTGTGAAATGATAGCAAAGTTGACTCTCATCAAAGACGTATAGCAAACCTACTGTGTCACAGGTTGCTGTGCTGCTGGCAGCTGATGAAACATCCAGTGATATAACCCATAGGGATATACGAGTTTATCAACACAGTGGGGAGTCTAAAACAGTCCAATATTACTTTGGATGTTATGATCCACTTCAGTACCCGTTGATGTTTCCTTATGGTGATCCTAGATGGCATCAAGAAATTCCTAGAAATGGGGTTAAGAAGAAAAAGAAAAAGGTTTATCCTCTCAAAAACACTTCCAAAAATACCTCTCCAAACCTTTTTGCTAATGAGTGAACAGATGCTGAGGTCAGAAGAACAAGGTATTAAAGAATCAAACTATCTTTCGTATACTATCTTTCTTAGGCACACATCTGATACATGTTATAATACTTACATCTGCTGCTACATTTGACGAAGATCATTCCTTTGTCTCATTAAGAGAGTATTATTCGTATAAATTTCAGATAAGGGATGATGATGAATCACACATAATGCGTTACGGTAGGCTTTTCCAGCAATATTGCGTGGATATGTACGTAAAACTAGAGACACAAAGATTAGACTTTTTTAAGGTGAAAGCAAAGCAAGAGGAGTTTAGGAAATAATTCTTACAAGGGATTGTAGATGTGGTTGGAAGTGGTGAGAATGAACCATCAAAGATAGGACAACATATTGTTTTACCGGGAAGCTTCATTGGAGGGCCCCGTCATATGTGTAAAAAGTACGTTGATGCAATGACATTAGTTCAGAAATTCGGTAGACCTGATATATTCCTTACAATCATGTGCAATCCTAATTGGCCTGAACTAAAAAAAAAACATTTACTCCCTACAGAAATAACGCAATATAGACCAGACTTAACAGCTAGAGTGTTCCATGCAAAACTTGAAGAGCTTAAGATTGAACTTTTATAAAAAAAAATTGGTGAAGTGTCTACATACACCTATGTAGTTGAGTACCAAAAGCGTGGCTTGACCCATGCACATTTCTTACTAATATTGAAAAAAACCTTTCAAGCTAAATCACCCTCAAGAATATGATAAAATTGTTTCTGTTGAGCTCGTTGATTCAGTTTTGAATCCTGCTCTATATAAGGCTGTTGTCAAACATATGCTTCATGGTCCATGTGGCAACCTAAACCCAGGGAATGTTTTCATACCTAAGAACAACACTTGCAAGGACATGTACCCTAAAGAATTCTATGATGAAACATCAGCAACAGACGATTCTTATCCAAAATATCATAGAAGAAATGATGGCAAGAAAGTATTTGTACGTGGAGCATGGTTAGACAATAGATGGGTTGTACCTCATTCCCCATATTTGGTGCCTTTGTTTGATTGCCATATTAATGTAGAGATATGTACTTCTATAAAGGCAGTAAAATAAAATACTTTTCCAACTCTCTAATCCTTCGAATCAGACACCTGTTATTGATTAAATAACCGAGTTTGTCTTGGCTCGTTGGATATCACCTCCTGAAGGCATGTGGAGGATTTATAGGTTTCCAATGAGTGAGATGAAACCTCCTATTATTCCTTTGCCTTTACACTTAGAAAACAACCAAGCAGTAAGATTTAAAATCAATCAAACCCTAGAAATTTTAATACATTATGAACAACGACACAAAAGTATGCTGATTGAATTCTTTGCAATGAATCAGTCAAATGAAACTGCAAGGACACTTAAATGCACATATTCTGAATTCCCTAAACATTTTGTATGGGTTTCAAACAAAAAAGAGATGACAAATCAGAAATATGGGTGACTCGATTGGCAGAATTGTAACTGCGCACCGACTGAAGGTGAGAGATTTTACCTTCGCATGTTGTTGTCATCTGTTCGTTGTCCTACTTCTTATGACAGCCTGAAAATGTTCAATGGCATTCTTGCAAATAGTTTCTGTGAGACTGCCTTGCTTCATGGTTTGTTACAAGACGATAATAGTCAAGAATTATGTTTAGAAGAGGCATCTGTATTTCAAATGCCATATAAACTAAGACGGTTGTTTGCAAGTATTTTAGTTTACTCTACTCCAAATGACCCAGAAACACTCTACCTGAAATTTGAAACCGCTATGTCTGAGGACTTTTCTAGGGATCAAAAAATGACTACAAGAGAAGTGAGGGATGCTACTCTCCGTCAAATTAATTCTTTCCTGCATTCAACCTAGATACATATTTCACCTTAGATTCAGACCAGTCACACAATTCATATGAAGACCTAGGGAAAGAGATAAGAGCAGAAGCTAATATAGTTGTTTCTGCTACAGATATGTCACTGAAGCATATGCATAATTCAAGAAAAAAGAAGTTTTCAATCAAATTACAGATACAATATATGCTGGCAAATCAGGTGCCTTCTTTGTTGATGGCCCTGGTGGCACCGGCAATACATTCTTATATAGGGCTGTACTTGCAGAAGTAAGGTCCAAAGGATCCTTTGCATTGGCAACTGCTACATCTGGCATAGCAGCCTCAATTCTACCAGGCGGTAGAACTGCTCATTCGTTTTTCAAAATACCACTTGATACAAATGAATTTTCAACATGCAGAGTAAGTAAACAGTCCACGCTTGGACAGCTAATCAAAGAAAGTAAGCTCATTATTTGGGATGAAGCTCCTATGGCCAACAAATCTGCCCTTGAGGCTTTAAATGATTTATTACAGGACTTAATGAACAATACTGAAATCTTTGGGGATAAAGTAGTTGTTTTGGGAGGTGATTTCAAACAAACTTTGCCGGTCGTTGCACGAGGTACTAAGTCTGAAACACTTAATGCATTGTACCGAATACTAATGATGAAGAATCTGACCTTGCTAGGCTGATCACATCAATCTATCCTATAGTTCATTCACATATGCCTACTTCACATTCAATCAACAGCTCAATCTTAACTACTAAAAACGAGTTCATAGATGAAATTAACAATATGATGATAGACAACTTTCCTGTCATTGAGGTCGAATACAAAAGTTATGACGAGACCATCAACCCTAATTTACAAGGCCAATATATAGATATACTCAATCATCTTTCCCCTAATGGTCTACGTCCACATAAACTGATGCTTAAGCAAAATTCTCCCATCATCTTATTGAGAAATTTAGATCAATCAGAAGGCCTTTGTAACGGAACCCGTTTAGTATGTAAATCTCTCAAAAGAAATGTGATAGAGGCTGAAATTGCTTTAGGAGAATTTGCTGGGAAGCAAGTCTTCTTTCACAGAATCCCACTTCAACCAACAAATGATGAATGTTATCCAGTACCTTACAAACGTGTCCAGTTTCCTATACGTTTGTGCTTTGCTGTGACCATAAACAAGGCACAAGGGCAAACATTGGACAACATTGGTGTCTATCTCAAAGAACCAGGTTTCTCACACGGCCAACTCTATGTCGCATTATCTCGTGCAAGGACCTCATCATTAGTGAAGGTTCTCATAAAGAAATGATTAAATGATGATTTTTATCCAGGCATGACTAAAAATATTGTCTATAAAGAGGTCTTAAGCAAGTAACAAATGTAAGATATTATAACATTTCTTTTCATTCATGTGTTCTTTTCCTGTCTATAACTACTTTCTCATATGTGGAAGTAACACTGATTACTTCAAGATTTGTGATCAGATTACAGTTAACTTGCTGGTTTATTGTCTATCTTAGTTCGTTTAGCTTTTATATATACGCCAAAGATTTACTTATGTTTTCTTGCTTGCATATTCTTCTGTTATACCAATGATTTACTTACCTTTCCTTACTTGAATGTTATTTTGTTTATTCATGAGAAATATTAAATTATTTGCTTTATGGAACCAGCAACGATGGCATTGGTGGCTAAGAGAAAATTGTCCTATCTTTCGGACATCGATCGAAACTCTAAGCTATGGATGGTCGTAGTTCAGGTTGTAGAAAGTCGCAAGTCTAACTCTGGCAGACACAGAGGAAAAACCAAAACATACAAGCGGTACTTGCTGGTTGATGAACATGTAAGTTCTTCCACATAATTGCTCTCGTTTTTCATGCGAAATTGCCTGGATTTACTACTGTTTATAGATTGGTGCATGTATATCTTTAAACATTGTTGCGTTTATATCTTTTGGATTTATAGGGAACAAAAGACTCTGGAATTGTTTTCGAAAACGACATCCGCTATTGTTGGTCCCTTAAAAAGGCTTTGGTTAAGTTTAGAGGGGGGGGGGGTGAATAAGCTTAAAACTTAAAACTTTTGGAGTTAACAAACTCGAGCAAAGCAAGGTCGAGCTTTGTTGGATCGCTAGTAGTAGTCTCCGATTTATTGATGTAACTGAATTTGTTGCAGCGGAATATATTTTAGTTTAAGCCTTATTACTTGTTGTTAAAAGAATGATACCAAGTATTGGATACTCAGTAGTGTAGGTGTGTGATTCAGTTGCTAGTTTCAGTAGGTTGATGTGATCAGTTTACTAAATGCAGAAAGTAAATGCAGAAAGTAAGTAGGGAAGATTTATAGTGGTTCCTGATATTGCGATGAATACCAGATTTGCGGTAACAAGGTTATTTCGTGGATATATGGCTATATATGTATGATTTCTCCGGAGAGAGTATGGTGGTGGGCAAGAACAAAGCTGTCGGACTATAGCTTATGAGAGTAAACACAAGAGAATCGACAAATTGGCAGAGTAGCTCTGCTTGTTTTAGTTCTTGGATCTTTTCTATTACATTGTGATCCTATATTTATAGGCTAAGACTAAGTCGGCTGGACTAAGTCGGTTTATTGTTCATGACAAGACAATTAAATAGATATAATTAGAGATAATCATATAAATAAATACAAGTGGACCGGCCAGCTGTCTGGATAAGTATGACGTACAGAGGACTCATATTTGCCTTGTCTTGATATCAGCTTGACCATATAGGTAGAAATCACACGGAGAGAGGAGTCCGGCTTACGACCAACGGACAGGATCCGACTTACTGTTAGCGGATTGGACCTGGCTTACAAATGGCAGGTAGGATCCGGCTTATGAATGCGGACTGAGAGGATAAAGGCCTCATATCTTTGTTATTGGGCCATGGTAGTAGGCCCAATCTAGGTGAATAGGGCCCCGTTCCGGTTTGGGTATATCAATGGCCCCCTACTCTGTGCCTGGCATGCCCGCCAAGGCGGAAAGTAGAGTTCTTAAGGATGAAGTTACCCTGACGTTGCCGTTTGTGACAAAGATGCCGATAATAGCTATCGGGCTTAAATCAGTGTTGATATTACGTTGCAAATTACTGATAAGTGCTGTGCATTGTAGCGAGCAGGCTTAATCTCCGATAACTCTCTATCGGTCTTGAACCAGTGTTAGTATCGCGTAGAGAATTACCAGTTGTATGCTGCGCATTGTAGCGGACATGCTTAGTCGCCGATAGCGCTCTATCGGGCTTGGATCAGTGTTTGTATCGTATAGAGAATTACCGATAGATGCTGCGCATTGTAGCGGATAGGCTTAGATGCCGATAATGCTCTATCGGGCTTAAAGTGCCGTGCATGAAGCGACGAGCTTAGATGGCCGTAAGCCATGTTGAGTGGAGGCCGTAAGCCGCTTGATGAAAGATCGCTGACCGTAATAATCTAAGGCCGCAAGCTATGTGGCGTTGAGGTTGTCAGTGGGGACCAGAGCGGTCGGAGATTGTAACGGACGTATGGGTTCACGAAACATCACGTCAGTTACGTACACTGACATGATGTTTGACCTGAACCACCCTCTATTTTGATAGGCTAGGAGGACTCGATAACCGCCTAGCAATTATGACGCTTGAATTTTGAATCCTAAACGTTGTTTCCCTCCCGATTTCTGCCTATAAATAGAAGCCTCCAGCCCCATTCTTCCACTTTCCTTTTTCTGAAAATTATTCCGGCAATAGCAAGGGAGAATTCCAGCAAGTGCAAGCAGGTTCCGGCAAGCGTAATTTCAGACGAAATCAACCTTTCTACTTCCCGCTCCACTAGTCAGGTATGGATTTGTACATTTCCATTGCCTTTCGATTCGATTTTGTTCCTCTTTATAGCATCATCTGTGCCATACATTGCTTGCTTAGAATTTTGGTTTTTTGGTTTTGGCCCAAAGGTTCATCCTGTTATCTTTTTTATTACGCTTGTGCTCTTTGCCCCAGAAATCTATCAGTAAATAAACGCCCAGATTGTTGCTGGGATTAACTCAAAGGTTTTAGCTTTGTTCTATGCTTTTCTGGGTTGTTTGGGGGTTTTTTTGGGTTTATTTTCTTAAGGAAAATGGAGGGGCGAGGTGTCGGATTGTGATACTCTCACTTCGGCCCAATTTCCATGTATGGGTGATTATACTGATCCACCTCACCCTGTTTATTTTCCAGAACGTCTTCAGAGCTTACTATGTCTCAATCAGATGAAGAAGATCGGGCTGCTGCAGGCTATGGCTCTGAGGAAGTTAGCATGGAGGAGGCTAGCTCAAGCGACGCAGATGAGGAGTTAGTCGAAGAAGAACAAGGACCAATCAATGTCGGATCCGACTCAGAGGATGAGAAAGTTGCAGTGATCGGTGAGGGCGCCACTGGGGGTGAGGTCGAGGATAAAGATCAGGCGTCACTGAGCGACCTGTTCAATCGGATCAAAAAGGTGATAACCCCCGGAGCCTCTAGCCGTAGTGCTATGATCAAGGAAGCCTTGGAAGCCGCAGAGGTATCAAAGAGGCCAAAAAAAACTCAGAAGACCGTAGTATCTAAGAGAAAAGCAGCATCGGATGAGCCCGGAAAAAAAGAAAAGGCCGCCCAAAAAGAGGTCCGTCGCTGTCGAAATAGAGCTGGCGGAATAAAAACACGCTGATAGTGATCTTATGATTCAATAGAGGGAATTTCAAGATCGGGAAGACTATACCTTGGCGCTGGGCGCGTATGATATTCCGGAGGATTACCGGTTCGCTAGTATGGGCACGACCAACGTATCTTGGACTTGCGGCCGGGAGCATGAAGATTACCTATGGTTACACTATGACCACCTGGTTGCCGGACTCAGACCGCCCTTTGACCCATTTTTTGTCATGTTTATTGAGGAACTGAAAGTTATGCCATGCGACCTCAGTCTAAGGGTAGTCCGGGTGGTGATGTCCTTCATCATAATCAGCAGGCTAAGTGGGCATGAGCCGTCGATGCCAGCGATTTTTGTATTTCTATGGCTTTACCCGAAAATGCGGTGCTGGACAGATTCAACCTCGTAGCAGGTCGAGCAGTGGTATGCCACGGCTCTTATTCGATCTTCCCGATAAGGTGCCAGAATAGGATAAAAGATGTATGAAAGTGGAATCCCGGGTAGGGTGTCCGTTTGAAAAACTTCCAGCGAACTCTGTTAAGACCGACCACCTGAAGGATATTAGAACTCATTTTGCTGATGACAGGTTTATAGCCGATTTGAAGGAGATGCTTGGATATACCCGTAAGGGACAGGAGCAGTCTCACTCTTTCAATTGGAGGCTGCTTTTAGATGTAAATGAGCCTTATCTTAGACAGGCCGACTTTCTGGAGCCGGCGTTGGTGAACCCTTAGTGGTGGTTGATCCACTGCTGACTGACCCCGATCGGTATGGGGAGTGTCATCACGGAAAATGCATACCGTCTAAATGCATAATCTACGGAGGCAACCCCTCGATGCGAGCACCGAGTAGGATTTTTACTTGTATTCTTTTTATAGACTGCTTCTTTCATTTTGCTTATTACTCACATTATTTTCTTGGTCGCTAATCAATATTGTTTCTTGTAGGTACCATGGACGCTCTTGAACAACGCAGAATGTAGGGTACTCGAAAGACATCCGGTGAGGTGAAGAGAGCCGCCTCATTGAAGGGAGTGAAGACTTCGCTCCCTACGGTCAATATTCGCAAAGGAGCGGCGGGAGCTTCCGGATCCCAGGCTAGGAAATCGACCTAACCGCCCACCAAAAAACCCGTCGACAAGGCCCCAGTGGGTAAAACTCTCAGACAGACCACCATTTCTAAACTGCCGGCGGGTGACAAGAAAAAGAGAGCCATTGTTGTCGATGAAACTGACCCCGCTGTGGGTGGTGACGGCGAGCAGGAAGCTCCCCCTCCTAAAAGATCCAGGGTCGATGACGCCTCTAAAATGAATGCCGCTAATAGAGCCAAAACTGATAAAGGCAAATCTCCAGCCGACGAATCTTTCTCAGCGGGCATGAAGTCAATGGTGCCTTTTGCCTGTGTACCCGTTGGGCCCAAGGGTCATCCCACGGTATGGTTGGACAGGGAGTTTATGTGGCAGCAGCCTTTTGTCGTGTCTAAGGCAATTGTGATTTCTAGAGGGATTGCCGATGTGGCCCAGCTGAGGCATCTAAGGTGGGGTCTTCCCAACCCTGTTCAGCTAGAGATTGGTCGGGGATCGCGGATAAGATCGTACTGGCTGACCAGACCGTCCTCGCCGCATATTCCTCCAAAATATTGAAGATCTGTGGGGTTTATATAGGGCCAAGGTGAGCCTGATAAACACCCTTCCTTCCTTTGCTTTACTTTTCTTTTATCCTTCTGTTTTGTTTTTGAAGTTAGGTCTGACTTCGCTGGTTGTTCTTTTTCAGGTCGGCACAGATTTGGCGCAGTTTATAAACGAATATAGGAGCACTATATCGTTGAGCGTTGATGCTTACAAAGAGCTAGACGATACCAGCAAGGCTCTGAATGCTGCCAAAGAAGTTGGGGTAGATCTGCATGTCCGTCTGAGCACTGCTGAGGGCGAAATTGCTGAACTGAAGAAGCAGCTCGTTGAGGCTCAAAAGAACTCCAAACGTCTAGAGAAGCTTAATGTTAAACTTGCAGAGCAAGATAGATCGGCTACTCGGTTCATGAAAGATATGTAGTAGAAGGTTAAAGAGGCCCAAGGCCATTGGAAGGCTGAGCAAAAAGTGAGCGATGGCCTGAGGAAGCAACTGGTGGACTTGAGTTCAAGTGTCCAAGCTCAAATTGAGGCCTCATGTAAGGCTGCTTCCGGAGATAACTTCCTGATGGGATATGACCAAGGGTTTTATCATATCACAAGGTGCATATGGGCTCACGGCGGCGAGGTTCCGGATCTCGAGACCCTGCGGGATTGGATTATCACCCATCCCTTTTCTGATCACCTGAGAGGCTTTCATCCGCAGATCCCCTTCTTCGACGTCGAGCTGCAAAGGTATATTCCAAGATGTGCTCCCGATTGGGAGGCGCCGCCTGTTGAAGAGGAGAATCTAAGGGAGCTGGTGCGTCGAGCTACCCAGGTGCCGGCTAAGGAGGAAGAGGCACAAGATGGCGAACAAACTGAGCAGACCGAGCAAACTGAGTCGGACGTGAATGCTGATAATCTGATGCATCCTTCTCTTCGACCTGAGAATGTTGGCGACGATAGCATGCGGCCAGAAACCTCTTAGATTTGCTATCTGCATTCTGTAAAAACATTATTTTGATATCGCGTATGTATAACTCTTTTTCTTTCCGCGCTTTACTTTTTGTAATAACATTTCCTTTGCTACTTTTCTGAATGAAGTTTGTTTTCTGTTCGCCTGTGTATGCTTATTTTTTGCTCGAATTTACTGCATACATCGAGTCCGATGTAGTGGTATCCTCCGGCCCCCTTTGTTTTAGATAAGATTCAAAGTTGATAGCAAACAGACCTAACTTCGAAATATGGCCCCTTGAATCTTATCTGAAATAATTGCTCCCTTATATTTATGAAACTTTCTGTCCGGCTCCCTTTGTTTGGGGTAAGAATGTACGACCTTAACCGAAACAAAACTGCCCATTACCGCTGGAAAGGCGAACGGCCCTCTCTAAAATAACTGTTCGATTGTGTTGCAGAAATTTCTCTAGAGAACCCCCTGTTTTAGATGAGGTCAGAGTCGTGAACCTATCCGCCTGTGGTTGTTTGAATTTTTCCTAATATGGCCTCCATTTTTAACAAAGTCTGAAGTGAGTCCGAGATCTTTGTTGAAAATTTTCTTGAAAAATCACCCTTTACATGCGTTGCGGACACAGCTGAAGTATATGATAATATGGACTCTAAAAGATAAATGTAAAATCGGGCTTTATTAAGTTTGACTCATCCTGCTTGATGAGTGAAGATTACAAGTAAGCAAGAAAGCCTAACCACTCTCGTTGTAAATGAGAGGATAGCCATAACCCTAACCGAATATTTCATATAGTACCTTTTGAGGTTGTCTGCATGCCACGGCCTATTGAGCTCAAAACCCTGTTGATTTCTGAGGATGTAAGTCCCTTTTTTGATTTCCCTGGTGACTTGATAGGGGCCTTCCCAGTTCGCTGTTAGCTTACCCTTATCGGGCTCCATACCAGTAGCCTTTTTGTTTCGAAGAACAAAATACCTGACCTTAAATGATTGATCGCGGATTCGCTTGTCGTGTTGTTGCTTAGCAAGTTGCTTGTAGTTCACCAGCCGATGGTATGTCGCTAGTCTTTTATCTTCCGCTAGATCTAAGTCAATCTGTCTGTTTAGCACATTATCTGCGGGATCATATACCGTGACCCTGATACTTAGGAGTGCCATTTCGATGGGAATGATGGCCTCCGACCTGTAAGTGAGAGCAAACGGTGTTTTTCCGGTGGGTGTTTTAATTGTTGTGCGAAGTGCCCATAATATGGCGGGCAACTCGTCAACCCATCCACCCGCTTTTACTTTCTCGTCGACGCTCTTCTTGAGCATTTTTATTATCTACTTATTGCTGGCCTCATATTGGCCATTACTCTGGGGATACGCAACGGATGATTGCCAGTTCTTGACATTGAATTCTTTGCAAAATTTGAGAATTCCTTTCAGAACTGTGGTCCGTGATCTGATACCATTGCTTGCGGGATTCCAAAATGAGACCATATCTGATCATGTAGAAAGTAACCCGCGTCCTTTGCACCTATTATGACCATTTTGTGAAATAGTCCACAACCACTATGATTACTTTGCATCCACCCCTTCTAGGCGGGAATGGTCCGATTAGGTCGAGTCCCCATATGTCGAAAGGCCAAGGCACGACCACAATGCTCTGTTCCACTGATGGTATTCTCGGGATGTCCGCGTGTTTTAGGCACTCCGGACATTCTCTGACCAGCTTCTCCGAATCCTTAAAGATCGTCGGCCAATAATACCCCGCCGTGATAACTTTCTGCGCCAAAGAGCGACTAGCGGGGTGGCCCCCACACACTCCTTGGTGAAGTTCGATGAGTATTTTCTTGCTTTCCTCCTTGCGGACACATCGTAACAAAGGTTTTGTGGCGGACCTTCTATAAAGCGTTCCGTCCTTTACTATGTACCTAGCCGCTCTTTTTCTAAGTGCGCGAGATTTATCTGCCTCAGCGGGTAAGGTGCCCGATCGTATATAAGTTTGAATCTAGTCAATCCAGCACGGAGTCGGTGTTGGTGCATCGATCTCCATGATTTCTGTTATTTCGATGGCGGGCAGCAAGATACTCTTTCATTATTGAAGGATCTACAATTTCCTCCTCGAGAGATAGTCTGCTCGCTCGTTATCCTCTCTTCGAACTCTGTTGAATTCGTAATAGTTGAAGTCGGCCCTTAATCATCGGACAATCTCACCGTACTTTTCGAGAATGCCGCAACGCGTGCCATAGTCCCCTGAGATTTGGTTGAAGATTAGTTGAGAATCACAGTAGACTTCAACGTTTTCCACTTTCAGCTCTTTTGCGAGTTTGAGTCCGGCTATAACTACTTCGTACTCGACTTGATTATTCATGGCCGGGAACTCGAACCTTAGTGCTTTTTCGATTTCCTCTGTAGTCCCGGGCTCCATTAAAATAACACCGGATCCACAACCATTTCGACCTGACGCCCCGTCAACATATAATTGCCAGCATTGATCGGGCTTGTTCGCGGCCACAGCGGGTCCCAATGATACAGGCGATCTTGGTTGTGGTGAGCTGTAACTTGTCCAAACGATAAAATCCGGCAATGCTTGAGATTTGAAAGCTTTCCTAGGTTGATACCGAATATCGAACTCAGTGATTTTGATAGCCCATCATAATAAACGACCTGGAAGGTCGGGCCTATGTAGTATCTGGCGCATTGGACTATCTGTTAAGACAATTATAGTGTGCGAAGTAAAGTAGCCCCTGAGTTTGCGGGAAGCGATAACAAGCGAGTAGGCTAATTTTTCGACATTAAAATAGCGACTATCCACCGGACTGAGAGCCTTGCTTACATAATAAACGGTATTTTGGAGGGTTCCGGCCTCCTTGACAAGAATGGCGGCAACAGCCCGGTTAGAGGCCGCTAGGTATAAAAACAAAACATCTCCCTATACAGGGCTAACCAAAAGAGGCGGCTTCCCCAAATATTCTTTCAAAGCTTGAAATGCCTGCGAACATTCCGCACTCCATGCGAAGGTTTTATGATTCTGCCATTGAGCCTCTGAACCTATTTGATGGTCATGGGATTTTGCATGTCGAGAAAATCCTATATTTTTCTGGATTAGCCTCGATGCCATGACGACTAACCATAAACCCGAGAAACTTACCTGCCTAGACACCAAATGTACATTTGGCCGGATTGAGCTTCATCGAGTGCTTGCAGACATTGCTAAAGGTTTCCTGGAGGTCAGCGGCGTGACCGTCTCCAATAGACTTAACGACCATATCATCAATGTAAGCCTCCATATTTTTCCCTATCTGCGAACTGAAAACCTTGTTGACCATCCACTGATAAGTTGAACCCGCATTCTTCAGCCCGAAGGGCATCATCTTGTAATAATATAGACCCCCAGCAGCCCTGAAGGACGTTTTCTCTTTGTCGGAGTTAGCCATCCGCACCTGATGATACCCCGAATATGCGTCCAGAAAACTAAGGACTTCAAAACCAGAGATGGAATCCACTAACCGGTCGATTCGTGGAAGTTGGTAAGGATCCTTCGGACAGGCTTTGTTGATGTCCGTGAAGTCGACACACATTCTCCACTTGCCATTGTGCTTCTTTACCATGACTACGTTCGCTAGCCAAGTAGGGTAGGCTAGCTCCTTTATGATCCCTGCTTGAAGAAGTTTTCAGACCTCTACCTTAACCACGGCTTCTTTTTTCAGTTGTGAATTGTCGTGCCCGCTGCTATATCGGTTTGAAAGTAGAGTCCAGATTGAGATGATAGAGGGCAACGTCGGGCTCAACCCCTCTCATGTCCGTCACTATCCAGGAAAATGCACCTAAATTCTCCTTGAGTAATTTAATCAAACTTTCCCTCTCAGAGGGACTCAGCCGAGCCCCTATCTTGACTTTTTGGTCGGGATATTCGTCATTAATGACTACCTCAACCAACTCATCCTCCGCCGTGAAGTCGGGATCATCCCTGACTTGCAAAGTTTCACACTCCACCTTGGCGGGCAAAGGTTCCCCAACTACCCAGATCATGTTGATGTTCTCCATGTCATCGGGCTGTTCAAGGCGGGCTCTCTTGTTTCCCGTCCGCGTTTCATGTATATAGGTGAGAACGGTTGTGGGTTCACTGATCGACGTTCCGATCCTGTCCCCGACGTAAAATTTTGCTCGCTGATGCAGGATTGAAGTGACCATTTGAAACTGCTATAACGCTGGCGTTCCGATTATCATATTGTCATTAGACTGGAGATCGACCACAAGAAATGTTATCTTTTCTGTTCTGAAAGGTGCATAATCCCCCATCTGTACATCCAGGTCGATGGCCCCCTTGACTTGTATTCTGTAATTGGTGAAACCCTAAAGGGTGCCATTATGCGGCCTTAAATTGGAATCGCTGAACCCCAACTCTTTAAAGCAATTGTAGTATAAAATGTCACGACATGCTCCCGTGTCGATCATTACTCAATTGACGCATGCTCGATTGACGACCACGGAAACATAAAGACACCTGTCCTCTACATTCACGGAAGTTACCAGCTCGCTTCGGGTAAAAGCAAGAGGTTGCTCGTTCCCACGCAGGACAGCTGGCTTCTCCACATTTTTGTTTATGGAGCCGATGCGGCTTTTGATTTGATTGTTGCTAGGAGGAGCTTCCGTGATCATCCGAATCTGCCTATCGTACTGGCGGGTTTGTTGATTCTTTCTCTCCGGCCCCCAGGGTCTCTCTTATACTGATCATGGTTACCGCGAGCGAGCAGCTTTTTGATTGCTCGCTTGAATTGTATGCACTCGTCTGTGGTGTGGCCCTTGTCCCTATGGTATCCGCAATATTTGGTCGTGTCGCGGTGTGCATCTGGAACCATAAGGTAAGGCTTAGGGATTTCGTCCCTTACCTCATTAAGCATCTGCGTGTATGAGATTCTGAGAGGTGTGAAGTGATCTTCCTTAAACCTCTCAGGTTTTTTAACATCTCTATCGCGATTTATGCGGCTATCTCTAGGCGGACTACGCTCAGTCCTCTATTTGCCCCTGTTGGATGAAGACGTTCCTTCATTTCCCGCAGTTGCGATGTACTTTCTTGTTGAACTCAACATCTCTTGTAGATTTGAGGGCGGCGTTAGAGCGAAATAGGATTTCAGATAGCCGGGATTCAGACCCGTCTCGAAGCTACTCATCACAACGTTGTCCGCCAAACCCCTTGTCAACTCATACACTTTGTAAAACCGCTCGTAGTAGCTGCGGGTACCCTTATTTTCCCCTTGCCGTACTTCATGCAGGTCGATATGTGTCTTTTTTGGTCCTCCCACTGACTTGAACTATGCTATGAATTTGTTGATCAGATCATCCCAAGACAAGATTGAACCCGGATGGAGACCGCGGACCTATGACGCCGCTCTATCTTGCATCGACCCCACAAACTGATCCTACTTTCGAAAGCTGAAAGCGAATCTAAAGGATCTGTAGCTCCATGATAGTTGGCGAAGTTTGGATAATGAGTACCCCCTTGTGGAGCCTCTTTCAAGATGTTGGGATGGAGGACACATGTACCCTAAGTCGGATTAACATTTGCTCCTACAGTTCCCCTTTGTAACTCCTCTATCTGTTTTCTCATTATACCCATCTCATCCCGATTTTCTGGGATAGGTGGGAGCGGGGTATAACTTTCCTCGGCTAGTGACTCTTCTTGCCCCTCTATGCGGGTACGAACTTGCCGAGGGTTTTTAGGTCGTCCTTGGGCTGCACCGCGATCGTCGACCACGGGCCCTAGACGAACTAAAGACGATTTTCTCCCTACTTTAGGTTGTGAGGTGGCATGATTGCTTTCTTCCCTTTCTGTCCGCTGAGGTTGATTTGTTTTTTGTGGATGTAAAGGGGGTTGTACTTCTGTTGATGCGGGGAGATGTGAGATAAACTTGCAGATCGGTTGGGGAGGCAGACCCTCCGCAATGAGTGAGCACTTCATTGTGGGGGCGCTCCCCCTGCTAAAACAGCATCTTGTACGTTATTCTGGTCAGAGGCCTCAACGATGCCTTTCCCTTTGTTTTTTCTGAGGGCCGCCTCATGTATCTCGCGAGCTCGGGTCATTTCCTTGATGTAAGCCCGCATATCGGGCGTGAGGTCATGTCTGGCATCTGCCCAATCGGACATGACCCTTCTGCTCGCCTCCCTATGCGACGTGTTCGCTCCACGTGGAGGGCCCTGGTTGCCCGCTTTAGTCGGTGTAGTGGGTATGATGTTTTTCCCGCCAGCCATTTTTACCAAGATATTTTGTGGATATTTTGTTGGGATATTTTTGCTAGTGGGTGGATATTTTTTTTCTAGCTTGAAAATACCAATAGGCAAAAATGGATGATTTCCCGGTGCGTTATAGTCAAGTAACCGGACTTTTTATTACTTGAAGATCTGAAACTGATTGAGAGCGTATATACCAACCTGGGAAGTAAAGATAGACTCGTGTGCGAGTTTGCAGGTGATGTTGAAGACGTTCTTTCAAACTGAGCTGATTCTGATGAGTTTACCATATTCCTTTCGCCGGCGATGCCGTGAAATCGTCTTTGCGGTGGAGCAAACGATCCTAAGAAGCTGATTGATGATGATTTTCCTGGTAACGGAACCAACTGATATTGCGATGAATACCAGGTTTGCGGTAACACGGGTATTTCGTGGATATATGGTTATATATGTATGATTTCTCTAAAGAGAGTACGGTGGTGGGCAAGAACAAGCTTATGAGAGTAAACACAAGAGAATCGACAAATTGGCTGAGTAGCTCTGCTTGTTTTAGTTCTTGGATACTTTCTATTACATTGTGATCCTATATTTATAGGCTAAGACTAAGTCGGCTGGACTAAGTCGGTTTACTGTTCATGACAAGACATTTAAATAGATATAATTAGAGATAATCATATAGATAAATACAAGTGGACCGGCCAGTTGTCTGGATAAGTATGGCGGACAGCGGACAACGGACTCATATTTTCCTTGTTTTGATATCAGCTTGACCATATAGGTAGAAATCACACGGAGAGGAGGAGTCCGGCTTACGACCAGTGGACAGGATCAGACTTACTGTTAGCGGATTGGACCCGTCTTACGAACAGTGGGTAGGATCCGGCTTATGAATGCGTACTGAGAGGATTGAGGCCTCATCTTTTTAATTGGGACTGAGAGAATAGGACCCCGTTCCGGTTCGGGTATATCAGTTCCAGGTGGTGTAATCCTGTCAGTCCACTCTTCTCCTGTGATGTTGGAGGAAATTTACTAGAGATCTTTGAGGTTGCAGTTATAAAAGTCCCTAAGCTGTTTGTCCTTCACTAATGGCTATGGCTTCACAAACTGAACACTTGAAACAGGTAGGATTGCTGCTCCAAAGTATTCCACTGGTCCTTGAAGGGTAGGATTGCCTCTTCACCAGCTCCACCACAACCAACTGTTCTTGACACCTAAGTGCTTCTCTGTCTTCAGTAGGTTTCTTGTAAAAGAAAGATTGAATCAAGTAAATGATTCAATTGTCAGCAGCTTCATCAGGATGAAATGATCAGCAGCTTGATATATTTAAGTGTGTATACTTGATGTAACTTGATAGCATGTTACACTTGAAGAAATTACTTGATCAATCAGTTAAAGCTCAATGTATATCAGTAGGGTGATTTTCTTGATCAAAAACTTGATAGCTTCGAATAGATTATTTGTTTTTCATCACCTGTATCTGAATCAGGTGTCTTCTATTTATAGGTGAGAATCCTGTGACTTATGTTTGAATTTCAAACATAGCCGTTTCAGACTTGTCTCCATCTTGACTTGCTTTTGTCACGAGTTCTAGAAATCGATAATGTCGATCGACTTTATGTCGATTTTGATCTGTCCACCCCTTTGACTTGTATCCATTGGATAAAGCTCTGAATCTATCCAACGTTCCTTTTATCTGGACCATTGATTTGTTGACAAAATCAAGGCTTGTAATCCATCATTATCCTTTTAATCTCCCAATGTAACCTTTGATTAAATCGAGAATTATACTCAGCAAATATCTGAAGTATATCATCAATTGATGTACATCTCTGTTATGTGTTTAAGTCTCATTGTGTTTTAACAACACTTCAGCTGACTTCTTCTCATCTAATTTTTTATTGTGAAGTTAGAGCACACCAATTTAAACATAACTAAGTTCCAATCACCACTTAACATATAGAACTTAGACCTTGTACACAAGATATATGTAATCAGTTTAGGTCATCACAGACTTCCCTAAATTCTGATTCCATATCCTTGACTTCAAGTACTAAGTTTGATCCATTAGCCTTCAATAACTGAGTTTGAACCCTCAGCCTTCAGTCTTCAGCAGGTCCCTGGTAAGTCTACTGACCTAGACACTCCACTGACCTAGACAGGTCTTTTGATAAAGTCAGTTGACCTTTTTATAGTGCTTGTTTGATCACACCTATACAAAGATCAAACTCTAATAAGCCTATACATTTGATCTAGGCATCTTTTTGCCTTTGCTCTACAACAACTAGTCTGGCACTCATCATTAAAACTTGAAATATGTCCAACAGCTACTTCGCAACATCTTTGCAGCCTTTCAAGCATTACATGATTTCAAATGCTGCTTTGACCCCTGCTTACTCTTTCTTCAAAGTGGGACCGTATCCTTTTTCATAGGTTATCAGCAATGACATACCAGTGGAACTGATTGACGAACCTGCAATGCAACCACTGCCATTCTCATACGAAGTGTGCGCATTCAACAACTTCATCCAGCATGCTGATAAAGATGTGGGATTCAGTAAGTTTCTCCCCTTATACTGTTCTCTATTTTTACGGTAAACTTTCACAGCCATACAATAACATGAATTTTCACAGATGTCAAGGGACTGGCTATTCATGCCTTTCTAAGAAAATAAGTTACTGTTGACTCAAGCAAGCGAGAGATCGTACTGATAGATGAAAGGTACGTGCAGGTTTATCTTTTCCCATTCCGTTTGGTACTCGTTCGTAATACATTTCAGTTGACCCTTTTGCAGCAAGGTTCCAGTCATTCTAACACTCTGGAATTCTTTCACAGGCGTGGAAGGGAATATCATAGCAAAGAACATTGGTAATGCACCTGTCATCATTGCAACCAATGTAAAAGCAACAACATTCCATGGTATTTGTCTCGAGTATTTCAGATAAAATTACAAAAATGCAGAATTTAAGTACTTCAAATTCTTTTATCCTCCATTTGTTGTTGTGTATGCAGGGATTTCATTGGCCACTAGAATGTTCTCGTACATCTTGATCGATCCTCCATTGAGTGACAATCCTTCACTCAAGGAATGGTAAAAAAATAAACTTTTTGTGCAGTTTCTTATTTCTTCATAATATACGTGTTTTAATATCTTTAGTAACGACTTTCGGCATAGGTTCTATAACAACAAAACTGAGATCACACAGATGCTGCATAACGAGGCATACAAACAAACTGATCTATTGTTGCCACCTCCTACTGCAAACCTCACAATTGATGTGCCAACAGCAACCGCTACACTTATCACGGTAAGTTTCAAGAAAATTTTTATCACATGACACCCAAAACCAGAGACTACTTTACTCACAAGTCTTTTACATTCCAGGTACATACTGCTTGGGTTGTTGGTCAGCTGCGGTTGACACCAACCCAAAAGAAATACTATCTGAGTATTTGTGGAAACTGTAACAAAAACGTTAAGGCTGGTGCTGATTGGTTCCTTCATTGTTCTTCTTGTGGTGAAATGAGAGATGTTGAATTCAAGTATATATCCACTCTCATTCTGATATTATCTATCTTAAAAAGTTGTTATAATTTCCAGTGTAGTCACATTGTTCTTGAAATGTCTATTCTTTTTAAGTGTCATGTACCCTTGGAACTCACTGGAGAAGACAGGTCTTTACCTATTGTACTGAACTCTCCAGCCGTTGAACGCTTGACTGGAATCACTGCAACACAACTTAGAGACTCTCGTGCATTTGTAAGAATCTTTGACATAACATTACATGTTCATGCTCGTGTGCTTATGGCCTGATTTTTTTTTCTCAATTTGCATTTTTCCAAAGGGTTTGGGTTTTGAAGATGGCCTTCACGCAGCATTGGATAAACTTCAGGTGGTCTCTTTCGTTAAGAAATATGACATCAACACACTAGGTAGCCCAGGTGTACCAGGGATTAGGTATGCTGCTGTCAAAACATATAATGTGGATGTTATTAAACCAGTTTCTACTGTGCTTGGATTGCTACTACCTGGACCATAGGAAGCTACATCTACTGATGATGCACAATTCTTAAGCCCCAATACCAAAAAAACAACTGTCACACATTGAAGGTATGAATGTAAGCAACAAAGCTGAAACATCAACTCCACCAGCCAAAAGAAGCCTAGAATTCATGTCCATGCCTACTAAGGATAAGAAACAAATTAATGAGATAATGCCTTGCAAAGAACCTGCTGATGTCAACACAAGTTCAAATGAGCCTGAAAAACCAAGATAGAGCCATGTCAAGAAAGGCAAGGAAGACAAAGAGAAGCTGAACTAATATCTGAGAGTGCTACGAAAAAAATGATTAACTACTAATGGTGTTTTGTAATAATATAAGCATGTCTGTTTCTGAGACAGTAACTATTTGCTCTTATATGTATTGTACTAAAGGCATGCACCTATGTTGCTTTTGCATATTGTAAACCATTGCTTCTTTGTAAAGTTCTAATGGTTTAGCAATATGCCTTTTGCTTCTATCATGTATTTTGTTGGGCAAAACATGTATTACCTAGAAATTCTAGCCCAGAATGTAAGATAAATAATGTAACAAGAGACTACTCGGCATCCTAAAGCCTTTATTATGTATTGTACTTAAAAAATTGCATTTGCTTATCTTTCATAAGCCATTCATAATTTGTCATACATTGTACCATGCATGCCTTACAATTTTCGGCTGCTACTCTATGTTGCCAATCTAAGATCATGAATACACGCCTCTTTCCAAGGCTGTTCGTCGTTGTGCCTTGCACGGCAAACCATACTATATATATATATATATATATATATATATATATATATATACATGCACAAAAGAATTAGAAGCGTGGTAACAGCATATGGTGCAAACTATGTGACCTATGACTATCACGTGACTATGGCGGCTAAATATGTCGGCCAAGCTTATCCACCGGAGCTTATCTGTACGGCACCGAGTAATAAATCCACAACATACACACGTGGCTTTATAGTGTAGAAACATCCGTCGATTACATCATATTTCCACGACGATACTTATCCATAAGTAAACTAGCTTCAGGCTAGTACTTCACACGAACAAGATAGATATTATATCTAATGGACATCCACATATTACAAGTATACTTATAATGTTAGGTGTGATGCCCGAAAGACAATTTTTGTAATTGTTTTATTTAATAAATGAAATGATGTTATTATTCATATTTATTATTCTCATAATCACCGATGTGACAATAGTATTTACACTTCTGTAAAACCACGAGTATATCGTTTATGTAATCATTTTTAACTCAAAGTGTATGAGACATACACGGGAGGATTGAGTTAGTGAAGATGTACTTAAAATACAATTAGTCCGTAGTAAAGTTAATCGAGAGTATCGGGTCTCCCCTTTAACGCACTATTAATGCGCCCATAACACGATAGGTGTGATCGTCTTATCCGGACTTTCGGTTAAGGGAACTGATGGGGCATTTATATATGATAGATATATCATATAGAAATTTGGACCGATTTGATCCGAGTTCTCAATATAATTCCGTAATTGAGAAGTCTTATCGAATCATTAGATGATCATATTATGGATATATCTTAATCCTGAGGTGATCACAATGATCGCTTGAATCAATATGAGGTTTGACTTGACGGTTAAGGATTACACCGAGTCGTGATCCGAATTACCCCATCTTGGCATTGTAATTGGATTGAGTGAGTAGTCCGTGTTATCACAGATACGGAATCCATTCCTTCCATTTATGGAAGTAGATAAGACAGATTCTTATGAGTTAATCCTAGACATTGATCGATCCATGGGATTCATATTACATCGATTAGCTACCGGTGAGTTATTTGAATTATTGATCACTAGGGGTTAATGGTAAGTAAGGACAAGATGTTCGAAAAGGGTTAACGGTAACTTCCGATTTAGAATGAAGCGATCTACATGGAGGATTAATCCATATGAAATGATTATATCGGTGGGACGCTTATTACTTTCTCGTGAGGAGATAAATATAATCTTATAATCGGAGGAGTGCGATCACGGGATTATGGTGGCATATTCTCGTGATTGATTTATCGAATATAATTATTACGTTTCATAAGATAATTATTTATTTGATTTATCGGAGTCACTGATTATTAGTCCATGGTCCCGACGTGCCTCCTAATATAGCATAGATATTCTCGGACGTCGAATCCTAATAATATTAATTTAGTTCATGTTGGACTTTATTAAAACGATATGTGAATTAATTGTTTAGTGGACTATTAAATTAGTTGGGCTAAATAATTAAATATGTGGAAAAGACATTTTCCATAATCTTGGCCCAAATTATTGTGTATAAGCAAAATTAATATTGACTAGGTCAATATTTGAAAGTGGCGCCCATATGTCTAATTTTGGCAAGGAATTAGTTTTCTTGTGTATTAAAAGACATGTGCATAAAATATTTATTGGATAAATATTTATGGTAAGAAATAAAGATAAAAATATTCTTGATTTGTTCTAGAATATTTTGGGATTATCTTTTATTTACTAGGATTATTATAATTGATTTTGTATTAATTATAAAATCCTTGGAGGTCAAGGATTACTCTCCTATATAAAGAGAGTTCTCCCAAGCCAAAAACAACACATAATTTCGACTACTCTAGTAAATTAGAGGAAGAAATATTCGTTAAGGGTTGGGAAAAATCTTGGTGATTTTTCGGGTAGCATATCGGAGGGTTCGAGTCGAGAATTCCTTCCACGGGAATTGCTTGGATCACACGTACGGAAGATCGTGGTGCTCTTCACATCATTGTTCGATCATCCTAATAGCGGTTCTCCAACTTGGATTTTGAGATCCAAGAGGTATGTTCTACAACTTACTTGTAGATGTAGATTTAATGTTTTATTACGTGTATTATATAGATCTAGATCCTTAAATCGCTTCCGTTGCGATGATATTTTCCTAACGATGGTATCAGACGCTAAGGGGATCTATATTTATTCGTATAAAATATTAGATCTAAGGAGTGGAATATGCATGTGTAGATTGCATTATTTTCGTTTTTTAATTTTATTATTTTCGAAAATTTTATGATGAATGCTTGCGATTGTTGTGGTTGAAGAGATGGATTGGTGTTGGCATTGTTTACCCGTTAGATCTATTGTACACTCATATGAATGATGAAAATTCGTTCATATGAGTATAGGAAATTATGTAATTTATCTTTATTGCAAGTTTAATTTCCAGCAAATAGATCTAGTTTGTAGCTGTTTAGTATTGTTTGCTTTTCCCGTTGATCGAGCCGTTGAAACGACGATCCCTCCGGTCAGAATGAAGATTAGAAGACGATGATCAACTCCACAAATTTTGGCGTCGATCAGAGTCCGTTTCGATATCCGTGTGATGCTGCGAAGAGGCTGCTGTAACAGAAAAACGCAGGATTCACAGAAACCCTACCTGTGACTTCCTCGATTTTCTGGGAGAGTTTGGACCGTTGAAACGAAAATCCGACCGTTCAGATTGATCAACTTGGAGTTTTGGAGGTACCATAAAAATTTCAGGTCGATCGGGATTCATCTCGATTCCCGATCTGCCTCAGGAAGTCCTTGATGCGGTGCAGTCAAAGTTTGATTCAGCAGCAAGTTGGGCGGTTAACTGGAGAACATTGACAAGTCAAAGCTCCGATCCAACCGTCCATATTGGAGTTCGAGAAGTGAAGAAAAGATCTGGAAAGTTTCGTCCCGATCCGAGTTCGTTTGGTTTCCCGATCATCGAAGAGTTCGAACAGCTGCAGTTTTTTGTTAGAAAGTAGTAAACCCTAGTTAGGGTTTTGGTTTTTCTTTATTTTCTAATAGATTAGTTACGGGGGTGCCAACGATCCATCTCGGTGTTTAAATTTTCCGCAATTTTATTTTTTATGTGTTTGATCATAAAATGACATAAAATCGGAATTGCCATGACATGCATCATATCATAAATCCACTCCATGCATACATGTAGAATTTTAGTTTTGGCAATTAAAATAGGCATGTATACAAACTCGCGTAATTAGTTGAAATTTAATTAATACGTGGTAATTAATTAATTTAGTAACTAATTAAAGATCCGAGGACGGGTTATGAAATCGTTAGCCTTTCGGTGTGTGTTCTCGGTGAACCGCCTTAAAGCTGAAACGAGATCACGTTTTCAATTCGTAGTGTCTACGAGATTGAATGATGGTAAAAGAACAATAAATCTTGGATAAAAACGGTTCGCCTTTAGGTTGGGTGGTCAACTGAGCTTCGCTCAAACGACTTAACCCTCCTAGTGTGATGTATGCACGGGGGTCCGGCAAGACTAAGCCACACCGGAGAACGGAGGGGTGATTCCTTCCCATCTCAAACGCGGCTCTCTTGACCCGATTTTCGTCCGATTGTCACATATGTTCCAACGAATAGGACGGGTAGGCTTGCCTCACGTCACCGACACCATTCGAATCCTTGATTTTATGTACTTTTATGTTAACATCAAAAGGCGTGGTTAGTTAACCCACCACCACTTCCAAAATATTGAGTGGGAGCGGGAAGGCGATGACCAACCCCACGGTCTCTACTATAGATGCAAGTAAGTGAGAGAAGGGTGACACCTCGCGGCGCTTTGATTTCGTCCCCCTACGGATGGTGTTCACCCTATCAACATTCATGGCTTGGTCTCCAAAGGATAGGATTTTGGTACTCGTCGGGTCACCGACCTATCCTACGACGGCACACTCGGGCGTACCTAAGAGATCCGATATAGTAGGTCACACTCATCGAGGGTATTTTTGGTAATACCTAGGCTAAAAAAGGAAGGTAGTCAATGAATAAAGGGATGTTCGATTCTCGTGGGATGTCCGATTCTCACAAGTTATTCATTGATTTAACCGTTGATCTCTTTGACCTACCCTACGGCGGCAGATCGAGATGCAAGGTTAAAACCTTGGAATGGTAGAGTAGACTTACTTTTAGTTTACAATTCCTAAAATACAATAATATAGTAGTGTTAAACTTGAATTAATATATGTCATTTTATTTACAAAGATTATATCCCTTACTAAATTGCTTAAAAATTTATAATTGACTAGTATTGACCGTTAAAAAGTGGAAAGTAACTAGGACGTTGAACTAGTTAATTGATAATGCAATTATTTTTTCGAAAGAGATATTTTCTCTTAAGCCTTTCAAAACCAGAGTGACATATAGGTATGTCACGGTGTCATTCGTGTCAAACGGAAGACAAACTTAGTTTGATCAAAGGTGATTTTGGACTTTGAAATTCTTCTAGTGAATTTTGAGTGTGTAGTGATTACACGAGTAATTTTCTAATTGAAAATTGGAAAATCATGAAGTATCGCTAGTTGGACGATATTTGGAATCGATGAACTAGTGGGAGCTTTATGATTTGTTGTTTTTCTAGAAACAGTAGAAAAGTGTAAGCGACTACACACATAACCGTTCTAATTGAAAACCGGAAAGTCATGAAATGTCGCTAGTTGGACGATATTTGGAATCGATGAACTAGTGGGAGTTCTATGATTTGTTGTTTTTCCGAAATATGGAACTATGAGGTTTTTTCTAAATCGAAAAAATCGGAAAATCATAAATAAAGCATTGCTCGTTAGACGGTATTTGGAACCGATAAACTAGTGGGAGCTTTAATGTTATGATTTGTTGTTTTTCTTGGTATATTAGAAAATCCAAGAAGTCCCAACGAGTAACACTCGAAATAGACATCCCACGGTTCAAGAGTAGTGTCTACTCAAACGAACATTTGTTCAAGACTCCCCATTTCCATTCACGGAAAGTCAAGAATGGGAGAATATGTCTAAAAGTGTTTGTCACCTAAATCGAGAAAATTTTAAGGTGAACCAAAAATTAATTAATCGAATATCATAGGATAAGGGATGTTGATTTTGGATCACCAACCTATGAATCCTTGGCGATTTTCTCGAGCTAAGTTCTTTGGCAGAACAAGGTAGCAGTGCATTTAACGATTAAAGGAGTAAACAACGGGCAGTTAATTTTAGCTAGAATAGTGGGAGTGTTATAAGGAAATGAATCTCGGATTCAATCCTTGGATATCGCGGAAAATTTATTTTCGGTTTAAGATTCGTTGGAACGAATGGATTTACCTTCTATTCGATAATTTGTTTGTCGTATAGAAAGTGAATATACCATTTGTAGTACGAATCCAAGACTCGGACTTTTGTTTGATAAAGTCAAAACCACTTAGAACTGCTGAAATATGTATATAAAACACATCTTAAGAACTATTAAAAGCAATTGGTTTCTATATTTAGATAAACGCTTCTTCATATTCCATAGTTAGTGCATAGTCCCTAAAAGACAAGACTCAAGACTCGGCTCGGGGTGATTCCTTTCTCCGACCTGGTTATATTGTCTCAAAGGTTCAATGACTAAGTTTCTTTTCAATCGGGAAAGGATAATGGATATAAAGAAGTAACATAGCTTGTTCATGACGACCTTCGGGAGTCGATGAAAGATACTGAGCTAGTAGGAGCTTCCAGTAGTGACTTCTTGTCTGATAACTATTCAAACACTCCGGTAAGTTTATCCAAAATATTGCGAGGTTTCTCTGTTTTCAACAGAGATAGAGTATTCTATACTCAGAATAGACCATTCATAGTCCTAGGGACTGATGCTCGGCCTGCCTCATAGTGAAATGCTTTCACTAAGGGAGAAACCGTTGAATTACTTTACATAGTTGTAGATGTGCTACAATACACTGCTTAACTCAATAAAGATATTAGAAGCGAAATAACGGTTTACGTTGAAATGTAAGACCGAGAAGTCTACCTAGAATATGCTTTGGAATTTACGGATAAGGTGTGGATTCGGTTCACCCCACTTCCATAAATATAAGCATTTAGCACACGGTGCTTGAAGGTAGGTCTGGAAATTTCGCGAACACGTTCGGTCAGTGACCAATCGTTCTATATCTTGTAGCATTGAGAAAAAGGTTTGTTATAAGATTCTTGAAATCAGAAAGGGACAGTTATACTGTTGCATCCTTCCTGATAGAGTCCATGAACAGCAAACCCTTAAACCTTGAAGTACATTTACTAAGGGTAGTTACTAACTGATTAAAATCAGACCACGTCCAACATCGGTTGTTGGTGATAACACTAAATACTACTAAACAAGATCAGAATTTCGATCCACCCAGAATGTAGTGGGAGTATGGTTTATCCATTACCCATTACGGGTTCTCATGGACTTTGTAGTCTAAGGATCGATTGATGACCTATGGCTCTTTTGTGAGCAAAGATAGGATTCTGATAATAGAGGTTGGTTTACAAGCCATAACCCCTGTGAATGGAGTTTGGTACTCAGAGTCGTTCATACTCTTGTAGAACCACCGAGTGTCTCAGCCCAGTGGGAGTAATTGGATCTACATGGAAAGAGTAGAATGAATAGGAAAGTTTATCTTTCAGAGCAAAGCTTGAGTGGTCTAGGGTAATTCCCTAAGAAGTAGAGAGTTAATCGGACCGTGGACTCTCTTACCACTTAGTATAGCATGATTTCGTTCAAAAGCGAGAAAATAGGGGTGATTTCCGAGATTTTCTTGCCAAACAAACGGAATCTGGATTCATTCGAATGAAGGGCATTGCCTTATGAACCCATGACAGGATGACTGCACAAGGCTTATGTCCTTTGTGGATAAGAAGAAAACCTCTTGGTCATTAGAAGTCACTGTTTCTAAAAACATGTGGATTCGACCAAACATATTGATAAGTCTTTTTGTAGACTAGATATCAATATTAGTAAAGTAGTTAATATATATAAATATATATTAGTGTTTGTGAAGGATAACGCTGCACCAGTTGGACTCAACATGGGTGTGTTATCCAAGTCGACCGACAATGCCACAATTCTCGCAATGTAGATTTGGACAACATTCTCAAGAGTTTGACTCGGTCGAATTCATTAGAATCAGTCATTGGTTTCCCATCCATCTTATTGGTTAAGATGATGCATCTGTGTATGCAACATTCAACGAGGAAGTTCTACCCTATGCCTCAGGAATGACTCTCTAAATCTTCGGATAAAGAGAAATGGGATGGATTCTCTTTGTGACAAGAGATGGTCAGTTATTGAACGTCAATTTTGATTGAATCTTAGATTCAAGTGTTAACGAAGCAAGTTTAGTATGTCCTTTAGTATCTTGAGAGAACGAGGAATAATATGCGGACATATTCATGTATGAGCTTGGATATGTGTGATACACTGATTTTGACTTTAAGTCAGATTGAGGATGATCGTTAAAGTCGATCTCGGTCTCAGTGTTTACTCTTGTGTTGAAGCTATTCCCTGGAGGAATCCAGAACGCCAACTCGACTTTAACTAGTTGGGTGATTAGCGGCTTTTGTAGTAGCTAGAGAGGCGATATAGCCTCAGGATTTCCTTTTCAGTTCTGGGAGTGATTCCAGATTTGGAAAGCCGATACCACATCATTGTGCAAACGATGAAGGGGTAGCTTATAAGGATTTCAAATCACTTGAGTTCAAGAGCATATTGGGAAAGTACCACATGATTAGATGGACCGCGACGTTTCGATTCTACGGATCGCCTCGAGCCGACAACCCGATCGATCATTAACACCCATGACATTCGGATATAGGTGCTCCCGAGTCACCGACCTATCCTACGACGGCATACTCGGAGTGTACTTTGGAATCTGAAATGGTTATGATAAGTTTTGTGGGTACTAAAATACGGGATGTGTCTCCATTGCTTTAGAGCAAGTGGGAGATGTAGTTTCTTCGTAGTTTTAAATAATAGGGTGTGCTCTAAAACAATTAATCACAAGCTTTCGTGCAAGTGGGAGATTGTTAGGTGTGATGCCCGAAAGACAATTTTTGTAATTGTTTTATTTAATAAATGAAATGATGTTATTATTCATATTTATTATTCTCATAATCACCGATGTGACAATAGTATTTACACTACTGTAAAACCCCGAGTATATCGTTTATGTAATCACTAAACAAATGTATGAGACATACACGGAGGATTGAGTTAGTGAAGATGTACTTAAAATACAATTAGTCCGTAGTAAAGTTAATCGAGAGTATCGGGTCTCCCTTTAACGCACTATTAATGCGCCCATAACACGATAGGTGTGATCGTCTTATCCGGACTTTCGGTTAAGGGAACTGATGGGGCATTTATATATGATAGATATATCATATAGGGCTAGACCGATTTGATCTCGAGTTCTCAATATAATTCCGTAATTGAGAAGTCTTATCGAATCATTAGATGATCATATTATGGATATATCTTAATCTCGAGGTGATCACAAATGATCGCTTGAATCGGTATGAGGTTTGACTTGACGGTTAAGGATTACACCGAGTCCGTGATCCGAATTACCCCATCTTGGCATTGTAATCGATTGAGTGAGTAGTCCGTGTTATCACAGTATACGGAATCCATTCCTTCCATTTATGGAAGTAGATAGACGATTCCCTTATGAGTTAATCCTAGACATTGATCGATCCATGGGATTCATATTACATCGATTAGCTACCGGTGAGTTATTTGAATTATTGATCACTGGGGTTAATGGTAAGTAAGGACAAGATGTTTCAAAAGGGTTAACGGTAACTTCCCGATTTAGAATGAGCAGATACATGGAGGATTAATCCATATGAAATGATTATATCGGTGGACGCTTATTACTTTCGTGAGGAGATAAATATAATCTTATAATCGGAGGAGTGCGAGCCACGGGATTATGGTGGCATATTCTCGTGATTGATTTATCGAATATAATTATTCATTTCATAAGATAATTATTTATTTGATTTATCGGAGCCACGATTATTAGTCCATGGTCCCCGACGTGCCTCCTAATATAGCATAGATATTCTCGGACGTCGAATCCTAATAATATTAATTTAGTTCATGTTGGACTTTATTAAAATGATATGTGAATTAATTGTTTAGTGGACTATTAAATTAGTTGGGCTAAATAATTAAATATGTGGAAAAGACATTTTCCATAATCTTGGCCCAAATTATTGTGTAGTGGTAAAATTAATATTGACTAGGTCAATATTTGAAAGTGGCGCCCATATGTCTAATTTTGGCAAGGAATTAGTTTTCTTGTGTATTAAAAGAGCATGCATAAAATATTTATTGGATAAATATTTATGGTAAGAAATAAAGATAAAAATATTCTTGATTTGTTCTAGAATATTTTGGGATTATCTTTATTTACTAGGATTATTATAATTGATTTTGTATTAATTATAAAATCCTTGGAGGTCAAGGATTACTCTCCTATATAAAGAGAGTTCTCCCAAGCCAAAAACAACACATAATTTCGACTACTCTAGTAAATTAGAGGAAGAAATATTCGGCCAAGGGTTGGGAAAAATCTTGGTGATTTTTCCGGGTAGCATATCGGAGGGGTTCGAGTCGAGAATTCCTTCCACCGGGAATTGCTTGGATCACACGTACGGAAGATCGTGGTGCTCTTCACATCATTGTTCGATCATCCTAATAGCGGTTCTCCAACTTGGATTTTGAGATCCAAGAGGTATGTTCTACAACTTACTTGTAGATGTAGATTTAATGTTTTATTACGTGTATTATATAGATCTAGATCCTTAAATCGCTTCCGTTGCGATGATATTTTCCTAACATATAACACTCCCCCTTGGATGTCCATTACACAAAGAATTTGCCACGTTAAAACCTTCATTATAAAAAACAATGTGGGAAAAAATCCTAATGAAGGACAAATAGTACAACATTCATTTGTGTTTTACTCCACCTGATTTAAACATATTTTTAGGTTTCTAAGTCGGCGCATCCGGATCTTCTTAATCAAACTCTCGAACTCAGCGATAGCCAATACTTTAGTGAACAAATCTTCTGGATTGTCACTTGATTTGATTTGTTGAACATCAATGTGGCCCTTCTTCTGAAGATTTGGTGAAATTGTTTTATCTGGTCATCTATACGTAGCCGCTATTTAACTGAGCAATACGCGCTACATAGTCTTCGTATAATCAGGACAACTTATCTTTCTCGATGAATAAACCACAAATTTCTTGGATCTAATGTGCCAATGATCGGAACGAAACATATTATCAGCTTGTTTCATGAATTGCTATTATCTCGGCATGATTCGAAGATGTCGCGACTAAAATTCGGTAAGTCCGATGTACCACCACTGGTGAATGATCAATCAATTTGAGGCCTTGCCTTTGGGGGGTTCGATAAATATCCATCAACCGCGTAACTGACAAGTCCCCGACTTGCTTTCCATTTGATATGATTTTTATATAACATTTATGGCATGTACCAAAAACCTTGCAAGGAAAAACCCAGTGAGAAAAAACCAGTCAAGGAGAAAGATTCATGACATATGCATTCTAGTGCACTGATTGCCTCGTTAAAAACCTTTAACTAAGAAAACCCAGTGAGAAAAACTTGTTAAAGGGAAAAAGAGTACAATCATTGGTCTTCGGGACCAAATGACATCTTTCATGTGCATTTAATGGGTCTCAATAGTATAAGCCAAATACTCATACTTTATCGTCTTTTGTAACTTTACCGGAGTTCAATTACCGATCTAAACTCTCTCAAATCAAAACTATCTATTCCCTTATGGGGTACTTTATGCAATATATATTATGTATTTCATAAACTTTGTATGCTTCAGGAATTTAATGCTTCCTGTTAAGGGTGATTTTATACGTTTTATAAGGATATATTTTATGTCAATTTTCCCTATATGTGGATGTTTTTCATAGAAATCGAGCTTTATATTGAAATATTGAGCAAATGAGTTTTAGAAGTATTAAAGTGCAAAATCGAGCTAATTATGTGATTTTATTGGATAAATATCTTTAGATGTAAGATGTTACATTTTGCATGTTTTTATCGTGATGTAGGTACGCTTGCATGAGGTGAAAGGAGCTTAAAAGATGTTCAAGTGATGATTTGCATGGAAGGAAAGAGATAGAGATGAATTTGGAAGAAAAAGGGATTGAACTAGCGTCCAGAGTGGACTGGCGTCCAAATAAGTGGACTGGCGTCCAGGAGGAGTTTTTGATTCAGAGAGTTTGGATGCCATAGTGAACGAGCGTCTAGAGGCACCAGACTGGCGTCCAGAAAGTCAGACGGGCGTCCTTAAGCCGACATAGCAGCAGCCGCCTTACTTTTCTATAAATACCAGCGCGATTTCAACCCTAAGACACACATTATTGAAACCTATTGATACATATTCATAAGAAGAAAACCCTAGGCGGCCCCAGCCCCCTTTGGGGAGGCTGGGGTTGCGGATTAGTTAGGTTTTTGTTTTCGTTTTCTATTCTTGTTCGATTCATGGTGCTGTCTTGAAGCTGTGAACTTGGAGCAGCCATGGGAAACTTTTCCAGCAGCGTTTTACTTCTTCCTTTGGATATTTTATGAGTTTAATTTAAAGTTTGTTTCTTTCCTTTGATTATTTGTTATGCAATCGATATCGGAAGATGTATTGCTATTTGATGTTTACCGTATGATGGAAATAGGTGTAAACCTTAGATCACCATAGGAAAGATTAGACTTTTAACCTTGACATAACGGAAGTTGATAGGTTAGATTTCTAGGTTGTTAGATCTAATAAATCTTGCACCTTGTTTTGAGAGTGTTAATCTCTATAGATCGGAAGATGATGAGATTGATAGACGGATTACTTACGGAAGTAGGAATTCATACCTTTGATTAGGTGAACCACAACTTTGATTGAATCATCATAAGATAATCTAGGGAAGAATTAAGGGTTGCGGGATGGTGGATCATGTTTGTTCTATGTTGATTTGCTTGATCATGAGTTAGTTTTATTGTTTTCTTAGTTGTAGTTTTATTTTATTTGCTTTTTCGCATATCGATCTTTTCTCGGCTTTGGGTGACAATCCTCTCTGTCGATTTATTTTCCGCTTTAGTTTAGGTTTAGGAATAATTGTATCAACCTTAGGAAAATTAATGAACTAGATACCCCGATTCCCTGTGACCGACTCCGGTATTAATCGCTATACTACGATCCCTACACTTGGGGAATACCGGATTTATAAATTTTATTACTTGTTGTTTTGTTAGATAAAATCCATGACAAGTTTTTGGCGCCGTTGCCGGGGAATCGGTGCGGTTGTCCAGTTCATTATTAATTTTTCTAAGGTAGTATAGTGGTGAGTATTCCCGTCAACGGAACCAAAAACAAGTTTTGGCGCGCCGTTGCCGGGAATCAAAAGTGTTGTCCGATTCATTATTAATTTTTCTAAAGTTGTTCTCTTTTGTTTTTCGTAGGTAGTTTGTGTTATCTAGTGATTATTAATTTTTCATAGTTTTGTGTTTAGGTTCCAATTAGGGTTTTGTTTAGCTTTCGTGTTTTGTTTGGACTGCTTTTCGTGTTTAGCGGCGTTTATGTACTTCGTTTGAACGAACGGGCGTCTGAGCTATTGGACGCCCGTCCGTCCAAATCGATCGTCTCTGTTGTGTTTTGCCCGAGTGCAGGCAGCGCCCAAATAACTTGGACGCCCGCCTGTTTTTTTTCTCAGCAGACGTCCGTCCAAGAACTTGGACGCCCGCCTGGCTTTGTCTGTCTACCGCTTTTTTGTTTTAGGTAGATATCTTGGTTTGTCTTTCTTTTGATTATTAAATAAATGTACTATGGTTTCTGTTTTTCGTAGGTAGGTTTCGTAGGTAGGTTTCTGAGGTTGAATCATCTGACTCCACGTTTTTCGCGGTCAAATTTTTGGATAAAAGGGATCGTTTTAGCACTCGTTAGTATTTTGGCCGTAACTTTCGGCTCGAGTGTCCGTTTGGCGCTCAGGACCCCAATTCGGAAAGCTCGTTCCGACGCCGACGACGTGGTAAACGGCCTATGCACCGTTTTCGAGGTCAAAATCCACTGTTTTCCCTTACATTTTGGGCTCAGAAGATTTCAACACGTTTTTCTCCCTTTTTTTCGTTTTCTTGTTTTCTATTTTTAAATTTTTCATAGGTAGGTTTCTGTTTAGGTTTTCCGTATCTTTTTCTGTTTCTGTTTCTTTATTTCTTTCAATAAAAGTACCGTTAAATAAATTGAGGTTTTTTTTTATTTTGCCGTGTTTCGATAACCATTGGGTTAAGAATGTGCAAAACCTTTTTTTTACTCAATTTATGAAACGTGAATTTAGGTTTCATAGTTTTGTTTTCGTTTTTAATAAACACTAGGGTTTCTGTTTTAATGATATGGTATTAGGTTATGATTTTAGGGTTGCTGCTGTTTTCTGGTATCAATCGAGTCTGTTGTGCTTTATGCTAAGACCAGACGGGAGTCTGCTCTCAGTGAACGCCCGGCCACTCTTTGTGGTTTCCAGACGTGCGTCCATAGTGAGTGGACGTCCGTCCATCCAACATGCACCTGTTCTGTTAAGTCTTAGGGCACCTGGACGAGCGTTTGATCATCCCAGACGACCGTCCAGTTCATAAATCCCAGACCAGACGCCCGTCCGTACACATGAACGGCCGTCCAGTTCATAAATTCCAGGCGAACGCCCGTTTGAAAGAAGGAACGCACGTTCAGGTTCCAAATTTTTCTTGACTTGATTTTTAATGCTTTATTTGACGTGGATCCTTTCATATGAGCTTCTGTGGCTACTTATTTCTACGTAGATGTTCTGAACTTGCATGTTTACATCTTTCCATCTACGAATCCATGTTAAATAATTGATTAATTTTTATGTACATGCTTAATTAATTGACATGGATGTTTTATTGTGAGCCTCTGTGGCCGTTGTGTATGTGCGTAGATGTCCTGTTCTTTCACCATTATGGTTTTCTTTCCATCTATTGCAATCCATGTTGAGTAATTCACCTAGCTAGACGTGATTCTAATATGACTTATGTTGTTCCTGTTGTCGTCTATCTAGGGTGTTAGGATTCATCCATGCATGTTATAGTTAATGTCGGTTCTCGTATGCTATAATTGTTCTCATTGTTGTTTAGTAGCTAATGTCGGTTTCCGTATGCTATATATCGTTGTGATGAATCCTGTGAGCTTTGAGACCTATGTGCTTTCTTGTTATTCTTGTAACTCATATGGGTAGCTACTGTCGGTTTTCCGTATGCCACCATGTCTTCTTATGAGTTATATCCGTTTAGTATAGCTAACTGTTGGTTTCCCATAATGCTATCACCTTTGATGAGTCTTAAGGCGCGTCTACACAGCATGTAATGAATAGTACTGTCGTTTATCGTAAACTATCATTATTTGGTAGACGTTTATTATATACATGTCGTGTTGCAAATGAGTGGGCTAGTTTTCTTTCTTTTATTTTCTTTTATTTTTGCATATCATTTAGTTGCATGTCATCTAGTTGCATTGTTTTTCTATTTTTCTTTTATTTTTCTTGAGGGTAGTTACTGTCGGCTTGCCATACGCTACCACTTTGTCATGTAGGTTGCATTGTAATATCTTTTTCATGTAGTTGCACCTAGCCCCACTATTTTGTAATGTTCCATGTATATGTTCCATCTTTACATGAGCTTAATCTGAAAAAAAATCTCTATGACTTCTTTTCCATGTATAATCCTCTATCATTATTAGTTGGAGTTTGATGTTTCTGTTTGCACATGTGGTCTATATTATTTTACAAGCTTCTGTGGGTTTATGTTTGACGCTTAGATGTCCTGTGTTTTAACTGTGTGGTGATTTTTCCATCTGAGCCATTATATCATGTGCTTATCTTTCCCCTGTGTTCCCCGAGATACTGCCATGTTTTTCAAGTGGTGCAGGTACATTTTTAGTTGTTTTTGTCGAAGCTGGCCTTGGAAGTGAATCTGGAGAGGAATACCTATGACATCTCGTGCCTCGGAAATGCGGATCGATTATCTATCCTTCTTCAGCCTATCTTCATATCATTACCAAATCAGCTAAGTTCTTTTATCTTTTCTTTAATTCTGCACACCATGAGGACATGTTGCAATTTAAGTGTGGGGGAGGGGAATAGTTTCATGTATCTACATTCATTTGCCATACTATTATATTTCTATGAAAGAGTGCTAAATTTTAAAAAATTTGTTTGTTTTGTCCCAAGTGAGCAAAGGCATATCTTTATTTGAGTTTTTATATCATTGGTGCGTTATTTTGCATATTTAGTAAATTTAGATGTCTCACCCAACACTATTTTTCATGTGCCATAGTAAATGATGAGCTATATTTTAGAGCTATGCCCATTTGATTAGAGATTTTTGATGATTATCGCATGATTCTTTGCTTACATACGAATTTTGAAAATTTTAATAGTTTGTGTTTAGAATTAAAGTATGACATACTGTGAATATCTGAAGGTTTGAATGTGATATGAGGGATATAATTTAAGGTTTGTATACCAATCTAAGATGAATAATATGAATAAGATATATATATGTATAAGTGTCGGAAGTAGCTGCCGATGATTTGAGTGCGGTAGGGCATTATCACGAAATGTCCTATACCACTATGAGGTTTAATAGCTCCCGACTGCCTGATGATAGTAGTCCAGCTAGGGTATTATCACGAAATGTCCTATTGCTGGGAATGAGGGCATATGCGATAAGTGTGTAGTGAAGTGGACTTTAAGAAAAATTAGAGCATAGTATTGTGAAAAGATGGTTGGAAACCGTAGTTATCTTCTGACTATCCCCAGTATAAACTGAAAGATATGTTGTAGGGATTATCCTCTAAGTTTGTCGGAAATATTGTAAACACTCCTTATTATTTTTCGAGTATGTATGTTTTGTGAGGTGCATGTTATAATCGTTTTTATATTTCTATTTTAAATGGGATGTTGGCTAGTTTTGCTTGAATCAATTTCAAGTGTGGATTTAGTGGAAATTTGTTATGGCTATGCACACACACTTGGGTGAACCTCTAAACTATTGAATATGCTTTATGGTTGCATAAATGTTTATATGTCTCGAGTCTTGATTTTGTTTTGTCTTGCTCGGGACGAGCAAGGTTTAAGTGTGGGGGAGTTGTTAAGGGTGATTTTATACGTTTTATAAGGATATATTTTATGTCAATTTTCCCCATATGTGGATGTTTTTCATAGAAATCGAGCTTTATATTGAAATATTGAGCAAATGAGTTTTAGAAGTATTAAAGTGCAAAATCGAGCTAATTATGTGATTTTATTGGATAAATATCTTTAGATGTAAGATGTTACATTTTGCATGTTTTTATCGTGATGTAGGTACGCTTGCATGAGGTGAAAGGAGCTTAAAAGATGTTCAAGTGATGATTTGCATGGAATGAAAGAGATAGAGATGAATTTGGAAGAAAAAGGGATTGAACTAGCTCCAGAGTGGACTGGCGTCCAAATAAGTGGACTGGCGTCCAGGAGGAGTTTTTGATTCAGAGAGTTTGGACGCCATAGTGAACGAGAGTCCAGAGGCACCAGACTGGCGTCCAGAAAGTCAGACGGGCGTCCTTAAGCCGACATAGCAGCAGCCGCCTTACTTTTCTATAAATACCAGCGCGATTTCAACCCTAAGACACACATTATTGAAACCTATTGATACATATTCATAAGAAGAAAACCCTAGGCGGCCCCAGCCCCCTTTGGGGAGGATGGGGTTGCGGATTAGTTAGGTTTTTGTTTTTGTTTTCTATTCTTGTTCGATTCATGGTGCTGTCTTGAAGCTGTGAACTTGGAGCAGCCATGGGAAACTTTTCCAGCAGCGTTTTACTTCTTCCTTTGGATATTTTGTGAGTTTAATTTAAAGTTTGTTTCTTTCCTTTGATTATTTGTTATGCAATCGATATCGGAAGATGTATTGCTATTTGATGTTTACCGTATGATGGAAATAGGTGTAAACCTTAGATCACCATAGGAAAGATTAGACTTTTAACCTTGACATAACGGAAGTTGATAGGTTAGATTTCTAGGTTGTTAGATCTAATAAATCTTGCACCTTGTTTTGAGAGCGTTAATCTCTATAGATCGGAAGATGATGAGATTGATAGACGGATTACTTACGGAAGTAGGAATTCATACCTTTGATTAGGTGAACCACAACTTTGATTGAATCATCATAAGATAATCTAGGGAAGAATTAAGGGTTGCGGGATGGTGGATCATGTTTGTTCTATGTTGATTTGCTTCAGTCATGAGTTAGTTTTATTGTTTTCTTAGTTGTAGTTTTATTTTATTTGCTTTTGTTCGCAACGATCTTTTCCTGGCTTTGGACTGACAATCCTCTGTCCAGTTTATTTTCCGTTTTAGTTTAGGTTTAGGAATAATTGTATCAACCTTAGGAAAATTAATGAACTAGATACCCCGATTCCCTGTGACCGACTCCGGTATTAATCGCTATACTACGATCCCTACACTTGGGGAATACCGGATTTATAAATTTTATTACTTGTTGTTTTGTTAGATAAAATCCGTGACACTTCCAGCGTATTATATGCTTCAGGCACGCTTCTAGCGTCTTATGTGCTTCAGGTACTATATTCGCTTCAAGCGATTTCAATATTTGGAAACATGCTTGCCTCACTATATTCGCTTCAGGCGGTTTCGACATTTCGAAACATGTTTGCCTCTTTATGAACCTCGTTCATAAACCAAGTGTTGAGTTTGTTATCATATATCACTAATCCAAACGATGATCACATTAATTCATTATTTCAACACTATGAGATTTATATTTGTTGGAACTAATATGTTTCTCACGCTCAAAGCGTTGAACATAACTAACAATATAACACTATGCAATTTCAAATTCTTCAAGAATAATTACATTTTTTTTTGGGGTCGTAAGAAAATAACACGAGGTAATGAACCTCAGGTTCGTTTTATCCCACCTCATGTATGTATGACAAGCGCATATTGTTTGTTCCACACATATTATTTATCAACACTTGATGACAGTCTTTAGCCTTATGATTTCATTACTCATCTAAAGTACGACATTGCTCTTCAGGAGCTTCTTTGACTGTACATTTTCCTACTTGAGCACATGCTTACTCTTCTAGAGCTCTCATAAATAATATAGTCATAACCGCTTTTGAGGAATTTTAATTATCGAGCCAATTGGTCTTTAACGCTTATAGCGTTATATTCATTAATTTGATACATATCATCTTATGTCCTATGTGATTTTTCCTTCTGGGACAAATATTATCCTTCTAGGACAAACCTTTTTGCGACATTTATTCTAACCAGAGCATTTGCAGCTGCTCACTCTTCAAGAGTTCTTAAATGCATCCGGTGATAAAATGTGTGTTAATATAATGCTTTCCCACGAGATTTATAAACTTCAAGTTTACTTTCCTCCCCCTAATCTCGGGAAAACATTTCATTACAAGTCATATCTACATAAGTTTACAATAACCCTTTGTGGGATTCAGCATTTCGATGTGATATCCCTATGTGGGATTCTACATGTCAATGTGTATCCATTTATATGAGTATCAACAAACATTACGAGATATTTACTCAATCGGGAAGAAGTATATTATCTCTTTGAGAGATTCACATCTTTTTAATTCTTTCGATGTCTCAATTTAATATCCACATCATGGGATATCCGCACAACATACTGCGTTTGAGACTTTGAAAAATGATAAACAAAGAATATCATATCCATATCATCTTCTGGATGACCGTAACAAATAGCATTTGTGTCATGACATTGTCTTTACTATAATTTTTGAAGCTTCATTGTTCTAAACTAGATAATTCTCCGTACGAGAAGTACGCGACCAGTGGCCTTTTAATGTCAAATCATGAAAATCGATTTTCATTATTCTTCTGGAATTTAGTTTCAATGTTGCTCCACTTATGGTGGACCGTTCTTCCCATTCGAGAAGATAAACGTTTGTGATATCCATCGAGGGATATATTTATCGCGATCTAGTCAATGAATGCACACACATTTATGAAGTAAATTAAATAACAAAGGTAAAATTATTACTCGTATGCTATCTATATCCTATAATACAAAGGTAAAAGAAATTACACAAGAAATTTATACTAATACTATTACACAAAGTCTTTGATCATTTTCATATCACGAATCTAGTGACATTCATTTCAGGGAATGGACTGCACCAAATGGATTGGGTTTCATGATTATTCTATGATAATCATTTTATTGAACATAAACCACTTCTTTCAATATTTCTACTACATGAGCATATTATTGCAACGATAAATACAATCATTTTACGAGGATTAAAGAAGTGTCACAATGTTCTTACTGAATTTTCTTATCTTTAGACTTCAGGTCATTCATTGGAACATCATTCCATTTCATATGGACTTCGAGTCCATTTTTTCTGTGAATCTCATATTCACTTTTATAAGCAGACAAGAGCTTCCGATGAACTCTAAGTCCATCTATATATAGTTTAAATGAATGATCATCTTCAGGTGATCAAATCTTTTAATCAAATTTGTCTACGGGACAAAATAATCTTTTATGTTAGACTCAATCTTCGAAACACAATCTAAGCAATACAAAAGAAAATACATAAATAAATATATATGTACATATAATATATAAGAAAATATAAAATGAACTCATTGTTGATATGCCTAAATAATATCGCCACCTATGAGTCCCAGAAACAGCCTATCTGGACCACCGAGTCGGATAAGGCTCGCGACCATAGCGTCCGCGACTCCAATCAAGTCAGGGTCGCCGCAGCCGGATCCCCGCCTAAGAGCACTCAAACCTTTACGGTCATTAGAGGCTCAGGGGGCCGGCCTGCGACCTGGGCAATAGATCTAAAGAGACCGCACAAGACTTGGGGGAAGCAGCAAAGGGCAAAGGTAAGGCAGGATGAGGAACATGCGACTCTGTGTGCGGTGACCCACGCGACCACGTAGAATGCCGCCGAGATATTTGATCCACTTGTTTTAGATATTTAGCTTACTTAACCTCTAAGATATCTTACGACCTACCTGTCTTGCTTAAGCCCTAAGCTTCCCTCCTCCTATAAAAGGAGGGTTTGTGTAACCACCAGGATATATTCTAATTGCAAAAAGAGAAACATACTCTGCAAAAACCTTCACTCTCAAGCATGCACTCACCCAGCCGTAGCACCGCCGAGCACCACCGGCTAGCATCACTATAAACTAACATCAATAAGCCAGATATCCACTCAACATATACCGCAGAGCCACCGTGATAATAAACCGCATTATCAGTTGGCTCCGTTACTGGGAACGTAATAAGCTTCAGTCTCTCAGGTGTGGAAGCCATCCAAGAGTGCTAGCGTACGGCGGAGTGAAGGATCATCACATTCGTCGATCCACTTAGGTCCGGCTGAGTTCTCTCATACATCTCAGTGTTCATCTCGCTAGAAAGAAGGTAACTTTAACATATCTTGCACGAAACTCATGAGTTAGCGTTTGAGAAATCACCTCTCTCGTAGTGTTCTTCGTTCAAGTTTGTGTTTTTAGTTGGATAGCCAGTGTGGGGAGCGTTGCGCTCGTGTGAATAAAGAACCGCACCTTTTTACCAGGAAAAACCCCATATATTGCCTTTGTTTTCTTGTCACCTCGAACAACACTGTCAAAAGAAACCCTTTTGTTTGCCGAAAATACTATGTGCGTTTGCAAGAGAAAGCCGTACAAATATCTGGGGTTATTTGCGTTTGGACCATCACCTTTTGCCCCTGAGATTAGTTTTTCCGGTCGCCACGTCACCCGAACTATCACTATCTAAAAGATCTCCCTCCAGCTCCCTCAAAAGACCCACTGAATGATTTCTGACCCACTCCCCAAAAGTCAAAGAAAGTACGAGTTAGTTGAGAGTGTCAGAGAACAGGGTGTCAGAAAGTCGATAGCGACCCATTCGGCAAATCTTATATTCAAGCCCAATCAAGCTCGCTTACCCAGCGATGGCAGGAAGTAAGGGATCTCCACTACTACCACAAACCCCGGCAAAAGAGGGGCACAATATTAGGCCCGCACTAATGGCGGGGGCGAGACATTCGACAATCCCACTGTAGATTGGGACGGGTAGCAGAGAGAGGGTTTAGCCGCCGATAACGCCCTGAACATCTTGAATCAGAAAACTAAATCAAAGGAAGCTATCGCGGCTCTAGAAGGGGCTCGAAAAGAAAAGGCCGCAGTCGGGACACCTAGGCCGCAGCTCAGTCCAGGGGTTGTACCGGAAGGGGAGCCTAGGTTCCAAGAGAATCCTGAGGTTGCAGAGATGAGGGAGTATGGGAAGTATGCCGAGACAATGTACTTAACCAACTTTTGGCTGGTGGCTTTGGGCCTGACACCATTGCCGGTCCGAGCTCCGAACCCGCCCAGGAGCGAGGTCAACCCCGTGGCCCCAAACAAAGGCCGCCAAAGTCAGCTCCAAAGGATAGAGGTCAAAGAGAGTGTTCAATATTCGGGCCGTAAGGGTCACAAGCATGACCAGGAGGTCGCTCAAACTTCGGCTCAACCTGGTCGCAATAATCAGAAAGGAAGGACAGAGGGAAGAGGGTCAGCTTTAAAAAGATTGGGTGAGAAGGACAGGGCCCCGGCCTTAAGTCATCTCAGCCTTCCAGAAAGAGAGATACCTCCCAGGAATGAGAATGAGAAGGAGAAGGCGAACGATGCCCACTTAATCATAAGGGAAAAAAGAGCTCGTCAAGAGGAGTCATAAAATCATGCGGGCTCAAAGCACAAGACTGAGCAAGCTGATGCCCAACCCCCGTCCAGGCCCAGGTTCGACCCCCTTATGGCCAAACAAAAGGAGGTAATAAGGAAAGAGATTGCAGAGCTAAAGAGGTCGAGGCCCGCTGAAAAAGTCACCCCGATCTCCGGGATTGATGTGCTTGCTAAGAGAATCCCCGAAACATTGCCCACTAGCAGGGAAAAGGTCGGTTACACCAATTATAATAATTACAATGGGAACACTTGCCCCAACGACTGTCTCACTGCCTTCCAAGGTCACATCACCCTAGCAACTCAGGATAGGTCCGCCTGCTGCAGCGCATTAGTCGGTAGCATTCAGGACAGGGCCGACTCTTGGGTCCGCAGAGTTCAGTTGAAAGCTGGGAGGACTTGTCGGCAAAGTTCGTTAAAGAGTTTGAATCGGCGAGCCGGCCAAAAAATACATTGAGGATCTGTGTGAGGTTCGCATGGGTGAGCACGAGTCTGGAAAAGATTATTATGAGCGGTTCATCAGGGTCTATAACCAAACGAGAAACATCCCCGACGACGCCATCATAACTTGCTTCCTCACCGGAATAGCCAAGGGTCCGATGAAGACATAATTTAACCTGTGGCCACCCAGGGCGGGCCTTAGGGAAATGCTAGAAAGGGCTAGGATGATATGGGTGAGTGAAGCACCGTCTTCCGGAAAATGAAAGTTTAAACTGTTAGGTGTGATGCCCGAAAGACAATTTTGTAATTGTTTTATTTAATAAATGAAATGATATTATTATTCATATTTATTATTCACATATTCACCGATGTGACAATAGTATTTACACTACAGAAAACCGTAAAGTATATCGTTTATGTAATCACTTAACTTTCGGTGTATGGGATTTACGGGAGGATTGAGTTAGTGAAGATGTACTTAAAATACAATTAGCCCGTAGTGAAGTTAATTGAGAGTATCGGGTCTCTCCTTTAACGTGCTATTAATGCGCCTGAACACAATAGGTGTGATTGTCTTACCCGGACTTTCGGTTAAGAGAACCTAATGGGGCATTTATATATGATAGATATATCATATAGAAATTTGGACCGATTTGATTAGAGTTCACGATATAATTCCGTAATTGAGAATTCTTATCGAATCAATGGATGATCATATTTATGGATATATCTTAATCTCGAGGTGATCACGATCCAGCCGCTTGAATCGGTATGAAGTTTGACTTGGCGGTTAAGGATTACACTCGAGTCTCGTGGTCCGAATTACCCCATCTTGGCATTTGTTTGGATTGAGTGAGTAGTCCGTGTTATCACAGATACGGAATCCATTCCTTCCGTTTATGGAAGTAGATAGACGATTCCCTTATTTGTTAATCCTAGAAACTGATTGATCCATGGAGTTCATATTACACCGATTAGCTACGGTGAGTTGTATGAATTAATTGATCACTAGGGGTTAATGGTAAATAAGGATAAGAGATTACGAAAAGGGTTAACGGTAACTTCCCGATTTAGAATGAGCGATCTATGGAGGATTAATCCATATGTAATGATTATATCAATGGGACGCTTATTATCATTCTCGTGAGGAGATAAATATAATCTCATAATCGGAGGAGTGCGATCACGGGATTATGGTGGCATATTCTGTGATTGATTTATCGAATATAATTATTACGTTCGTAAGATAATTATTTATTTGATTTATCGAGCCACGATTATAAGTCCATGGTCCCGAAGTGCCTCCTATATAGCATAGCTATTCTCGGACGTCGAATCCTAATAATATTAATTTAGTTCTTGTTGGACTTTATTAAAACGATATGTGAATTAATTGTTTAGTGGACTATTAAATTAGTTGGGCTAAATAATTAAATATGTGGAAAAGACATTTTTCATAATCTTGGCCCAATTAGTGTGTTTGGCGAAAATCATAAGTGACTAGGTCACAATACAATTTTCGCCATAGCCTTATTTTTGAACCGTAAATTATTTTCTTGTGTATTAATAAGACATGTGCATAAAATATTTATTAGATAAATATTTATGGTAAGAAATAAAGATAAATATTATTCTAGATGTGTTCTAGAATATTATGGAATTATCTTTTATTTAATAGGATTATTATAATTGATTTTGTATTAATTATTAAATCCTTGGAGGTTAAGTTTTACTCTCTATATAAAGAGAGTTCTCCTAAGCCTTACAACACACTACAATATTTAGACCTACACCTCTTAGAGAGGAGAAGGTGAAAATTTTCGCCAAGGGAGTTAAGGGAGAATCTTGGAGATTTTCGGGTAGCATATCGGAAGGATTCGAGTCGAGGATTTCCTTCCACCGGGAGTTGCTTGGATCACACGTCACGGAAGATCGTGGTGCTCTTCACACCTTCGTTCGTTCTTTCTATTGCGGTTCTCCAACTTGGATTTTGAGATCCAAGAGGTATGTTCTACAACCCCCTTGTAGATGTAGATCTAGTTATTTTATTACGTGCAATTTATAGATCTAGATCCTTAAATCGCCCGCATGAGATGGTATTACTAACAGTGGTATCAGTCGCCAAGGTGATCTATATTTATACGTATAAAATATTAGATCTAGGAGTGGAAAACATGTAGTTTTTTTTTTGTCCCAAATTTTTTTTAAAGGGGGCCGAAATTTATGTTTTTTTTTTATGTTATGAATGTCTTGGTTGAAAAGATGGATTGGGGTTGGTACTGTTTACTCGTTATCACTATAGTATTGCATGATTTCGTTCATAAGCAGAAAATAGGGGTGATTCCCTGAGATTTTCTTGCCAAACAAAGGGAGTCTGGATTCATTCGAAACAGAAGGGTATTGCCTTATGAACTAATGACAGAATGACTGTCAAGGCTTATGTCCTTTGTGGATAAAAAGCAAACCTCTCGGTCATTGGAAGTCATATATTTCTACAATATGTGGATTTGACCAGAATATTGATAAGTCTTTGTAGATGGATATCAATTTAGTCTGATGAGTAAATATATAAATATATATTAGTGTTTGTGAAGGATAACTTTGCACCGATTGGAATCAACATGGGTGTGTTATCTCAAGTCGAAATCGACAATGCCACAATTTTCTACAATGAGATTTGGACAACATCCTAAAGAGTTTGGTGGGTCGAATTCATTAGGATCGCCACTGGTTTCCCATCCATCTTATTGGTTAAGATGATGCATCTGTGTATGCAACATTCAACGAGGAAGTTCTACCCTATGCCTCGGGAATGACTCTCAAATCCTCGGATCAAGAGAAATGGGATAGATTCTCTTTCTAGTAAGAGATGGTCGAGTTATTGAACGTCAACTTTGATCGAATCTTAGATTCGGCGGTTAACAAAGCAAGTTTAGTATGTCCTTTAGTATCTTGAAGAGAACGAGGAATAATATGCGGACATATTCATGTGTGAACTTGGATATGTGTGATACAATCGATTTTGACTTTAAGTCGATTGAGGATGATCGTTAAGTCGATCTCGGGCTCGATGTTTACTCTTGTGTTGAAGCTATTGCTTGGAGAAATCCAAAGAACGCCAACTCGACTTTAACTAGTTGGGTGATTAAGCGGCTTTTGTAGTAGTCGGAGAGGCGATATATAGCTTAAGGATTTCCTTTTCCTATCTCGGGAGTGATTCTAGATTTGGAAGCCGAAACCACATCATTGTGCAAAGCGATGAAGGTAGGTTTAAGGTTTTTCGAAATCACTAGAGGTCCAAAGCATAGTGGGAAAGTACCACATGATTAGATGGACCGGTAACGTTCGATTCTACGGATCGTCTCGAGCCGACAACTGAATAATCATTAAGACCCATGACATTTAGATGTAAGTACTCCCCGAGTCACTGACCTATCCTACGACGGCACATTCGGAGTGTACTTTGTCATCTGGCAATGGTTATGATATGCTTAACGGGTACTAAAATACGGGATGAGTCTCCATTGCTTTAGAGCAAATGGGAGATGTAGTTTGTTGTATTTTAAATAATAGGGTGTGCTCTAAAACAATTAATCACATGCTTTCGTGCAAGTGGGAGATTGTTAGGTGTGATGCCCGAAAGACAATTTTGTAATTGTTTTATTTAATAAATGAAATGATATTATTATTCATATTTATTATTCTCATATTCACCGATGTGACAATAGTATTTACACTACAGAAAACCCTAAAGTATATCGTTTATGTAATCACTTAACTCAGTGTATGGGATTTACACGGGAGGATTGAGTTAGTGAAGATGTACTTAAAATACAATTAGCCCGTAGTGAAGTTAATCGTGAGTATCGGGTCTCTCCTTTAACATGCTATTAATGCGCCCATAACACAATAGGTGTGATTGTCTTATCCGGACTTTCGGTTAAGAGAACCTAATGGGGCATTTATATATGATAGATATATCATATAGAAATTTGGACCGATTTGATTAGAGTTCACGATATAATTCCGTAATTGAGAATTCTTATCGAATCAATGGATGATCATATTTATGGATATATCTTAATCTCGAGGTGATCACGATCCAAGCGCTTGAATCGGTATGAAGTTTGACTTGAAGGTTAAGGATTACACTCGAGTGCGTGGTGCGAATTACCCCATCTTGGCATTGTACTGGATTGAGTGAGTAGTCTGTGTTATCACAGATACGAAATCCATTCCTTCCGTTTATGGAAGTAGATAGGTAGTTCCCTTATTTGTTAATCCTAGAAACTGATCGATCCATGGAGTTCATATTACACTGATTAGCTACCAGTGAGTTGTATGAATTAATTGATCACTAGGGGGTTAATGGTAAATAAGGATAAAAGATTCTGAAAAGGGTTAACGGTAACTTCCCGATTTAGAATGAACAGTCTATGGAGGATTAATCCATATGTAATGATTATATCAATGGACGCTTATTATCATTCTCGTGAGGAGATAAATATAATCTCATAATCGGAGGAGTGCGATCACGGGATTATGGTGGCATATTCTGTGATTGATTTATCGAATATAATTATTACATTCGTAAGATAATTATTTATTTGATTTATCGGTGCCACGATTATAAGTCCATGGTCCCGACGTGCCTCCTATATAGCATAGCTATTCTCGGACGTCGAATCCTAATAATATTAATTTAGTTCTTGTTGGACTTTATTAAAACGATATGTGAATTAATTGTTTAGTGGACTATTAAATTAGTTGGGCTAAATAATTAAATATGTGGAAAAGACATTTTTCATAATCTTGGCCCAATTAGTGTGTTTGGTCGAAAATCATAAGTGACTAGGTCACAATACAATTTTTCGCCATAGCCTTATTTTGGAACAAGAAATTATTTTCTTGTGTATTAATAAGACATGTGCATAAAATATTTATTGGATAAATATTTATGGTAAGAAATAAAGATAAATATTATTCTAGATTTGTTCTAGAATATTATGGAATTATCTTTTATTTAATAGGATTATTATAATTGATTTTGTATTAATTATTAAATCCTTGGAGGTTAAGTTTTACTCTCCTATATAAAGAGAGTTCTCCTAAGCCTTACAACACACTACAATATTTCGACCTACACCTCTTAGAGAGGAGAAGGTGAAAATTTTCGCCAAGGGAGTTAAGGGAGAATCTTGGAGATTTTCCGGGTAGCATATCGGAAGGATTCGAGTCGAGGATTTCCTTCCACCGGAGTTGCTTGGATCACACGTCACGGAAGATCGTGGTGCTCTTCACACCTTCGTTCGTTCTTTCTATTGCGGTTCTCCAACTTGGATTTTGAGATCCAAGAGGTATGTTCTACAAACCCCTTGTAGATGTAGATCTAGTTATTTTATTACGTGCAATTTATAGATCTAGATCCTTAAATCGCCCGTTGTGGATGGTATTACTAACAAGTGATGGTATCGATCGCCAAGGTGATCTATATTTATACGTATAAAATATTAGATCTAGGAGTGGAAAACATGTAGATTTTTTTTGTCCCAATTTTTTTTAAAGGGGGCCGAAATTTATGTTTTTTTTTATGTTATGAATGTCTTGGTTGAAGAGATGGATTGGGGTTGGTCTTTGTTTACTCGTTATCACTATAGTATTGCATGATTTCGTTCATAAGCGAGAAAATAGGGGTGATTCCTGAGATTTTCTTGCCAAACAAAGGAGTCTGGATTCATTCAAAGCAGAATGGTATTGCCTTATGAACTAATGATGAATGATGGTATCAAGGCTTATGTCCTTTGTGGATAAAAAGCAAACCTCTCGGTCATTGGAAGTCATATATTTCTACAATATGTGGATTTGACCAGAATATTGATAAGTCTTTGTAGACTGGATATCAATTTAGTACAGTAGTAAATATATAAATATATATTAGTGTTTGTGAAGGATAACACTGCACCAGTTGGAATCAACATGGGTGTGTTATCTGAAGTCAGAATCTGACAATGCCACAATTCTCTACAACAGAGATTTGGACAACATCCTAAAGAGTTTGACTGGGTCGAATTCATTAGGATCAGTCACTGGTTTCCCATCCATCTTATTGGTTAAGATGATGCATCTGTGTATGCAACATTCAACGAGGAAGTTCTACCCTATGCCTCAGGAATGACTCTCTAAATCCTCGGATCAAGAGAAATGGGATAGATTCTCTTTCTAGTAAGAGATGGTCAGGTTATTGAACGTCAACTTTGATCGAATCTTAGATTCGGCGGTTAACAAAGCAAGTTTAGTATGTCCTTTAGTATCTTGAAGAGAACGAGGAATAATATGCGGACATATTCATGTGTGAACTTGGATATGTGTGATACACTGATTTTGACTTTAAGTCAGATTGAGGATGATCGTTAAGTCGATCTCGGGCTCAGTGTTTACTCTTGTGTTGAAGCTATTGCTTGGAGAAATCCAGCAACGCCAACTCGACTTTAACTAGTTGGGTGATTAGCGGCTTTTGTAGTAGCTGGAGAGGCGATATAGCTTAAGGATTTCCTTTTCCTATCTGGGAGTGATTCTAGATTTGGAAGCCGAAACCACATCATTGTGCAAACGATGAAGGGGTAGCTTCTAAGGTTTTTCGAAATCACTAGAGGTCCAAAGCATAGTGGGAAAGTACCACATGATTAGATGGACCGGTAACGTTTCGATTCTACGGATCGTCTCGAGCCGACAACCTGAATAATCATTAAGACCCATGACATTTAGATGTAAGTACTCCCCGAGTCACTGACCTATCCTACGACGGCACATTCGGAGTGTACTTTGTCATCTGGCAATGGTTATGATATGCTTAACGGGTACTAAAATACGGGATGAGTCTCCATTGCTTTAGAGCAAATGGGAGATGTAGTTTGTTGTATTTTAAATAATAGGGTGTGCTCTAAAACAATTAATCACATGCTTTCGTGCAAGTGGGAGATTGTTAGGTGTGATGCCCGAAAGACAATTTTGTAATTGTTTTATTTAATAAATGAAATGATATTATTATTCATATTTATTATTCACATATTCACCGATGTGACAATAGTATTTACACTACAGAAAACCGTAAAGTATATCGTTTATGTAATCACTTAACTCAGTGTATGGGATTTACACAGGAGGATTGAGTTAGTGAAGATGTACTTAAAATACAATTAGCCCGTAGTGAAGTTAATTGAGAGTATCGGGTCTCTCCTTTAACGTGCTATTAATGCGCCCAGAACACAATAGGTGTGATTGTCTTACCCGGACTTTCGGTTAAGAGAACCTAATGGGGCATTTATATATGATAGATATATCATATAGGGCTGGACCGATTTGATTAGAGTTCACGATATAATTCCGTAATTGAGAATTCTTATCGAATCAATGGATGATCATATTTATGGATATATCTTAATCCTGAGGTGATCACAGTCAACTGCTTGAATCAGTATGAAGTTTGACTTGACGGTTAAGGATTACACCGAGTCCGTGGTCCGAATTACCCCATCTTGGCATTGTCTTTGGATTGAGTGAGTAGTACGTGTTATCACAGATACGAATCCATTCCTTCCGTTTATGGAAGTAGATAGACAGTTCCCTTATTTGTTAATCCTAGAAACTGATTGATCCATGGAGTTCATATTACACTGATTAGCTACCAGTGAGTTGTATGAATTAATTGATCACTAGGGGTTAATGGTAAATAAGGATAAGAGATTTACGAAAAGGGTTAACGGTAACTTCCCGATTTAGAATGAGCAGATCTATGGAGGATTAATCCATATGTAATGATTATATCAATGGACGCTTATTATCATTCTCGTGAGGAGATAAATATAATCTCATAATCGGAGGAGTGCGATCACGGGATTATGGTGGCATATTCGTGATTGATTTATCGAATATAATTATTACATTCGTAAGATAATTATTTATTTGATTTATCGGAGTGCGCTGATTATAAGTCCATGGTCCCGAAGTGCATCCTATATAGCATAGCTATTCTCGGACGTCGAATCCTAATAATATTAATTTAGTTCTTGTTGGACTTTATTAAAACGATATGTGAATTAATTGTTTAGTGGACTATTAAATTAGTTGGGCTAAATAATTAAATATGTGGAAAAGACATTTTTCATAATCTTGGCCCAATTAGTGTGTTTGGCCGAAAATCATAAGTGACAAGGTCACAATACAATTTTCGGCCATAGCCTTATTTTTTGAACCAGAAATTATTTTCTTGTGTATTAATAAGACATGTGCATAAAATATTTATTAGATAAATATTTATGGTAAGAAATAAAGATAAATATTATTCTAGATTTGTTCTAGAATATTATGGAATTATCTTTTATTTAATAGGATTATTATAATTGATTTTGTATTAATTATTAAATCCTTGGAGGTTAAGTTTTACTCTCCTATATAAAGAGAGTTCTCCTAAGCCTTACAACACACTACAATATTTCGACCTACACCTCTTAGAGAGGAGAAGGTGAAAATTTTCGGCCAAGGGGAGTTAAGGGGAGAATCTTGGAGATTTTCCGGGTAGCATATCGGAAGGATTCGAGTCGAGGATTTCCTTCCACCGGGAGTTGCTTGGATCACACGTACGGAAGATCGTGGTGCTCTTCACACCTTCGTTCGTTCTTTCTATTGCGGTTCTCCAACTTGGATTTTGAGATCCAAGAGGTATGTTCTACAACCCCCTTGTAGATGTAGATCTAGTTATTTTATTACGTGCAATTTATAGATCTAGATCCTTAAATCGCTTCCGTTGCGGATGGTTTTACTAACAGTGGTATCAGTCGCCAAGGTGATCTATATTTATACGTATAAAATATTAGATCTAGGAGTGGAAAACATGTAGTTTTTTTTTTGTCCCAATTTTTTTTTAAAGGGGGCCGAAATTTATGTTTTTTTTTTATGTTATGAATGTCTTGGTTGAAAAGATGGATTGGGGTTGGTACTGTTTACTCGTTAGATCTCTTGTAGCTCTTTTGTTTAGTAACAATTGAGCATAGAAATTGTATTTTACTTATGTCAATTTTCGAAATTTATATGTATAAGTAGCACCTTTTATTGTAATTTTGAATATCCGGGCTGGAAAAGATGAAGATCTTGCTGGAAAATTGAAGATCAAGGCGAAACCTATGTTGCACCGACACTCCAATATGGGTAACGTGCGCCGTATCCGACACGCGCCCGACACGACACGCGTCCGACACGCGTCGACACGGTGTCGGACACGTGTCGGTTGATTTAAAATAATGTTAAATTAAATTTTAAAACCGACACGCCAGGGACACGTCCGCGACACGCCGGGGACACGGCAAGGACACGGAGCGACACGTAGCGACACGTCCCGGACACGGGGGGACACGTTCCGACACGGCTATTTATATTTTTTTAATATTTTTTTTGTATTTTTTGTATTTTTTTTGTATTTATATATATATATATATATATATATATATATATATATATATATATACACTACGTGTCCCCGGCGTGTCGTGTCCTATATTTTTGAAAGTTGCCGTGTCGCCGTGTCCGTGTCGTGTCGTGCGCCGTGTCCGTGTCCGTGTCCGTGTCCGTGCAACATAGGGCGAAACCCAAGGTATGAACGAGGAGAAACGGATAAAATTTTTTAAAAAAAACTGCTACAGGACTTTCTGTGACGCTGAAAAGCGTCGCTATAAGTCCTGTTTATAAATAAATGCATGCGGCTAGGGTTACAGGAGGGGAATGATTTGATATGTATCTATACATTTGCTTAATTCGTTATGTTTCTATGCAAAATGAGCTAGAATTTTCAAAAATTTTTGACATTTTTGTTTTTGTTTTGTCCCGAGTAGGCAATTCAATTCAATGTTCGTTATTTTTATAGTCATTGAAGCTATATATCATATGTTTGATAAGTTAGTTGTTTCACCTGAGATTTATTTTTCACGAGCCATAGTGAACGATGAGCTAATTTATAAAGTTATACCCCTTTTGGACGAGTGATGTCTGATTTTCTTATAAGTCATGTGCTTAGTGCTATGTACATATCTTGAGATTTATGATAGTTTGTATTTAGATCCAAAGTATGATATGCTGTGAATATCTAAGGTTTGAATGTGATAAGTAACACGTAACTTATTGTCAAATGAAAAAGTTGAGTTTATAATGAAGTAATTGGGTGTGTCGAAAGCTAGTCGATGATTTGAGTGCGATAGGGCATTATCTCGAAATGTCCTATACCACCATGATGACTAAAAGCTCACGAAAGTCAGAAGAAGCTGCCTTATGATTGGAGTAAGGTAGGGTATATCTCGAATATCCTATTCTGCTATGACAGGGCAACAGCTCATTCTGATGTGCGTTTAAAAGTGAAATAATTAGATCAACTAGTGAATTGGTATGAAATGAATATAAGACTTAGTTATCGTCTATCTTATCCCCAGTATAAACTGATAGATATGCTGTAGGGATTATCCTCTGAGTATTTCAGAAAGGCCCTAGATATATTCGATCATCTTTTTCAGGATATGTCACGTTTGTATGGTGCATCTTATAAGTATCATTTATTGCTAGTCTACGAGGGGGTATTAGCTAGTTTTGCTTTGAGTTTCTCAATTTTCGATTTAGTGGAAGTTTTCCATGGCTTTGCACACACACAGTGGTGAACTTATGATTTATTGGATCTATGCTATATTGTCTGAGATGTTTGTTTTCGTTTCGAGCCATGATTTTTGTTTTGTTTTGCTCGGGACGAGCAAACGCTTAAGTGTGGGGGAGTTGTTAAGGGTGTTTTTATATGTTTTATAAGGCTATATTTTATGATAATTTCCCCCGTATTTGTATAATTTGCATAAGAAATAGGTGTTTAGATGGAAATATTGGGCATGTGGTGTTTTTAAAAGGTTAATCGCAAAATTAGTCAATTTATGCGTTTTATTGATGAATTTATATTTAATTGGACATTATTACATTTTGCGATATTTTTATGTGTTATAGATGCACGAATTCGAGCTCAAGAGGTGATTCAAAGATGATCAAGTCGGATTTAATTAAAGAGATAATGATGATTGGATTTGATTAAAAAGAGATAAAGATCAAGAAATCAGAATTTGATCATGTTGGACTGGCGTCCAAGTCCCGTCCAGGTTGGACGGGCGTCCATCAAAGCAAACGAGCGTCCAGGAGAAGAAATTTGATACAGAGAGTTTGGACACTGAGTGGACGGGCGTCTGAAGCAAGTCCAAATCCATCTGGACGGGCGTTCACAAGAGTGGACGGGCGTCCAGCGGCCGACTTAGTGAAACCGACTTTAAATTCTATATATAGCCGCATTATTTTCCACATAGATAGACCATACACTCATTATTCGAAACCCTAAACCTAGGGGCGGCTTTAGGCTGCGTTTTTACTTCTTTTATTCCAGTTTCTATGCTCCAAATTCTAGATTAAAAGTAGGCAGTTTTATGTTAGTTTTTCCTGCAATTTCAAGTTTCCAGAGGATGTTGAGAGGCTAAGCTTCATCAAACGAGCATTGTGAAGCCATCCAACACGTTTCGATTCCGTTTCTGCGATTATATTGTGAGTTTTACCTAAAGTTGTTTCCTTTATCATTGTTTATATTGTTTAATTGCAATTGTATCAAAAGACTTGCATGTTATGATTGTTTATGTTGATGAAAATCTCTATAAGCCTTAGATCACCATGATAAGGAATAGTTGTTTGATCTATCATAACGAGAGTTAATAGGTTAAATTGCTAGGTTAAAGTTTACACCTTTGATTAGTAAAATCGTTAATCTTAGATCGAAAGATATAGATTAATAGGTGAATTACCTAAGAAATTAGGGTTCATGTTTTAGACAAGGTGAAATCACAACTTGGTTAGAAAACGCAATATAATCGAGATAGGAATTGATACTTGTTAGGATAGGTGGATCAACCGCTCGTTTGTTCATCAAAACTTGAATTAAATCCCGTGAAACTTGAATTGTCTAGATTAGTTACTTTTATTTCTATTAGTTTTAGTTTAAATTGTTCGCAACCCGTATCTTTCCTGGCCTTAGATCATATCTTCTGTCTAGTTTTACGTTTTAGTTAAGTTTGTTTTCAGTTTCGTTTAGTGTTATTGATGTATTATTTTTATATGATTGAATTTACGTGATTTTATTACGTTTTATTGACAAATTCTATGTAAAATATCTAAAATTATGATATAATTAGTATAAAATATTAATCTTTATAGTTTAGTATAGTTAGTAGTAAAAGTTAGTATTTATAATAAAAAGTTGTAGTTTTTGTACCGGTTTTAGTGACCGGAGTGTTGTGTCTATTTTACACGGGTATTTTGTGTTTATTTCATTGCAGAATCCTAAGATGAACTGAAATCCCGAGTACAGACACTTTTTGAAGTCAATTCAAGTTGTTAGAAGGGAGTACTACTCTTTCGATCTAAAATTACGAGTCCGGTTTCCTTAAACCCGTAATTATTCTTGAGATCTTATGATTAATTTTTATCGGGAGCTTTATACCTCATAGTGATATAGGGCGTTTCTAGATAACACCCTCATGCACTCAAATCATTGGTAGCTACTACCGATATATTTTATTTTTATATTGTCGATCAAAGATAGGAAGATAACGATATTTGATTAATTTCGTGTAAAAATGGTGCTTTGTTCCTAATATAAATTTTTCATAGGACACTAACATATCTGAACTCATTCCAATCTCAAAGATATACCATTTTTCTCAACTCTTAACTTTTTTCTCGTCATCATCTCTCTCATAAGTACGTACAAACTCGAAGGATGTCAAAGAAATGTAGACCAAAACAAGCTAAGGGTCGGAAATTTCTAGTTAATCAAAATGGCTAAATTCCGAGTGAGGTCTTGATCACTCTTTAAAAAGTCGAGGTGGGGTCAAAATTGGAAATTTTATTGGTAGAAATTTATTTATTTATAGTTATATTTTTGTGGTGCCAAAATCATCATTCCTACTTTTGATTCCAAATTCATAATTAATCTTGAAAAGAAAATTATCTAAAAATTTATTTATAAATTTAAAAATTACTTGAATAATTCCATAAAAGAAATATTTGACAAAAATTATTTAGTTATACATACTCAAAATCTTAAAAATCTTATAAAAGATATAAAACATATTCATTATTTGATGTATTATTTTTATATGATTGAATTTACGTGATTTTATTACGTTTTATTGACAAATTCTATGTAAAATATCTAAAATTATGATATAATTAGTATAAAATATTAATCTTTATAGTTTAGTATAGTTAGTAGTAAAAGTTAGTATTTATAATAAAAAGTTGTAGTTTTTGTACCGGTTTTAGTGACCGGAGTGTTGTGTCTATTTTACACGGGTATTTTGTGTTTATTTCATTGCAGAATCCTAAGATGAACTGAAATCCCGAGTACAGACACTTTTTGAAGTCAATTCAAGTTGTTAGAAGGGAGTTATAAAGCGTCACTGATATAAATGATCAAGGGAATAATTGTTTCTGAATCTCGAAAAAGGACGTATAATACAAATGGCTCATCGAGAATACGTTTTCTGAAGAAATGATCTTGATGAAAGTTGTAGAGAATTCAACGAGCTTTTCAACGGAAGTTCGATTATGTCATTCTGATATCAAGAATTCAAGTTACGATTTTTAGAAGATAGTGTGTAATTATATATAATTATATATAATTACAACACATGCTAAGTAATGATTAGAGGGTAACATGGGGGCACATGCTTGCAACTAACTGTAATGATTGCCATCATTACACCGGACCGATCCGCAGATTTTCAGACCGGTCCGGGAAGGAAGAAAATCTATAAAAGGGAGCAAAGAGAGACTCATTTGAGAGTGTACCAATATATATATACAATATTCTATATATATTCTCTCCTCTTCTTTCTCTTTTCTTCTCTTTTCTTAGTTTGTAAATAGGCTTTATGCCAAGAATAAATTAGTAGTAGTAGTATCGTAGTAATGCCGGAAATTCTCGAAGGTTCAAGCGTGTTCTTGTCAAGTCGTTGTAATGTCCGGAAAAGACGATTTCTGAGTCAACAGTTGTAATCGGGTAATTTCTATAATAATTATGTTTATGTTTGTTATTTTCTTCTTTTTTATAATGTTATTAGGCTAAATCTAATAACTAGCCAAAGTTATGTAATCGTATTATTTCGATCTTTTCAGTAATGGAATGCTGTTAAAATAAAATTGAATAAAATTGAGTTAAAATGAATCTTTTTCTATTTCGCTACGTATTGATAACATATTCGAATGAAGTAATCAATCATGATGAATACACATATAACTCGATGATGAACTCGACGCAGAGAAGTCGGGATATGAGTAAAAATAGAAAACCGGAGGGTAAAATGGCCGTCGATTAACGGAATCCTATTTCCTACCCGGGGCGATTTGTCCTGGAAAGATAAATCTTATTAAAATTTGTACTCGAGATCTTAATAATGTTAAAATCACAGTTTAATTGAAACTACACCGTTTGTATTAAATCGATCCGCTTGACAACCGGAGCCTCTTGAATAACATCGGCCATCTGACAAATGGAATAACCTCTTTTATCCGGGGTAGATTTGTACTCGGTACCTGTTTTGACTAACTAAGTTTAGCATGGGGCAGTTGTGGACATTGGACTGATGACAATTTGACATATGACAATTTCATACGCTCGTGTGAGGAGGAATTGTTGACATTAGGAGTACACCGTTTCATTTGCTCAATTGGACCTAAAAAGGAAGATCGAACACATTCCATTAATTGAAAAGATCATATAAATCGATTATATATACTTTGGCTAGTCTAGTCTTTAAACTATATATTGGTATCTATATATTTATATATATATATATATTTTACTATTTATGTACATCTATATATATTTATATATCTATATATATTATATTAGAATAACTTTTAAATTACGCATTTATTTTATGTTGGTTAGAGTAGTAGTAATTTGTGTTATAAAATTGCGGTTTAGATCGAGTTAATAGCACTATTTGGTGTTTAACCACACTTAAAAGAATTACCATTTTTTTCCTCGAGGATTCGACACTGACTCACCACTTTATCACTACAATTTGACCCGGCACACTGCGCCGGTTAGGATCAGATAGCCTAGGTAATGTCCGCTAAACTTTTCTCGCAATGTTTCCAAGGTTAGGTTTAGGTCCGCGGTTATCCATTGTTTAGATTAGTTTTCGTGACATAGTTTAATTAGACAAAAACTAGAGTTAACGATCGCCAGTTCCCCGTAAGATCGACCCGGTATCAACCTCTATACTATGATCCTTATACTTGAGGAAATATCGGATTTATAAATATTATTACTTGTTTGTTTTTGTTAATAAAATCCGTGACAAGCAGCATTCGCAAAAAGAAGATCGCAGGGACGATCGCAAGAAAGAAAAGGGTAGGGACGCGAACCATGATCGCGACGCCAAAAAGCCGTATAAATTCAATGAAAGTGATTTCGTGCTGCTCAACACTAAGGCATCCCAGATACTCTTCGAGATTCGCGAGCACTTTGAGAGGCTCAGGCCAATGAAAGGCGACCCTGATAATCGCGATAAGTCGAAATATTGTGACAACAATAAAGATCATGGTCATGTTATGGATGAATGCTTAACTTTGAGGAGACAAATCGAGAGACTGATCAGAGAGGGACCCGCGGCTAAGTATAAGAGTGATGGAACTACCAGCGCCAATAAAGGGCGACAACCTCGCGTTTACCAAAAGGAGGTTCAAGTCATTCATGGGAATCTCCCCAGCAACAGTCAACTGAAGTCATAAATACACTAGATCGAAACGCACGGTTTTGAAAAATAGATAGTGTTGGGAGAAACAGAGAAAGGAATCATGTTCACAAAAAGTGAACTCACAACTGTAAAGGGTCTCATGGAGATACCGATCATTCACAAGGTCGGAGTAAACGATCAGCATGGAGTCAACAGAGTGATGATCGATACCAGAGCTGGTCGCGACGTCATCTATTTTGACTGTCTCAAGCAGATTGGGTTTGGGGAAGCCAAGCTGAAGCCCTACCTGGGTTTCACCAATGAAACGGTCAGAGTCAAAGGCACAACCGAGGTAATTACATTTCTGGTCATCGATCTTCCCTCTTACTATAACATGATTTTGGGAATCCGGCCATGAAAAAATTTCAAATGGTGGTGTCTGTCCCTCATCAACGAGTCAAATTTCATGTGGGAGATGAAATTGGGGTCGCCACAAGCCAGCCAGGATTTTTTTTCGAGTTTATGACAAAGAACAGGGTCGATTCCAAGTGATCCAAAGTTGAAGGGTTTAATATGGCCGTAGACCCGATCGCCATGGTGAAGGAGGTCCAAGATAAAGCTGTAGAAGTAGAAACACTGGAGGTCCGGGATCAGCTAGATTTCACAGCAGATGATGAGCTGTTCGAGGTTGTTATAAGGGAAACATACCCCGATCAAAAAATAAAAATTGGATCGCAGACAACGGAAAAAGAAAGAGAGGAGCTGATCGAGCTCTTAAAAGAAAACATGGACGCCTTCACCTTGGAGGTAACTGATGTGAGGGGCGTGGAGCCGGAGGTCGTGCTACACTATTTAACTTCAGGCCAATCCAAAAAAAGAGTGCACCAGTTCTCTGCAGAAAAGGAAGTCGCTATAACAGGCGAAGTCGAAAAACTTCTGACAGCGGGAATAATCAAGAAGCTTCAATATCCAACTTGGTTAGCTAATGTTGTAATGGTGAAGAAACACAACGAAAAGTGGTGGATGTGTGTCGACTTCACCGATCTAAACAAAGCCTGTCCCATGGATCCTTATGCGCTGCCATGGATTGACAAAATGGTAGATGGGATCGCGGGTTTCAAGATGCTGAGTTTTTTGGATGCCTATTTAAGCTATCATTAGGTAAAAATGGACGACGATGATAAAGAGCTAACCGCCTTCAGGGCCGCCGGCGGACTCTATTAGTATGAGTGATGCCGTTCGGTCTGAAGAATGCAGGTTCAACATATCAAAGAACGGTGAACAGGTTCTTCAGCTCGCAAATTGGAAAAAACATAGAGGCCTACATCGATGATATGGTCGTGAAATCAAGTCTCCAGGATCACATGGTGGACCTTCGCGAAACCTTTATGAATGTGACAAAGCACTCGATGAAGCTAAACCCCGCCAAATGCACTTTTGGGGTCCAAGCGAGAAAATGTTGGGGCTTCATGGTAAGCCAAAGGGGAATCGAAGCAAACCCTGAGAAGATGGAGGCTCTGATCAACATGAACGAGCCGACAACCATCAAAAAGGTACAAAGGCTGAATGGGAGGATATTCACCCTAGGGAGGTTCATTTCAAAGTCCGTAGAAAAAAGTCTACCCTTCTTTAAAATCCTCAAAGGGAACAAAACCTTTACTTGGACAGGGGAGTGCTCACTGGCCTTCAAAGAACTTAAAGCTTTTCTTTCAAGCTTGCCATTGCGGATCAGTCCTATGACTGGAGAAGTTTTGCTTCTATATTTAACGGCCTCAGACCGGGCTATCGCCGCTGCGCTTGTCAAGGAGGATGGTACCCTTCAGAAGCCCGTTTATTACGTCTCTAAGGCCCTCAGTCCAGTTGAGAGTCGCCAATTTTAAAATCGAAAAGTTAGCCTACTGCGTTGTCATAGCCGTCCGAAAATTAAGGGCTTACTTTTCGTCACATACTATTACTGTATTATCTGATGCCCCACTATACCAAGTCATGCACAAGCCGGATTTATCTGGTCGGTTGCTACGATGGGCCATCAAACTCATCGAATTTGACATCCGGTACGAACCTCAAAAAGCTATCAAGGCCCAGGCATTGCCCGACTTCATCGCAGAAACGAGCTATCAGGGGAGCAATCCAACTCAAAGCATGGCGATGACACAGTAGCGACCATAGCAGGCGAGCCCCAGAGGCCAAGTCATTGTTGGTAGCTTTATGTCGATGGCGCCACCAGCCATAAAGGTTGCGGTCTGCTGGCGGCACTGGGGTTATCCTATTGGAACCAGGCACCTCAGAAGAAATTGAAAAGGCTTTGAGATTTTATTTCACCGCATCGAATAAGCAAGCTGAATATGAAGCGGTCATAGAAGGACATGAGCTCGCCCGAGCCATAAAAGTAGAAAATGTGGAGGTATTCTACGATTCCTAGTTGGTGGTCAACCAAGTAACAGGGTCGTTCGGGATTCATTGCGAAATCTTACAGAAGTATATTGATCTCATCAAAAAACTCGAGTGAAGCTTCAAATATTGTAGGTTCACCAACATCCCTCGAGAGGACAATCACAGAGCGGACTACCTATCTAAGTTAACCAGCGATGACGAAATTAGTAACCCAGCGGTCATGGTGGAACACCTATCGGTGCGCGCCATTAGCCGAGTCGAGGTCATGGACTTTCAATACGCAAATCCAAGCTGGATCGATGAGCTAAAACCATACATCGACTCAGGAACCTACCCGACAGACCCCAAGGAGGCTAGACTTCTAATCAGAAGGGCCGTCAGGTTGACGTGTCCCTACTGGGTGTTCAGTATAACCGGCAGTGTACCGGGTCAACTGTAGCCTAGTTGGTGAGTCAAGGTCGTGTCCCACAAGGAGTGTGTTGGTTAACCACCGATTAGATTCATATTTTCGATCCAAGTAACAAATTTTTGTAAACAATAATTGGTGCGTGCTATGACTAAACTCAACTGAACAAAATGGACTAACCAAGATAACACTTTGATCCAATGGATTTCCTTGACTTATGATAGAGTTGGTTACCTACCTTCCTCCCTAAGGTGTTCAAGAGTGTGAACCGGTGTGTTCCTCGACTAGCAATCCCCCTTCTTTCGAATGCATGAGATCACTCTGTCTCCTCCATGACTTAGGCACCCTAAGTCTAATGATTCAACATGATATGAACTTGAACACAAGCCTAAGCTATCCTCGGATAAGAAACCGAATTCCACTTAAGGTCGGTTTTACCTTCCAATTCTTTTACCTCTTTCTCACACTCAATATACCCTTTCGGTTTCTATCAAGTGTGTGTGTGCAAGCTAGGGTTAATTACTTCCTAGATTGATATCAACAATATCAAGTAAAAGAATATTCAACACTACAAGAAACTCAAATGTAAAACTACCAACTCATTCACAATCAAAAGAATCCATCTTCACATCACATTATCTTGGCTAGTTGTGAAACTAGCCACTCATAGCTATGAACCTTAACATGTCAAGGTTAGAGTTCATAACCATAAGAACAATTAAATCAAAGTAAAGGCTAAGAATTATACCAATCACAAGCTAATAACTTGAAAAAGGAAAACATGCATTTCAACCTTCAAAAAGCTCCAATGAAGAGAGTGTATCCCAAAAGCTACAAACTTTTCCAACAAGAATTCATCTAAGGAATCAAAACAAGAATTCTTAATCTTTACACTTGCAATTTAAGAGCTAAAGTTACGATAATTTTGGATAGATGAGCCTTGAAAGTGAAAGTGCCTTCAAGATAGAGAAAATGTTGTATATTTTTCGCCTCTTCCAAATGAAGTCAAGAATAGGCTTTAAAACTTGAAATCCGGTTCTTTCGGCGTCCACCGCCTGTGCACTCGGCGTGCACCGATTTCTGGTAGGTAGCAAAGTTGGTCAGAATCAATAAATGTTGTTCAGATTCTCAACTGTCAAATTCCGGCGTCCACCAACTGCACTTGGCGTACACCGTCTTTCCACTCTTATCTTGATTCCTTAACTTCATCAACAAGAAACCTCTCTAAAGCTTGATGGAACGTTCCAAGCTCTTCCAAAACTGATATCTAACCTGGGTATCTGCAAAACAAAGACAAAAACGATTCCTTGCATAATTCTGATACAAAATGTGGCATAAAATCCTAAAATTATGGGATTAAATACTTAAAACATATTTACAATATTTGATCTATTTCGTCACATAATTTCATGAATTTGATATGAAAGCGTCACTAAAAGCTTGAGGATTGGGATAAAATGCATCATTCGGTTGACCTACATCACAGGTACACCATCCTAGACAATGTTTTATATCGAAAATCATTTTCCAAACCTTTGTCGCGATGTGTGAGACCAGAGGAGGTCGAGGGAATACTTACGGAGCTACACAAGGGGATGTGTGGCGGCCATCCGGCTAGCCATACACTCACTCAGAAAGCTTTACTGGGCAGATATTACTGGCCCAAACTCGCAGAGGATGCCCAAAGATACGCCAGAAAGTGCGACAAATGTCAAAAATTTGCGGAAATTCCCAGGCTACCATCAGTCGAGCAAAGCATCGTCATCGCCACCTAGCCGTTCGACATGTGGGCTATCGACCTCATCGGACCGCACAAAAGAGGTCGCTCGGGATGCGAAAACATGGTGGTCGCTGTCGATTATTTCACCAAATGGATCGAGGCCAAAGCCTTGGTCAAAATCAATACTAAGATATAATATATTTCTTGCTCGATCAAGTTTGGACCATATTTGGCATTCCTCGAGTAATAGTGTCAGATCACGGGCCATAGTTCCGGGAGGAGTTCGACACATTTTGCAGAGAGAATAACGTTAAGCATTGGCAATCATCAGTATGCTACCCGTAGGGAAATGGTCAAGCCGAAAACGCCAACAAACAGGTACTCAGTGTGCTGAAAAAGAGTATGGACAAAAAGGCCAGAAAATGGATGGATCATTTGCCAGCGGCTTTGTGGGCCCACAGAACATCGAGAAAGACAACTACAGGGGAAACTCCTTTTGCTTTTACCTATGGCTTGGAAGCTATGGCCCCGGTAGAAATTGACCTCCCAAGCCTAATGGTCGCACATTTTAACGTGGCCGAGAATCCACTAACCAGACAACTCGACCTCGATCTGGCGGAGGAAAAGCGAATCAACTCATACGGCCGTTTGCTCAACTACAAACAAGCAGCCAAACGACACCACGACAAGAAACAAGCATATTTTGGAATCCACATCGAATGAAAAAGGCTTGTTTTTGCTCAAAATAAATAGGGCGAGCCATTCTGTCCTCAGCAAACCTACGGACTACAAATTCCTTCGGTCTAACTAAAAATAGTGGGGCCAGCAAAATTTTGAAAAGCTACTATTCCAAGCGAATCCACAGCTATACAACGAATGAGTCGGCACCCTAGCTACATCAATACATAAACTAAGAATCAGTGAGCCAAAAGGAATACGGCGATCGCGATCCAAAGTGACGGCAAACTTGACAGCCTCGAGGTGAATCAGGATCCCCCAGTCAACGTCCACATGGGGGTCGCGAATAGCATGCAGAAGGAGGGCTTCATCTGCGGTAACAACCTCAAAATCCATAGATGGAAGAGCTCGCGAGTTAATAAACCTTTTCCACTCTCGGTTGATGCGAGACAGTTCAGACGCGGGGCCCAGTGTGCGAAGGCGTCGACGATTGGGAAAAAGCACATGAATTGCACGGCACAGGCGGACTAGCCTACTTTCCACATCACCAAGGTTCCAAGCGACCTCATAATGAGCAGAAGGGTTGATGGCAGGAACACGAAGAACCCCATTGATAGCCTCCGGGGTAAAGTTGACTGAAACACCCCGAAGGGAGACAAAGCTAACTGCTTTCTCGGGAGAAATCTCTGACAGGACGGAGTGAAATTCCCTCACCATTGTAAGATTGAAGGGTGTCACAGGTGGGGAGACAAAGTCCAACCACCCAGAAAGCCGAACCCGGAGCAAAGAGCCATCACCTTCAATTTTGTCCTCGTTCAAACCCCTCTCCCTCAGAGGCTTGATCACATCAAAGTAACGGCAAAAATTAGACTTGGCCGTGTTAGAGGCAATGAGAAAGAAAGGAGAAACATCATGCATAGGGAGGGCTTCATACACCCACACCGAGCTACCCTCGCCAGATCGAAAAGACATCAGAAAATAAAGATTTGTGCAAGAGGGGTGAAGAAAGACCAGGGAAACCCCCCCCCCCTCTTATAGAGGATCAAAACGGAGTAAGCGGTCAAGATCAACAGAATCAGACGGTCAGCATTCACGAGGTCTAACAAAATTTTGAATTTCAAAAAGCGCATTAAGCGTCTGACGGTTATCAAAACAAGATTTAGGGCTACAGTCACGGCGCAGTTATCTAAAACGGTCAAAATCATGCCAAAAAGCTGTCCAATCAGGTCAGAACCTTAGCTTTTTGGCAGCACGCCTATTTAAGGTGAAGGGGGCCAGATAAAAGAAAATTTTAATTTGAGACAATTCCACCTAAATTTTCTGGCGAGCCCAACATTGCAGCCTCGCCGAAAAATTAGGGGGCCGCATATTGGAATTTTCAAAGCTTCACAAAAAGATGCAGGCAGCGTATTTCAACAAGGTCACCATAGGTCTTGTCTCAAACAAGGGGGCCACGGTTAGAATTTTCGATCCATCAATTGAAACAAGTCCGCAGTGACCTCGATTGATACAACGGGGCTGCATACGGAAATTTGTTTCGCCCAAACCTGATAAGGCTTCGCTCAAAACAAGGGGGCCGCATATTGGAATTTTCAAATGCTAAATCACAAGGACAGTTCTGAAGTTCTATAATTTTAGCGAGCATGTTCTCTCAACCTCGCCAAAATAAAGGGGGCCGCATACATACAAGAGCAAATCAAAGAAAGCAAATGCATCAATCAAAAGGTGCATATAGCATAGGCCAAAAGCGACCACAAGTCAAGTTCCGAATAAAATCATTACAAAATAACAACAAAGGAAAGCATCGAAGTAGTTCAAACAAAAAAGCAAAGTTGAATTATTACAGACCGTAGAAATTGTTTCAAAAAGAAAGCATAAAATTCTTAGTTTGAGCCAGGAGGAGTATCGATATACTCGTCACCGGGTTGAACATTGGTAGTAGGTGGGGGGTTTTTCAAATTGGCCAGGTTTACTGGTTGACTGCTGGAGGGTCCCAGATCGGCTCGCCAACCTTCATCTGCCCGGCATGAATATCGAGAATATGATCGTTAGTGTAAGGAATATCCGGGTGAAGGGTTAGCAACTCAGGATTTCGCTGGGACATGGCAACCCAGCGAACCATCTCTCTAAGACCAACTGTTTCTTTACCATGATGCGCCCAGAGGCAGCGAGCAAAGTGATTGAAGCCTTGGTCAAAGCTCGCCTCTTGCGTATCTAGGAACTCATCAGAAAGCTTATAGGAAGCAATGGCCGCATGACCGGCTTCCTCGGTGGATTTATGGGCAACAGCAAGTTGTTCCTCTAAGCTCGCAGCGGCAGCAAGTTGCTCTCTCAAGATTGTGATCTCCTCCTGAGCGCCCTTTAACTCCTCGGTGGATTTCTTAGCAGTCTCACTCAATATCGCCACCTTCTTCTGTAGCTCAGTGTCCAACTTAGCGCTCGCCTTCATGGCTGCCTTCATACGCTCTACCTCTGCCAAAGCTTTCACATTATTAGCTTCAGTAGCAACTCTAGCCTTGTCCGAGGCACCAAGGGCCGGTATTACCTTTTTGAGCTCGGCCCTGCATTTCTCTGTAGCCTCTGTAGCCTTATGGATGCGAGTTCCAAGCTGAAATAGAGAAAAATAAGATAAGTTCACAGGAAAATGAAGTTGGAAAAATAGACATAAGCTAAAACTTACCATAGAGGCTGCAATCCCGAACTGGCCGGCAAGATCCTTAAGCTTGGCGACCTCATCTTTGGCGGGGGCATCATCTTGAACCACGACGCGAGTAGTAATCCTTCTGCCAATTTACATTTGAACCCCGGGTGGAGAATCCCATACAAGACGGCCCAAAGGAATGACATCAGCAATTGCCTCCCTGATCTGGCTCGCCTTGGTCATATCAAGACCTTGGATGAACTCAGCATCCAGCCAGACAGCCTCCTTCCCTTTGTAACCACGGGGCAGTGTTCCTGTTGGCAGCGTCCCCATCTCCTCGGCGACCTTTTAGCAGTCACTTCGGGTCACGATGTTGATTTCTCGGCAGACCGCTTATTAGGACGACCAGAGCCTTTATCAACTCCACCAGCAGCTTTGGTCTTCTTGGTTTTAGACCGCTTAGAGGTATGGGAATCTTTAGCGGACACCTCAGCCTGCGGTCTCTTTTGGGCCCCGCCTGCCTGACTTGAGCCCATGCCTATAGGCGCCGCCTGCTGACGTGGCTGATTGGGGTCGTAAGTCTCATCAATAAGGGAGACGTCCATAGTACGAGGATCCTCCTCGGAGCCTGCTTCACTGCTCCTGCGTAGCCTTTTCGGCTTCCTCAGCCTACCTCTGCTTCTGGGCCCGACGTTCATTCGCGTCCACCATGTTAACTGCAAAAATAGTTCATCAAAAAACATGACCAAAAATGGAAGGCAATGCAGTAAAATGCGAGAAGGTAATAAAATAAAAGGCAATGAGAAAAAATTACGGCGAGGTCATTCATTTGGATCGCCGCGACATATGGGACACTCGGATGGGAAACGCTCCCCTAGATGGCAATCTCCTACCCAGTCGGGATCACTCTCCTCCGGCTGTATTACGATTAGGGCTTGAGCTCTTCGTGGGCCAACAATCCCCGCCTTACAAGTATGCGGCAAGCCCACTCGATCAGGTCCACCCAGGACATATTAATCAAAGAAGGCTCGATCCCGTCAGAGTTTAAAAAGGTCATAAGCCCTTTGACAAATCGGAGCTCAGTGACAAAGGGATCATTGACCGAGAGAGTAGACTTTCCTTGGAGGGGGCGGCGTTAGGAAACGGCCAGCCAACTTTCGATTCGACCTTAAGCACGTGTTCCCTCCAATGATAAAATTTGTTGGGCAATAAGGAGAATAGGCGAGGAGTCTTGGTCCTCAGGGATATCTGCCCCGGAACGAGGGTCCCGCAAAAAAAGATGAAATTGACCCAAGAGAGAGAGGGTGGTCTCCCTCTTCATTGTCTGGCACATCACAATGAAGGCCATAAGTTGAATGGCGGCTCCCACTGCAAAAATCACTTGGTAACGCCTTCATGAGCTCGAATATCTTCACCAGAAATGGGTCGAATGGAGGTCTGAACCCCGCATAGAAATGTTTGAAATAAAGAACTAAAGAATCGCCGGGACGGCGAGACCCGATTCGGTCCTCACGCTCACCAGGTTTCAGCTTATCTTTCTCTTTTGAGCAGTCAAACAGGGAGAATCTATAGATATTTGTGTCGATCCTGTATCGATGTCGGAGAAGCTCGTTAAGATCTTCACTGCCTTGGAGCCGATCCCATTCTTCCTCCAGAGCCTTCTCATACTCAGTTAAAATAGCAATCTCCCTCAGCGCCTCCGGATTGTTGGGCTTAGGAGCCTTTGTTTTCGACGCCGCTTCCCCAACGGTTGTAGGTTTTGGATCTCTCTCTCTCTCAGATTTCTTAGGGAGCTCCCATGCAAGCTTGCGGGGTAAGGGCGCATTCTCATCTTCACTAGATCCCAACAGTGCGTGAAGAGGCGGCCCTCATCCCAGATTATATCTTCCTCGCCTCCAGCGGCTCCACTGGTACTGACCTCGGCGGTCTGATCTTCAACACAGGAACCCTCATCGCCTTCAACAGCGCTGGTACTGGTCCCCACACCCCGACTATGGGCGGCCTCTTTGCGACTCTTCTTACGTCACGGCACCGGATCAGGGAAAAAATAGTCCAAACCAAAAGGATCGTGGGATTGGGGAGTGGCCTCCCCCCCGGTTAGTTCATCGAGCAGATCATCCCCGGCGGACACCTCCAGACTAGAGAGGTCATCCTCCCCGTCATCTTGTGCGTAATCAAATGCCTTTTGATCCCTATCCGAGTCTCCCCCCAACGAATATTCATAGTCGGACATCCTGCAAAAACAAGAGGAAAAGGTGGAGCATTCAGACCTAGGATAATGAGGATTAAGCTATGGAGGTGATCACACATATCTCGACACCTTCCCCTCCGTTCTTACAGGGGAAATGGAATGCAATGACATAAAATGGAAGAGAAACACATATGCTACAATGCAAAAGTAAAGGGAGTGCAAAGTCATAAAGCTAAAACGCCCAGGTATATCTATCTACACAGGAAACTCTCATCTTTGGTAGCAAAAACGTACACCTTTCATACATACCAAAACAAAAAGGTCCCAACTTTCACCCTTTAAAAACATCCTAAGCCGAGCATACATTGATATAGACAGAACGAACTGGCAGAAAGGATCTAAATACAAGAAGAAAAGTAAAGAAAGAGGCTTAGAGAAGGAAGATTTACATGTTCTTGCGATAAAAGAGTTGCCGGAAACTGGGAAAGTGGGCCGGCAACCTCAAGATCGTAGCCGAAACCTCCTAATCTTCACCGCAATACCCTGATCCTTGCCTAAACCTTTAAGCCTGCTACCGGAGTCTTCGAATTCCTCACCGGAAAACTCACTCTTACAAGAGAATGTACGAAAATTATAGGGAGCGAAATCTAAGGAGACGCAATGGGTGAAAAGTGTTGTAGGTTTTGAGGTTTGGAGCCTTATATAGGCAAAGGGAGTTGATCGTGCGGCCAGGGATCTGTCCATCCCACGGTCCTGATTAGCGCGGTCTTTTCGGTTTTTTAAATTCGAAAACCGTAATCATTATGGAAGTCAACCAATGCCCACGTAATCAATTGCTCGGCGGTTACCCGCCCACTTACCTGGACAGTTACCAAGACTGCGTCAGTACCCATGTAATTGCGGTTAGCAAGAGAGCTGGCGACAGCAACGATTCGACGGTTCAACTACTTCACTACCCATGAACTGATAGATCACCTCGCCAAGAACAAGCTCGCCGTCAACAGTTTCTTTCCAAGCAAAAGTCCATCCGCTTGATCGCGCGGCACCAACAGGCTATCAGCCAAGCACTTTCAGGCCGTCCGCTTGATAGTGCGGTCCTAAGTAAGGTCGTTATAAACGACAACGTCGCCAAGACCCAAAAGAGCGCTTCGAGAACGTCCGCTTAATAATGCGGTCCTAAGTAAGGTCGTTACAAACAATGAGGTCGCCAAGACCCAAAACAGCACTTCGAGGCCGTCCGCTTAATAGCACGGTCCTAAGTATGGTCGTTTCAAACGACGAGGTCGCCAAGACCCAAAAAAGTGCTTCGAGGCCGTCTGCTTAATAGTGATGTCCTAAGTAAGGTCATTAAAAATGATGAGGTCGCCAAAGACCCAAACAATGGATGATCCGTGCATACACCTTACTCCACACTTGACATTTCGTGAAAATGCCTAAGACATGGAGTAAGGGCCATTGATATGCCTAAATAATATCGCCACCTATGAGTCCCGGAAACAGCCTATCTGGACCACCGAGTCGGATAAGGCTCGCGACCATAGCGTCCACAACGCCAATCAAGTCAGGGTCGCCGCAGCCAGATCCCCTCCTAAGAGCACTCAAACCTTTAAAGTCACTAGAGGCTCAGGGGGCCGGCCTGCGACCTGTACAATAGGTCCATAAAAGACCGCACAAGACTTGAGGAATGCAGCAAAGGGCAAAAGTAAGGCAGGACGAGGAACAGGCAACCCTGTGAGCGGCGACCCACGCGACCACGTAGGACGCCGCCGAGATATTTGCTCCACTTGTTTTAGATATTTAGCTTACTTAACCTCTAAGATATCTTACGACCTACCTGTCTTGCTCAAGCCCTAAGCTTCCCTCCTCCGATAAAAGGAGGGTTTGTGTAACCACCAAGCATATATTCTAATTGCAAAAAGAGAAACATACTCTGCAAAAACCTTCACTCTCAAGCATGCACTCACCCAGCCGTAGCGCCACCGAGCACCACCGGCTAGCATCACTATAAACTCACATAAATAAGCCATATATCCACTCAACATATACCGCAGAGCCACCGTGATAATAAACCGCATTATCAATTGTATATTGGGTTCTACTGATGTATCATTTTTACACTATTGATATCAACTCACTTTTGGTGAGGTTTATTATGACGATTTTAAAATCACAGTCTTATATACGTCGCGTTCACTTCAGGGAACTGACTGACGTGATTTGATACATCATTAAATATTGGTATAGAATATCTAGATTCTGTCATGTTCAATTCTAGGAACAAATTTGTTTATCTCAACACATCTAGAATGTTTTAACCGTCCACGTTCACTTCGAGGAACGGACACATCACAAATTAAGTTTAGTCACATCCACTTCTTGTGATGGATATGTATAATCCGATACATCGTAAATATTTAATTTACTCATATTCACTTATGGGAATGAGTCTATATAATTTGAAATATCTTTAATATTTATAATTTAGCCACGTTCATTTCTGGGAACCGACTCGTGTAGTTTGATATATCTTAAATATATGAGGCCACATTCACTACCGAGAATGAATCTATAAAATTTAGTGTAACTTATATATTTCATTAGGTGATCCTATTCACTTCTGGGAATGGACTCGGGTAATTCGATACACCTCGAATATTTCATTTCGTCTCATTCACTTCTGGGAATGGATTTGTGTCAACTGACACATCTTAGATATACAATTTAGTCATGTTCACTTCTGGGAACAGACTTATATAACTTGATGCATTTTAATACGTAGCTTGATCACATTCACTTAAGGGAATGTAACTGCATCAACTTTCTCATCAATATTGATATGTTCTGATATATAATAATATTACAATATGATTATATTGATCATAATAAATATATTGAAACAAAATAAAATTTTACCTCGATATTTTAACTCATATATGGCGGCTGACATGTCACTGTAAATAAATGATAATCATTATAAATTATTATAGATCTATAATTAGAATACCAATATACCTAGGGGTGAACAAAATAACGGGAAACCAAACCAACCGGTTGAACCAAACTAGTCCAAACCGGAAAAGCGTAAACCATGGTTTTTTAGTTGATTTTTGTATTGTAAAAAACCAAACCGTGAAAAACAATTTGGTTTGGTTTTTTAAAATAAAAACCAGACCAAACCGGATATATATATATATATATATATATGTGTGTGTGTGTGTGTGTGTGTGTGTGTGTGTGTGTGTGTGTGTGTGTGTGTGTGTGTGTCCAGTGTGTTTTAATATTTACATGTGTGTGTGTGTGTGTGTATATATATATATATATATATATATATATATATATATATATATATATGTGTGTGTGTGTGTGTGTGTGTGAGTGTATGTATGTATATGTCTATGTATATCACTATTGATTATGGGGCATTTAGTCAAAGTCTGTTATCACAATGCACCCACAAAGAGTCGGTTCTCCTGTAGGCACAGATAGAATTGTGCACGAGTAGAATATATGTGGTGCAAATAAAACCCACCTCAATTATCACTACATGTAAATAAGTAATATCTCAAACCATTATTTATTGGGGAGTTCTAAAGGCACTCCCCTAATTACTTCCGGCACCCCTTTTATGATTTTTTTTTTTTTACTTTCAGGCACCACAAAATTACTTTCAGGTACCACATTAATAAATAAATAAAAACTACACTAAAGTCCCTAGATTTATTAAAACTTTAAAACAACTACTTATATAATTAATACACACAAACTAATTATATCAAACAAATTAATACATTCACTCCCACCCCTTTATTTTCAAATCATTTCCCTCCCACATTTCTCCCTCCCTTAATACGTATTTGCAAATAAAATAAAATTAAAAAAAAAAAAAAAAACCTGCAACAATAGAAAGAAAGAAGGGGATTAAGAGGTAGAAGAAGAGAAGAAAAAGCAAAAATCGGGTTTCAAACCATCAAAGGTATGTTTATATTTGTTTCAATGCAATGGGTAACCATGGGATGTTTGAAATCGGGTTGGACATGATTTTATGGTGGTTTTATTTGTGTTTTTTTTTTTAAGGTTTTCTGGCCGTTTTCCGGTAGTGTAATCGGAGAAGATGACTCGGGTGGGGAACGTCGGTGCTGATGTCGCTCGTTTGGTGTGTGCAACACCAGAGCGGCTGGCGTCCGTAATGTTCTTAGGAAATTAGGGTTTAATTATTAAACGTCAGTTTGGATGGCGTTCCTTATCAGCTTAAAATGTTGGTAAGGGTGACGTCCGGATAAGTAAAACCAATTAGGGTTGCCTCTGTAACACGTCAGTATTGTTGGTGTTGCTATTCTGTTGTAACGTCACCATGACTGCCGTTCATGGAAACGTTAGTATGGGTGGCATTGGTTTAGTATTGAAGACGTCAGTTTCGGTGACGCCTAAACAACTAGTTCTCATTAGGGCTTCTTATGTACAACGTCAGCCGTAGTGGCGTTGATATAGCATTAGGAACGTCATTATGGTTGACGTTCCTACACAGAGTAGTTTATTACCCCTTTAGTCCACTTGATGTTTTTGATATATACCTAAGTAACACTTGTATATGTGTTTAGGTAGCCTCGAATGATTTTAAACTTGTTTATGGTTAGTCTCTTTGATGAGTTAGTTATCTACATCCAAATGAGTTTTATAGCTTCAAAATTGTTTATGATTAGTCCCTTTTATAACTTGTTTATGGTGTCTCTTTAATGTTACATTGTATGAGGTTTATGTCTTATCCTTGAGCTTTGTTTATATATGTCTACTTTATTTGTTAGTTGATTTCTTCATTTGACTGACAATTTATTCCTTATATCATGTGTAGGAAATTATGACTAAGATGAGGTCTGGTAAGACTGTACGCTTTGCAGATAGCGATGAAGGTACCGCAGTGGATCAACGTGGTACGGAAGCACCCCCCGAAGCCCATGTTAAGCCTAGTATTGTATCTGAACATACAAGTGTGCCATATAAAAGAAGGAGTAAACAACAAAAGAATGTGCAAGCAGAGATAGGATTTGCGAATGAGCCAACTGAGGCTAATTTAGGAGAGAAATATGAGTTAGTTGAGACCACTGAGTCAGTTGAGACATAGTTGGGAGTGGAGGCTCCTTCACTTACAGTTGAGACCATTGCAGATGATAGTGTCAGGGCCAACATTGAGTCTGTTGAGACACAGTTGGGAGTGGAGGCTCCTTCACTTACAATTGAGACCGTTGTAGATTTTAGTGTAAAGACCACCACTGAGTCAGTTGAGACATAGTTGGGAGTGGAGGCTCTTTCAGTGACAGTTGAGACCATTGTAGATTCTATTGTAGGGGCCACACTCAGTCAGTTGAGACACAATTGGTATTACAAGCTCCTTCAGTGATTGTTGAGACTGGTGTTAGTGCCGGAGATACGACGGAGGAAGTTGAGCCACAGTTGGGAGTGCAAGCTTCTTCAGTCATAGTTGAGACAATTGTAGGTGTTAGTGCCGGGATTACACCAGTGGCAGAGGCAGTTGTTAGTTCGAGGCCATCAGTAGGAGAGGCCTCCGGTGCTGCCAGTTCCAGGGCCACCACATCCGGGGCCACTACAGGACAGGCCTCCGGTGCTGCCAATGCGTGGGCCACCACATCCGGGGCCACTACAGAACAGGCCTCCGGTGCTTCCACTGTTGGGGCCACCACATCCGGGACCACTACAGGACAGGCCTCCGTTGCTGCCAATGCTGGGGCCACCACTCCGGGGCCATTACAGGACAGTCATCTGGCAGTGCTAGGGCACCAACAGAGGCGTAGTGAGCCGATCTCGAGTGTTTTCTGATGATGGCGGCTGACGATGGTGTGGTGGTAGACACAAATATTTTGTTGGGGAAGGATTGGCCAGAGCATGTTGGCTATGCGTTGTTGACTAAGAAAAAGGTATCATAATTTTTAAGTTGTATAATTTTATAAGTTTTGTTTTATATGTATATTCGTTTCATAAATCTAACTTTATATTCGTATCGTGCTATTGAACAGGACCGAGGTGTAATTCAATGCAAGCAGTACACATCTTCCCTCCGTTTGTGGAAGATTGATTATGAATGTGAACAATTCAAGCAAAGGTTGAGAGCTAATCCGTTGTACAACCTGTTACAGTCTTCTTACAACCAAGCCAATCGTGTGATCGACAGTGCTTTTGTGGAGAGGTGGCATCCGGAGACAAACACCTTCCACTTGCCATTCGGTGAGATGACGATCACACTAGATGACGTCTGATATATGACGGGCTTACCAGTTGTAGGAAAGGCCGTCAACTTTGATGTTGAGAAAAATGATCAGAACCCAGTTCCATTTGTTAATAACTTCTTAAGGATTCATACAGATGTAGTGGCGGATGAGTTAGGACATATTGGTGGACTACGGGTGTCCAAAATCTGGTTGAAGAACAACCTTGTGGGTAGATGCAGGTTACGTAATGAGGGAGAGGGATCCAGTAGCAGTGAGAGTAGGTCGATCATTACTGTGGATCATGCAGTGCGTGGATACTTGTTGTACATGCTTGCATGTACTTTGATTCAAGACCGCAGTGGAGATAAGATAGGCATAGCTTACCTGCATTTTCTACAGGATCTGGATAAGATTGGTGAATAGGCATGGGGTGCTGCTACATTGGAAAATCTTTACCGGCAACTATCGAAGGCTTCTAGGACAAATACTATTGGGGTTTCTGGATACATGACATTGCTAGAGGTAACACCTGATTTTATTTTTAATTTGTGTTTAGTGTTTATGTTTAAACACTTACATGATTGAATGTTTTGTAATATCTTTTTTTACAGGCATGGGTGTACGAACACTTTCCAACATTCCGACCTCCGATGAACAATAACTTCAATCTAAGGGAGATGGTACGGTCATTGAGCTGGAAACCTGTTACTGGAATTAACGAGCATGTGGCATTGACATCGTTGAAGCATGTGAGAGAGGACTTAGACTTGATACAGGCACGAGATGTAAGTATGAAATTTCGCATTAACTAAGATAATGGGTCGTTCAGTTGTATTTAAAGCATTTTCCATCTTGCAGATTGTTTGGGATGCTTATAAGGATGTGAGAACGGTCCCTGATGACGACGTATGATGTTTTATGGTTGCATACGGACACTGGACATTGTAGAGGTGTATCACCCAAACCGTGTCGTCCGTCAGTTCGGACATGTCCAATCCATACCACAGTCACCGATTCCTCCAAAAACATCAAATAGAAGTGGGAAGGTGAAGAAATACAATGTCACACACGAGTCACGTGATGATGACTTCATTCATTATGTGAATCATTTAGTGAATAAGGTTTAGAGAATGGGGAAATCGAGATTTGACTGGGAATGCACGGTTGTTTACATGAATTTGGTATCGAGGTGTTGCCATACGTCGTTTGACTGGAGTGAGCAAAAAGAAGCAGCGAGATCCACGAGAGGTGTGACCATATCTATTTACGAATATACAGTCATTTGTTTTGTTTCTTTATTGAATGTCATAAACGTTTTTTCTGTTTCACATATAGGATGAGTCAAGCAAGGCTAAAGTCATTGATGTTGTACGAGGCGCAGTTACGAATGCTACCAAGAAGAGCAAAAAGGACCTATTGAAAGCACTTGAGATGGCATTGCAGTTCCTAACTACGGGTGTATGTAGTCAAGCCAAAGCCGAAGCCGAGGCTGAAGAATCAACTCAAGTACAAGATCAACGAACAACGAAGCGTTCAAGGACCACAAAAAAGAGATAGTTGTATTGAATGAACATTCAGAGTTGGATACATCGTATGCACATTTGCTATTTCATACATTGTATTTCTTCTTATGTGATCTGAATTGATTTTTTGATTCCCGTTGAATTGCTATTTGTTCGTGTGTGATTTGGATTTTTGGCTTTTGGCTTTTGAATTGGTGTGAGTTGGTATTCTTGGCATGTGTTTTTTGAAATGCCGCTTGTTCGATTCTGTTTCTGAAAACGCCATCCACACTGGCGTTCATGTGCAATTAGGAACGACGGTGGTGCTGGCGTTTCCAGTACCAGAGACTTGGAATAGGGTGTTGGCTCTGTTATGAACAACGACACCCGTACTGGCGTTTGTTACATGGAATCAACATCAGTCTCATAGACGTTTGGAAAAACGTCACCTCCAATGGTGTTTGTTGCTTACCAGAAACGTCGATGGAGCTGGCGTTGTGAAGCAACGGAGTGGGCATGACTCTGTTGTTGAAATTTCTTGAAACGTCAGTGACATCGGCGTTTCATATACCCCAAGAACGTCCCTGTGGATGACGTTCAGAGGTTTTTTGGTACAAAGACTGAAGTAAAATCTATTTTTTATTTATAAAACGTCACTCTAAGTGACGTTGATTAATGACAAGGAACGCTACTCAGGGTGGCGTTCTGTGTCCAAGAGCCAACATTTTTCCCTTGGTTAACACACAATCATACCATAAAATTACACCAAATATCACTCATTTCAACAACAAAAATATCAAACTAGAATGTTAAACACACATTCACACCACAAAATAACAACATTACTAGCATACTTCACAAAATTGTCAAAGCTCATGAACGTAGCTCAAAATACATCACATAAGCTCTAAAAGTATGATCTAAAAGTATTACAAAATAGATCATTGTGCATCCACAAAATGAGTATCAATACATCATTGGAATTTACAAAACCACTTTCACCTTACTCGTTGAACAAATCAACATGATTCCCCATCCATGGATCCTTGACCACATCATGCCATAAATCGATCATATCCCGTAATTTCTCATACCATTCATTTGCTTCCAACGTCCGAACTTTATGCCAAATCACGTTCACCCTAGGTATTGGACAAGTGTCTTTCATAAACAAACGAACAAATTGGTTACCATTGCAAAAACCCATCCATATATGGTTAGGTGACCAAACCGAAGGTTTTTTCTTACTGGAAAGGAATGTTTGGTTTCCGTGCGATGTAGACAATATGCTTAGGGACACACTATATAGGTTGCACACAGCCCAACCAAGGAAACTGTCATAATACTTGTCCTCCACGCACCCTCCATCTTCGTGCTCAACTGAGGACATGCATTTGTCGTAGACATATTGTTGTCCATCAAATATAGCCATATAATGATCCTTGTTTGCCATCAATTCTTGTTGCACCGCTTTTCTCACCAATGGCTATGCACTCTCTCCAAGCCCTATTCTGTGTGCTATTACTCTAAAGCCACAATTTTCATCCGGAGCTACATTAACCATTGACGAAATATGCTCATTAACATTTGGCGGAAAATATTTAAGATACATTTGTAAGTATCCAACGGTAGAAGATATAGGAATTGAAATCTTTGCACGTTTGGATGGTGCCCGAGTACTTGGATGTTTTTTCTTTATGGAAGAAGAAACACCTTGAGATGAAGGTGGAGTTGGGGTAACACTCGATAATTCTTGTACTACCCCCGCATCATTGGTCTTGCAATTAATTGGTTCATCACATTGTTTCTGTGGATTGAAAATTAACAAGAACAAGTTAATGGTACTTCAATGCACTTGAATGGAAAATGGGAAAATTGATACAGAACATCGGTAGTGCCGACGTTGGTATTTGTCTTGGAACGCCATCTACACTGGCGTTTGAAGGTGATTGGGTAGTAGTTTCTCAGCTAATTAAACGACATCATGTTCAGCGTTGGTTCATCCACACCAACATCGGGCACACCGGTGTTTCCTGAAACGTCGGCGTGGGGAACGTGTAAATTATGTTGACAACGTCAGTGATGTTGTCATCCTCACTGTACACCCATGGATTCCTATGTCACTCAAGACGTCCGTATGCCCGGCGTTCCTAACACCTTACGGGCGTCCGTATGCCCGGCGTTCCCTGCATCTGCCATGGACGCTCGAAAACGTAAAAAAAACGCCCGCAAGACTATTTTTGACCTTTTTTTTTTTTTTGACCTTCCTTCTTTCATGACCCAAATCCTGCATCCGGGAGAAATCACATATAATTGTGCTCTCGATTTGCTCTTTGTGGAGTACATGGCCATAGCTAATCTAATTACTCATATCACCCATATGATGACTTTTGTTGTATAATACATATGAATGGAAGGTTTAAAGAACTCTTCCCCCGTGTGACCAATTGATTTGGTAAGGGAAAGAATAGAGTGAAAACTTCACTGAGTCTACTCTCGCTAGAATAAGGATAAACACCTAAAAGCTTATTGAAACCCAGACGGTTTTTCGACACGGCTCAATCAATAAAAACTCGTGCTGATAACGTGTTATAAAAATACATATTCACTCAGAGTAAACAATAAAAGAAGAATAGTAATTGCCCCTTCTCCTTTATTCTCTTCATCACTATACATATATATATGCACAAACGAATTAGAAACAGGGTAATAGCATGTGGTACAAACTATGGCTATCACGTGATTATGGCAGCTAAATATGTCGGCTAAGCTTATCCACCAGAGCTTATCCGTACGGAACCGAATAATAAATCCACGACATACACACGCGGCTTTATGGTGTAGAAACATTCGTCGATTACATCATATTTCCATGACGATACTTATCAATTTGTAGCTTCAGGCTAGTACTTCACACGAAAAAGATAGATATTATATCTAATGGACATCTACATATTACGGGTATACTTATAACATTTACGATATTATTAGACATTTAGGGCATATTTAAATTAACATTGAATTAAGGATAGTCTAGGGCTTAGACATATGGTTATTGGCTTTAGATAGGTGGGATGCATCTAAAGTCTCACATCTGTTAAGTAATGTCATACTCACCCTCATATAAGTATGAGACATAAAGGTCTTATCAACTCGGTTTAGTCATTTTAGACCAAAAGATGACGACGCTCCAAGCAAATGACCGGATCATTTATGACTCATTTAGCGCTACCAGACCCGGGGTCTAAGGGCGTTACGAAATAGTATCAAAGCCGACTATCAGACGGACCTAAGTAACACATCGTGAGAGACTGATATCAGAGCCGACTATCAGACGGATCTAAATGCCACACCGTAGGAGACGGTGGAGGTCACCTCTAGAAATCCTCTGGTAGGGACGAGACTAGAACAAGTCCACTAGGACAAGTCAATGTTAGGATCTATGCGCAGTTGTGATCCAGAGGGGAGGGTGAATGGATCACGGTCACTTTTTAACTTAATTCGATTTTTTTAAATTAACGGAGTTTGTTACTACAAAATAATCCTAATTAACTAAAGTCCGGAAGCAAGTACTTAATTAATTATTAGACTAACTTGTAATTACCTAATGTAAACACAACACCAAAAGATTTTATGGGTATTTGTTTATAAGGACTAGTTTGAGTACTTAATTGGCATTTAGGACACACTTAAATCTTATTTGGTTATAAGGACATATTTTGAACACCTTTCCTATGTTAACCCTACAGAATAATGCTGCGGAAAAAAAAGAAATCTTCGATTGCCTTCATCTTCTAGCTCCTCCCCTTCTTCTTCCTCCACCTTCTTCTTCCATCGTTTATGTCCTCTTTTAATTTCACCTTCCGTCCGGCAATGTAAGAAAGTCTCATATTTTTATCCAATTGGTGATGATTCTCACAACGTAGCAATTCGACGCTTGTCTTCCTCCGAGAAATTCAAGCATTATAATTTAAATCGAATTTAATTATAAATGCTCTGCTCGTTTCAGCATCATCTTCATTGATTGAATTCTCAATTGGTAGTACTATTTTTGCTAATCTTTGTCTTTTTTTGGAAATCGTTTTCTTGGTTTGGCGGTGAAGCGTGTGTCTATAGACTTTTTTGCTATTTGGATTTGAATCTAGGTAGAATTTCAATCTCGATGCACCAAGATATTAGTTAGTCTCATTGTTTGGACGTGTATGCTAGTTCAAGAGCTAATGCTATGATGTTTTGTGACTTTTTTTTTTTGTTTATTCGAGATATAGATGTATTTTCGTGGATTCAAATTCGATTTTGTATAAATGCAGTGGTTAGCTTTACTTAGTGTTTGTGCAATTTTCTGAGTCATCAAATGAAATAGCTTGATTGGAATTTGTAGCTTGTATGTTCATTGAGCTAAAAGATGGCTACTTTTGTTGTATTTATGTTTTGATTTCTCATGTTACGTTTAAAAATGAGTAGATGATTTCTCGCTCATGATGTTTTGTTTGCTTGAGATTATGCATTTTCATGTTTATGTAGGAAATGATTGTCCTTTCCTTTTATGTCTTTGCATTCGCAATCGGTGGTGGTGGTCGTCATTTGGAATCATCGATTGGGATGATTCAAGTTTCACTAGTGGAAGAAAGTGTTTGAGAGCCATTGAAAGAGATGATTTGAGGAAGAAATGATGAATTGAGGAGAGGTGGGAATGGGATCATGGCGGAATCTATAGAAATGCACAAACTGAGTTGGAGGATTAACCAAGAATTGTATGTCATAAAACGTCAGTGGAAGGGTGAAATCAGCCACGGCGTTTGGCGGTGACGCAACACGGCATTTTTCAAGGAATTTGATTTTGTGATTTGCAGCCATGTTTAAGATAATAAATCACCTTCTTTCTGGGTTTTTTGATCGGTTTCAAATGAATTCATCATTCATAATGCTCTGTTCCCATGCTTTAGATGTTTACGGTATACCTAGAATTTCAAATGAATGCATCATTCATAATGAGTTATTGATGTCACTGCATATTTGATTGCCGATGTCACTGCATAAATGGTTGATGTCACGCATATATGATTACCGATGTCACTGCATAAAATGTTGATGTCACTGCATATTTGATTGCCGATGTCACTGCATAAATTGTTGATGTCACGCATATATGATTGCCAGCTCTTGAAATTTGCATGATAGTAGTCTGTGTTTGATACTAGTCTTGGTTTGTTGAGTCTGAGTTTGTTCATTGTGTGAAACCTTGATTTTGGTAGTTGATTTTCTTTGAGCCATTAGACAACATGATTGACTGATCTCAAATATCAGTCAAGGCGCTTGATGGGGTTTATTGTCTGTACCTTAAGTCTGAATAGAATCAATATCTTAAGTCTAAGTTTTGCTCTTGAACAGAAGTCTTGTTTAAGATTCTGGTTCTTGTTCTTGTGTGAGTCATATACTGTTGTTAAGTCTTTTGAATCAAGGTCTTTTCTTACAGTAAGAGACTTGATTGAATTGATTATCAGTCAGTGTTTGATTCTTTTTTTTTCTGATTAATCCCCATAACCTGTTGGTTCCAATTTTGATCATCAGTAGACTTTATTGTTATTGTTAATCAAGGTTGGTAACACCCTTTGTGTTGTTTTTTTACAAGTCTGCAAGTGCTTATTTAGAAGCTGCTATAACCTGTTCCTTGCTTAAGCTGAACTTGCTATCATATTACCTTGATGAATTTGTGATCTGTGAACAACCTATAATAGCTTGGCAGTAGCATTAGGAAATTGATCATTGTAATCAGTTCTGTAAAAATTGTAGTTGTGATAATCTAGTTCCTGAACTTGATTATCATTGTTGGAATTTGATTGATAGATCAGTCTTGATTCTGTTATATTTTGCTGTGTTAAGGCTGCTGTAATTTTGATTATTATATTTATAAGGCCTGCTATAATAGTATACATATATATTCAGTAGCTTACCTTTTAGATAATCTGAATCTTGAACTTGCTAAATTCATTTTGTAATAAATAGTCTTGGACTGAACCTGCTATTTTTGTTATAATCTTTTTTTGCTGAACCTAAAACTTTTTGTGAAAGTTTGCTGTAAATTTTTAGTAGCATTAGTTTGGAGCATTCATTATTTGAATCTGAACTTGAGCTGCATGTTTTCAAATTAGTTCAATGTGCATTTGTTTTATATATTCTATTCCCACTGAACCGTTGCATATGTTAGTAAGCTCACATAATTAAGTACTATTATATGTGATTCAAGTGTTTATATTTGTGTCAAATGGTTTAATCAAACTATTATATAAACTTGATCTAGGTAATAATAGTTAACACATATAACTTAGATTTAAGTCCTGCTTACAGATTATTTTTAAGTGTGTTAAACTATTTTATTAAACTATGATTTTTAACATATTGGTTGCCTAAAATTTGCTTAAGTGCTATACAAATTTTAAAAGGCAATTTTTACCCACACTCTATTCACCTCTAGAGTGTGTCTGCGCATTATCGATCCAACAAATGTCACTACATAAAATGTTGATATCACTGCATATATGATTGCCGATGTCACTGCATAAAATGTTGATATCACAGGTCTCTTTTGCTTAAAAGGATGCTTGAGTTTTTTTTTTAGTATGGATACCAACTCTGAGGTTCCTGTTTGGATTCAATTGCCCAATCTTCCCCTTGGTATTTGGAATGAGAAGTCCTTGAGCAAGATATACACCTTTCTGGGAGAACCAAAGTATACTGATAATTTGACTGCTAATAGGAAGAGAATAAGCTTCGCTAGGTGCTTGGTGTAGTGACATGAATTTGATGGTGGGTTTGTGTATGATTGGGAATAAAATTGATGCTGATGACATTTGATGTCATTGCATTTCCAATTTGATACACAAATTTGGTAATTTGTAAAATAAATGTAGTGTCATTCATATTAGGGTGCAATTGATCCAAGTTGAGTCGATACTCCCTAGAGCTCGAGCCCGACTAAAAAAGTTTGGGCTAGATTGAGCCATAAAAAGGCAAGATCGAACTCGACTCGCTAAGTACTTGATATATCTCGTCTAGGCTCTTAAGCTTGAATATTTTCTTAGAATTCATTTATTTTTAATAAAATATAACATGATCGAGCTCGACTAAATCTACTACTCGACTCGAATAATACATTTTGAATTATAAAAAAAATACTTTATTATAAATTTGATAAATATAATTATTTAAATATTTAATTAATGAAGCCCGATGAGCTCGCGAGGTACTCGATTACTATATTTTAAAACTCGAGATCGGCTCGGTTAATTATTCGAGTAGCTCGACTCGAATTCGAACTCGGAAAAACCCAATCAAGTCAAACTCTCTTGCGAGTCGAGTATGAGTATCACACGAGTAGCACGACTCACTTACAACCCTAATTTACATGTCACTTCATCGTCAAATGTCACCTGGATCGTCAAATGTCATCGTGATCGCCACATGTCACATCATCTCCACATGTCTGCGTCGTGGTGTCATCTGATCGCGATGTCTGCGATCGCGATGTCTCTGCGATCACCAAATGTTATAACATCTCGGTGTCTCTTAATTGCGATGTCTCGCACCGTGGTGTCTCTCGTGATCGCAGATTTCACTTCATCGCGGTGTTTCGCATCTTGGTGTCTCTCAGACGGAGGTGGTCATTGCATCGTGGTGTCTCTCGTGATCGGGGTGGTCGCTGCGATCACTGCGTGTCTCTGCGATCGAAGGTGGCCTGCGTGATCGAGTTGGTCAATAGATGCGGGGTGGTCAATGATCACGGTGTCACTTCATCGTGGCGCCTCTACATCATTTGTGTCACTTCACCGCGGTGTCGACGCATCGAGGGTGGTCAATGAATCTCGGTGGTCACTGCATCGCGGTTGTCAATGCATCTAGGTGTCTCTGCATCGCGGTGTCACTTCATCGCGGTGTCTCTACATCGCGGTGTCACTTCGTTGTCTTTGTCTCTGATCGGGGTGGTCGCAGATCGCGGTGTCTCTGTGATCGCGGTGTCTCAGATCGGAGTGGTCGCTGCATCGCGTGTGTCTCTGCATCGGGGTGGTCACTGATCGCGTGTGTCAGATCGGGGTGGTCAACGCATTGCGGTGTCTCTCGCATCGGTGGCCCTACATCAGCGGTGGTGAATGGATGCAGGGTGGTCAATGCATCGTGGTGTGACTTCATCGGCGTCTCTTCATCGTGGCGTCTCTGCATCAAGGGTGCGGTGTCAATGCATCGCGGTGTCATTTCATCGAGGTGTCTATACATCGTAGTGTCTCTGCACCGCGGTGTCTCTGCATCGGGGGTGGTCACTGCATCGCTGGTGGTCACTTCATCGCGGTTGTCTGTGCATCACGGTGTCACTTCATCAAGGTGTCTATGCATCGCGGTATCACTTCATCGCCCTGTCTCTTCATCTCGGTGTCACTTCATCGCCGTGTCTTTTCATCTCGGTGTCACTTCATCGCGGTGGTCAATACATTGTGGTGGTCAATGCATAGAGGGTGGTCGTTGCATCGGGGTGATCACTGCATCGCGGTGGTTAATGCATCGCGGTGGTCAATACGGTGTCTCTGCATCCCAGTGTCACTTCATCGTGATGTCTCTGCATCGCGGTGTCTTTGCATCGTCAAATGCCATAATATCGCGATCTTTGCGTCGCGGTGTTTTCAGATCAATGTGGTCGTTGCAGTCGGGATGGTCAATTCATCGCGGTGGTAAATACACCGTCACTGGGAAAAAAACGCGTCTCAGCGTCGAAAAAAAAGAATTTGGCAAAAAAAAAAAAAAAAAACCAAAACAAAACAAAAAGAATTTAGCATCCAGAAAAAAAAAAAAAAAAAATCAAAACAAAACAACATGTTACAGTAGTATGCTGAATATGATGCCAAAACAACACGCGCATTTTTCAGCCGCCTTGTATTTACTTTTTTATTTTTAATTGAGGGTAGATTGGTCTATGTATTAATTTTGTGTCCTTATAACCAAATAAGTTTTCCTAGTGTCCTATTTGCCTAATTAAGTACAATATGTGTCCTTTTGGACCATTGCCCCAAGATTTTATATATATTCTGATATAGTGATCTGATAAAACAAAAGGCAACGACAGTAAACTTGTGATAAGGTGCTACAGTATATCAACCAAAAACTTGTTGACCACCCAAAAGAAATTGACCGATGGTTATATTAAGTAAAGTGCTCAAAAGATTATTGCTAAGCCAAAGGTGATTAACAACCACAGAGCAGATTTAATATGAGATCGCAAAACGGATATGCAGCTCTTAAAGTTCAGGATATATTATTCAAGGGGTTTAAATGAAAGTGCAGGTAGTTTAAAAAAAAGGTGTAACAGCAATACAGCAAATTATGAGAAAGACCAATATTCAGTCCAAGCCATATAGAGCAGTACAGAAAGTTATGATGAATATACAGTTCAGTCTAGCAAGGAATACAACAACTTCAATAGTACACAAAACAACAAACTGAAGGGTACAAAGTAATGAGCTGATCAAGAACTAGGCTGATCACTCAATTGATTTACAGAAAAGATAGTCAAGGCTAAAAGCTTTAGATTATTTAAACTGTAAATCCAAACTGAGCACAAGGTGGATCAGCAAATCAGCAAGGAAAAAAACTATGCCTATTACAAAGACACTAAGGCTGGCAGATAAACACTTCAGCAAATAATACTCAGCAGAGGATACACACTAGATATCCGATTATGCTCAAAATATGACTCTCAGCAGAACGGTTTTAGCAAGGAACAGCAGATTCAAAACACCAGATTTGGTGCAACACAGCAGTTCAATATCCGAAGCAAATGCACACAAAGATTAGCAGATGTTCAAGTGTAGAAACACAAGATCAGAAAGCATTATGATCAGCACAGAGATAGTAGGTGCAAGGCAACACAAAGCAAGATATTTCAGGATTATCAGTTAAATCAGCCAAGCACACACACAAGACCAGACACTGAATTAGTGAAGGGATGTTCACTAGTTCAGCCAACAAACAGAGGGGGAATAGGAAGCAAAACACAACTTAACCTTGTCCAAATCTTACTATTAGTGGACAGAACCTAGAATGCGTATTCTCTGACTTGGTGTCCACCCTTGGACCACACTCCTCCCGGAATGATTCAGTCAAGAACACCACGATCACTTATAGTCCAGAAATAGTAAATTTATCATGTTAAGAACAGACCTTTAATCTACCACTTAAGCCACAGAAAAAGAAGTAAATTAAAGACAGAACACTTACAACCCTGTATCTGTAAGCACAGAAGTACTGAAATTATCAGGCATAATCTCAGCACCACAGCAATGATCTGATCTTGAAATCCTCAGTACCACTGAGTTTCTTGATTCCAGAAAATTGCAGACACAGTATCAACGGGGATTGGTCCCACCAAGGGTTGATACAACTCACACACTCACACTCTCAACACACACAAGCAAAGGGAATTTTAGACACTTCTAAAATAGTGTGAACAAAATCAGAGCTTTAATTGCTCGAATCAGCAATAAATCAGAGGGCAAAGTCCCACCATTTCATATTCAACCTTCAACAGTAACAATAGGCAAGAAAATCAGGGCAGAGAATCCGTTCTGAATCAGAATTTAAATGAAGATATTAACAGTTAAAAGGAAGGATATCACCTTATGAAATCGTTGGCTGCAAGAACATTCGAATCAGAGCTTTAAAAGCTCGGATCAGCACCAAATCAATGAAAGGTCAATCTTTTCATAGTCCAACCTTCATTAAACACATAAGGCACAAAATCAGGGCAGCAAACGAATTCGAATCAGCCTAATAAATGATAAGTCGATATAGAATCAGAAAAGATATCACCTTGCCAAAAGGATGGCTGCGTAATCTTCAAAATCGTAGCTTTGAATGCAGCAAATCAAGCCCTCGTGTTAAGAACATGTTGCTGTGACTGGCAACGGCCTGAACCAGCAATGAGTCGTCATAAAGATGGGAGTCTTTACGGCCACGAACCTTCCATAAAACGTTTTCCAAACGTGGTGGCTCGTGTAACGACTCAAAGCAGTAACAGAAACTTACCAAAATCGAATTCTGGCATAAGAAAAGAATGATAGGAGGAATCTGCAATACGATTTTCAGAAATTTGGGTATTGAAAGAGAATTAATTCGTTCGAAATCGGATTTCAAGGGATTGAATGAAGAATGCCGTTTCGATTACAGAGAACCGAGAGAGCCAAAAGACGGAGGAAATATTTTGGCCGCAAATTGAAAATGAAGAAAAATAGAATAGGATATTAGGGCAGAAATTGAAAAATCAGGTCGTGTGACACTTGCAAATCAGGTCATGTCTTTTCTGATATGGAAAATAAGGTAAACGTAGGGGATCCTTACATTTAAACGTAGGGAATTCTTACGTTTAAACGTAAAAAATGTAAGATTCCTTACGTTTAATCGTAGGAAAATTTTTGTCCACAATTTTTTTTTCCTTTCAGAGACGAAAGAAGACGCACACACCCTTTTTTTAAACTACGCCCCGTCCACATGATGTAATAATGCACAAGAATCCACATGCATAAGCTAGGCCTGTTGAGCTTTGTCTGAATAGAATAGGCGTGATGATTTTCGACTCGTTCCAATTTCTTGAAGCTGATATTCTAGAGGTTGATATATCTAAAAGAGAATATTATTGCCGATCAAAATAAAACATTGCCAGCATTGCTACCATTCTACATCTTAAACAAGTTTATTTATGAGAAATTTCTTTTTTATTTATGAAAAAAGCTAGTGACTCACAATAACCCTTTAAAAACAACATAAAAAGTCGAGCAAATTCAAAATAGCTTCGAAAGGTTTCAAGATGGAAATGATTATTGTTGTTGCTGCTGCTGCGACGACGGCTGAAATCCACATTCATGAAGAAGATGTTGTAAACTTGGAGAACAATTATATCGATGATTTATTCGGTAACATTTATAATGCGCATTCATTTACTTATTATATATAGATACTGTGCTATCACATTAAATTTTCGTATATGAATCCTATAGAAGATTGTTTGTTTCAGAAAGAAAAAAAAATGTGGACAAGAATTTCCCTACGTTTAAACGTAAGGAATCATACATTCTTTACGTTTAAACGTAAGGATTCCCTACGTTTACCTTATTTTCTATGTTAGAAAATGCATGACCTGATTTATAAGTGTCAGGTCTGACACGACCTGATTTTCCAATTTCTGATATTAGGGTATTAGAGGTTTGGCATAGAGGTTAGGTTTGGATATAACATATCTTGGCAGATTTTTTTTTATTTTTTATAACGGAGATCTTTATTTAAACAAGTGGGAAAAGCCCCCAACGTGGCAATACATTAAAATTATAAAGCAAATGACATCCAAGAAAACAATCTCAAGCAAGTGTCAAATCTAAAAAACATCTATTCTTCAATGCCCCAAGCTAGTCGGAGATCCTTCGCCCTTTTAATGGCTTTTGAAAGAAAAACTTGTGAGGGTGGCCTCACCAAACTCGGATCATGCACAACTTTGTTCCTCCAATACCAAATGCCATAGCATATTTCTCAGAACACATAGGGCCATTTCTTTGCCTTTCTAAGGTTACATCCAATCCAATCTTGCAAGTGTAATGCCGAAAAAAATGGTGCTCTTCCTCTGCCGGGACAACCCTCCTCCACACCGAATAAGCCCAATCACAGTCACGCAAGGCATGAAGCACTGTTTCGGTATGTTGAGTACATAGGCTACATTCCGGGCTTGGTGCAATACGCCGAGAGAAAAGAAAATCTCCAACCAATAGGCTATCGTGGCAAGCCTGCCAAATGAGGAAATTATAGCGAGTGGGCCCTTTTAGACTCCACATCAAAGTCCAAAGGTCCGACGGCTCGTTCTCCAAGAAGCCCATTTGCCAGTCGTACGCACTTTTGACGGTGTATTTGCCTTGCCCAAAAGGGTTCCAAATAATATCATTATTGAGGACCGCGAACCCATCTTGAAGTTTCGTACTTGCTGCCCATATACCTTTCCAAGTCGGGGACGCATCAATCTTCGGCTTCTCAAAATGGCTCCCATATTTGTTAATAAGTACCGAGACCCATAATGAGGAGTCATCAGTAAGTAATTGCCACGTAAGCTTGCCCAAAAGAGCGATGTTCATAATCTCAATATTTTTAAAACCAAGTCCCCCCTCACTCTTGGGTTGGCAGAGTTGTTCCCAAGATATTGCATGAATCCTTCTCTTACCGTTTTCTTCCCCCCAAAAGAATTGACGGCATATCTTTTCAATGTCACTAGTGATGGCTTTCGGTAGTTTCGTTGTTTGCATCACATAGTTCGGAAGCGTTCAGAGAGAGCTCTTAATAAGGATGGCCTTCCCAGCTTTCGTTAATGCATTCATCTTCCAAGTACATAGATTTTTCCGCATTTTTTCCAAAATATAGCCGTATGGTTTAATCTTATGGCGAGATTGGAATAAAGGTACTCCCAAGTAAGTCCCGAAATTATTTGTGTGCACCATCTCAAGTCTCCGTGCAATAGCTCGTTGTTGGTTGGCAGAAATATTTTTTGAGACCATAAAATTAGACTTGGCCATACTAATACGTTGCCCTGAAACTTTGCAGAATTGGCCATACTAATATCTTGGCAGATTTAAATTAAAAGGATTATTGGGCTAGGTCAATTAAATTCAGGTCTGTCAATATTAATCCATACTCAATTTAAAGCCATAAAATGTGATAAATGTGTTACACGTTTAATTGTGTGCACCATATATTATATGAGTACCATATATTTGCCATCTCATACGATATAGGTGTCCACTAATAATGTGTCATCACACATAAAACATCAAGACCTTATAATTAATTATTTTATTACATCTGTCACACAATAAACACAAGATGATGGCCATTTATGTAAAGCTTTCAGCTTCAAGGCCGGTTAGTGACACAGTAATAACTAATGACACAATAAAAGCTTTAAACCACTTAAATCACAAAAGGGAATTTGAAAATTAATCAACATAAACCTAGAGACCATAAAATGCTTAACAGTCATGTCCATTCTAGCGAGGACGTCAGTCCCTTATAAGGGGGAGAATTATAAAGTACCACATCTGTAAAGTAATGTCCTGCTAACCCCCGTATAAGTGTGGGAAATAAAGGTCTTGTGAACTTAGGTTAAAGACATAAGTAATTGAAAAGACAAGTCATGTCCATTCAAGTGAGGATGTCAGTCCTTTATAAAGGGGAGAATGTAAAGTCTCACATCTGTAAGTAATGTCCTGCTCACCCACATATAAGTGTGAGACATAAAGATCTTGTCAACTCGGGTTAAAGACATAAGTAATTGAAAAGGTAACTCATGGTAGGCTTAAAGATATGACTAGTAAAAGATGAGATGTATACATTGAAAAGATAGGCAGCATTGAGTATTGAAAAGACATGCATCATTGAGTGAAAAGTTTACAACATCGACACTACCCTCGGGAGGGAAGCTGAGAATGAACACAAGTAATCAGAATGTTCATTACAACATCGACACTACCCTTAGGAGGGAAGCTAAGAAAGAACACAAGTAATCGGAATGTTTTGACATTAGAGAGTTCAATCAAATTGAATTTGAAGAGAAGATTAGGATTGCAAATGTTACAAAACTAGAGGGGACTCGTATTCTTTGATTTGAAAGTAAAAAGGTATGAACATCTTCAAAAGAAAGGCTTAAGGCGGTATGTTTCCGAGGAAATCCGTGGAAAAAAAGTGGAAAGGATTTGTTGAGCTTAAAGATCTCAAGTGAGGAATTAACTGGGAAATAATTTACTAGAGGAGGTATGGTTGAGGAGGGGCATGAAAAGTTTGGAAGTCGAGAGCGGCAGTTGGAAGATGGCGACTTGGTGCTTATTTATAACTAGAAGGGTATCATATATTAACCTTAAAAACATCCTACTAAAAGCCTTAACCGTCAAGTCAAAAGGTGCAGAATTTCCTTAAGTGGTTGAATTTGATATTTACCCTAGACCTGAAATCTTTAACCTATGCAGTCTAAACGGAAGGGATTTTTATGCACGATCAAAAGAGAAAAGTTCCAGGTCTTGTAGTTTTCCAGGTGATAACAACATATTAGAATTTTCGAATGGGATGGAGCCGGTCAAAAACAATTATTTTTGCCGAGTCCACAAGCTGTCAAAATTTCTAGATTAGTAAACACTAATTTGAATTGCATATTGAGATCAAACGAAGAGGAATTTGATCTTTTCCAAAAAGAAAATTGTATATAAAAGTGTTGTCTACAACATATACAAAATTCAGGTCATTTGGAGATTCTTAGCGCTTATCCAAAACAGAAGAAGAAGTGAAAGTGCTGCTGCATATTTTCTGGACAAAGTGTTCAGCATTGAAATGAACTTTTTGAACAATCCATGTTGATTATCGAGTTGATGTATAAAATAAGTTGTAGACAAGAAATTGTTATGTACGGTTGCAAATTTTCAAGATTTTTGGAGCACGGGAAACAATTTTACGCGGAGGGGAAAACACAGGGACACAAATCATTCACCCGTGTTGCATAAAGTTAACTACAAGGATGATGAAAACCATGTGTCAAAGCAAGAAACCTTTAACACTGGTAATTGAAACGAATGGGAAGCACTTGGAAAGGTCTGACAATGTTGGATCTCGTCTCTTACTAATTCTGGGACGTATATACCTAGTGAAAATCGTACAAGATTAAAAGCTTCTAAAAAGTATGAATCATGGGTGTGTTAGGTGTATTGCCCAAAAGACAATTTTTGTACTTGTTTTTATATTTAATAAATGGTAGATTTATTTCATCGTATTATTTGTTTTGTGCTTACGAGTAATACACCTTCGAAAACCCCAAGTCGTATCATATGTGTTAGGAAATCTACGCGGGAGCGCAGCGGAATTCAAAAATTTATTTCCTTTGACCAGGATCGACTTCGTTTAAGCAACAAACATATAAAGCTAGTAGATGGTGGTTACCTTGCTTGATCTAAAAGATCGACGCTTTGACCGTCTAAGGAGAGTAGTGATGCACGAAGCCGCCCAGTGTTCGGCCTCTACCGGTGATCCACACGAATAGCCCACCGTAATCCCATCATGGATTGCTACCAGAAAAACTCGGTTGCTAGACTGACATTTTCTCTCTCACAAAACTCTCTCTAAGAAACTCTCTATTTTTCACAAGAACTATTAGCTCTTGGAATTGTGATGATACAAAAGAGCTTGACACCCACTTCTTATTTATAATGGATGGGGCGCCCCCTAGTAGAGTAGAGAGGAAGAAAACCTTTTACTAGTAAAATAAGGAAAATATATTTGATTGATTTATCTCATTAATATTCAATATCTTATATTAAATATATTTCCAAGATATATATTGACAATATCTTATATTGAATATATATTTATCTTATAACCATAATTTTTTTTTTCAAAATCAATTAATATCTAATATTAATATTATGGTAATCCTATTAATTAAATTGCACAACTCAAATGTATCCAATACATTATGAATGGCGCCACTTCTCCACTATTTTGGGAATTGATATTTTCGTTAATTAATATAATACTATGATTAATTAATTTGTAAAATCCATGTGTATCAATATACACAATAAATTTCGACATACATATCTAATATATGTATATTTAATTAATCAACATAATCAATATCTTGTATTATATTTATTCATAATAAATAAATACCACCATATTAATTTACCCCTATAACTTTTATAGTACAAGATAAATTATTTCCTTATTTGGTTATCAACTATAACCACATTTTAATCCGGCTAGATGTTCTTATGTGTATGGCCCGATAGGCTTCCGAATATGTTGGCCGTAGGCACAAAGTGCAAATTACTTAAAATGCCCTTCATACCTAACGATCACGGGATAGTGTGCAGCAACACACGTGACCCCCAATCATCGGAAGAGTCAAATGCAATGACTACTACCTTTATTCGAAACAGTTACCGTGTAACTTACAATCATATCGCTGTAATAATATCCATACGGTCGTTTGTCGAGTGTCAAACATCAACGACCATCGTATCTTATAATCTGGATATCATGCTCTCTCGATATAACTCATTTACTTCCACTTTGCAAAGATTCACGAGAGTAATACATTCCTTATAAGAACATTCGGATATCATAGAAGGAGTACGAGATTTCCGGATACCAAACATGTACCGACTCCGCATGCTGAAGATCACACCCAATCACTACCGCATGATCGCCCCATGGCTAGGGGAAACCTCAATAGTGTCAAAGCATGACAATCCACACCGTGATGCCATTTAGACTCCGGTCCTAAGGATAATTACACAACCGCCACATAGTGTGACACTTAACAGTGTAAGTGGGTCAGTATAACGTACGCATTCTCTAATACACGTACACGTACATTCCAAGTGTCTCTACACTTCGATAGACGAGATCTATCCCTGCCCTTAAAGACAGAAGACATCTAATACGTGCTAGTTTGTTTGTACTATCAAATGCCCTGTTTAATAGTACATCAGCCTAGAGACATTTAAGTATCAAACTTATTAAAGTGATTAGAGTTCTCATCAACCATAATCGTCTATCATGGTTTCTCTATCACAGTTTAATACTGAGGACGTTATCATATAACAATTCATAATTGGTTCTTTAAAAAAACATATATATGACAACAGAAAAGTCATTTAATATATGTGGAAACATAAAGAAATAGTAGAAATGATCCGACCCGGTTGGATCTGGTCCAACCCGATTGGGTTTAGGACCCTATTTCAACAATCTCCCACTTGGCCTAAAACCAACCACTCGCACACACAATACCAAGTTGAAACACAAGAATCTCATGCAATACTCACAACCGGCCCTAGCCGTGAACGGATCGCTAGCCATGAACGGATCGCTATCCGTGGGGACTCAGACTATCTTCATATCATTCTCCAAATGATCAAGTCAAAGGAACCGCCTCAATACACACACGAATCTCTGACGAGACCCCGGTCCTTACTTCAAGAAATGAATCCACTTACTATATCAGCTATATAGAAAAGGTGGAAGAATAGCACAAGGTTCAGGAATGAACCTTCTAGATCCATGTACTGCTCCCGTTGCGCCTCTAAGGCACTACTGTGTTTTGGATAAGTTGTAGAATTTACCGTGACCCATAGCCTAGAACATTTCTAGCTCAATGTATCACTTAATCAAAGTGACTGCAAACCCAGACTGTAGCTCCCACTAGCCTTCATAAGACTCAGGATACATGTTTGTATATCTACGTTTATTCGCTTCCAAGTTTTGATAAACTAGGAAACCATCCTTAATTTGTTTAAGGATATCCTCGACATTCACCAGACTTACTTTCATACTTGCTCATGATGGTTCATGGACTATGAACATCTGGCATTTTTTTTATGATGGTTCCTTTTATTTAATGTGTGGCGCAAATTGTTGTGTTTGTTGTGCTAGGAGGAACTCTGTTTATATAGGAAAATAACTAGTCGAGAGAGTTATCATTTTCACACCACAATTACCTATTCTCATAAGGAAAAGATATTTGCCAAAAGATAAGAGATAATTCCCAAAAAAATCAATCTCTTATTTATCCATTAATTATCCAACAAATAGATAATTAATTAATTACACATATGAGATAATCTTGGAAAAAAATTCTCCTAATTTATCCATAAATGTGGCGCCAATAATGTCATTAATTTTAATAGAAAATGTCTTTTCTATTTTACATATTATTTACCAAATAAATAATATTGCATATTCATTAAATAGACCAACTATATAATTTATTCTCGAGGTTCCATAAAACGAGAAAACACTCGCGTGTTAGGAGCCAACCCGGGGACCATGGACCTATAACCAGTAGCTACAATAAAATAAATAAAATATTCATCGAACAAAATATTTCTACTTAATTCATTAATTCCGGAATTATGCTACCATAAATCCGAAACTGAACTCTATCGATTATAGATATAACTTATTCTCAAAACGTCGAGTCGAGTCGATAAGTGTCCATTGATATAATCATTACATATAAATTAACCCTCCATAGACTATTCGTAATGAAGCGGGATTATTTCCGTAAACCCTCTTCAATACATATTATCCTTATTTACCATTAACCCACTATTATCAATTAGTTCATAACCAATACGAACTCCGCGGATCGATTGGTTTCTAGGATTAACAAATAAGGGGATTGTCTTTCTACTTCCCGCAGGAAGGAATGGATTCCATATCTGTGAGACACACACTTCTCACTCATTCCAGAATAGTGTCAACGTGAAAGTGATTCGGACCGCGCCTTTTAGCGACCCTTAACGAACACATCAAACCCTATCTTGAAACAAGTATGAGTATGCAATCACTTCAGGATTAAGGTTAATCCATTTATGATCATCTTGTGATTTAATAAGATTTCTCAATCACGGAATTATATGAGAAATGCATATTAAATCGGTCCAGTCCTATATGACTACATCATATATAAATGCCCCACTTAGATAACCAATATCGACGGCCCGGATAAGACGGTCACACCATAAAGTGTTCTGGGCGCATTAATGGTGGTTTAATCAATAGACCACATACTTTGATTAAGTTCACCACGGACTAATATTTCAAGTGTATCACCATAAACTTAATCCTCGCGTGCGTCACACACTAAGTTATATGGCTACATATGATACGACTTAGGGTTTTCAGTAGTGTATTACTTACAAGCACGAAACAAGTGATAAGATGAGAATAAATCTATCATTTATTAATTCTAAAAACAATTACATAATTTGTCTTTTAGGCGCTACTTCCAACAATAATTCCCGAGAGAGGTATCCAATACCTTACTCAAAAACATTACACACTCCAACTATCCATCTTGCACATTGGGCATATCCCTTCTTTTAATCAAACTCCTTTGATTATCAAACAAAGAAATCGTCTAGAGAAACTTGTTTGAATCCATAAATGGATCTCGTGGGCTTACATATCATGTTATCGTCTATGAACATCGAGCTTTCTGCCCAACGTCTTCAACACTATCATATAGCCATGATACGAAGTTACAACAAGCGTAGTCTGAATAGAACTGGGCTCAGCCTTTCAGGGACATTACCTCTAGGTAAGACAGACTAGGTTCATAACCTGGTTGTCACTGATGGAATCTAATTCAAATATTATGGCTCTTGGCCATAGCTCTCAATCTTGCCATTCAAACATTCCTTATAAGTCGTGAGATATTCATTCTTCAAGATGAACATACCAGCAACCCTTTCAGGCTTAAGGTTATCCACAGACTTACAGAACTTTTGTGTGCGCTGAGCAGTGTACTACACCTCATCATTATGTGGTGTCTTCTCACGTTCCAATGGTTGAATATATCTTTGTGGTTCTCAAACTCCTTTGAGATCTTATTTACTCCCACTGTTTCTTTTGGAAGAAACACTTCCTCTAGAAGACAACATGTTTGGAGAAAAACAGTTTTGCTCCACGGGTAAGTAAACATTATCTAGTATACTTGCTTAGATATTCCACAAAGTTGCATATGTCGTACTAGCCTCCAAGCCTTTCTGACTTTGCCTATGACAACTTCAAATCATCGGTTAAGATAGATTTGACATTATCCTCTTCCATATCTAATATGGAATTTATTCAACCTTTATTCTTTGGAACTCGGTTAAGTATAAGAGGCACTATTCGAAGCGGGTAAGGATACCTCGCATGGCTTGCTTCACGCTTTTATCATATAAAGTGTTGTTTCCATTTCAGGAACACAATCTAATTGCATAACCCAAAGATGGTATCCTTTAAGAGAGAAACTGATTCTATTTCAGACGACTTCTGAAACACCCTCCAGTTATTAATTGCTTCAATCCAATTGAAGATTAATTCCTAAGTAGCTCATCAATCTCATATTCGTACTAGCTCGAACTTTTCGGGCTTTCCGAATTGTCGTACTTCAATAAGTACATTCAACTATTTCTAAAAATAGTCCAAGAATGAGATAAACAATTGTTTATGGTATAAATTGTCATAAGCCAACAAACATCAATATGTTTAGGATATAGTCAATCTTCTAGGTTTCATAACCTTTTTTTTAAAAGTCCTCTTTGGATAAGATATGTATAACCCACATGATTTATAATCATATGGTTCAGCATCATCAGAATGACGTTTGGTTACACGCTTCCCTTCCATAGAGACTGTGCCTAGAACAGCTACAAATTAAGGATAACAGCCATACAAATATTTAGTTGAGATTTTTCACCTATATCAACTATTATTGGTGACGTCAATCTAGTATGTTAGATTCAGTGACCTTTAAACTTTATCGGAATACCATTTATTCCTTACAATTGAATATGTCTGCTAAATCCTAACATATAATTGAACTTGTGTTCTTCATAAGAACCGGAACATGATACCATTTATTTAGTTCTCTTATCAGTTTACAAGACTCAGAACACAAAACCAAAAAAGTCGCAACGTTTGCTTCAGTTTCCGTATCTCAGTGTATTCCGTATTTGATCTTTCTAATTTAATCACACTCGTAGGATATCATATATCCGAGAGTTGACTTGAGATTATATAGATTTGTCTCAACGTGCTTGCTTAGGATAGATGCTTCAATAAGTCCTCTATTTAAACACTTGCCTAACTTTCCTTTTTAATCCTTTAAGCACTTGTAAATATTTCTTAGTGTAATCTTCATAAGACTTAAGAAAGATCACAAGAGATTTGTCTTTAATTTCCTTTCATAAAGAAAATCTAAACTTTATCAAATAGTTCACTTAACCTTTTGAATTGTATTCAAAACATTGACTATTTAATTAACCTTTAAGCAATGATTAAAAAATTAAGTCTATACTTAAATCTTACAATTTTGAAACAACCTTTCCAAAATTCGGTCTGGTCATTCTTATCCAACGTTTGAATTAATTGTTATCGTATGACTGAATGATCATATTGGATTGTATCCAATATCATGAGCTTCCGTTTTTCTTTAATAATTAAAGTTTGGAGCACTGCATTGAATATGTAGTCTCATTATCTCTAACTACTATAACGGGGTTGCTCGCGTCATTGCTCATTTTAAAAGGATTAAAATTTACTTAACCATTTTGAGAACGTTTCTCAAACAGTCTTAATTTGGTTTTACTAATCGAGAATAAAAACATAAATATAAAGATTGCTAAAAACTACAACATAAAAAATAAAGATATAGGAGTGTTGTTGTTTATACATGCAAAATCAAAAATGGTCTTTTGGTTTATGATTTTTCTCCCACTTGTCAACTACTCCCAATTGACTTTCAAGAATTATTCAAAATTCTTTAGTTGACAAGATCTCATTAAATACCGCGACCCCCTGTTTTGGCTGATGGGCCGAAAATAGTCTAATAGGTAGACAACTCTTTGTCAATCGTATCTTATACGACTCTTGTTGTTTGACTAGTCAACTCTTTGACAATTTTTCATTTTATGAAATAGTCAAACTATTGCCTCTAAAATCCAAACGACCCTGCTTTGGCTGGTGGCCGAGAGAATTCTTAGTCAAGTCATAACCCCAATATTCGTGAGATCTCATACGATCATATCTCGATAACAACGATTTACCGAGGTAGGTCAACCATCCGCTTTGGGTGATGAGTTGGATCGAACAAGGGCTCTTCACCGTCATTATAATACTGGGAGGGAGGCAATTGCGACTTGATTCTTTTGAGGTGGAAGTATTTATGTAAATTAGTTCACTTAATCAATTTTAATTACAGTCTCATCAAGTATATCTATCTCTATAGACATACATCCTACACATTCATCTATCGTATCATATAAAATAAATACAAGCACAAAATAAATAAATGCGAAAAGTAACCGGTATGATCATAGACTTTTTCTAGGTGCGGTTTCGAATACAAACTGACGAAACCGCGGGTCACAATCTAAAGGTAGCTGCAACCGCCAATAGGATCTTTAATGCATCATCTCCAATGGGATATTCATTCTTCTTTCTTTGGTCTCCATCTTCTGCTTCTATCTTGTTACATTTAATTTTATCTAATAAAATAAATACATCCGCCGCACACGGGGGAGCTAACGGGAATGGGATAAATGCAAAAAATAAACTAGGTTACGTTTTTCATAACGGCCTAGGACAATTCTTTAAACCAACAGAAAAATTAAATCATTCACATCTATCATATAAATTTGAGTCAGCGATCAACCAGGTCCATATAATCATATTATATCTATATATCTAATCCATACAATAACATCTTATGAAAAAGATAAAATTAAAATTTAACTACATGCGTCTTTCGATTAACGTTTAATCAATTAAATAATTTTACCCAATCAATTAACTAATTAACATTTAATTAATTAAATTATTTTAATCTAAATAAAATTAACGATTAATTTTAAACGATTTCAATTTTAATTTTAATCAATTAGAACTATTCTAAAAATAAATCAAAATTAAAATTAAGTCTCTTTTGTTTCTTTCATTTTGATTCATAATCAAAAGGGATGTCTTTGGTTTCCTAAACCAAAAGGCATCTCCCTTGGCCCTTTCCAAAATCAAAATTTTGAAAAGGGCCTAAGCCTAGGCCTTTTCCAAAATCAAATATTATTCCAAACAAAATTTGGAAAAAAATCAATATTTTGGTTGATATGCCTCGCCACTATCCAAAATCAAAATTTTGAAAGTGGCATAGGCCTAGGCCTTTTCCCAAATCAAATATTCGGAAAGGGCCTAGGCCTATTCCAAACAAAGTTTCGAAAGGCCTTTATTATTTTAATGTCATGTGACATTCCAATGACCCAAACTATTTGACTCATTAGTTGGCCAAATGACACAACTAAACAAAGGAGATATTAATCACAACTATGAATCATATAGAAACACAAAATACACAAAACAAAAAACTGGGGACCACCGCATCACACCAGCAGCCGCCGACAGCCCGGAGGCCACCGCCGCCGCCGTCGATCACACGGTGGTGGTGCCGCCGCCAATCGGCCGAGCACCACCATGACCGACCATTTATTTTCCTTTTCGTGTATCACTTTTGCGAATCTAAAATCCTTCATCTCTTAATTACGTGATTTAAACGCTAAAATTAACATGCTAATTGCTTAAGCTAAGCTCGAAGCTCTGCGCTACCACTATTAGGAAATCTACGCGGGAGCACAGCGAAATTCAAAAATTTATTTTCTTTGACCAGGATCAACTTTGTTTAAGCAACAAACATATAAAGCTAGTAGACGGTGGTTACCTTGCTTGATCTAAAAGATCGACGCTTTGACCGTCTAAGGAGAGTAGTGATGCACGAAGCCGCCCCAAGTGTGCCGCCTCTACCGGTGATCCACACGAACAGCCCACCTGAATCCCATCATGGATTGCTACCAGAAAAACTCGGTTGCTAGACCGACCTTTTCTTTCTCTCAAAACTCTCTCTAAGAATCTCTCTATTTTTTACAAGAACTATTAGCTCTTGGAATTGTGATGATACAAAAGAGCTTGACACCCACCTCCTATTTATAGTGGATGGGGCGCCCCCTAGTAGAGTAGAGAGGAAGAAAACGTTTACTAGTAAATAAAGAAAATATATTTGATTGATTTATCTCATTAGTATTCAATATCTTATATTAAATATATTTCCAAGATATATATTGACAATATCTTATATTGAATATATCTTTATCTTATTACCATAAATATTATTTTTTTTCAAAATCAATTAATATCTAATATTAATATTATGGTAATCATATTAATTAAATTACACAACTCAAATGTATCCAATACATTATGAATGGCGCCACTTCCCCACTATTTTGGGAATTAATATTTTCGTTAATTAATATAATACTATGATTAATTAATTTGTAAAATCCATGTGTAATCATCGGAAGAGTCAAATGCAATGACTACTACTTTTATGCGAAACAGTTACCGTGTAACTTACAATCCTATCGCTGTAATAATATTCATACGGTCGTTTGTCGAGTGTCAAACATCAACGACTGTATCTTATAATCTGAATATCATGCTCTCTCGAAATAACTCATTTACTTCCACTTTGCAAAGATTCACGAGAGTAAGACATTCCTTATAAAAAGGCCCTTTCGGATATTCACCCTACTGATAGGGTACGCGATTTTCAGACGACCAAACATTTATACTCCGCATGCTTCAGTATCACACCAATCACTACCGCATGAAAAAAAAATACATCATCCTATGCTCAATTGATACTAATCAAAAGAGCTACAAAATAGATCTAACGGGTAAACAATACCAACCCCAATTCATCTCTTCATCACAACATATCAAAGCATTCATCATCATGAAAATTTTAGAATTTAAAAAAAAAAAACGAAAAACAATGCAATCTAAACATGCAAATCCACTCCTAGATCTATCAATTATATACTTTAATTTATAGATCGGAGGCTCTGATACCACTTGTTGGATGTAATATCGCCGGACGGATCTAGATCCGCCCGATTACGCAGCGGAATAAACAAGAGGATCACGATCATATAAAATTAAACTACATAATTTAAGATCTACCTACAAGAAGGTGAGATCTACTTACCAATCAAAAAGGATGAACTCCAAGATTGAGAAGCCGAGATCCGAATAGTTGAGATGCCACGATCTTCCGATGTGTATCTCCAAGCAACAACCGGTGGATGTTGATCCTTGATGCTTGACCTCCTTGATATGCTACCCGGAAAATCCCGAAGATTTTCCCAACTCTAAACCCTAGCTATTGGCCAAAAATTCTAAGCCAATCCTATGTGTATGATGCGTAAATTGTGTTGGGAGAAAAGGCTTAGGAGAACTCTCTTTATATAGGAGAGAAATCCTTGTCCTCCAAGGATTTAATAATTAATACAAAATCAATTATAACAATCATTTTCCATAAAAGATACTCCTAGAATAAATCTAGAATATTTAAGGATCAATCTAATATATTTTCCTTAATTAATTAATTAACAAATAAACAATTAATCACATGTCTTATAATTATCAAGAAAACTAATTCCTTAATAATTACCAAGACAAAAACACGCCCCAATACTAGAAAATTAGGGTTCACACGAAATTTCACATAATGGGCCGAGTCCACAAAAAATGCATTTTCCATGTATTTTATTATTTAGTCCAATAAATAATAAATTGCACATCAATTAAATAGTCCAACTACTTAATTATTATTGAGGTCCAACGTCAAGAAACATATGCATGTTAGGAGCCACATTGGGGACCATGGACCTATAACTAGTAAATTACAATAAATTAAATAAAATTATTCATCGAGCGTAACAATTCTTATTCAATCTATTAATGCGGGATTACGCCACCATAAACCCGAAACCGAACTCTATCGATTATAGATATATACTTACACTCTAATCACTGAGTCGATAAGCGTCCATTGATATAATCATTACATACGGATAAATCCTCCATAGACTGTTCGTTTTGATTCGGGATATTTCCGTAAACCCTTCTCAAAACATCTTATCATTATTTACCATTAACCCCCCAGTGATCAATTAGTTCATAACTAATATTAAATGAACTGGGCCCATCGATCAGTTTCTAGGTTAACAAATAAGGAAACTGTCTGTCTACTTCCCGCAAGAAGGAATGAATTCCATATCTGTGAAGTCACAGACTACTCACTCATTCCAGAATAGAGCCAACGAGAAGTGTTCAGATCACATGTATCCAAGTGATCCTTAACTAACACATCAAACCCTACTTTGAACCAAGCAGTAGACTGTGATCACATCAGGATTGAGATTAATCCATATATGATGATCTTGTGATTCGATAAGATTTCTCGATCGCGGAATTATATCGAGAATTCAAATCAAATCGGTACAGTCTATATGATAGACATCATATATAAATGCCCCACTAGGTACCATATATACCGACGGTCCGGATAAGACGGTCATACTGTTAAGTGTTCTGGGCGCATTATTGGTATATTAATCATGAGACCCATACTCTGCTTAAATTCACCACGAACTAACTAGTTTTAAGCATATCATCACTAACTCAATCCTCGTGTGTATGCCATACACTGAGTTATGTGATTACATACCGATATACTTAGGTTTTTCAGCAGTGTATAATATAAGCATAAATGCAAATAATAAAATGAATATATAATTCTGTCATTTATTTAAATAAAATAATTACAAAATTGTCTTTGGGCACTACACCTAATGAGATCGCCCCATGGCTGGGAAACCTCAATAGTGTCAAAGCATGACAATCCACACCGTGATGCCATGTAGACTCTCGGACTAAGGATAATTACACAAGCGCCACATAGTGTGACACTTAACGATGTGTAAGTGGGTCGATCCCTAACGTCGCATTCTCTAATACACGTCCCACGCTGGTCCAAGTGTCTCTACACTTCGATAGAGCGAGATCTATCCTTGCCCTTAAAGAGACAAAAGACATCTAATACGTGCTAGTCTGTTTGTACTCTCAATGCCCCTGTTTAATAGTACATCAAACAGAGACATTTAAGTATCAAACTTATTAAAGTGATTAGAGATATTATCAACCATAATCGCCTATCATGGTTTCTCTATCACGATTTAATACTAAGGGCGTTATCATATAACAATTCATAATTGGTTCATTAAAAAAGAACATATATATGACAATGGAAAAGCCATTTAATATATGTAGAAACATAAAGAAATAGTAGAAATGATCCGACCGGTCGGATCGGTCCAACCCGATTGGGTTTAGGACACTATTTCAACAATCTCCCACTTGGCCTAAAACCAATCACTATCACACGTAAGACCAAGTTGAAACACAAAAATCTCATGCAATACTACTTAAACCATTACTAGCCGTGAACGGATCGCTATCCGTGGGGACTCAGACTATCTTCATATCATGCTCCAAATGATCAAGTCAAAAGAACCGCCTCAACACACACACGAATCTCTGACGAGACCCTGGTCCTTACTTCAAGCAATGAATCCACTTACTATATCAGCTATATAGAAAAGGTGGAAGAACCGCACAAGGTTCAGGAATGAACCTTCTAGATCCATGTACTGCTCCCGCTGCGCCTCTAAGGCACTACTGTGTTTTGGCTAAGTTGTAGAATTTACAGTGACCCATAGCCTAGAACATTTCTAGCTCACTGTATCACTTAATCAAAGTGACGGCAAACCCAGGTTGTAGCTCCCACTAGCCTTCATAAGACTCAGGATACATGTCTGTATATCTACGTTTATTCGCTTCCAAGTTTCGATAAACTAGGAAACCATCCTTAATTTGTTTAAGGATATCCTCGACATTCACCAGACTTACTTTCATACTTGCTCATGACGGTTCATGGACTATGAACATCTGGCATTTTTTTTTATGATGGTTCCTATCGCAGTAGGAAAGGAAACCTTCTATAAGCATCATCTTTCACCTTATCTTTAGGACTAACATCTTAACATAGATAGATCTTGAGAACACCGGCTAGCAGTATCCCCTGTCGCGATCTATGCTAAACTCTTTTAACATCACATCTATATAAGAAAAATTCAGGCACGTGTGTGAGTGATCATTGAGATATTAGAGGCTACACTGGCAACAAATAGCACTTTGTCAAGAGGATTTATTGAATTTTGAAAGAAGGTTTTCCATGTATACGGATTAAGCACCACCGTGCTTCTGTTTGGATCAAAATGTACATGACCTCCCTTACCACATCTATTACAATGGAAGAAATTCTCTCCACCACCAGTTCTGCATCAAAATCATTTCGTATTGAACTAGACAAAGAAAAAATCCGAAACCCAACAATCGAAGTATAAGATAAATCAATTTCACAAAATAACACAAGAAAAACAAGCTAACACATTTCAATGATATGATATGTTGCGTACAAATGCAATTAGTATATCAAATGAGAGGTGAATCTTAAATAGCATACTTTATCCAATTTGCCTAAATATCTTCAGGGATTGAGGGTTCACACCGAGTAAAGGAATGTCTACACAGAAAAGATTTTAACCTGCCGATTCCACATCCATCGCAGTGGTATTGATTCTTTGAGACCTAAGCAATGAAAATATGGTTGCTTAGGCAGAAAAAAAAAGAAATTTTGAAGTTTTGGGATGAATGAAAGCGTACTTACATCATCATCAAAGAAGTTGCACTTTGAGCAATAATACTTCCCCATTTTATTCACTCCACTGTCTTATTTACCATTATTTTATTATAATTTCCCTAGTCTTATGATTGTTTTTCTTCTACGAATCTTTAATTACTCTGACATTACACGAGACTTACGTGAGATTTAAAGGTTAGTGTAAAAATTATGTGTCAAACGACCTATGTCCGGATAAGAATTGATACCCGGGACATGAGCGTGACACCGTATATTCTACAACATCATAAAACCAAAAAAAACATTTCACTACTGCCAACATGACAACGGCCCATCGGTAAATGCTACGTTACCTGGAGGGCTTATCAGTAAATGTTGCGGTCATTAACTTGGAGGTTCCGGATTATCACAGTAGGAGGAAAAAACTAACCATGGAGCCACTAGCTGCCATGGACACCGACAACACGGTCGGTCTACGTAGGAATCGGATATTCTTCAAAAGAGTGCGGACAAATGGAAAGACACTGATACTTCAACCGGGGAAACGCAATCACCATGGGCGCTGCGAGGTGGTGCGGATTTGCTAAAAGAACCCAAGCGTCACTCGCTCTATTACAAAGGAGAAGGGGAGGATGAATCAGACATTGTTGATTTCATCAAGATAGCGGAGAATTGGAGGGGAACCGATACCGACGACGACCCAATTGAAATACCAGTCTTGAAATGCGTTGATTTGTGGACGCCGTGGCGGAGGGCGGTTATTGTGAAGGTGTTGGGCCGGAGTGTTTCCTACCGAATTCTCCATCAAAGGTTACATAGCTTGTGTGTGTTACGGAGAGGCTAGATATTGTGTAACAGGAATCAGATTACTACGTGGTCAGATTTTCTAATAAAGAAGACTATGAGGCAGCTTTGACCTTAGGCCCTTGGACGGTGCAAGGTCATTATCTGACAGTCATGAAATGGCGTCCATTTTTTCAACCATCGAAGCAGAAGATCTTGTCTACACATGCTTGGGTACGATTTCTAGGTATGCCTTTGGAACTGTTTGAAAAAGAGGATTTCCTTTTAAATTTAGCAAGAAGAGTTGGTAAGCCCGAGAGAGTGGACATAGTCACTTGTAGATCAATGAGAGCAAAATATGAAGGATTTGTGTTGAAATATCCCTTCAACAAATCCTGAGAACTAAGGTGGTACTAAATGGAAATACTTTTGCTGTGGAATACGAAGGTTTAAGTCAAATTTGTTTTGAGTGTGGTAAAATTGGCCACAAAACCCAAGCATGTCCGAATGTGCAACAACCTAGTAATGCAGCAAATGAGCAACATGGGGACGGGGTAGCCACAGAGCAATCCAGAAATCCGGATGGTCCAACACCGGATAAACCATTCGGCCCATGGATGATTGCCACGAATAGAAGATGAAGACCAAATCAGGGGCAGAAGGGAAAGGGTGATAGACAAGGAAATAGAAAATACACGACACAACAAGAGAATTTGGCTGGAGCTCATGCAGAATCGTCCTATGGGTTAAGTCCAGGTAGGGGTCGAGGTGAGGCACTAGGAGGGTCTCGTTTCAATGTCCTTTATGAAGGAGATCATATGGATGCTCAACCATCTCAAGAGAATGCCCCAACACCTTTAATGGATCTACAAAATGAAATGGAAGTAGCAGCGCAAAGCCTTTCTGGACCCACGATTTCGCTATTGGCTAAGGAGCAGGCTGCAATGCGGAATGGTAAAACGAAAGCAAACAACATGGAGAAGGATCTAAATCCTAGGAGATCATCTCTTTCAGAGACATGGAAAAGAAAAGAACCTACTATGAGCGAGAAGACACATACATTGCCTTCTAAAAAACCAACTACAGGCTCAGGACCTCTTTATGACATTTCAAATGTCCAAGAGAAAAATCAAATGTCATGGGAGGAAAGGCCCAGCAAAGAAAAACTTAAAGAATTGAGTAACCAAGGCAAAAGTAGGGGAGATGATCACAGCCAAAACTTTAAAAATAAACCCCCAGATCGAACCCAAGCCCCAGGAAATCGAAGTCAGCAAGAAAAAGAAGATGGGATGAATATAGCAGCGTGGAGGTTAAGGGATGAGCCTCCAGATTATTCAGGTATGCTGGACATTAATGTCCAATCTCAACTTCGATAATTTAATGCGGATTTTGGTCTGGAATTGTCGTGGGGTGGGGTCAGCCTCTTTCTTACAAATTTGAAGGCCCTTCTTGCTGAACAACAACCAAATATTTTGTGTTTATTGGATACCAGAGCTAGTTGCCAAAAAGCTTGGCGTATTCTTCAGCACTCGATTTTTAAGAAAGTAATTTGCGTTGAATCCCGGGGCTTCACAGGTGGCATATGGTGTTTTTGGCATGATAGTAATATTAGCCTGGGGATTCTTCCCGGTACAAATCAAGTGTTGAACATGGCAATTATGCATAATAATGAAATTAGCTGGATATTTTCATTGTGTATGCCTCTCCAACACCGGTCATACGTAATGAATGTTGGGCGTATTTGGAACGGCTCTCTACAATAATAAAATATCCGTGGTGTCTAATTGGCGATTTCAATCAAGTTGTTGACCAAATAGATAAAAAGGGAGGACGTCCACTCTATGGAGCAAACGTGAACAGTATGAGAAAGATGCTTCAAACTTGTGAACTGGTGGGAGTTCAATTTAATGGTCCTAGATTCACGTGGACTGGGCCGTTATATAAGGGTGTACCAATTCTAGAATGTTTGGATCAAGTTTGGTGCACATCATCTTGGCTATCTCTGTTTCCGGATGTATCTCTCACCCACATGCCAAAGACACACTCTGATCATTGTCCTTTGCTACTCCAACTGACTCAGAAAGCAAGAAAAAGAAAAGGACCCCATCCTCTATATTTTCAGAATGTGTGGTTTGATCATTCCGACTTTACAGATTTTGTTGATAATAATTGGTATGTAAATAATCCGGATTTTAGAGCTATTGCATCTAATTTTATGACCAAGGCACAAATTTGGAACAAGTACAGCTTTGGAAATATATTTTTTCGGAAAGATAAGTGTATTAGACGGTTGACGGGAATCCAAGAATCTTTGTCGAAGTATCCATCTGCTTATTTGATGAATCTCGAAAACAACTTACAGAAGAATATAATATAATTTTGGCACAAGAGGAGAAGTTCTGGCACCAAAGATCCCATCTGCAATGGTTGGTGGAGGGGGAGAGAAATACCCACTATTATCATTTAACTGTCCTTAAAAGAAAACAGAGAGCAAGAGTCACTTCCTTGAAACGGCCCGATGGAAGTTGGAGTGTAGACGACTCGGAAATTCAGGAAATGATGCGTAAATATTTCATCCAGTTGTACTCGAGTGAAGAGCAACACCATTTATGCCGATTGTAATATCTGATTTGCACCGCTTAGTGATTACGATATTCATCTTCTCAATAAGCGGTCTGAAAAAGAAATTGAAGACTCTCGCCGAAATGGTGCGTATAAGGTGGCGGGTCTGATGGGCTTCCACCGATTTTCTTCAAAAGTGTTGGAGTTACGATTGGGCATTCATTTGTGAGATTTGTGAAAAATGCATTTGAATTAGCTACTTTCCCACCAGAACTGAACGAAGTGTTGAAAACGTTAATACCGAAGACTGGTCAACCTGAAGCGCCCTCGCATTCTGACCTATAGCTCTGGCTAATGTGATCATCAAGATGATCACAAAGGTGTTAGCAAACCGAATGCAGTAGATTATTGGCCAACTTGTGAGTACCACTCAAAGTGCATTTATTCCGGGAAGGGGAATCTCGGGAAATATAATCTTAGCACAAGAAGTGATTCACATGTTGCATACGAAAAAGCAAGGAAAGAAGGGGTACATGGCAATTAAAGTCGACTTAAAGAAGGCATATGATCGGGTCAGTTGGCCTTTTTTGCAAAATATTATTGCTAGAGTGGGATTTTCTGAACATATGCAAAATTTGTTGATGCATTGTATCATACGCCAAGCTATCGGTATTATGGAATTGAGAGAAATTGGAAGCATTTACCCATAGTCGTGGCCTCCGTCAAGGTGATCCAATATCACCATATCTATTTGTTTTATGCATGGAAGTGCTTAATGGAAAAATACTTGATTCTGTTAACCAAGGGAGATGGAAACCAGTGAAACTCTCTAGGCAGGGTCCCCCGATCTCGCATATTTTCTCCGCGGATGATTTGTTATTGTTTGGTGAAGCAACAGAGACCCAGGCTAAAGTCATGGAAGAGGTACTTGCTGATTTTTGCAATTGCTCAAGCCAGAAAATTAGCACTTCGAAGTCGAGATTTTATAGTAATGTGGGTCATACGATGATCTCGACTTTATCCACGATTCTTGCAAATGTCCTACACGGCGGATTTGGGAAAGTACTTGGGGTGCCATTTACTCAATGGTAGAACGCATCTCTCATTTCACCTACTTGAAGACAAGATGAAGAGTAAATTAATTGCTTGGAAGTCAAAGAGCCTTTCGAGGGCAGGTAAGAGAGTTCTCATCCAAAGTTCTTTAGCAACGCAACCTTTCTATACTATGCAGACTACTATGCTCCCTATTGCTACCTTGAATACGATGGAGAAGATATGTAGACAATTTTTGTGGGGAGATGATGAATCTGGACGCAAAATGCATACAATCGCCTGGGATACGATGTGCCAACCAAAACAAGCTGGCAGCTTGGGGTTCAAAAAGTTGTATGAGATGAATATTGCTTTTTTAGGGAAACTGGTGTGGGACCTCATCACTCAGAAAGAGACCTTGTGGGTAAAAGCTCTATCACGCCGATATAAGGAGTTAACTACTATTGCCAAGCCAGGAAGTTCTTCAACCTGGAGAGGTATATGTAAGGCATATGCTCATCTTAGAGGCGGCCTAGAAGAAGACCACTATGGGTATAAGTGGAAAGCAGACTCGAAAGGAAATTTACGGTGGCTTCCAGATATGCCTTGTTGACCTCGATTGTTGAGCACACTGGCCTGGAAGATATATGGAAAAATATATGGGAGTTAAAAGGGCCAACTAGAGCTAATAAAGTGATCCCTTTCAAAAAAAAAAAAAAAAAAATTGTGTGTGCGTGTGTTTCTTTCGTGTGTTTCTTTCCTATTCGTGGAGGATAAAAAAAAATAAATAAAAAAAAAATTCACTACTACCGTAAAAATTCCCAAAATACTAAGAAATTATTTGTTTGTATATACAGAAGATTCGAAACATGACCGGTAAATTGGTTCCGGTGAGTATGCTTTTAATCGGAGGCAGATAAACAAACGGAGGAAAACCAACTTCTTTACCGCGATCGGGACCAGTAGCGTGTATTCCGGTAAATCTCCTTGTCCTATCCCACCATCCTTCTTCTTCCGGTGAAGAATACCTTCCATATTTCTCCACGCAACTCCATCTTTCCCTCTTTTTCTTTTCTTTCTCTTTCAGAATCATTCTTAATCAACAGCTACAACTCAATCAATTCAGAACCCACATCTCAAATTGGACCCTCTCATCGATTTCTTGCTCTGAAGTTATTGACCCAATCATGAAGGTTCATCCTGTCCCAAGAAACCGGGACATAGCGTTTGGATATGGAATCCCAGGGGCTTTAGCTTGCCGTCAAAAGAAGCTCCGGCGACTCCCTCATGTCTTTGCTAAAGTTCTTGAGCTTCCTTTTCACTCGGATACTGAGGTGTCCGTGTACGAAACGACCGATTTCCTTCGATTTGTGGTCTCCACTGACGATGTAGGCGTCGATGTCCGAGCCCACACCGTCGAGATCCACCCTGGGGTTAGCAAGATTGTGATTCGTGGAAACCATGCTGTAGGGGACTTGTTTCTCGATGAATTGGACCTTGACATGTGGAGATTCCGGCTTCCGGCATCCACCTGCCCGGACTTGGCTACAGCGGCTTATAGGGACGGTGAGCTTGTAGTTTTGGTGCCTAAGGGTGAAGACGAAGAAGTTGACGATGAAGGCAACAAGAGCGTAAACAGGGCAGCAGCAGGAGGAGGACGTGGAGCAGTGCAACTTGTTGCTGTACAGTAATAGCATAAAGTAGGCTTCTCTGTCCTGCTGAAAAGTTTACTACTTTAATATATGAATGCTGCTGTATGTATCATGAAACTGCTTTGTTGGTTCAGTGAAAGTCTTCATCTTGCTTATAGAGAATCATAATTCCTTTGCTTTTAGTTAAGTTCAATTCTGTTGTTTTTAGCTTGTTGCTCTCCTTGAAATGTCTCATTCATGTATTTATCTGTTGTTTTGTCATATGCAAGACTGCCCAAAAAAAAAAAAAAAAAAAACTGACTGAAACTTCACGTCTTTAGATTAGAAGTCGAGTTCATTTGTGGCAGTACTGTAACCACGGGCTGGTTAGAATCTTGATTGGGGAGGTGTATGGACGTATAGACTTGTTTGGACATAAGGAAATTTATCATGTTTAGAAATGAATTGAGGGTAGAATTTTTAGTTGATGGGTACTAGGCATTGCGAATTTGGTTTGATTGTAAAATTTAGGCGCTGTGTCAGCTTTGATGTGCATAAGAAATCATTTGTAATGACTATGTGGCCAAAGCATTTTTATGATGGTGCTTTGAAAAATTGTGTACTACTACTGTGTTATTGGTTACAGTTTATCTTCATACTTTTGAAACACGAAAATCGTGCCTTAAAAACCTGCACAAAAGCCAGCAGGACATTGCTAGCATGATGATTCTCACTGTCTTCCTATGTGATTTGGGTTAGAAAACTATTTTCCAAGTTGTCTGTATTCTAAAGTTATACGATTAATGTATCCACTCTTTTGATTGACCGTATTCCATTTACCTCAATGATTTTATAATCTCATTTCTAACTTGTAGGAATCAGGTCATTTTAATGTGTTTGATGACATGTAATACTTTATTAAGTGCTTCATGACCATTATAAGGCTATTTAAAACAGTTAAGAGCGATCGAAACCTATTTCTATAGAACTACTGTATTTAGTAATCACTCAAGTTGTCGTATTACGAGGAAAGGAAAGCAGTGGATATAAATGGTGTTAAAGTTTTTCAGCTAGGCGATAACTTGGACGCAGAATATGATACACTTGTGCAATTCTTTTTATCATCTAACAGATGAAGTCCATTAGTTTACCTGGGAAAAGATGTAGAACAGACGGTTAGTTATTTTAGTCCGTGGATGGGGGAGGGGGGTTGTGCTGAACAAATGCATTTTAGTCCATTAGTTTACCTGGTATGATTGCTTTCTGATGGAGCTTACTTTTTAATATTACATGATTTTACTGCCAGGACTTCCTTTTTGGGCTAAACAATAGTTGTGTTCAGTTATTTATCAGTTATCTATGCTCTTTGTCTTTTCTTTTCTTTTTCGGGTACAATCAGGGGGGCAAAGCCCCAAAACATCAAACCAGTCCCTAGGAAGGGCAAGACCTCTCATATCATCCCACAAAAGAGTACGAACCTCACTAGGAGGTGAGTCTAAGACATTAGCACCACTAATTACATTTATAACCTAAGTGAGCTAATTTATCTGCACCCCTGTTACCTTCTCTAGGAACATGCTGGATCTTGGCATCCCGGTTTTCTCTAAGGTAAGCTTTGGCAATCATGGATGATGTTTCCTTCTATAGATTTCGAACACTCCTCATGCTCAATGCTATGCACAACAGAAAGAGAATCACACTCCATGAGCACCCGATAATATCTTCTCTTTGTGTGTGCAAAGCCCATCTCTGTTACTCCTAAGCACCGCATTAAAAAAGTTGGTAGTACCTACAAAACCAATAAATCCAGCAATCCAATTACCATAGTGATCTCTAATTACTCCTCCCACTGTGGCTACATCCCCGTAGGGGAGTAACTAGCATCAATATTTACTTTAATCCACCCTTCAGGAGGGGATCACAGTTCCTCCATCTGATGCTTCAAATTGCAAGTAGCTCTGGTATTAGTGATATCTTTGTTAAAAAAAATGGTCATTATGAACGATCCAAACATTCCAAATACAGAACGCAAAAAAGAACATTACGAGGCCCATTGAAAGTACCATGAATTTTTTTGTTAGATTTTCTCTAAACCAATCTTCAAAAGGCATACCTTCCCTTGGAAGAAAAGTTTTAAGCAGCTTACATTTCCAGACAGGAATATAAAAAGGACAAGAGAGTAAACAACGATAACGATCCTGGTCGGTCGAAGTCAATTTTTTTCCTGAAACGCAAAGAGTTAGTAACATTACTGTTATGGTTAACAGTCCACAAGAAGGTTTTAATTTTTTCAGGACAAGGCAACTTCCAAATGATATTCCAGATTTTCAATGTCCTGCACATCCACAGAAGGAGGAGCCGAAAGGAAATGATACCCAGTTCTCGTGCTATACAAGCCATTACTTGAAAACGCCAGAAAATTGAGTCCTCATCTTTCCCCTCTTCCCGTGAGAGGCGTTCCCAAAATAAGATTAAGGACCCGACTAGGCAGATTTAAAGGAATCTTATTAAGGTCCCAAACATTATTCTGAGCAATAATATCACTAGCAGTCATATCGGTTAAACCATGGGGAATATCTTCCTGCATAACCTTAGCAAGAGGTTGATCTCCGACCCGCACATTTTACCAAAAGGGAAACCATATGTTCCCCCTCCTATTTATCCGGGCAAAGCCTTGTTTAATCATATTAAAGCTCCTACAAATGCCCTTCCAAATCCCAGTCAGTACTTTTCAATTGAACATTTAAAATGGATTTGAGATTCAAATATTTGTTATGAAAAACGTTAGCCCATAAGTCGTTGCAACCAAAAAGGATACTATAGCCCCTTTTTTTAGGGGTACTACAGCCTATTTTAGCAAGAAGAGAAATGTTCATGTCTCTACTTTTCCTGATACCAAGCCCTCCCAAGGATTTGCCTCTAGTCACACTCTCCCACTCCCATTTAACAAGGTGCAACTCCTTACTCTTACAATAATTACTCTACAAATAATTTCTATTGATTTTATCAAGCGAATAGCAGCCAAATACTCTGCATATTAAAAGTGGGAAAGCGAATTTGACAGATTTAACCATAGTAAGTCTACCGGCAAAGTTAAGGCAATTAGCTTTCCAACCAGCAAGCTTGTTTTTAACTTTCTGAACTATCGGCTCAAAGATTCTACTATTAATCCTCTCATAAACTAAAGGAACACCCGTGTATTTACCGAGATCACAAGGTTCTAGACATCTTGCTGATATCACAAGCTTTCTTGATATTAAGACTAAAGAAGACGTGGGATTTCTCGCTATTGATCGTTTAACTAGTCATCTCACAAAAATCATCCACAACTTGCATAAGGTTCTTAATCCCTTTCAGGTTAGCTTTAGTGAAGATGAGGTCGTCCGCAAAGAACAAGTGAGAGATCTTGGGACCATTATTAGAAACTTGAATGGGAGCCCATTTTTTTGTTATCAACTCCAAAGCTGAAGCTTAATAGAGAGATACTCAATATAAAGGTCAAAAGGTAGGGAATAAAGGATCTCCTATTCTTATCCCTCTCCCGACCCTAAAATATGATGATGGTTCTCCATTCCACAACACACAGGACCTGGCAGAAGCAACACAAGTCATGATAAGATTAGTTGACTTTGTCATAAGCTTTTTCAATATCAATTTAAAACAACATACCCATTTTTGGCCATAGACTTCCTCACATTATTCAAGAGCTCATGAGTGATGAGGATATTGTCTCTAGCCAGTCTCTTTGAATAAAGGCACACTAAAGGGACTAATCAGATCAGCCATAAAAGGTTTCAGTCTAAGAGCTAAGCATGTGGTGATAATCTTGTACATAAAATTACAAAGAGAGATAGTCTTAAATGGCTGACTTTGTCAGGCTCACCCAACTTAGGAACAAGGGTATGAAAGTGCAATTCAAAGAGCCATGGATCATTTGTTTTTCAAAAAAAAATACAAAATATCTTTAGAAACACCCTCACCAATGGTATTCCAATTTTTTTGATTAAAAACATCTTGAATTCTGTCCGGACCAGGGCTTTTAAAAGGAGAAAAACTATTAATCACATTATAAATCTCATTAAAGGACAATGGAGCAGCCAGCCAAGAGGCTTGGAATCAGAAAGCATAGGAGAGGGGGATGTCAACAGAAAATAAGCAGTTAAGGAGAATAGGGCTATGGTAGGAGTGCACCCTAGGAAGGTGAAAGACAACAGCCTCTGGGAATCTGGTTCTTTAATCAACATTAGCTAGGAAGCGATCAAATCTCTGCTGAAGGAAGGTATTACCTTCCCATCCGTCACTCCAAGTGTAGGTAGGACCATTGAAACCCAAGTCAATCAGATTACAAGCGTCCCAGTTTTGTTTAAAAAAGTGAGCATTCTGACTTTGGAACAGGTTTTACCCCTTTCATGTATGTATGTGTAGTATAATGCTCTTTCATTATTTGAGAAAGGAATGTTGTATCAATTATACATGTATAAAAACATTGACAGGTGTTGGTCAGAGTGGAAGGGGGCACAGGCCGCATATGTGAAGTGCCGAGTTCAAATCCTTAGCAAACCTTGTTGGGAGAGGTCCCACTTTCGGTGCCCGACAGTATCTCGAAGGATTGGTCTCAAGCCATTGTCTGATGACCCCTTGCGAAAGCCAAAAAAATATTGATGTTGTGCCCAAAATTTGTAGGTCTATAAGATTTCAATCGTATTAGTATTATCACAGTGTATAATATACCAAGACCGTATGATTCATATCACATATGATGTCAATTTGGATCTTATGTTATATCGAAAGATGTAGCATGTAAAATGACATGTATTTGTACAAATGATTGAAATGATGAGTGTATAAATGTACACTGTAATCTTGATAAATGAATACCCTCAGGACCAAAAAAAAAAAATATTCGTTTAGCGAGGTTATTCATTTATCGAACGTTATTTTAAGTCCCTTTGCCCAAGTCGGGACCAGAGAAAATTATTCATTTGACGAGGTTATTCATTTATCGAGACGAGATTATACGGTAGTTTAAAACAATTAAAAGAAGGCTTCTACATCATCATACAGGATCAGATGCATCATGCACATTATAACAACATCATAGATGTATCATCAGATGCATCATGCACATTATAGCAACTGTTGTTCTAGACATAAAAAAATATTTAACACGTTAAATACATGTCATTTTGTCCCGTAAATTTTAAATTATTCGATATTTTCTCTTACTAAAACTGTAGGGGTTAATATCAAGTTTCAACTCTAATTATCTTTCAAAAATCGAGTAAAGAGAAATGATAATGAGAAGTTATATTATCTCTTTAATCGAATTTTTAAGACATAATATCACATTAACTCTTATTATTTTATGATTATCGTTTCAAATATATATGTATGAGGTCATTAAAAAATTTATATGGATAACAACTTAAGTGAGTATCCTCTCAATTTTAAAAAAAAGAAGATAATTATCCTTTTGGTTATTCCACGCCTATAAACAGAGGATGCATTGGACATTGAGATCATAAACACCAAGTCGTGAAGAAAGCATCAAGTCAGTCTGTGCAATTAAAGATCATCCGCAAGATCCAGAGTTTTTCAAACAACACTAAGATCATCCATCTGCTCCAAGATCATCCAATCATTCGCAACCAACACTCATCCTATCATTCGCAACCAACACTAAGATCATCCGTCTGCTCCAAGATCATCCAATCATCCACAAGATCCATCCGACTGCTCCAAGACTGTAATATCCCGATTTTTGAAAAAGGGCAATTCGGTCTTTTAGCAAAAATCAGAATATTATGTTATTTAATTAAAAGATTTAAGAAAAAGAAAAAAGGGATAAACAAGGATTTTACTTTTTAAGGAAAATAATTAGATAATTGGGATTATAAAAGGAAAACTAATCCTAATTTTAACCTAGTTGTTTTTGACAAAAAAAAAAAAGAAAGAAGAGGGACGCATAATAGTAGGGGGCGCAGCTTTTGAGAAAAAAACGAAGAAGAAACTTTCGCTTTTCGAGGCTAATCCATTGCTCTTTTCAACAGACGTCTCAAGAGAGAAAGGATCACCGCGAGACGAGGATCGTTTTGATACCAACAATCCCTAGATCAGTTGACGTTGGAGGTTAAAGGTTTAACCTTTTTCAAAGCTTTGGTAGTTTGGATCGTTGTACCACGCAAATTAAGGTAACGTGGTTTTCTTATCGTATGATTAAGGTTTCGTAAAGTGGTAGAGCAATTTGTATGATTGTTTTTCATGGTTTTAATTTGTTTAAGTCGAGTTTGGGTTGAATTTGAGTATTAAACGCAGAGTGCAGAAAACTGTCTTCTTTGGTGCAAGAAAAACGTGTAACAGGTGTAAGAGAGAGGCTCGGTCGACCGAGCCTATCCATTCGGTCGACCGAGTGTGGGTCCATCCGTACGGATGAGTTGCTTATCCGCACGGCTATTTCTCAGTATCGGATTGAGGGCAGAAAGGAGAGCTGTCCGTACGGACAAAAAGTTTATCCGTCCGGACGAGGGACTGCTTTTGATCTTTGCTTTTCTTTGTTATGTGTTTCAAGCTCCATAATAGCGTATTTCTCGCATAACCTTACGTGACAAAGCTCAATTAGCTTTTGATACGTTTAGTTCCGGCACCACATGGATTTCCTAAAAGATGAAGTGTGGGACCGTCGAAAGCTTTGGATTTGCCTTGTGCTTCGATAGGCTAGAGTTTATCGATGTACGTGTAATTGCTAGGCCTTGTCCGTGTCTAGTGGTCTAGGAAAGAGAGTAGGAGATGTGAGGGAGTTTACTTGAAAACACTTAGGTGGCTAGTTAAACATCCAATCGAACGTATGTGTTAGATTAATAATATTAAACACCATGTAATGCTTGGTAAGGCATAGTACAATATCGCGATGTGTTCTCCGACCAGACAAAGTAGATCGTACTCCACGCCGGTCAATCGATTGGCTAGATAAAGCGTCTGGTACATTACGCGGTTATCACACTATCGGGACTCGATATATTCCCGGGCTACTAGAGCGTGTGTCTACAAGTAGGTTGCACCCAGATTGTCCTAAAAGTACATCCTATTACTAGGCGTAGTGCCCTTGTTATTCATGATGTAACAAACTTGAGCTAAGCTAGATACCTTTTGGAACCTCATGTTATGCTATGAACATAATATGATAGTTAGCTAGGGTTAATAACGGAAATGAATTAATAAAAGACGGCGTTGCTTTTATTTCTTTATGAGAACATGGTTATACGATCTTCTACGCGTTACTAAGTAATTATGTACTTACCCCGTTACTTTTTGTTTGTCTTTCTCTTTCCCCAAAGAAGATGAACATGTTGCTAACGCTGATGAGTTCTTTGACGAGGACGTGTGAGACGGAGCTCGTGAAGATTTAGTTCTTTTAGTTTTAATTCTTTCAACGATGTTGTTGATTCAAGTTCAAACATTGTTGTCTTTCTTTTGGATTTAACGTTGGATGTTTAGTATTCTTTATTGGATTTAGCTTTACAGCATTGAAAACCGTGTGTTCGATCTTTTGTCTTTTGTTTTCCCGAGTCGTTTTATCTTCCGCGTCGTTTGGTTCTGATGTATGACGTAAGGCTTACATATATTATTGAATTTATTTGATAATATATGTGTCGAGCGCTCTTTCCGGATAAGGACTCGGTGTCCGGGAATGGGGCGTTACAAAGACCATCCAATCATCCGTAAGATCCATAGTTTCTCAACCAACATTCTAAGATCATCCATCAAATCCGGCATTCTTCAACCAGCGTTAGTAAATCAACCGTCATATCCGTAGTTCTTCATCAAATAAACAAAGGGTTCTTCCCACAAATCGGAGGAGCATTACCAAATTATGAGAACAAATCCATGTGACCCTCGAAACATTGTCAAAGGAGAATCAATTGCCATCCCGGCCACACTCTGAGGAGCATGAGAAATGAACTCTAGGGAATATCTTGAGTGAATCTCAAATGTCATTTCCTCACCCCGGTGTGCTTGATTGGAAAATGGAACCAAGCTATTTTTTAGAAGGATAAACAATGAGTTAGGCCGGTTGGAGGTTATAAAAGCAACTAAGCTTTGGGTGGTGACACAAAACTACAATCTTATGGAGGTCATTTATCATGGTCCTCACTTTACATGGGTAGGTGCCTCATACAGAGCTCTGCCCATATGCAGCAGAGGCTTGATCAATATTGGTGCGCGCACACCTTCATGGATTGAAAAATACCCAGTTTCTCATGCGAGACTTGCCTAGGCTAGAAGCCACTCAGATCACAACCGTATCCTCATCTCCACGGCTTACGCCTTACATCATGAACAAACAGAAATACACCAACTCCCTTTTCCTTTCAAAGAGCATGAAACTTTAGAATCTTTTGTTCAACAGCACTAACGTAACAATGAAAATTTAGCTTCAACAAGTACCAACTTTGCGAAAGAAGCTAAGAAAAAGCTTATTGACACCATTCTTGATCAAGAAAAAGCTTATTGACATCAAAGAGATGAAATCTGCAGTGAATGGTAGAGGGCGAACGGAATACACATTTTTATCATATGCTAATAAAACAAGTAACGGTCCTAACGGAGAAGGAAGTTGAAAAAGCATTGTTCCAAATGGGTTCATACTAGGCCCTAAGCCCATAAGGTATTCATGTCAGCATTCTCATAAAGTGTTGGTCACATGTAAGCACTTCCTCCATTTCACACTTTGGTTTTTCTGCGTTTCAGGACGCGGATGCTACCCTACAGAGATGAATGAAACCCTTATCTCCTTGATCCCAAAAAGAACTCCGCCTGAAAATCTGGCCGCCACTTCAGGCCAATAGCTCTTTCGAACGTGGTGGTTAAGCTAGATTCAAAGTTCATAGCCAGCAGACTGCACTTAGTCCTTTGTAAATTGGTTACATCCATAACATATATCTCAGATGACGACGAAAAAAGTTTTATGGCTATATTGTAGACAAGATGAGGAAGAAGCTCCTCCGGGGTAGAAAGCTAGAATTCTCACAAAAGCAGGCAAAAACAATTTCAATTAAAAGTTGCTCTATCTACCACTGACAAAACTATGTTATGCATCAGCCTACAGGCATTATTAATGACATGTGTCCAAAAACAAACATCAACAGCTGTGCACCAATTCTTATCATACTTCTCCGTCTCTAATGACTTCATACATCATGAATTACTATTTTGCAAGAAAAACAACACCATTACAAGTGCCACATTGCAACCAAAAAAAACCCTTTCCAGTCTCATTTCTTCAAAATGAACAATAAAGAGGAGGAGGGGAAGGAAGGGAAGAGGGGGGAAGAGGGGAGGGGGGGGGGGGAGGGGGAGGACTGTAGTTTCCATCTTCACAATCCGTAAGCTCGCTCATGTTCCAGCTTTGCGGCGACCAACACGAGCAACAAAACCAGCCTTGATTTGGGCAACTGATCGACCAGAACCACACTACAAATACAAATCAAAGGGTAAGAGATAGGTATTCTCAACATCACGCAGCATACCAGCAACATTCTTTTACAAACACTTTAGAAAACCAAATTGTTGATAATACAACAATCGAATCCAGAAAGAAAAGATCAAATGAAAACTCCGATAGGTTTCTATGTTATGATTTCTTTCACCAACTTGCAAAGGCCTCAGTAATCAGAGATATTTCATCATCAAAATCTGACAATGTCGGCAAAGATACAAACATCATAGGCCCCAGTCTTGTCGGTTACAATAGATAGATAAAAAAGAAATTACATAATTGAGTTAACAGAAGAATACTGAGGTAGAACAAAAAGCAGGAGAAACAAGATGAAATGAAGACAGAATGAGAAGCAGAGAAACAAAACTGACAACAATTTAAAGGCCTCAGACAACAAGAATTTTCATCATCAGAATCAGACAATGTAGGCAGAGGTACAAATCATTGGCCTCGACTTGCGTGCATGCGTTTATATAGTATACTCCCTCCGTTTTTTTTAACCGTTACATTTGAAGAAAAAACAACTATCATTTTTTGGATGAACATGGTCAATTATTTTTTCTCCAAATGTGACGGTTAAAAAAACGGAGGGAGTATATGATATTTACAAATATGAGGAAGCACAAGTTAAAAATAAAAAATAAAAATCAAAGCATGAAGTTACAAATAAATTTAAGAGCCCCGATTATCCAATTTACAAAAACTACTAAAGAGGAGAAGAACACACCTTTTCACATCTGAGGAAGAAAAGTCTATTCTCCTTTGATAGTACTGTATCAGGACTTTTGCAACCATTACAAATAACATATTCATCTGGCAAAAATAAAAATAAAAAATCAGAAGGCTGCAGACCAGTGAAAAAACTCTTGCAGTAGGCAGTAAAGCAAATTCTACGAACACCACCAAGAAGCAGATGAAAACATTGATCAAATACCAATACGTCTAATAAAGGTCTTCTGTAGTTAAATATTAAAAAGAAAAACATAACCTACGTAGAAAATCTTAGGCAATATCATAATACTGATTTGCAACCCTAAAGATCGTAACGGCAGCAGCTTCCCTGGCTCGTATTTAGTTGCTAAAATTGCATAAAGGAACACAAAAACTTACTGATATAACGTCGCAAAATCCCCTCAAAGTTTTTAGGCGCAAATCTTCCTTTGACTACCAGCCTTTGCTGTCCATCAAGAGACCCACTAGTACCCATTTCAGCCAGCAAGAAAGTCATAACATGTTCCGGCTGCCTATGCATCCTATAGATGAAAGTCCAGCCATATAGTAAGAGAAAGACAAGGATAATAACAACATAAAAGACTCCGTAAGTATAATATAAATTTATAGATTAAAGTAATGAATCCCTCAAAAAACAAAAGTAATGAATGAAAGAAAAGAGTTAAAGCAGATTTTTGGATAAGGAAAACTGAAGGAAAAAAACAAAAGCAACATCATCCGCCAAATATAAAAGAACAGGAAAAGCTAATAGATGATCCCTACAAAACCAAGTTCAATATTATATACAAAGAGCAAAAACAGTTAAAGATTAAATTATGAACAACAAACCAATAAGTTTTTGCATGCATAAATGAATTAAACGGCCAACTAAACAGGACTGTGTAGCAAACACTCACAACACATATCTCCTGCATCTAGAAGCATAAAATAATAGAATAGACAAAATGGATCATTCTAAAGCTGCAAGTGCACAAGTGAAGGCCACATTTTTCACCAGTAGAGTAACAAAGCAAGGACTTGAGTTAGTTGAGTATTAGTATCAAACAGTGACCATACACATTACAAATAATAGTGGCAAGCAACAACCAAAGATTATTTTTTGTTTATGTTTATGTTTATTTATTTTTTTTTTTGGGGGGGGGAGGTGGAGAAAATAAATAGACATACGTCTTGCACAGGTCCATGAAGTTTGCAAATACAGTTTTCTTAGTGCCTTCACGAAGAACTTGGGGAGGTCTCATTACTGTCCTGCGCCTGTCCCCAGCAAGCTCTGGATTATTCTCACGGAGAATGTTGAAAACACGGCCAAGAAGCTACACAAATTCAGGAAAAGATCAGTAGTGAGTATGGAAACAAAGAAGGAAACAACAGCCATGTTAAGCAATGTGTCAGTATTAGAAGGAAACAAAGCTGTCATGGGCAGACGCCAACGATATTATGCACAGGCATTTCCCAAGTGTAAAAGTAACGTCAGCTGAAAACTTCCATAAGAAAACACTCATGCATTGACACACGCTCTAGAAAACCATTACCGCAGAACTGAATCTCAAAAGCCTTGTCCAAGAAGGAGCATGTAAAGATTTTAATGACAAAATACTTCCAATATATCACCCAATTAACAGCCAAAAAGCAGTCAACATACACGAGTTACCCAGTTTACGAGAAACATAAAAAACACTCCATTCAAAGAAAGATCCTGAAGGCACCACACACAACCTCCACGTAGTATTTGCTTAGAGTATTCTTCAATATTTCAAAAAATGCATATCAAAAAACAAAACCTCTGTACCAAAAAAAAAAAACTCTAAACACTCAGTTCACTTTTCTAAATAACTCTGCTTACCCCACCACACCATAATACCATACAAGTCAAATACAGATATGCAAAGTTAGGATATGATACGCAAGGGATGAGTAAATTTAGGGGGGCAAACACAAAACTATACAAGAAAATATATAAATATACACATACATATGAGTGTGTGTGTGTGTGTGTGTGTGTGTGTGTGAATATAACAACACTTGTAATTGTAACTACTACTTAATATTTAGACAAAAGACATGAATAAGCCAAGCTACAGGGAAAAACAAAGAAGCCCATTACAAATCTAAATCCAACTTTCCACATATTAACACACTATCCTCTCACAACAAATCTCTTACCCCCTCAAATTCAACAAAGAGGAAAGACAGTCTACAAAAGCTAGCAACTATACACAACTTTCATTCCAATCCCAATCTTGCCAAAAACACTAGAGCCAACTCATTGCTTGTGGCGAATCATGTTTTTAACAAAATGTTTTATGCAGTCTGATATTTAGACATTAAGACTTGGAGCCTGTTAATCCAACACTTGGTTGAAATGCAAAAATTGTGGGTACATATTCAAGATTGTATGGACACATTATATTGGTATTGATGCATAAGAAACATGGGACACTAAGTTAATCTAACATAAGTGAGCAGAAAGTTTGTATTATATTCTTCAAAGATCCATTATCATACCAACATAAAACAAGCCCATATTGTACAAAGGCACTTTGATATAAATAGTGCAGGTTATCTTGACTTTACCTCCTCATATAAGTAATCTCTATCAGTTCCCTCCCAAGGAAAATGTTGCAAGACAATTCCTTCTCCTTCTTCATCCTCCTCAATATGATCTGCAATTCACGAAGAGAATCATACATAGGATATTTCAAGCATACCTCGATAATATAAGTATATCACATTAAATAATATAATTATATCACGTTATTATTAAACAAATAGATTCATTCAGCTACCATCTAGGTCTTCATCCCCTACGTTGTCTGTGTCATCATTTGAGGTAGTTATCTGCGTCTGCAACAGTTAACAATTGCCATGTGAAACCAACATTCACAAAAGACTACAACATAAACGAAAATTCTTAGCATATATAGCAAAACATAACATGTACAGTGGACACTCACGGCTTTTTTCTTCTTCTTTTTTAGACCAGCAAATGTGGGCTCAGGGCCTTCAGAAACTGCATGTAAAGGCAACAAATTTTTTCAAGAAATCAGTAAATTCAACCAAGTGTCCTCCTCAATTATATCATTAACAGTTATTAATTCAAAAACCTGAGAGGCCTTCAACCTTGTCAGCCAAGGTATCACCCAAATCTTCAGGAGTTTCTTGAATAGTAACCTTTTTCTTTTTCTTCTTCTTGGTGGCATCAAAGGTGGCAAGCTACAATTACACAGCGTTTATCAGATAAATTTGCAAAACAATTGTGACAACCAATTATTCCAGGAATAGGCAGTTGAAAAAATCCAAGTAAAAAGGTCATGGAAATAATTGGTGAAGAGAGGAAAGGCCATACACTTGCAACTTCATCTTGCACCTCTTCCGCCTTCAGTTCGTTCTGATTTTCCTCTTCCGCCATTGCAGTCTGTTCCGAAAGCAAATATCGCTTAATTTACAAGCATTAATGAATTATAACAAAGAATGAGATAAACATCAGCATTAATATTAGTGTTACTGCTACAAAAATGAATATGTCAAGTAAACTGTAGAGGAAACGATTATTTAAACAATACTTGTCAAGTATAAAGTCAAATAGCTAAGCATCCATAAAGAACATCAGATAATACTTCCACCTTTTGTTCCAATTATTAACCACCTGCTGCACATATATATACCGAGTTTTCATACCAAAATATACAAAAGTTCTAACCACTAGACTATTACGAGGAAGCTGATATCTCTATAATCTCTGATTATAGACAACTCAAATGTGTAGAAGAAAGAAATAAAGACTCAGCATATTCCCTTTCAGGCGGGGGTATCCAAGTCAAATTTTTTAGTATTAGTTTCCGAAATCCAATTAATTGATTTTCGATTTTATGGCTCCCAATTCAAACAGATTACAGATCTGTCTCACCAATTTTATCAACCCCTAATTCAAGAAACTTGGTCTATCTAGCTTGCCGGCTGGAATCAGAGTTCTTGAAAGAAAAATAAGAAGTTAGAAAATTGATTACTAGAAGTAAAGAATCGCATCCAGGGGATAGGGCTGAGATAAATACTTACTCAGAGTAATGCTAGACGGTATAGGACTGAGGTGGTCGGAGAACGATGATCGGCGGCGGAATATGTAGCCCAGAACTTTAAACGTCGAGTAGTTAGGCGTCTCAACTCTCAACTCTGAAGAGGGGAGCAGCTGCGGCGGCGAGTTTGGTTAATGTTTAGGAATTAGGGTAGCAGTTCAGAATATCCTAACTATTATATACAAAGACGAGGGGAGGGGGGGATTTTGTGGAGTTGCCACTTGTCACCTCCCATTGGTCCCTGTTTTTTTTTTAAAAAATCCCTTGGCTTTTTCGATTTTTTAGTGTTTTTTTTTTTTTTTTCTTCTATATCTACCTACTTATTAATTGTGAAGATAAAAAGATCCACAAGCAGCCACGACACCTTTTTTAAATTTTGGAGGGGAGCTGTTTTGATGCCACATGTTATGCTTGTTTTTAATTTTTTGTATTTTTTTTTAGATTTGTTTGTGTTGTCTTATTATATTATTCATTAAAATCTTTTGCTATTATTCAGGAAAAACTGTTGCCAAGTACATATCTGGCATTTAGTAATATATAGAATAATAAAACCTTTACAGCTGTTTGCATAGAGGGAAGGTCGACCTCATCCTTTGCCTCTTCAGATCTCCAGATTTAGTAAAAGAAATTTGGGTAAGTACGGTTTCTGTCTTTTCAATTGTTCTTCCTGTCATTCGAAAGGTGGAAGTGCTATATTTTCCGGCGGATTTTAGCAAGGGTTGACACTTGACGTGGGATTGATGTGTATGTCAATTCTCAGATTAGATGGTGAGAATCCCTGCTTTATCCGCCGGATATCTTGCTTAACTATTTGGAAAGAAGCCTTTATATCCGAGATACGAAGTTTCCTAGCAGGTAAATATTTCTTTTGCATGCATTTCTATTTACACAGCTCTGGGTTTTATTCACTATGGAAAAATCCTTTAGTGTGCATTTACTTCTCCAGTTTCATTTGGTGTTTGGTGGTATGTATTTGATTTTTTTGTGTTTGGCCTGCATGTGGTTTAATTTTTGTATCTTATAAATGCTTCTATATATTTATTGTGTTGGGGTTTATTAACTACGGCATGTAGTTGTTAGTTATGTATAAAAGAGTGTGGAACTTTTTTTTTTTCTGAACTGGACCTTTCCTGTCTTCATTCGGGGATTTACTTGGTGATTGTTACTGTTGTCTTAGCCATAAGTAAAATGTTTTCTGCATGGATTTTTGTTTTGTCTTCTTGCAGTTGGTTTTCGTTGTTGATTTAGGCTTTCATGTTGTCTTTTCTGAGAGTAACCTTAAATAGTTGCAGAAAAAAATAGGTCATGTTAGATCTTTCTCTTTCAGATTGATAAAAGAGGTTTACTTAGGCTTTGGGTTATTAAACTTGCACAACATTTTTTCAGCAGGCGGCGTGGTTGCTTGTTGCTCTTTGTAAAAGATACACAGACTACATTTGATAGTTGTGCTAACAAGGGATTTTATATGTGTCTTGTACTTTATATTTACCTCTTAGAGTTGTTTGTTCCTCTTTGCTTTTAATGAAAAATACACTACCAGGGTTAGTTGTGGTTGATTGATAACAATTTGTGGATTTTTCTACAATACATGTTCTTAGAGTAGTTAGAGTTTTTTTCTTACCATAGTGTTGTTTTATCGTAAATGTTTTTACAGTTGCTTCGTTAATCATGTGGCTTCCGGTTAAATACTGATGTTCATTTGTGAGTGCCTTGGTTTGAATATGGAGAATGCACTTTCAGAAATGATATTGTTTTTGTATTAGATTGTGTAGTGACTCATCTGCCTTGCAGGGTTACTTAGAGGTTGTCCTGGTTTCAACATAGCTGGCTGTCTAGCTCCTCCATTTGAATATGCTTGCAAATTTCCATTGGATTTATCTTAGAAATTGGTGTATACATCCATTTAAATTTCCATTGGATTTTATCTTAGAAATTGATGTATACATCCACTTTGTACGTTGGCCGGGTAGATTTTAAGGGATTTTGGAAAGGAAAATGACTATTAAACGGTAGATTTACATTTGATAGGTAATGGATCTGCATCTATACTAACTATATTAAAACTTCATATTTCTGTATGGTTTGATGTGTATGGTTACTTATGTTTTTTTCCCCCCAACTATTTCTTGAATGCTAGGGGTTTTTTTTGTTATTGACTTGTTGCTACTACTGTTAATTTTGCCTTTTTATGAGAGATAGTAAACATTTTTGGCTAATTGGTATCTCAATCCCTTGGTTGGTTGTAATGTTAATTGAGGATATCTAACCCGTATCATGGGAGGGCGACACCCAGATGGCTTGTGAGCTTCTTTGCCTAATGAGAATCTGGGCTTTGCAGCCATGACATGGCATTTTCTCTTTATATTTCTTGGATGATTTTATATCTGATGAGCCTTTTCTTTTTTTGAGATCTTTACGAGGTAGGCAAAAAACAACTTAACAAGATGGTTTGTGGGATATGAATATGCAAGTATTTGAAGTTGGTTGGTCGCATTATGCATTTTAAAACCATTCCTGGATTGGTATTTTCTTTTCTATTTCCAAATGCTTTTGTTATAGTGGGAAAACTTTTTAAAATTTACTCTTCACGGAATGGGTGAAGTGTTTTGCTTCTAAGTTTTCCAGAAGTTGATAGTTTTTATAAGTAATTTCCACACAATGCACAGATATCACATTGGATAGGGCAAAGTTTGGTTCGTCTATATGAGTTTGTGATTTGTTCTTCTTGATGTCAGTTTGGGTACATGGCAGCCACTTGACCGAGTAAGTTGGGTACTTGGGGCTTTAGCAAGCATCGATCCTTACCACATATGGGACTAAAGGAGTATTTCATATGCATTGCTGAATGATGATTTTTTTTTATAGATCTGAGTGTTGATCCTTAATTTGAGTAATTTTCTTCAAACATGTGTTAGATTTTCTATTTGTTCTGTGATGATTATTGTTATAAGCGACCACATCATCACTTTTCAAGTGTTAGTTTTTCTATTTGTTCTGTGATGATTATTGTTATAAGCGACCACTTGAAAATTGATGATCTGAGGAAAGTCACAAGTGTTCGCCTATGAATTCACTGATGCAAAGGTGACCATCTAGGGTACAAATTAAATTGTTATATTAATAAATCTTTGTTTCTAACTTTTTGTTTGACATGATCTACTCATTACTTGAGAATCAATTAGGTCATGGCTGAAAATTGGGTGTCAAATGAAATGAGATGCAGCAGCCAGTGGAGGATAGAAGAGGATGTTCCCGTTTTTTGGTCCAATATAATTGTACAGCAGATGAGTTCTCTCAATTTCTCACTAATCTATATTTCTCTATTGCCAATTGGCCTTGATTTTCATTTTCAAATATAGCTCTATTCAGTAATTTTTCTACCGGAGATCATTCATCATAAGCATTAGTTTAAAGTATTCAAATCAGCTATGAATCCTTTTGTATTAATATACCTTCCGATGATGAAGCCAAGAAAAGCAACAACATATGTCGATAATTCTTTCGTGAGACGGAAAGACAAGTCTCTTTGATTTGGTTGATTGGATTTAGATCTTTGCCCGGTCTCAATTGAAAGAGAATGTTGTAGCCGTAGCCATATCTGTTATTTCAAAGAGATTAATGTTGTGTGGATGATAGTCCGTAATCTTGATTTCTATCAGGGAGGTTTGTTGGGACAAAGATGATGAAGGTGAAAACACGAGATTCGTCCGATATGTTTACCATGTGACTTTTCCCCATTGATTGTATATATGGTGATGATCTCTAATTAAATCTATGTTTCTGTACACAGAATGCTCCGCTAAACGACGAGGTTGCAATGAGAATAAACAAGAAATCAGTTTTGTGCTTTCTCAAGTATTTTGACAAATCCTTCAAAAGTAGGGCTGAAAGGGGACCTACCTGGTTGTCAAATTGTATACCGAAGAACATTGAATCATGCAAAAACACAGTCATCTTCAAACTTAGCTGCAAGTGAAATTGGATCAGTGCTGCAAGGCCGTACTTCTATAGATGTTGAGAAAGAACAGCAGTTGTTCAGTCCATCAACAAAACATGTGATGGAAGAAATTGCTGGTACAGTTACTATGGATAAGGAAATCATGCTGTCATGTGCATCTAAAAAAGGGGAATCATATTTCCTGAGATTTCTGGTGAAAAACAAGCTGTGCTGGTTTTTGAGAAACTTCCATCTCCTTCCCAGGAGACTGTTGCAACAAATGCTGGTGCTGAAAGTCTAGTCAAAAGCCTAAGAACAAAGACAATCAGAAACATACTGAATACTGAAGGTTGTTCATTGTTTTGAAGCCATGCCAAGTAGCCCGTATCTTATCTGCTTAAGGTTTAGTTGTTTTGCTTGCTGAAAATATCTACATATTATGGCCATTAATTGTATGTCCATTGACAGTTAATGGTTTTGGATAATATGTAAATTTGTTGGTTTGTGAAGTAAAAAATAATTGGTGCTGAACTTTTTACATCAATAACTGTTACCGATGATGTAGTGTAGTATTTTGTTTGCTTTTGGAACTTATTATGGGCACTATAATCTTTCTAATAAATGCATGGCTTTTTATTGTGTTGTTCAATCTTTATAAATATGTATGACCTACTCTTGTATACTTTCTGATTTCATTCTTAAACATCTTTCATATATCTAAAATTTACATACCGAAAAACTCAATATTACTTATTTATGCACTTAACTATAATATAAAATTGAGATTCTTGAAGAAAGGCGTCTGTGCTCAGACGCGTGCATACCCAACCACTAGTCTCTTTCTATTTACAAAGCCAGGGGGGAGAAGAGGAAGGGGCCACGTGGGGAAATAAGGGGGAGAGGCCAAGTGTCTTTATCTTTTATTTTGTAGTTTAAGGTTTTTTTTTTTTTTTTTTTTTTTTTTTTTTTTTTTTTTTTGTGGGGTTTTAGTTTTGTTTTTTTCTTATTTTTTATACGACTATGTGATATTTCAATATATTAGAGTTTGTTTGTGTGTGTGTGTGTTATTTTTCTTTTTTGCGTATATATATATATTTTATATTGTGTGTTTGTATTTTTTTTTTTGGGGCATCGGTTTTTTTAAATGCTACATATTAATTATTTTTTTTCGTCTTCGTTTTTTTACTTCTATATATTGTGTGTGTCGGTTTTCCTTTGGCCAATGGTTTTTTTTTTTTTCTGATTTTCGGTCCTATTGGGTTTGGTTAATCAATTCAATGTTTTTTTATTTTGTATATTCCGTTCTTTCTTATAATTGAAAAATAGCTATATATAAAATGATTATACTGAGTACGACTATTCTTTGTTCTTCTTTTGAATTATACTATTGTATTTTATTTAATTTTTTTTTTATTTTGGATGTTCCGTTTTCTCTTATAAGTAAAAAAAGTGCTACATATCAAATAATTATACCGAGCTTGACTCTTATGCATTTCCTTGTTGAGCCATTACAAATACACTATTAATATCCCTTCTCCTAACTATTATATATACAAAAACAAGGGGTGCTTTTGTGGTGCTGCCACGTGGTGCCCTTCTATTGGTCCTGACTTAAATTTTATTAAATTTTTTTTGTTGGTTTTACGGTTTTTTTTTTTTTTTTTTTTTTTTTTTTTTTTTTTTTGATTTACTTTCCTATATTAGCACGTGTATGTTATTTGTTTCATCATTTGATTTGTCATCGGTTTTTATATATGTAGAATTGATTTAACAAATTGAGCTTACTAAGACAACGGGGAGTGAATGAGGGGAGGACACATGTCAGTATATATCCTATCCTAATACGATACGACCACGTAATATTTTAACGTACTAATGTTTGTTTGTATTGTGTTCTTTATTTTTTGCATATATATACATATTTTATATAGTGTGTCTACATTGACTTTTTTTACGGACATCGGTTTTTTAGGTGCTACGTATTGATTATTTTTTGTTCATCTTCGTTTTTTTACTCCTATATATTGTGCGTGTGTCGGTTTTCTTTTTTAATGAAACCATAACTGTTATTTTTTTTTTTTACATTATTCTTTTGATAATTGCCAATTTTCCAATTTTGTTTTGACATTATAAAAAAAAACCATGAGCTGGAGGGCCGTTGGTATGGCAGGTGCTGGAATGGAGGTGGGGGGGGGGGGGGGGGGTTTAAAGTACTTATCTGATAAAATAATGTTTTTACCGTACCTAGGCTACACTAAACTAACAACTCCATTTAATACCATTACTTACCACCACCTACCCTTTTCTCTCTCAGAAACCCAACCGGCACATCCACCCCTCCATCACCCAACCCTTTCAGCCACTCCTCCGGCACCCATTTACAATCAACCGTGTAAGCTCTGTTCCTAATCGAAGAAAAAAACCTACCACCTGCTGTGATGACGTTCGATTGTGACGGAAGTGTACCAACTGCGAATTTGAACCACAAAAGAAGCTATAGCTATCATCGTTATAAGGACAGAGAGAAATTTGGGTCATTTTGTACGCTTAAACTGCAGCACAGGTAGATTTTCGTATTTTTTCCCCCACAGTTGGCTCTCCATTGCGTGCATGCATCTTCGTCTTTTTCATCTGAATTTTTTGCTTTTTACTGTGTTTTTTCCCCAGCTATGTTACTGGCGGATACAGTTTGCTAGCTTCTCAAGTCTTGCACAAAAAATCTGCGCTTTTTAAGGTCCGTTTATTTCACTTTGTTGTAACCATTCTTCTGTTCATGTGGTTAGTCGAAGTGCAGGTTTCTGTGGCTTGCTTCCGATTGTGTTGTGTAGTATGGTTAGGAATTAGGGTTTGTGAATTTACTTGAAAAATTTGAACTTTATGTGTCCTTTTTATGCCTGTTCTTGTGCGGCCCAAATTTAGGGTTTTCATTCTTTGTGTTTGTGTTACAGATTAGGTATCTGCATCTTGCTTTCCATTTGAGTGTGTGTTGTGTTTAAAACCTAGAATCTATAAATCTAGGTGGGATATTTTATCTTTAGGTCTCTTTGTTATACCTATTTTTCTGTGAACCATACTTAAGTTTTTTCGGTTTTGTGCTTCTCTATTGGACTATGTGAAAATAGATGGTTTCTTATAATGAATATGCTGAAAAATAAGTTTATTTTCAAACAGGTTTCATGTTAATGCTCAAACAGATATTAATATCCATATAGAGAATAATAGGTTTATGGCAAAGGTTTATGTAAAATAGGTTTATGCTTACACAGGTTTTAGAGATGGTTCCTTTTAATGCTCAAACAGAGATATATGGTTTCATATTAATGGACTATGTGAAAAATATATGGTTTCATTTACTCCTATCCACATAGATATTAAGGGATACGGTTAATCAAAGATATGGTTTCTTTTAATGCCCCATTTATGTTATTTCTTGTTGTTTTCCATTCTAAGCCCTACCAATCATAGACAACTGTTAACACTTGTATTATTGTTTACTAGCTATATGTAGAAAAATATTGTTCCCTTTGCTGTTTCTTTCCCTTCCTTCATTTTGTGTTTTCCATTTCAGCATTTGTACTTTGTTTGGGTAATTTCATGCGTTGAACCTGTTTTCCTTGTGTTTTATTTTAGCTCCCAATATATGGACTACAAGTATGGTTTTTCCCCCTTGGAAACCCACTTACCTATCTGGTGTTGTTTACAGTTTTTTGGAAAGAGACTGTTGTGGTTTCTCTACCTTGTGAACAAGGAAATTGCTTCAGGTCAGTGTAGTTGGGGGTACTACTGCAAACCCCAATAGTTAGGGGATCTATTGCAAACCCCGTAGTTACAGGATCTACAGAAAATCCTGATTTACTTGCACACGCTAACACTTCATACTTGTTTGCACCTACACTATATGCGGTACTTGTGTTTGTTAATACTCAAATAATTATAGTATCCAATTGTATAAGTGTTTTGTAACTTGGTGTGTTCTCTCTCTGCTGCTTTGATAGGTTTAGTTTCATGGTTATAATGAAAAGATTTAGAATTTCGCTGTGATCTCACATAATTTTATGTTTCTGTATAAAAGAAAACTAAAAATAAAATTGCCAAATGAAAACAAATAAATATTTGAATCTTTGGATTTTCTTCCCTCTCTTAGATTTTCAATAACTTGGTTTGATGATTAAAATGTTAGATTCTCAGGCTAAATACTGTAAAGTTTTATATATGTCTTTTTAGGATTTGCAGTAATCAATTGAAACCATCTTTTTACAGAAATACATAGGATGTCAAGTTTAGTACCATTTGACCATGAATTAATGTGCAGGACTCATTTGAACTTCTTCTACATTGCTTATTCTTTTCACTTAGATACTCCACTAACTAAGCTATCACAGCTTCTTCTTGCTATGTTCTCTAGCTGTTGTCGATACAGCCATATAGCAATTAAAAAAATGCGGTTGGAAAAAACTCAGGAATAAACCTAAACTCAATAAACAGAGTAAAGAAACCATTTAGGTACGTTTCAATAAAAAACTGAAAATGAGAACCTGTGCTCACATAATTGCTGAATCAAATATTGTGTTTACACGTTGTGCGTTACCACAAATCAACCAATACATCTTAACCATGATAATATAATCATTCCCAATATTCAGCCAGATTATAAGCCCTCAGTGCCTTTAGTTGTGGTTTCACTTATGGATGCTTTTCTTGGCACTATTCTTTGATTCATGCAGTTGGTAAAAAACAAAGTTTCTGTAACTTGCTTTATTAAATAAACGCAATGTAAAGTTCTTAAATGTGCATAAATAACCCTGATTCGTGCTTGAAATTTCTTTATTGTTTTAACTGTGCATCTGCTGTTCGCGCCCACTTATGCATTGAAACTTTGTTCCTTGTGATTTATTTTAACTCCCAGTATATGCACTACGAATATGGTTTTTCCCCCCTTGAAATCCCCCTTACCTAGCTGGTATTTATTTACAGTTTTTTGGGGAAGAAGGTGTTGTGGTTTCTCTGCCTCACGAACAAGCAAAATTCTTCAGGTCAGTGTAGTTAGGGGTACTACTGCAAACCCCAATAGTTAGGGGATCTATTGCAAACCCCGTAGTTACGGGATCTACAGAAAATCTCGCTTTCCTTGCACACGTAAACACTTTATACTTGTTTGCACCTACAATATGTGCAATAGTTATCTTTACAGTTAATAGGTTTGCTATGTAGGACTTTGTTTATTACATAATGCTATTGTAGGATCCACCTGTAGGTTATCTTCCTATTTCAGGAGTTAGTAGATACAATAAGTACTCTTCCCTGTGTCAGTAGATGTAACAGTTACATAGTTTCCTCTCTGTTTCCTTGGGTTTTCTTCAAATCTGATCTGACTGTTCTACTTTTATCTCACAATACTCCACGTTGTTTCATGCGCTGTCTAAGAGCTATTCACGGCACCAATACATAGAGCTTTCTTTTAGCCTTTGTGCTGCATCTAGGCTGATGTGTGCACATTGTACTGTGTTCTTGGCATGACGTCAAACCTTAGTTGTGGTGATATTTCACCGTGTCGTGCTTACAGACAACTAGCCATACTTAGATGGCAAGAAAAAAAACAACACAAAAAAAAACTTAATCAAACTTTAAATACACTAGATCGAAGTGCAAAAGTTTGTTTATGCATTGACAAACCAAGCGCTGTAACCAAACCTAAAAAAGGACATTCACATGTTAGTGTACATAAGAGAGTCCATCTTCCAGATCTGCAAACCAAGCCAATTGTTTGTTCTGTTGAACCACCTGCTGTTCAAGTTCTTGAGCCGGTTCTTGTGCCGGCCTCATGTCCTTCCTCAACCATCTTACCAACTATCCGTGCAATCGAGCATGATTATTCAGCTCCTGCTTTGCCTTCTTATGTTTTGCCTGCCCTCATTTCCACCGGTCTAGCTTTTGGCCGAAATGGACTACCTGCTACAAACATCACAAACCCTGTGCTTGGTGTTGTCCCCAACAGTTTTGACATGCCAGCAACTCCTGTAATACCACCCTCGAAAAAAAGCCACAAAAAAAACCTTCGGGTGTTACCGTGCTTCCTTCAACCGATGCTTTTCGCAACATCCCGTCTACAGCAGACAGATTACCTTGTGCCTCTACCTGCAGTTCATGTGGGGCAGTCAGATTTGCCCATGAACCTCCTACCTCGTGCTGCAATAATGGCAGTATCTCTATCGTTAATACTCCCCTTTCAAGTGTCTTGGTTGATTTACTAGTTTCAAGGTCTGATGAATCAAAAAATTTCAGATCTTGCATAAGAACCTACAACAACCATTTAGCTTTCACTTCTCTAGGGGCGAACTATGACCCTGATTTGTCCCGCCGGAATAAAGGCATCTACACTTTTAGGGTTCAAGGACAAATGTACCACTTCATGCCGTCTGTAACAGGTGAAACTGAATATGCTAAAAACCTACAGTTCTACTACCTTCACGATACTGAACACGAGATCATGAATAGGTTGGCACAGTGTCCAAGACTCTATGAGATGTCCCTCCAGAAAATACTTACTGTCCTACAGAAAAACCCATACGCGCGGTTTTTTAGGAGCCTTAGACATGAGACTAACCTCAAAGACCATGAGATTTTCTTGTATTGTAACCCAGGCGTTGACCAGCGTGTATATAACAAACCTACCGCCGGTCAGGTTGCAAGGATCTTAGTCGATGGTACTGAAAATCATCATAGAAGCATTAAGATATACACTCTCAGTGGTCAATCTCATAGCATACAGTATTATTGTGTCTGCTATGACCCTGTTCAATATCCATTGTTGTTCCCATATGGTCAATTAGGCTGGCACCAAGGTATCCCAAAGCAAAGGTTGACCAACAGAGGTAGAAAAAGAGGTAGGACTGAGTTCAATAACACATCACTAGATCCTGCATATGTGTCTGATGCTCAGTCTTTGCTTGAGCATGAAGAACATGCAATGAATGCATGTGTAGAAGACCCTAATTCTGTGTCCATACGCGAGTACTACTGTTACAGATTCCAAATTAGGGAATCTGACCAGTCGTAATTGCTTCACTTTGGTAGGCTTTTCCAACAGTATGCTGTAGACATGTTTGTCAAGTTGGAAACCCAAAGGCTAGACTACTTCAGGTCTCAATAGGACAATATTAGGCATGAATTTCTGCAGGGCGTTGCCGACGCTTTTTCCACCGGCGAAACGGCTTGTGCTAAAGTAGGTCAGCGTGTTGTGCTGCCTGCTACTTTCATCGGTGGTCCACGGCACATGAGGAAAAAATATTTGGATGCTATGGCTTTGGTCAGAAAATTTGGCAAGCCCGACATTTTCCTAACTATGACATGCAATCCTAATTGGCCTGAGATCAAAGAACACCTGAAATATGGTGAGCTGTCTCAGGATAGACCTGACATCGCTTGTAGAGTATTTAGGGCTAAGCTAGAAGAATTGAAAAATGAGCTGTTCAAGAAAAACATCTTTGGCAAGGTCGCAGCTGCGTACGTATGTTGTTGAATTCCAAAAAGGGGCTCGCCCCATGCTCATTTTCTTCTCATCCTGAAACCACAGTTCAAGGTACATCGCCTTGAAGAATTCGACACATTTGTTTATGCTGAAATACCTGATAAAATGAAACATCCCCACTTGCATAAGTTAGTTGTCAAACACATGCTCCATGGACCTTGTGGTCTTCAGAATCCTACAAATGTGTGCATGAAAAAAAATGCCACATGCAAGGACTTCTACCCAAAGCCTTTCTATGCTGAAACCAACATAACTGATGATGCATACCCAAACTACCGTAGGTGCAATAATGGGGTTAGAGAAAAAGTCAGGGGCGTTTGGTTAGACAACCGTTGGGTTGTTCCATACAACCCTTACCTGCTCGCTAAATTTGATTGCCATATGAACGTCGAAATCTGTTGCACCATCAAGGCTGTCAAGTACATATATAAATATATATGCAAAGGCAGTGATCGCATTATGTTCAACGTGGCCACTCGTGATCAGCATGACTAGCCTACTGACCATATAAACCAGGTCAATGAGATAGACCAATACAGAAGTTGACGATGGATTTCAGCGCCTGAGTCTTTGTGGCGCATATTTTGGTTCACACTTACTGAAATGAAACCTCCCATTATCCAGCTACACCTCCATCTTGAGAACTACCAACCTGTAACCTTCAAGCAGCGGGAACTTCTTTCCACTGTTCTTGATAACCCAACAAATAAGCGAACAACGCTTACTGAATTTTTCTTCATGTATGGGAATGACTCAAACGCAAAAGCAAAGAATTGTCTCTATTCTCGAATTTCAGATTACTTTGTGCGGTTGGCGGACAAAAGAAGTGGAAGCCGGCGCTCGAGGCAACTCAGTTGGTAGAATTGTCACGGTTCAACCTACTGAAGGAGAGCGCTACTTCCTACGCTTGCTTCTAGGCAAAGTACGGTGCCCAACATCTTACACACATCTTCGGACTGTCCATGGACATATTCTCCCCACATACCATGAGGCTGCCTTAGAGCATGACCTACTAGAGCAGAAGAACAGCCAGGAACAGTGTATGTCTGAGGCTGCACTTTACAACATGCCTCGGGCTTTGAGAAAGCTTTTTGCGGATTTATTGGTACATTGTTGCCCCAGTAACCCATCAGCTCTGTGGACTAAGTTTGAATCCGACATGTCTGCAGATTTCACCTTTCACACAAACACCTCAACTCACTTAGTAAGGAGAAAAGTGCTTGAGCATATTAACTCCTACTTAGTTGGCATGGGTAAGAGTCTTAGCCATTATAATATATGCCAAGATTCATTTCCAGAAATCGCACTTCACTCCAGCGATAACTCAAAGAGCTTACATTGGAACAAGCCATTGTCGTTTCAGCTTTAGATGTAGCATCCCACCTCTTGCTTAATGCTGAACAAAAAAACTCCTTCGACCGTATACTTGCATCTGTCTACCAGAATAAGCCAGAGTCTTTCTTTGTTGATGGACCAGGCGGTACTGGGAAAACGTTTCTTTACCGTGCTCTTCTAGCGCACGTCAGATCTAAAGGCCACATGGCACTTGCTACTGCCACATCAAGCATAGTTGCTGCACTCCTACCCGGAGGGCGGACAGTTCATTCTCGATTCAAAATACCCATTGACCTTGAGGACGTTACTTCATGCAGGATTAGTAAACAATCCTCTTTGGCTTCACTCATTAAAGAATCAAAACTGATACTCTGGGATGAAGCTCCAATGGCAAAACGAACTGCTGTTGAGGCTTTGGATAGTTTGCTAAAAGACCTAATGGAATCTGACCTAATATTTGGTGGGAAAGTCGTCGTCTTAGGAGGCGATTTTCGCTAAACTTTACCAGTTGTTGCTAAAGGCAGCAAGGCTGAGACTATCAATGCATCATTGATTAGGTCTCCACTATGGCCACGTCTTGTGCGACTCCATCTTTCCACAAACATGCGTGCACTCTTAGACCCGCAATTACTGAATTCCTCCTATCTGTAGGAGATGGCACCAAACAAACCAAGGACATTGAAATTACTGCACTGCCTCCTCACATTTGCTACACACAGTCTTGTCCCACCACCGATTTGGAAGATTTTATTTCTCTCATCTACCCCAATCTCCAAGAAACAGGCAGTGTTAATGGCCCGTTTCTGAACGAGCAATCTTGGCAACCAAAAATTCATTTGTCGACGAAATCAATCATATCATCATAGACAAATTTCTAGGGCCACCCGTTGAGTACATAGGATTTGACGAAACCATTGACCCATCTGACCAAGGCCTATATGAGGACATGATAAATAGTCTGTCCCCAAACGGGTTGCCCCCCCACAAACTTGTTCTAAAACAAAACGCACCAATTATCTTGCTAAGAAACATAGACCCAAGTGAAGGGCTTTGCAACGGCACACGTTTGCTTTGCAGGAGTTTCTCTAAAAATGTTCTTCGTGCAGAAATTGTAACTGGTGATTTCGCGGGCAAACAAGTCTTCATACCCAGAATACCGTTACAACCAACGAAGGGAGAATTTTGCCCCGTGCCTTACAAAAGAACACAGTTTCCCGTCCGGCTGTGTTTTGCAATGACAATCAACATATCCTAAGGACAAACCCTAGATTTTGTAGGCGTGTACCTTAAGGAACATGTCTTTTCCCATGGCCAATTGTACGTTGCTTTGTCTCGTGCCCGTACCTCTTCCCATGTAAAAGTTTTGATCTGTAACAACGTTTACAGTGTATCAACACAGACAGAAACATGCAACGTTGTCTACAAGGAGGTCTTGCCCCGTTACTGACCTTGCTCCTTACCCACTGCTCCATTTTTGTGAATACACATACCTGCACACTCAAAGACGAACACTTATATACAGTTGAACCTGCCTTTAAACTTTGAACAAAACTGTCTTACCTAATTCAAGGTTCAATACAGCCACTGCTACTGAAAAAGAAATGGTTATTGTGGTTCTACTTCCCCCACCAAAGAATCACAGTTAGCGCACTTTTCATATGTGCTCGGCCACCACAACTACAACATGATACTAATTGTTTTATCTTTTTCTTTCAACTGTTCCTTCATGCTGAAAGCAGCATGTTATGATTTAAAAACACAGTTTGACCGAAAAAAACTACCAGCAAAAATAAGAAAGCACACTATCACTCACAAGTTGTCATGTTCTCAAATGGAACATATTTTTCTGCCCATTTTCTGCATATTCTTGCCTCTACATTTACTACACAAAAATGAACCCCATGCATTTCTAACACAACCAGTGACACCTTTGCTTCCTTTTCCGCTTAAGGCCATGCAAAGATCAATTGTTCATGCCAACCAGGTTACCCCCTCATACACAAGAAAATGGTGTGTCCTAGTTCAAGTTATTGAGCGCCGCAACCCAAAAAAGAAACCAAACGGCCCGCTTTACAGGAACCATGTTGTAACCGACACACATGTACCTTTCTTCTTTCTTCGTAACTATCTTGTTTCACAGTATTCACACGTACTACTACTGTACCTCTGTTTACTGCAGGGTACCAAAGTGACGATTATGGTGTACGATAAGCAGGTGGACTTCTTCGCCCACACACTCCACCCATACAAGCGTTACTACGTGTCCAACACAATAGTCAAAGAAACTCCACCAAACTACAGGTCCCTTCAATATCCATACACCTGGACTTTGCACCGCAAAAACCTTGTGAACCATATCCTGAGCCAGTTCCACCTCCACTTCCTTGCACTTTCCCCTATGACAGATTCAGCGACTTGTACCGCCATGCTGATCAAGACCGTTCAATCTGTAAGCATTTACTTCCATCTACACACACACACCATACAGTTTTCACTCGCACCCTGTTTTCTGGCTGAAACATTTATGCCTTTGCACCTAAATAAGTATCAAAGCATTGGTTGTCCAGACTTTACCACTCCAAGAAAACGATGGCTCATCTTCTTACAGAGACTGCGTTGTCGTTAATGAAGAGTACGTTTACAAATTCTCCCTCTTTTCTACAGCAACAAGTTCATTAACTAACTTGCCTCTGTAAACATTACAATTTCCTTTTTACTGACTCCACTGTTTGACTAGGAAAATCCCTATGATGATGCGCGTTTGGGATGATGTGCAATTTGACACTGATGTGAATGTATATGCACGCTACAAAGTCCCAACATTAATTGTTGCGTACGGGCTGAAAGTCGTAACACAACACGGTATGCAACAATTTCAACTTCACAGTTATACATGTCAGCATGTTTCCCCAGCTTCCATTTTTAGTAACATAGTTATTAGTTTATTTTTTGGTCTAACATAAACAATGTATAAAACTGACACTCCATGCACTGGCACACCATAATTAAACCTATTTAGGCTGAAAATGCAAAGCACATGGCTGCCTAACTAAATATATTACAATGCAGGTCTCTCGCTCCGCACAAAGACAAGTGCCTACATCATGAAGAACCCACCCGTGACTGATGATTTGTCTTTAAAGGACTGGTAACCCTCCTCATACATGAATTTCCCTTTTGCATACTATTACTGTCTTTAACACATATTACATCCATCCACCAGGTACACTTCACATGCGACAGAGATAACCACACTTGTTGAGAACCGAGCATACCGAAACCCAGCTTATCTGTTTCACCCACCATGTGCTGCTGAAATACACCCATTGAGCTTTGCAGTCTCAGCCATTGAAAATGTACTTACTGCTACTTTTTTCCCCCAATTTCCTTATGTTATTGCCTCCAATTCTACTAACCCCACCCCACAAAACAGGTTAAGACAATCTGGACTGAAGGGATATTGACTTACTTGCCTGGACAAGAACGTCTTTGGTTCGAAGCCTGTGAAAAATGTCTGACAGAATTAGATGTGGACTCCGACTGGAAAATAATGTGCTCTTATTGTAAAGAATATACTAATGTCACTGTCTGGTAACAAAATACCTTTCTATTCTTTCAACATTTCTTTAAATTATTAGCACTGTCACTAATCCTAATCTCACTTGGAACATTTTTAGTAATATATGTATCCACACACTTGCAGCTATGACATATCTGTCTTCTTAAACCATGGACCCACAATAGTCGAGGCAACCATCAGGTCACCTGAGGCTGACAAATTGCTGCCCTTCACAGCCAATGAGCTAAGGCTTGCTGCTGCAGAGGTATACCCCCAAAAATTAATTCGATACCCGTTTACATGTTGTCCATTTATTTGCAACACTACTAATGTAATTACTCTGCACCATTTAGAACAAGCCACTAACAAAACAGGTTGAGGCAGCTCTCGAAAAGAAACATGTGATCTGCTTCCTCAGATACTATAACCGAGACAACCGAGGCATCGGACTATGCTGTTACCCCTTGGTCAAAATTTATATTGAATCTGAGGTGCATGAATTTGAACGCGCACAACAAAAATGACTTATCAAGCTCGACGAAAACACCGCACTTTGGCCGAACACATTGGCTCAAAGCATCATCTACGCTTGCATCGTGCACGATAAGCGACTTTTACACCAACCATAAAAGGAGTACTTGAACAAATTGGTGGTTGCTCGCACTGAATCCACACAGGTGCATCCACAAGTTGGTGCCAAACGAACGCTCACCTTTGATGAGCCTGAGACTGTCCAATCAAGAGACCCACCAACACAAAGCAAGATCCACATACTATGCCTCCTCCATCAGCAAGTTCCTCTACTCAGCAGCAGTCTACCAATCCAGTAGAAACCACACCACCAAAGAAGGCTAAGGGCAAAGAGAACAAGTCCTAAAATCTGCCATTCTCAGCATTGATTGGGAAAAGACTTTAGCAATGTATATAAATAACCACCTACTCCTCTATGTAGCTACCAACAACATATTAGATTATTAAGAATCAACCTCCAATGACTCTTAATGAACACTAATATGTTGTTTCTTTCAGTTTGTACCTAAGTACTTAAAGTTCCCGGGTCAATCTTTTGCAAATGCCAATGCTAATTGTGTTCCATCAGTTAGCATTTGTCCTATGATATCTATGTCGTTCCGTTTTGTAATCCAATAACTACTTAATCATTGTATAATATCCATGTATGTTATTTCTTACTGCCTTTCTTGTGCACCAAAAAATCGATATGCTGTTTAAACTAACAGTTACTATTTACGTACTACCACAAATGATTATTTCCCATACTACAAACACAGTATAACAATAATACTGGAATGGGCATTGACCGCGCATTGAGCGGTCTTCCCTTAGTATATATATATATATATATAAAAGTGGAATTCTTCCCATTTTGTGCCACGTGGCAGCGTCAGTGGCTGACACGTGGCACCTAATATTTATTTATTTATTTTTTCCGTGATTTCGGTTATCTCGTTTCGTTATATCTACCTATACTTGCCACGTGTCCATCTTTGTGTTGTTATTTGTTTTAAAAATTATTTTAAACTTTGCTTCTCTTGTATTGTATTTGTTCAGGTGTGTTCACGGTTCTCCTATATTGTATTTGTTTACGGTTCGGTTTTCTCGTTTCGTTATATCTACCTATATAAAATGAAAGAGCAAGAAGCTCTCTCAATGAGCCACATAACCCCCCTTTTTGGTGTGCAAAGTTTGAACAATGCCCCTACATGCCACGTGTCCATCTTTGTGTTGTTGTTTTTTTTTTAATTTTTTTTTTAACTTTGCTTCTCTTATATTGTATTTGTTCAGGTGTGTTCACGGTTCTCCTATATTGTATTTGTTTAGGTGTATTTACGGTTCGATTTACTTCAGTCTTAACTATTTTCAAAACAAAAATATGAAATCAAAACCAAACATATCATACACGGTTTAGTTCGGTTTGTCGTTGTTACGGGGTGTTCACGATTCGGTTTACTTCGGTCTTAACTATTTTCACAGCAGAAATATGAAATCAAAACCAACCATATGGCAGCCTCTGTGGCACCTAATATTTTTTTTCCCGTGATTTCGGTTATCTCGTTTCGTTATATCTGCCTATACTTGTCACGTGTCCATCTTTGTGTTGTTTTTTTTTAAAACTTTGTTTCTCTTATATTGTATTTGTTCAGGTGTGTTCACGGTTCTCCTATATTGTATTTGTTTAGGTGTTTACGGTTCGGTTTTCTCGTTTCGTTATATCTACCTATCTATAAAATGAAAGAGCAAGAAACTCTCTCAATGAGCCACGTCCCCCCCTTTTTTTTGGTGTGCAAAGTTTGAACAATGCCCCTACATGCCACGTGTCCATATTTGTGTTGTTGTTTTTTTATTTTTATTTTTTTAAAACTTTGCTTCTCTTATATTGTATTTGTTCAGGTGTGTTCACGGTTCTCCTATATTGTATTTGTTTAGGCGTGTTTACGGTTCGGTTTACTTCGGTCTTAACTATTTTCAAAACAAAAATATGAAATCAAAACCAAACATATCATACACGGTTTAGTTCGGTTTGTCATTGTTACGGGGTCATCACGGTTCGGTTTACTTCGGTCTTAACTATTTTCACAGCAAAAATATGAAATCAAAACCAACCATATCATACAAGGTTTAGTTCAGTTTGGTTTCCGAATTAATCGGACCACGTAGTATTACTAATGCTTGTATTGGAATGTGAAATTAACATACAACAATAAATGTCATGATCGGAGTATATTTATAAAAAAAAACATTAAATTACGTGTTGTTTTTTGAAATGGACACTTTTTACGAGACAAATCTTTTTCATATATAGCCACTTTTTATGTAATGAATAATTTTTTTTCTTTTTTTATTTACCTTGGCTTCTCCTATATTGTATTTGTTTAAGTGTGTTCACGGTTCGGTTTACCTCGGTTTTAAATATTTTCGAAACAAAAATATGAAATAAAAAATAACCATATCATACACGGTTTAGTTCGGTATGTCTTTGTTATGGGGTGTTCACGGTTCCTTTTACTTTGGTTTAAACTATTTTCACAACAAAAATATGAAATCAAAACCTACCATATCGTACATTTTTTTTGGTTCGATTCGGTCTTTGAATTGATCGGACCATGTAGTATTACTAATGCTTGTATTGGAATATGAAATTAACGTACAACAATAAATATTATGTTTAGAGTATATTTGGAAAAAAAATTAAATTACATGTTGCTTTTTAAAATAGACACTTTTATGTCATGGATGTAGTATATCATCAACCTGAAAACCTAAATATAAAAAGGAAAGGGGAAGTTAAGGAGGATAGGCCACGTCGGTCTTTTTGGCTGAAAATCGGCATGCCACGTGTCCCTAACAAGGAATTAAAATTATTATTAAATAAAAACAATATCCTACTACTAATAAGAAGTGTGTTCAAATTATTCAACCATCAACCCACGTCGCCCTTTTTGTTTTGCAGCACCAAAATAAGTTGCTACATGGGAGTGACAGCTGTCTTCAATAATAAGAAGTGTGTTCAAATTATTCAGCCATCAACCCACGTCGCCCATTTTGTTTTGCTGCACCAAAATAAGTTGCTACCTGGGAGTGACAGCTGTTCTCAATAATAAGAAGTGTGTTCAAATTATTCAGCCATCAACCCACGTCGCCCTTTTTTGTTCAAATTATTCAGAAGAGAAAAATGTTTGTGTAGTGTTTTTGTGCCATGCCAAGCATCCCCTATGGTATATATATTAAGTTCCCGTAGTTCTAAGTAATCAAAGCATTTACATATTATAGCCGTTAGTCGTTATTCTATTGACGATTAATGGTTTTAGCTAATATGTAACCATTCTTTTTTGTTAATTGTAAAATAGTTGTACTTCTCTCTACGCTTTTCCGGGAAACTTTATCATTTTGGATGTAATAGTTTGCTTCTATCGTAACCCATCCTTGGCACTCATGGTTTTATTATGTATTTATGGTATGGTTTTATTATGTATTTATGGTTACTATTGCGCTACTACTGCTTAAGTTTATTCATATGTTTTATTCCATTGTTCATCTATTTCTTTAGTGTCTGCTAGACATACCAAACCATTATCCATGTACCTCCTGACTGTCTTTTAGAAATAGCAAAGCATTGTATTTACATATCATACATCTACACTTTTGTTAGAAATATAATTAAACACACCATCTAGCTCGATATCCAACTGTACGGGGCATGTCGTGCCTTGCACGACATGTCTTGGCACGACATGCCTTGCTACACTAGTCTTTCTATCTTCTAATACTAATATGAAAGGAGGCCATGTGCTGATGTGGCAGCCTCTCCATTCTCCCGTTCTTTCTTTCGTTTTTTTTTTTTTTTTTCTGTGTTGTGTTGTTTTATATATTTTATTATATTATATCTATTTTTATTATTATGTATGACTATTAAGAGTATTCACTATGGCTTGCTGATGTGTATGTGCTCCTGACCACTTTTTTATCCACTTTGCAGAAAAAGTAGTGACGATTTGATTCAAAGACACAACTCTTTGATTCATACTTGTCGAAAATTAACATGAACTACTTTTTCTCTTTGATTCATACTTGCTTTAACAGAAAGAGAAGGGGAAAGAAAATGTCACTCCGATTTTATATGACACCTCTGTGCAATCCTCTCCGATGAACTGAACTACATTCAAACTCAACAAAACAAATTCTATAAACTCTATTTATTTCATTCCGATCTATCTCAACCTCCCTTGTTTATTCAAAAGAAATTTCACATTAAAAAAATTCAAGGAGAAAAAAACCATAAGATTTGAGATTGAAACAGAAACCCATCTTCATCCATCATCAGTGCTAGTGCCGGCGCCGGAACAACTAAGAGTAAAGCTCTAGATATGAAATTCCTTGCATTAGTTTTATTTAGAGAAATGAGAGGAAGATAATCAATAGGAGTGGAATGAATTTGTGTAAAAGAAATAATGCAAAGGAAGAAGAAAGAATGTAGAAGAAGATGAAAGAAAGGTAAGAGAAAATAATATATTCATGCCTCGTTTTTTTGTTTTTTGTTTACCCAAAGGACGAAAGCTTTTATTACTAACCCGGAGAAAACCCGGGACTAAAAAGAGACCGGCACTACCCGGCACTTACAACAACCGGGCCAACCCGGTACTGAAATCCCGGCACTCAGCCGGAACAACAACAAAAAACAACAACAACAACGTCAACAAATAGATAGAAAGCCAGGGAGTGCTGAGCCAAAAGAGAAAAAAATCTCCGGAAAAATTCCGATAAGCTGGCCAACAGACACGGATTCCCTGAGTCCAGCCATCAATTGACAACAAAACAACAAACAATATTTATAGACAAACAAACAAAAGAAATAATAAAGCTAGCGATTGCCGTCGAGAGAGCAAAAGCGAATCCATTGACCGGATGAACGCCATTAGAGCCCACCACCACCGACCGCCGCCTGCGGGCGAGAACAAAGCCCGTAAGAGATGACTAACGCCTCCGTCAAAAGAACGACTACCATAACCGCCAACTAAGAGCCCGAGCCTTAAGCGGTGTTATGTAAGTCACGCAATGGTGGAATACATCACCCGGAAAGGAAGCGACCATGCCGATCTACAACAAAGAAATCAAGAGAGGGAAGAACGATGAACCGCCAACGATCGACCACCGAACACCACTAGACCTCCACCAGAATCCACCGGATCACCACCAGCTAATAGACAACACATAATTACAAATACAAAGACTGATTCAACACATAATCTAGTATTCGACAAACACACAAAGAACTAAAACACATACACACAGAAATTACAAACTACCGGCGGCCGGAACCATCACCGGAGAACAAAGACAACAAACTATAACTAGACTAGCAACAAAGCGAAAGCATGACCGAGATGACACCATAACCGCCAAGGAAGTGCTAGGAGCCGTGACGGAGAAATGAAAGCCACCGCATGGCGCCACCACCAGAGTCTTGCCTCCCGGCCGAATAGATCTAGATCCGAAGATCTCTCCACAACGCAAAAACCACCATCAAAATGAGAAGATCAGAGCTAAAGAAACCAGAGAAAAGAGAGAAAATTTTAGGAGCTAAAAGCCACCTCCGCGCGGTCGCCGAGAGGCGGTGAGAAGATATGGTCCACTGTCAGGAGAAGATTTCTTTGAGAGAGAGTTTTTAATTCTATCCGCCTCGTTTTTTTGTTCACAGGTGTGGAAGTGGGCGCGTACAGTACCACTACTACCACCACCACATTTGGTACTCTCAAATGGTCTTTAATTGGGGTCGTTCTACTATAGGGATTCCTTAGTAGGAAACTGTCTACGTGATAGGATCTGGACCACATAGTTTTCTGAGGTGGAATACACAATGTCCCGTGTGAAAAATTGTGTGGTCAGAGACGCCACGCGTAAACAGATTCGCAGTAGAAGTCGCAAGATATAATTTTCCCTTTAATTGAGCCATAGTGGACATCACTTTATTAAAATTAAACTCCACACCTTTCCCGCACCGTGGAAAGAGACGCTATAGTTGATACTCTAAGGGCAACTCCAACCCATATGTATCAAATTTTAAAATTTGATACCTATGAACAGTGTAAAGATAGGTATCAAATTTTCATCTCCAACCCAAAGTATCAAAATTTGAGTTTAATACCTACAAACAACATCTCCAACTCAAAATATCAAAACTTAGTAGTATCATTTTTTTTTATCCATTTTGATTAAATTTATGAATGTTTCAATAATACAAAAAAAATTGTCTTAACTCAAAAAAAATAAAAAATAATTCCGTATTAATTAACATATTTTTTTATTTAACCATAATTTTTTTTTAAATAAATCCTGCTAATGTTGTATTTTGTTTTTAAATAACCAAAAGAAAAAGCAGCGAAGAAACAAAAAAGGGAATTTTGTGTCTTTGTCATGGGGGACAAACCAATGACTTTAAATTTTTGTTCACATTTTGTGACTACTCACGCGCGTGTTTCTCCACGGCAAGATATTTGCTCAGGTCTCATTTTTGAGACCTCTGCTGATACCAATCTAAATTTTGATACCTCTTTTTTTTTTCATTGAAGATGTAAAAACTTACAGATAGATATCATAATTTGATTTGAGACCATTCCATTGGACTTGCCCTAAGAGTATATACAATGGGCAACTTGTTTACAATGGCTCAAAAGCAACATTGTAATTATTTTTTCACCACAATGGCTAAAAAGCAACATCCCACTTTTATTATTAAAATATAAATTTTACTATTAAAAAATAAGAACTTTGTAAAGAAAGAGGGAAGATGAGACATTAAAACGGAAAATATAAATGAGGAAAGAGAGAGAATGTTTCTTTTTTTTCTGCCTTTTCCGTAAATTTGGGCATGAACAGTATAGTGGACAGATCATATTCATCTTCCCATAGTCATTATTGCCGTTGTGAATTTATGTATCATTATTAAACTATTTATCAATTACATTAGCTTTTTCTGACGTAGAGTGCATTTCACATCAGCACTTTTAAGCTCATTGTGAGTGCTCTAAGATAAGAGAGTAAGAGATAAGATCCACACACAAGAAAAAGAAAAGAAAAAAAAAGGGGTAGCTCTTCGGGTGGATACCGTTTTCTCCTCTGGAATGGTTGCGGCTGCTTATCTCGATGTAAACCCGGACGGTTAAGATGTGCTAAGTACTATTCTTGGAGACTGCAATTGATCTTTGAGCTAAACCTCTTTTCATCTTCGGTGGATTGAGGCAAAGGGAATTAGATCTACGGTTGGGGTTCTTCAAAGTACTGTGTGATTATACAACGATCAGTTCTTCGGCCTTTCAAACGTTTAATCAGATGGCTACCTACACAATAGCTGCTATACAAGTGAAGAAAGCCATCTGTTATATGCATACTATTTCTCATTTCTTCCATATCAAACTGAAAAGGTATTTCCTTTCATGTTGTTAAGAATTTCCCTTTTTTCCCTGGGCTTGTCTACAAATTTTTATTCGACATTGATCTGGTAGCTCAGTTTTGGGTGTGCATGCTTACGTATTTGATTTAACGTTGTTGTGTCCTTTTTTTATCTGGTTTTTTTCTCGTATTTTCTGGTTGTTGCATCTAAACTAAATTATTGGTGGTTCATGGTGAAGGATTTCAGATTTTCTTGTTGTGTGGTATCAGGTATGTTGTTTTTGGGATTTGGTGCTTGTTGTATCAGAAGCGAATGAGGCTGTCGGTGAAATGGAGATACACTATGTTCATGTTTTTGGTTAGACTAGGTAAAAGAATGGTGTCTTTATGATTTGAAGCACAACAGTGCCTTCTTCCCCATTTGTTTGGAATGCTTTCAGGGTGGGATATAGATTGTTGTGGTTTCTTATACTACTTTTTTTGGGGGTATGGGTTCAAAGGTGGATTTTGATCAGTTTCCTCATTAGTGGAAACTGTACATGCACCAATGAACATGCTTTCAGAAATTGAGGTGTGCTGTTATGTTTTTAGGGTTTTAGTGACGATGAGGTGGCTTGACAATTATTCTTACAGTACTGTAGGTATTCTTGCTCTTAATTTTTTTCTTTTCGTCGTTTGTCGATTTCTGAAAATAGCGGCGTGTCGAAAAGGATTCTTGCATTAAAAAGAAAGAGGTGCAAGAGAATACCTGTCAATTTTTGAAAATTTCTTTTCTTGCAATATATTTGGAAAAGGAAGTCAGTACTGAGATTTTTTTGCAGGTAATGACCGTAAGAATACCTGCAGTACCGAGAATTTTCGAAAAGGAAGAATAATTATTCAGGACTAAGAATATTTGTTGGTTTTTGCTTTGGGTTTTTGTTTTTGTCATTACTGAGCTTGGAATTGTGATTACTTCTTAGCTGCAAATATGGTTTAGAAGCCTGCTTGTATCTTGTTCGTTGTAAAGATTGCATCTTTATGTTAGAAGATTGCGTCCTTTAGTACTTGAAAGGATAGTTCGGTGTTGGTTCTTTGGTTCAATTTTGCTACCATGAATAGAAATGCATGTAGAGAACGTGAAAAATGGTTGCTGAATGCTTATTGAATTGTGTTTAACCAGTCCTTTATGAGCACCAGTCTATTCTGAATTGTGTCTAATTAACCAGTCCTTTTGTTCGTGTATGACTGATCAACCATTCATTTTCTGTAGCCTCCGACTCATTTTTCCAACTACGAATTATTCTTGTGATCAATGTTGGGCAAACCGGTAGGGATTATATGAAACTCGGTTCAAAAAAAAGTTGATCAAAATGACCAGAGGAAGATCGGATGGAGCCCAAAAGAAACGTGTGTTTGCAGCTGTCGGCATTCTAGCTCTCTTCATTATCTTCCTTTACACTTATTTCGGCTCCAAGGACAAAGGCGAGTCTGCTTTGGAGGATGGAAGTAAATCCTTGAAGAAACTCGGGTGGTCTTCACATTTGGTGGGGATGACGACGGTGATGTCGAGAAGCAGACGCTATTAAGTCGGGCTTGGATGATGGAGAAGACGGGATTTTCCCAAAAAACTTTCCCGTAATTTTCTTGTATTAACATATGCGTAACAAACCTCATTTTTTGTTCTTCATATAATTGCGGCATGGAACTCTGTATTATAAGCTGTTTAATGTTTAGAGATTATTTTTTCTTTGATTAATTTTGAAGGTATGCGATGATCGGCATTCCGAGTTGATTCCATGTCTTGATAGAAATCTCATATACCAAATGAGATTAAAGTTGGATCTATCTGTTATGGAACACTACGACAGGCACTGCCCTTTGCCCGAAAGTACAATTGCTTGATTCCTCCTCCTCCTAGATACAAGGTTCGGGTTTTGGGTTTTTAATGGCTTAACATTTTATTTATTTTTGGGAATTAAATACTTATAATGACATGTTTTGTGATATAATCGAAAAAGATCCCGATTAAGTGGCCACAAAGTAGAGATAAAGTTTGGAAAGCAGATATACCGCATACTCATCTTGCACATGAAAAATCTGTACCAGAAGTGGATGGTTGTCAAAGGCGATAGAATTAGTTTTCCAGGTGGCGGCACACATTTTCATTACGGTGCAGCTAAATACATCGCTTCAATTGCTAATGTAAGTTTTAATCAACTTGAAGTCTTGATCCTATTACGCAATGAATAGACACTTCGTTTGGTAGCGTGTCTCGTATTTGGTGCGTAGCGACTGAGATACATACACGGATACTTAGGATACACACACTGTGGCAATTTTGTTATTTTTAAAAGTTGCATACGGGACTTGGATGTTCATTGTTCATATCCATACCCAGATACGTGAAATAAATAACCATGTTCAAATTTGAGTAGAATCTGCTAGATAATGGGCTAAAAGCTGTCCACACTGATGAAAGACTACCAAGAACGAAATTTCACTACCGCTATCTTTGCTTATGCAATACAATTTACTTGGATTTGCAAATGCTGAATTTTTCAGACGATAATTTGAACGATGAGGGGAGACTACGCACAGTTCTTGATGTCGGGTGTGGAGTTGCAAGTTTTGGTGCTTATCTTCAGAGGAATGGGTATCTTCTTTCTCAAGATGTTGAACGTTACCTCAGTAAAAGTATTACAAGCATTGTGTTACAGTGATCCTTCTCAACTGTTTTTTATGCCCCTTTGTTTTGTCTAGGGGATCTATGGTGCAGCTCTGAAGGTGCTGCTATTATGATATGGCAATGGGAAGTTATCTCTAAAGCAAGGTCTGTAACATAAGAGGAAAGACATATGGCTGCATTGGTGTTAGAGAGGTCCTTTGTTGATTTGAAAAGCCAAGTTTCCGTTAATGGAACTTGCAATAACATATTCTCCTATGATATAAAGTTTCTGATGAATAATCATGCTGGAGCTAAAGTGTGGAGTGCTGGTTACCTTTCATTTGCTTTGTGGTATACATCTTCTCTACTTTCCCAATCATAAAGAACCTATTTCTTTATTGGTCCGGACACATGGTTCTTGACAATATGCAGCGATTTCAGTCATCCTGTTTTTTTATATAATAAAGAGACCGTCGTGTTATTTCTTGTCATTATTGCTTTCGAGTTCAAAGATTCTACAGGTTGTGAGAATTAGATCAGTGGACCACACTTCAAACATGATTGCAGATCTTTGTTGATGTTTTTGTCCCCTTGTCTACGCATGATAGTGGTTATTTGTTATTACATATGTTCTTTTTTTTTTTTGTTTTACTATTATTATTAGAAATAGTTCCCCATAAATAAAAGCTTAATTAGCATAAGACTTTCAAGGTCGTGCAGACTGAAATTCCATTTTACTAGTATATATATATATTTATTATTTCTTATTAAGTAAGTATAATTTCGTTTAGCTCCGGGTTTTTTTTTCATAAACGAAAGTTTTATTAAAACCAATCGATAATTTACAACAAAAGCCGGAGGTTGGTTGAGATCTATCTCCGGTCGTTGACCCAATCTAAACACAGCTAGACTAGGGATGCCGCGCTACAGCCCGGCCAAAGACCGGCCAAACAACACGGGTCAAACCGAAATTACAACAAAACAAAGTCAAGTAATAGATTGAGAAGAGGGTGCTGAACCAAACAGTAAAATTCTCCAAATGGAATGACGTTCAGAACACATGGATCCTCTGAGGCAATATATTACCCAACAAACACATATAACAAACTAAAATCTAATTACAAAGCTAATACTGCAATATTATATTTAATTTTTCCTTCTTTCATGGAACCTCCGCCGGAAAATTACCACTCCACCCACACGCCGCCACCAACCACCACCAGATTGGAAAGAGCTCGAAAGAAAAACTTTTCTTTCCAACCAGAGAAATAACTAATGGAAGGAGGCGCGGGCGAAAACGGAAATAGCAACATTGCCGCTGGTGACACCAAGCAGAAAAATCAAAGATCCGCTCCCGAACCATACAAGACGACCGCATATCTAGCTACCACCACCGCATATAAGCCGAGCTTGCAGAGAAAGGTTAAGAAGAGGCTAAGCCTCTTGATGGGGAGGAGCCGAAAACTTTTATCTCCTCAAAAAACGAAAGAAGAAAATGATCAAGGGGAGACATGTGAGGCGCAACCACCACCAAAAGCTCCGGCAAAGCAACAAAAACTCGCCTGAAAAAGACCAATTCTGGCCAGCGGAGAGGTGATAAAACTCGCCAGGCAAAAGAGAAAGTGATGAGAGTCAACTTTACTTTGCTCCGGTGCTTAGTTCAACCCCCATTTACGGCACTTTTGGCTCATTTCGGGCAATTCTAGGCCATGTAAAGGGAGAAAACACACAATGCATTCACGTTGAGGTAAACCATCATATAGATGGCAAACCTTGTTATTTGATGATGTTTTTAGTCCTTTCGAGTCATATTTATCTTGTGAAATTATGCTCGGTATGTGTATAGATGTCATGACACATGATTTGGGTGCTCGTAAGCCTGGTAGGTGAGGTAATGAGCTCATAAAAGCGAGACCGAGGTTCGGGGATGAGAAAAGTTGAAGAAAAGTGGAAAAGCTGAAGAGATGCAGTCTATGCGTACGCATCATATTCTATGCGTACGCATCTTGGGAACAGAATGCAAAGTTTTGGAAAAAGCACTCAATGCGTACGCATTCCAAGCTATGCCTACGCATCCTTGATACAGGATGCTCAAGATTGAAAAAAATAGAAACAATGCGTACGCATTATATTCTATGCGTACGCATTCCAGAAGAAACAACAACTAAGGAATTGGGGCAAAACGTTCAATGCGTACGCATTGTTGGGCTATGCGTATGCATCCACCTCAGCTGGATCAGAATTTCCCAGACAACCACAGAGTAATACTTTATGCATTCAGCAAAGAATGTGTGCGCGATTAGACGACTTTAAGTACAATTTTTGGGCACATATAAATAGGAGATTGCACAGATTTTGGGGATACCTCTTGATACTTTTTTATACTCCATTTTTACCTAGAATTCTCTCCCCATACCCTTCTCACCCTGAGATCGAAATTCACTCTTAGATTATCTTCTACATTAGTTTTTAGCGAGAATTAGCTCAATTTAGCTCAAGTTTCTTCTTTATTTTTGGATTTCATCTTTGTGGGTCTTCTTCATCATCAATTTACATTGGATGGTGTTGGAGCTTGATGTAATTCAGATTTCTCTACGAATTTGGTAATCGATCTTAGTTTTCTCTTCTCTTATGGCTTTAATTTTGTCTTTAATTTCTGTTTTTAGTTTCATTATGAGTAGCTAAATATTTCCATAGCCAAGCTATGTGAAGATTGAAGAAATCACCCTCTAATTGGTGAAATTGGGAATGGGTAGTGCTTAATTGTTGTTATTTTGACAAATTCATGTCTTAAAACTTAATCTTAATGCTTGAATTAGACTGTACACCTAGTTCATGAACACACACACCACTTTTATAAATGTATGTTGCGAAGGGGTGTGGGAAAAGGGGTTTTAAGATCATTCTTTATAATCAACTGAGTTGTTTAGATTGATTAGGGAGTGAGGTTCAATCGGTTGTGAAATCGGGCAACTCTAGCGCTTTAATCTTGTTTCGGTCAATTAAATTCTTAAAGGCGAACTGTTGAACCGGGCAAAGGGTGTTCGATTGTTGTATGGCGTCGTACACTAGCTTAGGAGTTTGCACCCATGAATGAGTCAATATAAGTAGAGGTTGGTAGGTTGGTTAATCCCATTCCCGAGCTAATCGATTGGAGGGGTGAAAGTAATCAATTGGATCATAGTTTGGCTCTGCCTCTTTCTCTCTTTAGTATCTTTAGTTTATATTTTGTTTTAGGGTAATTAAACTTGAAATATCTTGGTTGACCTAAACTAAATTCGAGAATGGCTTTGATACCGATTGATTCCTCGTGGGATACGACCTTGTTCGCTACTGTAGTGCATCCGACTCGGTACACTGCCGGTTAAAGTTGGACTGTCACTATTTTGGCCATCAAGTTTTCTGGCGCCGTTGCCGGAGAAATTAATCGATATCTTTTAAGTCTTTTGAAGATTTAGGCTTAGGTTGTTTTTATTATACTGTTTTTTTTGTGTTGTTTGCTCCTTGTAGTGTATGACCCGAAGCTCAAAGGAACCATTACTTCCATATATTCCCGAGATTGAGGCTTTGGCTAGACACCGAAACGCCTTGCGAAACAAGGCGGTTCAAGTTGAAGAAGTTACTCAAGAGTTGGAAAGTGAGAGTTTTAGCTCCGAGAGTTCTAGTATGGATACGGGGAATGAAGATCTTGAGTTTGACCGAGGTATGGAACGAGAAAGAAGTGTAAATCCTTTTGAGGAAAGGGATACTACTCAATATCAAGGTCAACCATCCAATTCACTCTCCCCAAGGATAGAACCTCTACCTAGAGAAGGGAATATTGTGCGTAGTCCCTCATTGACCAATCACTTTCAACAAAAGGACCAATATCCCTCTCCAAACTCCACAAATCCCTCAAACACAACAACCTCCACAAATGGACCCCCAATTCCTTCAACAATATCAACAAATGATGATGCAAATGGCCCAATTCAATCTTATGATGAATCCCATGATGAACCCTATGATGAACCAATTCCCTCAAATGGCAAATCCTTATGCTCAACAATTTATCCCTCAAGCTAACCCTCAACCAAATCCCATAGTGAACCCTCAACCATATGCACCTCAAGCTCAAGTGAACCAAGCGGGAAATCGACCGGTAAGGCTTTGTAGAGATTATGTGACACCGATGGCTACCACGGGTCATAGTCCTATTTGAGTACCGGCCGTTGCGGCTAATAACTTGGAGATAAGGGAACATGTTTGGCATTTACTTGGGGACAATGCTCAATTTGAAGGAAAAGCGACGGATGATCCGAACACCTTCATCAACAACTTTCTTGAGGTGTGCAAAATAGTGAAGATAAATGGGGTTGGTGAGGAAGCGGTTCGGTTACTTTTGTTTCCTTTTGCTCTAAAAGGAAAGGCGAGGGAGTGGTATTCATCTTTAGCTCATGACTCTCTCCACACATGGGAACAAGCTGCAAGCACATTCTTGCTCAAGTACTTTCCACCATCGAAGGCTCTTGACTTGAAGTCCGACATTTCTAACTTTGAGCAACTATTGGGTGAAGATTTGTTTGAGGCATGGGATCGGTTCAAGACTATGTTACGGAAATTCCCTCAACATGGATTCGAAGCATGGGATCAAGTGCATCTATTTTATAGAAATTTGGATGGTGGTTCAATGCAACAATTGAATGGAGCATGTGGAGGGTCCATCATGGATGTAGCACCGGATGTGGCATTGGCCACCATTGAGAGGATTTGTGAGAATAATAGGCAATAGAGTTCGGGAAGAAAGCAATTGAAGCATAAAAAGCCACTTGTGACTGGCGTGGCAGATGAGCCCGAAAGGAACTCCGAGTGGCATAACAAGGTGTTGGCTATGGAACAAAAATTTGATGATTTGGCTTTAGAGAACAAGAAGGCCCGGTTATGCCAACTTTATGGTGGTGAACATTCGGCTACGAATTGCACATCTCCAAATACATCACCAACAACTGTGCCAATGAAAGCTCAAGTAGCACCTCAAGCCGGGACCTTAGTGGCTAATACGAATTCATTGCAACAATCTTTGATGAATGCTTACACTTTAGGGCAATTGAATGCAGGGCAAATGGATTTTAACCCTCTCACCACCTATGGCAACCCGGTGATTGAACCTATGGATACGAGTTTGGTGTTGGACACACAACCCTATGATGCTAATTATGTGGGACAAGGGCATGTCCAAAACTATGATTTTCAAGGAGCTCAACAAAATTGGAGAGAGAATCCTAATTTGACTTGGGGTCGTGGTCGAATCAAGGGCAATCCTCAGAGCCTCAACAAAGTTCTTCTTATCAAGGCAATCAAGCTCCACGACAACAACAATCCGGAACTTACCAACATCCAAATGCTCATCAAAACTACTCTCAAGGAAGCTATTCTCAACCTCCACCAATGGCTCCTATTCCACAAAAGAGTTCTACCGATATTCTCTTGGAGAAAATTAACAAGATGCTGCAAGAGCATGAAAGAATGCTCCAAGATCAAGGTCGGGAATTGATAGATATCAAGACAAATGTCAACAATACCACAGCCACATTCCAATCGGCAATACGGAATCTTGAAACTCAAGTGGGTCAATTGACCGAAAATGCTAATACCGCACCGGTTGGAGGCTTGCCAAGTAACACCGTGAGAAATCCCAAGGGTGTGAATGCTATCTCTACAAGAAGTGGCAAGGTAGTTGGTAGTGACATTGGGGTGAGGAAAAGCGTTGAAGATCATGGTAAAAGCAAAGTGGATGATATGGTAAGTGATGATAGTGAAGATCAAGTTGTCGGAGAACACGCTAGTGAAGCTCACAAGCAAGTTAAGGAGGCACCAAAAGCGACTAGCAAAGGGGACACAACCACTTCCAATCCACAAAGGAAAGGTACAAGTAGCAATGGTATGAATACTTCTTCTACACCTTTTGATTTGAGCACTTTACCTTTTCCCCCGAGAGGTCCTAAGAAGGATGTTTTTACCAAGAGTCAAAACAAGTTCCTTGACATCTTACGCAAGGTTGAGATAAATATCCCTTTGGTTGATGCTATAGCTAACATGCCTTCGTATGTTAAGTTTTTGAAAGGGATATTGTCCAATAAGGCCAAGATGGATGAGGTGGTGTGCCTAAATGAAGAATGTTCCACGGTCTTTCAAAACAAGCTTCCGCCTAAAAAGAAAGACCCCGGATGTTTTTCCATTCCTTGCACCATTGGCTCTATTAGATTTCCTAAAGCTTTATGTGACCTAGGTGCTAGTGTGAACCTTATGCCTAGGAGTATCTATGAGAGGTTGGGCCTAGGTAGGTTAACCGAGACCAATATGACTTTACAAATGGCCGACCGGACCCTTAGGAGACCTATGGGGATATTGGAGGATGTGTTGGTTCAAGTTGATAAGTTTGTGATCCCGGCCGATTTTGTTGTGCTAGATGTTGCGGAGGACCCTAGGAATTCACTTTTCCTAGGAAGACCTTTCCTTGCTACCGGAAGTGCTAATGTAGATGTAGCCAAGGGCGATATTACTATGAGGGCAGGAGACGAGAGTGTAACTATGAATGTGTTTGATGCCATTAAGTACCCCCATGATAATATTGAGGAATGTGATGAAGTTGAATCTATATATTCTTGTGTTTCCGAGGTTGCTAACACGCAGGGTTATCAAGAGCCAATGGAGGAGTGCTTAATGAAGTCTAGCACAATTCATGATGGTAATGAAGAATTGCGAGAAGCGGCTTTTGAGTTGGAGGCAACGCCTTTTCTTGAGGCATCATGGCATAAATATCTAGAGCTTGGCCTCAACAGTGAGAAGATGAAGCCGTCTATCGAGGAGCCACCAAAGGGATTTGGAACTAAAGCCACTTCCGGAGCACCTTAAGTATGCTTTTCTTGAGTCCGATAATTTATTACCTTTGATTATTTCTGCGGCACTAACATCTTTGCAGGAAGAGAAGCTCATGAAAGTGCTAAGGAGGCATAAGAAAGCCTTTGGGTGGAAGATGGTTGATATCCGGGGTATTAGCCCCGAGGTTTGCAAGCACAAGATCATATTGGAGGAGGATGTGAAGCCGGTGAGGCAAGGTCAAAGAAGGCTCAATCCACACCTTCAAGAGGTGGTGCGTAAGGACATGGTGAAAATGCTGGAGCATGGAATCATCTATGCCATATAGGATAGCGAGTGGGTAAGCCCTACCCAAGTGGTGCCTACAAAGGGAGGTATGACTGTTCAACCTAATGAAAACAATGAAATGATCCCTTGTCGCTTAGTCACTGGCTATCGTGTTTGCATTGATTATCGAAAACTGAATGATGCCACTAGGAAAGATCACTTTCCCTTGCCTTTTATTGATCAAATGCTAGAGAGGTTAAGTTGTCATGGCTTTTATTGTTTTCTCGATGGTTTTAGTGGTTACTACCAAATTTGCATTGATCCTAAGGACCAAGAGAAAACTACCTTTACATGTCCCTATGGTACCTTTGCATTTAGACGGATGCCTTTCGGGTTGTGTAATGCACCTCCGACATTCCAAAGATGCATGACGGCTATCTTTGCGGACATGATTGAGAAATTCTTGGAAGTCTTTATGGATGACTTTAGTGTATTTGGAGACTCTTTTGATGATTGTTTGAGTAATCTTGATAAAGTTTTGCGAAGGTGTGAAGACACCAATCTTGTGCTTAATTGGGAAAAGTGTCATTTCATGGTAGAAGAGGGCATAGTGTTAGGCCACAAGATTTCACGTAAGGGGATTGAAGTTAATAGAGCCAAGGTTGTGGCAATTGAAAAATTGCCCGTCCCCACGAACTTGAAGACCCTTCGGGCTTTTCTTGGTCATGCGGGTTTTTACCGGCGTTTTATCAAGGATTTCTCCAAGATTTCTAGGCCACTCACACTCTTGCTCACAAAAGACACTCCCTTCATTTTCACTCAAGAGTGTGTTGATGCCTTCCACATGCTTAAACAGTTATTAGTGACCGCACCGATTCTAGTTGCACCCGATTGGTCACGTGAGTTTGAGGTTATGTGTGATGCCAGCGACACTGCTGTAGGGGATGTTTTAGGGCAGAAAGTTGATAAGATATTTAAGCCCATTTACTATTCTAGCCACACACTTAACCCCGCACAGTCCAAGTATGCCACGACCGAAAATGAATTACTTGCTGTTGTTTTTGCTTTCGTTAAGTTTCGGTCGTATCTAGTTGGGTCTAAAGTGATCGTGCATACCGATCATGCGGCATTGAGGTACCTATTTGCAAAGAAAGAGGCAAAACCCCGTTTATTGGAGTGGATATTGCTTCTTCAAGAGTTTGATGTGCAAATTAAGGATAGGAAGGGATGTGAAAATGTGGTGGCGGATCATTTAAGTCGTATGGCATTAGATGAGGAGGTGTGAAGATTTGAGAGGGAGATTAATGAGTCATTCCCGGATGAGCAGTTGATGGTAGTGGATGCGATGCTACCAATGAAAAGGAGTGCTCGTGAGCCACGGGGTGGGTATGGTGACCCGTGGTATGCTCCTTTTGTGAACTATCTTGCTTGTGGTTATATGGATCCTAGTTTAAAGGAATACCAATGCAAGAAGTTCTACAGTGACATTCGTTTCTACTTGTGGGATGACCCTTATCTATTTAGACGGTGCTCGGATGGCATAATTCGTAAATGTGTCCATGATAGCGAGATTCAGAACATCCTCTTATTTTGCCATGACCGGGAAGCCGGTGGTCATCATGTGGGGGACAAAACCGCTCTCAAGGTGCTCCAAAGTGGCTTTTATTGGCCAACTATCTTTCGAGACTCTTATGCCTATGTGAAAGCTTACGACGCTTGTCAACGGGTAGGTAGGATATCTAGGAGAAACGAGATGCCTCAAAAGCCTATCCTTGAGTGTGAGGTGTTCGATGTTTGGGGGCTAGACTTTATGGGACCCTATCCTTCATCATATAGCAATAAGTACATCCTAGTTGCGTGTGATTACGTGTCGAAATGTGTAGAAGCCATAGCATCCCCCACTAATGATAGGAATGTGGTCATCCGGTTCATCAAAAAGTATAGCTTTGCTCGTTTTGGAGTGCCACGTGCTATCATTAGTGATAACGGTAGTCACTTTCACAACCGCCTTTTCATCACTCTTCTAGCCAAGTATGGGGTCAAGCATAAGTTAGGGACAACCTATCACCCCCAACCTAGTGGCCAAGTGGAAGTGAGTAACCGGGGGATTAAGCGTCTCCTTGAGAAAACTGTGAATTCACACCCTAAGGATTGGGCTAACAAGTTAGTGTTAGGGGTGATGCCCGAAAGACAATTTTGTAATTGTTTTATTTAATAAATGAAATGATGTTATTATTCATATTTATTATTCTCATATTCACCGATGTGACAATAGTATTTACACTACAGAAAACCCTAAAGTATATCGTTTATGTAATCAGTTAACTCAGTGTATGGTATATACACAGGAGGATTGAGTTAGTGAAGATGTACTTAAAATAAAATTAGCCCGTAGTAAAGTTAATCGAGAGTATCGGGTCTCTCCTTTAACGTGCTATTGATGCGCTTGAGAACACAATAGGTGTGATTGTCTTATCCGGACTTTCGGTTAAGAGAACCTAATGGGGCATTTATATATGATAGATATATTATATAAATTTGGACCGATTTGATTAGAGTTCACGATATAATTCCGTAATCGAGAAGTCTTATTGAATCAATGGATGATCATATTTATGGATATATCTTAATCACGAGGTGATCACGATCCAACCGCTTGAATCGAGTATGAAGTTTGACTTGACGGTTAAGGATTACACCGAGTCGTGGTGCGAATTACCCCATCTTGGCATTGTCTTTGGATTGAGTGAGTAGTACGTGTTATCACAGATACGGAATCCATTCCTTCCATTTATGGAAGTAGATAAACGATTCCCTTATTTGTTGATCCTAGAAAGCGATCGATCGTGCGAGTTCATATTACACCGATTAGCTACCGGTGAGTTGTATGAATTAATTGATCACTAGGGGTTAATGGTAAATAAGGATAAGAGGTTCTAAAAGGGTTAACGGTAACTTCCCGATTTAGAATGACCGATCTATGGAGGATTAATCCATATGTAATGATTATATCAATGGACGCTTATTATTATTCTCGTGAGGAGATAAATATAATCTTATAATCGGAGGAGTGCAGTCACGGGATTATGGTGGCATATTCCTGTGATTGATTTATCGAATATAATTATTCTATAATTATTTTTTTGATTTAACGGAGCCGCTGATTATTAGTCCATGGTCCCCGACGTGCCTCCTAATATAGCATAGCTATTCTCGGACATCGAATCCTAATAATATTAATTTAGTTCTTGTTGGACTTTATTAAAACGATATGTGAATTAATTGTTTAGTGGACTATTAAATTAGTTGGGCTAAATAATTAAATATGTGGAAAAGACATTTTCCATAATCGTGGCCCAAAATTGTGTGATGGCAAAATTAATATTGACTAGGTCAATTTTGATGAATTTCGCCCCCCCTCTTTTAATATGGAACAAGAAATTATTTTCTTGTGTATTAATATGACATGTGCTTAAAATATTTATAGGATAAATATTTATGGTAAATAATAAAGATAAATATTATTCTAGATTTGTTCTAGAATATTATGGAATTATCTTTTATTAAAGGATTTATTTTGTTTGATAAATAAAAATCCTTGGAGGCTAAGTTTAACTCTCATATATAAAGAGAGTTCTCCCAAGCCTTAACACACATTACATATTTCGACTTCTCCCTATAGTAGAGAGAAGAAAAGAATTTCGGCCAAGGGAGATTTGGGGAGAAATCTTGGAGATTTTTCCGGTAGCATATCGGAAGGGTTCGAGTCGAGAATTCCTTCCACCGGGAATTGCTTGGATCACACGATCGGAAGACTATGGTACTCTTCACACCTTCACATTCATCCTTTTGCTGTTCTTCAACTTGAATTTTGAGATTCAAGAGGTATGATCTACATCCCCTTGTAGAATAGATCAGTTGTTTTATTACGTGTATTATATAGATCTAGATCCATAAATCGCTTCCGTTATGCATGGTATTACTATGGTGGTATCGATCGCCATGGTGATCTGTATTTATACGTATAAAATATTAGATCTAGGAGTGGTAAAACATGTAGTTTTTTTGTCCCATTTTTTTTTTTAAAAGGGGCGGCCTTGATCATGCAATGTTTTTTTTTTTTTTTTTTTTTTTTTTATTTATTTATTTATTTTTTTTTTTATGTTATGAATGTCTTGGTTGAAGAGATGGATTGGGGTTGATCACTGTTTCTTTCGTTAGATCTATTGTAGCTCTTTTTTTAGTAATAATTGAAAGATAGGAATTGTATTTTTGTCTTTTTTCAAATTTATGTAAAAGTAGCATCTTTTATTGTAATTTTGATTATCCGGGCTGGAAAAAATGAAGATTTTGCTGAAAAATTGAAGATCAAGACGAAACCCAAGGTATGAACGAGGAGAAACGGATGAATTTTATTAAAAACTGCTACAGGAATTTCTGCGACGCTAAAAAGCGTCGCTATAAGTCCTGTTTAATAAAAAAGATGCGGCTAGGGTTTTTTTAATTTTGCGGCTGCATGTTTTTTTTGTGACCTAATTTTTTTTTATGATCATTTACTGCCGCATGAATTCATTAAAAAAAAAAAAATTATTTTTTTGGAAAATAATTAAATAGCAGCCGCATATGAATAAAATAATTATATGATTAATTATAATAAATTGGATTTATTTAATTAAAAAGACCTTTTCTCCTCTCGGGTGTTCGTGGTTCGTGATCCGGCGGTTCGAGTTCAAGATTCGAAGATCAAGACTCGAAGACAACAAGATTGTAATTTATTTTTTCCTAGGATAGATTAGATACGGGGGTACCAACAATCCATCTCGGTGCTTAAATTTCCGCAATTTATTTTTTATGTGTTCGATCATAAAATAGATATAAAATCGGAATTGCCATGACATGCATCATATCATAAATCCACTCTATGCATACATGTAGAATTTTAATTTTGGTAATTAAAATAGGTATGTATACAAACTCGTGTAATTAGTTGAAATTTAATTAATACGTGGTAATTAATGAATTTAGTAACTAATTAATGATCCGAGGACGGGTTATGAAATCGTTAGGCCTTTCGGTGTGTGTTCTCGGTGAACCGCCTTAAAGCCCAAACGAGATCACGTTTTCAATTCGTAGTGTCTACGAGATTGAATGATGGTAAAAGAACAATAAATCTTGGATAAAAGCGGTTCGCTTATAGGTTGGGTGGTCAATCGAGCTAGGCTCGACGGACTTAACCCTCCTAGTGTGATGTATGCGGGGTCCGGCAAGACTAAGCTACACCGAGAGAAGCGGAGGGGTGATTCCTTCTTATCTCTCAATGGGGTGTCTTGACCCGATTTTGATCCGATCATCACATATGTTCTAACGAATAGGGACGGGTAGGCTTGCCTACGTTACCGACACCATTCGTAATCCTTGATTTGATGTGCTTTTATGTTAACATCAAAAAGACGTGGTTAGTTAACCCACCACCACTTCCAAATTATCGAGTGGGAGGCGGGAGGGCGGCACCAACCCCTCGGCCTCTACTATAGATACAAGTAAGTGAGAGAAGTGGTGACGCTCGCGGCGCTTTGATTTCGTCCCCTACGGATGGTGTTCACCCCTATCAACATTCATGGCTTGGTCTCCGAAAGGATAGGATTTTGGTACTCGTTGGGTCGACCTATCCTACGACGGCACACTCGGGCGCACTAAGAGATCCGATATAGTAGGTCACACTCATAAAGGATATTTTTGGAAATATCTAGGCTAAAAAGGAAGGTAGTCAATGAATAAAGGGATGTTCGATTCTCGTAGGATGTTTGATTCTCATATGTTATTCATTGATGAGATTGTCTCGATTTAACCGTCATCTCTTTGACCTACCCTACGGGCGGCATCGAGATGCGAGGTTAAAACTTGGAATGGTAGAGTAGACTTATTTTTAGTTTACAATTCCTAAAATTTAATATAGTAGTGTTACACTTGAATTAATACATGTCATTTTATTTTAAAGCCAAAATGTAAGATCAAATTTCGCTTTACTATCCGAAAAATTAACGGGAAACAACTTTAAGAAATGGAAGTGTAACTTAAACGTGGTGCTCACGTATGAGAATGTGCAACATGTACTTACTTACGAATGCCCCTATTTGGCGATCCAAAACCTGGTAAAGCCGAGATCGAGCAATGTAATCGGCTGGATCGAAAGCGGATAACCGGGCTCGTGGGATCATCTTGGCGTCGGTGTTGGAGGTTATTAGGACCCAGATTGAAGAGTTTGAATCTGCAGGAGAAATCATGCGAAAACTTACTACGATGTTGGATCACCTAGCAACCAAGCAAGACACGATGCCATCAGGTTGGCCGTTAACACGAAATTGAAGAAAGTCAAGCAGTGAATGGTCATGTTTTGAATACGATCAGTTACTTCAATGACGCCGGTATTCATGGATCAAAGTTCGATGAAGCAACTCAAGTACCGATGATTTTGGAATCATTGACTCTGAGTTTATCTGTTCAAAACTCGATGATCGATGGGCAAATATGAGTTGACCATGACACGAGATCTTGAATGAACCGACTATCTACGAGGGCTTGCTATCGAAAGATAAGGTCCAAGTAGGGGATAAGAAAGTTGAAGCCAATATGGCGAAGCCAGGTCATCAAACAAGCCTAAGGCAAAACCGAAGAAGAAGGGTAGTGTTGCACCCGTGCCCAAGCCAATGAAGAAAAAGGCTGCCAAGAAAGTTGATTTGAGTCCAAGCCCAAGGGCAAATGCTTTTCTTGAAGGAGGTAGGACATTGGCGACGCCATTGTCCCGAATATCTTCGTGATGTGAAAGATGGCAAAGTCAAAATTTGTCATTTGGGAAAGATAAGAAAGGTAATTTGGAATTACTATTCTTGGAATCTTTTAATGTAGCTAAAGATGTGTCCACTTGGATACTTGATCTGGAGCTACTAACCATGTATGTTCTTCATTGCGCATTCTTAGTTCGTATGAGGAGTCGGAAGAGGGTTCTCAAGTGATGCGAGTAGGCACGGGCGCTCATTTCGCCAAAGCAATGGGAGCTGTGGACTTGCATTTTAATAATAGAATTTTACATTTAGAAAATGTTTATTTTATTCAATTTTGGAGAAATTTGATTTCTTATTCTCGCCTTAGTTGAACAATCATTTTTCTGTTTCAAGTTTGAATGGTGAATTTGTTATTTCAAAGAATGGCTTTGAATTGTGTTCAACTATAAATGAAAGCGGTTTATATTTTGTAAGACCACATAAAGCTCCCTACTTATCTTGAAATGTTTAAAACTGCTCATCAAAGATCTGCTAAAAGGCAGAAAGTTTCTCAAGTAAAAGAAGATAAAACATACTTGTGGCATGTAAGGCTTGGCCATATTTCCTTGGAAAGACTCAAAAGACTTGAAAAGGTTAATGCCTTAGGTGAGTCATCTGTTGACACACTGCCTGTCTGCGAGTGTTGCATGGAGGGAAAAATGACTAAGCGTCCCTTCTCATCAAAGGGTAATAGAGCCACAGGAACTCTAGACTTAGTGCATTCAGATCTTTGTGGTCCGATGAACGTACAAGCTAGAGGCGGATACGAGTACTTTGTGACTTTCATTGATGATTACTCGAGATTCGGTTATGTTTATCTGCTGCATAGAAAGTCCAAGGCTTTTGGAAAGTTCAAGGAGTTCCAAGCGAGAAGCGAAGGCAACTAGGCAAGTCATTGAAATGCCTCCGCTCGGATCGCGGAGGTGAGTATTTAGATCATTGAGTTCATTGACTACTTGGGAAAAAGGAATTTGTTTCCAACGTTGACGCCTAGGACACCTCAAAGAAAGCGGAGTTCTTTGAGAGGAGAAACAGGACATTGATTAACATGGTTAGATCAATGATGAGCTACGCCTCACTACCTATATCCTTTTGGGGTTATGCTTTAGAAGCGGTCTACATTTTGAATGCGATCGTCAAAGTCTGCATCGAAAAAGACACCCATTGAGATGTGGTCGGGACATCGCGAAAGCACGCGTCACTTCGATATGGGGTTGTCTCGCACATGTCTTTGATGGACAAGACTACCAAGCTACAATCACGTCGAAAGTATGTTTGTTTGTAGGCTATCCAAAAGGTACACGTGGTGGTCTATTTTACGATCCGGAAGATAACAAAGTGCTAGTCTCGACTAACGCTACGTTTTTGGAGGAAAGCTATATGAAAGACCACGGACCTCAAGTACAATTGTACTAGAGGAATTACTCTCCGGTGACATCAGGCCTATTGTGGCTGGCGATGTTCCTGTAAACAACACTAATAATACAACGATCACTTCCGACATTCTGTTCCACCCAGACGCATCTGCTGAGAGTGGTTCGCCACCGGCTCGGTACGGCATGGATTTAGAGGCAAACGTAGTCGCCTCTGATGGGGTGGAAGATGATCCTCCGACCTATAAGAAGGCCTTATTGGATCACGATAAAGATAAATGGATTGACTTAATGAATCAAGAGATGGAGTCTATGTACTCTAACTCACCTGGAAACTTGTAGAACTTCCTCAGGGTGAAAGGCCCATTGGATGTAAATGGCTCTACAAGCGAAAGAGAGGAGTAGATGGGAAGGTTGAAACCTTCAAAGCATTTGGTAGCCAAAGGTTACACACAATGAGAGGTATAGACTACGAGGAAACCTTCTCACCTGTGGGCCATGATGAAAACCATCCGCATCCTCCTTTCGATTCTTTGCATGTCCGGATTATGAAATCGGCAAATGGATGTTAAGACAGCGTTTCTAAACGGCTTTCTTGATGAGGAAATCTATATGCAGCAACCAGAGGGATTCATTGAAGAAGGTCGAGAGCACATGGTGTGCAAGTTGCTCAGATCCATTTATGGGTTGAAGCAAGCATCTCGTTCCTGGTATCATAGATTCGATCACACGATCAAGTCTTATGATTTTGAACAACACTTTGATGAATCTTGTGTGTACAAGAAGGTTATCAAAGATAGTGTTGTATTTTTAGTGTTGTACGTTGATGACATACTCCTAATTGGCAACGATAAGGGGATGATGTCCGACGTGAAAAGTTGGTTGACCACGCAATTCCAAATGAAAGATTTGGGAGAAGCGAGTTATGTTCTAGGGATCCAAATTATAAGGGATCGCAAGAAGCAGGATGTTAGTTTCTATCCCAAGCAACTTATATAGATAAGGTCTTTGGCGTGCTTCGAGATGGAGAACGCAAAGAAGGGTTTTCTACCAACCCGTCACGGCGTTTACCTCTCTAAGACTCAGGGACTCAAACCCCGAAGAGGTGAAAGCTATGGGAAGAGTGCCATATGCCTCGGTTGTTGGTAGTCTTATGTATGCTATGAGGTGTACAAGACGACATTTGTTACGGCGTTGGATTAGTCGGCCGTTTTGATCAAATCAGGCAACCGTGACTGGACAATGAAGAAAGAATCTCATCAAATATTTGAAGAGAACCAGAAATATATGCTCGTCTATTCGAGTGGGAGTTTGGAGCTAGTGGGGTACACCGATTCTGACTTTCAATCAGACAGAGATGATTCTAAATCTACCTCTGGTTCAATGTTTACGCTTGGTGGCGGTGCAGTAGAATGGAGAAGCCAAAAGCAATCCAGCACAACCGATTCAACAATGGAAGTCGAGTTCATAGCGGCCTCGGAGGCAAACTAAAAAGCGATTTAGTTAAGAAAGTTCATCGGATTAGGCGTTGTCCGAATCGTGAAGATCCTATTACTCTCTATTGTGATAACAATGGGGCCATTGCCAACTCTAGAGAACCTCAAAGCACAAGAAGTCGAAGAAGTATAGAGAGAAAATATTGGGTGATCAACGATTTTGTCGATAGAGGGACATTTCCGTCAAGAAAATCGCCTCCGCCGATAATCCTGTGATCCATTCACCAAATGATTTGTCGATTGAAGCTTTTAGTCGACACTTGGAGACTATAGGTATTAGAGACATGTCTCATTTGCTTTAGAGCAAGTGGGAGTGATAGTTTGTTGTATTTTAATAATAGGTGTGCTCTAAAACAATTAATCACATGCTTTCGTGCAAGTGGGAGATTGTTGGGGTGATGCCGAAAGACAATTTTGTAATTGTTTTATTTAATAAATGAAATGATGTTATTATTCATATTTATTATTCTCATATTCACCGATGTGACAATAGTATTTACACTACTGTAAAACCCTAAAGTATATCGTTTATGTAATCACTTAACTTCGGTGTATGGTATATACACGGGAGGATTGAGTTAGTGAAGATGTACTTAAAATACAATTAGCCCGTAGTAAAGTTATTCGAGAGTATCGGGTCTCTCCTTTAACGTGCTATTGATGCGCTTGAGAACACAATAGGTGTGATTGTCTTATCCGGACTTTCGGTTAAGAGAACCTAATGGGGCATTTATATATGATAGATATAGCATATGAAATTTGGACCGATTTGATTAGAGTTCACGATATAATTCCGTAATCGAGAAGTCTTATCGAATCAATGGATGATCATATTTATGGATATATCTTAATCTCGAGGTGATCACGATCAACCGCTTGAATCGGTATGAAGTTTGACTTGACGGTTAAGGATTACACCGAGTCTCGTGGTCCGAATTACCCCATCTTGGCATTGTCTTTGGATTGAGTGAGTAGTACGTGTTATCACGGATACGGAATCCATTCCTTTCATTTATGGAAGTAGATAGATGATTCCTCCTTATTTGTTGATCCTAGAAACCGATCGATCGTATTTGCGAGTTCATATTACAACCGATTAGCTACCGGTGAGTTGTATGAATTAATTGATCATTAGGGGTTAATGGTAAATAAGGATAAGAGGTTCTAAAAGGGTTAACGGTAACTTCCCGATTTAGAATGAAGCAATCTATGGAGGATTAATCCATATGTAATGATTATATCAATGGACGCTTATTATTATTCTCGTTAGAGATAAATATAATCTTATAATCGGAGGAGTGCGATCACGGGATTATGGTGGCATATTCTCGTGATTGATTTATCGAATATAATTATTCTATAATTATTTTTTGATTTATCGGAGCCACTGATTATTAGTCCATGGTCCCCGACGTGCCTCCTAATATAGCATAGCTATTCTCGGACGTCGAATCCTAATAATATTAATTTAGTTCTTGTTGGACTTTATTAAAACGATATGTGAATTAATTGTTTAGTGGACTATTAAATTAGTTGGGCTAAATAATTAAATATGTGGAAAAGACATTTTTCATAATCTTGGCCCAATATTGTGTGATGGCAAAATTAATATTGACTAGGTCAATTTTGATGAATTTCGCCCCCCCTCTTTTAATATGGAACAAGAAATTATTTTCTTGTGTATTAATAAGACATGTGCATAAAATATTTATTGGATAAATATTTATGGTAAATAATAAAGATAAATATTATTCTAGATTTGTTCTAGACTATTATGGAATTATCTTTTATTAAAGGATTTATTTTGTTTGATAAATAAAAATCCTTGGAGGCTAAGTTTAACTCTCCTATATAAAGAGAGTTCTCCCAAGCCTTAACACACATTACATATTTCGACTTCTCCCTATAGTAGAGAGAAGAAAAGAATTTCGGCCAAGGGAGATTTGGGGAGAAATCTTGGAGATTTTTCCGGTAGCATATCGGAAGGGTTTGAGTCGAGAATTCCTTCCACCAGGAATTGCTTGGATCACACGATCGGAAGACTGTGGTACTCTTCACACCTTCACATTCATCCTTTTGCTGTTCTTCAACTTGAATTTTGAGATTCAAGAGGTATGATCTACATCCCCCTTGTAGAATAGATCTAGTTGTTTTATTACGTGTATTATATAGATCTAGATCCATAAATCGCTTCCGTTGTGCATGGTATTACTAACAGTTAGATGATGCGCTATGGGCCCTTAGAACTGCCTTTAAAACCCCATAGGTATGTCTCCCTATATGTTAGTGTATGAGAAGTCTTGTCACCTCCCGATAGAGCTTGAGCATAAGGCATATTGGGCTACCCGGTTTCTAAACTTGGATGAGGGTCTAGTAGGAGAGAGGTGGTTAGCACAGTTAAATGAGTTAGATGAGTTTCGCCTTAGAGCTTACGAGAGTGCGAGAGACTATAAGGAAAAGACTAAGTTACTTCACGATAGAGCCATAAAGCCCCGAGAGTTTAAGGAAGATGACGAAGTCCTCCTTTATAACACTCGTCTTCACCTTTTTCAAGGCAAACTCAAATCTCGTTTGTCGGGTCCTTATATAGTTTCTAAGGTCTACCCCTCCGGTGCCGTCGAAATCATTCACCCAACCAAGGGGCCGTTTGTTACAAATGGCCTTCGGTTGAAGAAGTACGAAAGGTTACACTTCGATGAGGCACTCGAGGTTATCCTCCTTAAGGATCCCGTCCCTTGTGTGGGTCCTTGTGAGTCTTGTCAAGGACTCTAAACTTGGCATTCAAATCGTATAATTCCATCAAACTTCTTTCTATCCACCAATTTCACCTTTGTGTCAATGGTATAACTCTAAAGTTGACACCGTATAAGTCATTCCGTCGAGCCAACGACATAAAACAAAGGCGCTTGGGGGAGGCAACCCACCGTTTCTCTGTTTTTGAGTAGTTTTGAGATGTTAGATGTGATCTAGGGTGATAGAGTGGGAATCTAAGCTGAAAATGTGACGTTTTGGTGAAACCCAGGGCCATGCGTACGCATCATATTTAATGCGCACGCATTCCAAAACCAGAGAGTTCAGCATTTTGTTCACACTTTCTTTGCATATGCATTATATTGGATGCGTACGCATCCTTCGGCCAGAGAGTTCTGCAAGAGTTTAACTGTTTCGATGCGTACGCATTATATTGAATGCGTACGCATCCGTCATCCAGTGTGTTACAGGGCCGTCATTGTGTACGCATTCCCCTCTATGCGTACGCATTCTTTCAGCAGCGTCCTTTTCTCCTTTCCATCTTTCGGTCTACGAGTACGCATTCCCATTCTATGCGTACGCATCCTTCTGCTTATATAAACGCAACAGGCAGTTTCCACTTCCATTTTACCCCAATTTGAACCTAATTTCTTCTCTTCTCCGGCCACTCTCCACCGCAAATCCTTAATTCACCCTCCTCTGTTAGGTGTAGTGCCTGAAAGACAATTTGTGTAATTGTTTATAATAATGAATGATGAATTTATCTCACCTTATTACTTGCTTTGTGCTTGTAAAGTAATACATCGCCGCAAACCCTAAGTATATCAGATGTAACCACTTAACTCGGTGTATGGATTACACGTGAGGATTGAGTTAGTGGTGATATACTTAAATCGTTAGTCCGTGGTGAACTTAATCGAGTTTAGTGGTCTCTTGATTAAAACACCAATAATGCGCCTGAACACCTTAGGGTGTGATAGTCTTATCGTTTATCGGGTAGAGGTACTACGTGGGGCATTTATATATTATGGCATTCATATAGGACTGGACCGATTTAATCTCAATTTCTCGATATAATTCCGTAATCGAGGAATCTTATTAAATTATTAGATGATCATATATGGATCAACCTTAATCCTGAGGTGATCACAGGGTGTCGCTTGTCCCGGGTAGTGTTTGATGTGTTAGTTACGGTTCACTTAAATAATGTGTTCCAAGCCACTTCTCATTGGCACTATCTCCAGATGAGTGAGTAGTTCTAATTTTCACAGACATGGAATCCATTCTTTCCTGCGGGAAGTAGAGAGACAGTCCCCCTATTTGTTAGCCCTAAGAAAGTGATCGATCGGCCGAGTTCATATTTAGACTAATTGGCTACTAGTCGATATGTGAACTAATTGATCACTAGGGGTTGATAGTAAATAAGGATAAGATATTCGAAGTCGGGTTCACGGAGACTTCCTCTCTCGAATGGACAATCTATGGAGGGTTAATCAGTATGTAGTGATTATATCAATGGACGCTTATTCACTCACATGGGTTGAGTATAAGTATACATCTATAATCGGTAGAGTTCGGGCCGGGTTTATGGTGGCGTAATCCGGAATTAATAATTAATGTACTTATTACGCTCGATGAATAATTAATTATTGGAGCTACACTGAGTTATAGGTCCATGGTCCCCGATGTAGCTTCGTAATTCGGACTAATAATCTTGTTATTTGGGCTCAGTGAAAATTAATTGGTCAGGCTAATTAATTGATATGCATGGATATTATTTAGTTGGGCTAAATAATATAATACACATAAAAGACATTTTATGTGGGCTTAATAACCCCACAGAGGTGGCGCCAATATATGTTGATTAATTAGAGAGAAATTAGTTTTCTTGGATAATTATTTGACATGTGATTTATCTTTTATTTGTTAAATGATAATTCATGTAATATTAGATAATAACTTGATTTATCCTAATTTGTTTGGGATAATCATTTTATTTATCTTTTATTTGGAATAAAGGATTAATAGAATAATTATCTCTTAATTATTTAATCTTGGAAGAAAAGGTTTCTTTCTCCTATATAAAGAGAGTTCTCTCAAAGCCTTTTAGTATGGCAATTTTTAGACCACCACATAAAAGGAGAGGAAAAATTAGTTTTCTTGACTAGGGTTTTAGTAGAAGAACTTAGTTTTTCTTGGTGTTGCGTATCAAGGAGGCTCGTGTATCAAGAAGGGTGTCCACCAACCGCCGTTTGGAGAACACATCAGAAGATCTTGGCTTCTCTTCCTACTATTGGTAACATGATTTTAACCCCCTTGTAGTTTTTAAGTCCTTTAACTATGTTTTGTGATATGTAAATCGTGATCCGTCCGCTGCGTATAGATCTAACTTGGTTAGATCTAAAAACCTGCATCCTTCATGTGGTATCGGAGCAAGGTTCCACGATTTATATAGTCATAATCGTAGTTAAACGATTTAAAGGAGTGGAATTGCATCTAGGTATTTTTTTTACTTATTTTTTGCATTGATGTGATTAAAATTGTTATGGTTGAAGAGATGGATTGGGGTTGGCATCGTTTACCCGTTAGATCTATTGTAAACTCATATGAACGATGAAAATTCGTTCATATGAGTATAGGAAATTATGTAATTTATTTTTATTGCAATTTAATTTCCAGAAAATAGATCTGTTTAGTAGCTGTTTAGATATTTCGTTTTTCCCGTTGATCGAGCCGTTAAAAAGAAGATCCCTCCGGTCAGAATCAAGATTGGAAGTTGTTGAACAATCTCAAAAATTTTGGCGTCGATCAGAGTCCGTTTGGATGTCCGTTCGTTGCCGCAAAGAAGCTTCTGTAACAGAAAAACGCAGGATTCACAGAAACCCTACCTGTGACTTCCTCGAATTTCTGGGAGAGTTTCGACCGTTGAAACGCAAATCCAACAGGTCAGATTTACAAATACGGAGTTTTGGACGTGGAATAAAAATTTCAGGTCGATCGGGTTTCATCTAGATTCCCGATCGGCAGCGGGAAGTCATTGATGCGCTGCTGTAAAAGTCAGATTCAGCAGCAAGTTGGGCGGCTTACTGGAGAAGATTGACAAGTCAAGGCTCCGATCTAACCGTCCATCTTGAAGTCCGAAGAATGAGGATCAGATCTGGAAAGTTTCGTCCCGATCCGAGTTCGTTTGATATGCCAATCGTCGAAGATTCTAAACAGCTGCAGATTAGGGTTTTATTTTATTTTCGAATAGATTAGTTACGGGGGTGTCAACGGTCCATCTCGGTGTTTATTTGCCGCACTAGAATACATGTTTAGATTGTATGTGTAGAACGGGAAAAATTGCCATGACATGCATCATATCATGAATTCCACTCCATATGCATACATGTAGAAATTAATTCGAGGAATTAGTTAGGCATGTATAAAACACGTAATTAGTTTCAATTAATTGTTTGATATTAATTAGAAACTAATTAGGGTCAAAACCGAGGAACACGGGTTTTTTCAATCGTCGAGGTTGGGTGATGGATTCTCGGTGAATCCCACTCTGCGAAAGCATAAGGAGTAAAATCCGAAACCTCGTGGTTAAGGTGTTGGATTCTTGGTGAATTCCACCTTACCTAAGACGAGATTACGTTTTTGTTCCGTAGTGTCTCACGTGAAAGTTTGATGTTTAAGGATTGGATAATCACGGGCAAACAGGTTCGAAAGTGGTTTAACCACGGTTGGGTGGTCAACGGTAGCTACGGCTCGATCGACTTCACCCTCCACGTTTGGCGTTTGCACGGGATCTCGCAAGGTCGAGTCATCGAAGAGCTACTACGGCTTAACGGAGCTCCCCTAGCCTTGATCCGTCCGGACGGCCACAAATGTTCTAACGAATAGGTCGGGTGGGTTAGCCCACATAACCGACAACATTCGGGCCTGTGAATTATTGTTCCTTAATGTAACATCAATTCCAAAAGCGTGATCGAGAAACCCACCACTTTTTCAAAATATTGAGTGGGAGCGGGAGAGGCGACAACCGACCCCACGGCCTCATCGTTGACACAAGCAACGTGAGAGAATGGTGACGCCTCGTGCCGGCTTTGATTTCGGCCCCCTAAGGAAGGCCTTCACCGCTATCAAAATTCAAGGCTTGGTCTCCGAAAGGATAGGATTTTGGGTACTCGTCGGGTCACCGACCGACCACTAAGGCGGCACACTCAAAGTGCGCTAAAATTTGAGACAAGAGGTCACACTCATAAAGGGTATTTTTGGTAGAAATCTTGTTAAGGGTGAAATTTATGATTTATATGACGTTATTCCCATAACAATATCCTTGGTATTTTAGTACTTTTTATAGAAAAGTGTTGGTTTTATCGAATTATTGAGTAAACGAGTTTTAAATGTGTTTAAATGCAAAATCGAGATATTTACGTGATTTTATCGGTGTTTTATGTTTATTCATATGATGTTACATTTTGCATGTTTCTATCATGTTGGTAGATACGTTTTCATGATGAGTAAGGAGCTTAAACGATGATCACATGAAGATGGAAGAGTTGGAAGATGTTTAAGTGAAGAATCATTGAAGAAACCGGAACCAGGCACTTCATGGGGATTTTGTCCACACTTGTAGGCACTTTCAGGGAAAGTTGTCTTGATGAAAGTTGTAGAGGATTGAAATAGCTTTCCAACGCATGTTGAATCACCTCATTTGGAGCCCTAGAAGTGAAGTTATGAGCAAAATACTGGAGCTGAGTGGTGGACGGGCGTCCATAAAAGTGAACTGGCGTCCAGAATCGTATTTTACATTCAGAGAGTTCAGACGCGTTCTGAACGAGCGTTCATTCTCCGTTCATAGAGGCTGGACGAGCGTCCAAGATAGTGGACGGGCGTCCACGGCACCGACTCAGCGAAACCGACCTAAAAATCTATAAATAGGCGCGTTTTACCAAACCCTAAACATACAATTCGATCCCTAACCTGTGGAAGCGGCTTTTGGCTGTTTTTTACTCCTTTATTTTCCAGTTTTTATGCAATAAAACATCTAGATTAGATAGTTAGATTTATGTTCTTTATTCCATCAATTCGAGTTTGCATAAGGATGCTAGGAGGCTAAATCCTCCTTGAACAAGCGTTGTGAAGCCGTCCGTTTCAACAGTTTGATCTCTAGTTCGTGATTATTTTGTGAGTATCTATTAAAGTTGTTACTTTTATCATGTTTTTATATGTTGATTGCATGCTATATCGAAAGATCCGTGCTTTTGTTTATTGTTTGCTTGATGAAAGTCATGTTAACCTTAGAACACCATGATAAAAGTTTAGACCTTTAATCTAATCACAACGAAAGTTATTAGATTGAATCTCTAGATTAGAAATTGAAAGATTTCACGCCTAGGTTAGAAAGACGTAATCTTTAACATCGAAAGATAAAAGATTAGAAAGCGAACTCGCCTACTACGAGTAGGAGTTTATGCCTTCGATTAGGTGAATCACGACTTGAGTAGAGATCACGAATTAATCCGAGTTAGAATTGAATGTTGATAGGATAGGTGGATCAATTGCTTGTTCGCTCGTTATAAATTGATTTTAATCCTTAAAACTTGAATTGTTTAGCTTTAGTTTACTTTTTTACGCACTTTAGTTTAGTTTAGTTTATCGCTTTCAATCTTGCCTAGCATTGGATTAATCTCTCTGTCTAGTTACTTTTTCTGCATATTTGTTTAGGTTAGTTCTTCGTTTAGGTTAGTTTCGTGACAATAGTTTAGTTGAAAACAAAAGCTAGGATTCACATTCGTCTAGTTCCCCGTAAGATCGACCCGGCATTAGCCTCCATACTACGATCCTTGCACTTGAGGTTAACCGGTTTATTACTTGTTGTTTTGTATTGATAAAATCCGGGACAAGTTTTTGGCGCCGTTGCCGGGGAACCGGACGGTTGCCTAGTTTTTGTTTTTGTTTTTAGTTTGTTTTCAATTCTTGTTTTTAGGTTAGATCTTTTCAGTCTCTCTTTTGTAGTTAGTAGTTTAGTCGTTTTAGTGCGTTTTTCGCCGTGGTTTCGCCAAGAGTTAGTATAAATTTTAGCTTCTAAGTCTATACTCTGTTTTTCGTCTATCACGCTCTGCTTTTTCTAACCGTTTACGCCCGATTGGACGGCGCCCGCTTTACTGACGCCCGCCCGTCTTTTGCTTGGTCGGGTCGGACGGCGTTTAGTTTCTTTGGACGCCCGTCCGCTGAAAATTCTTCAATCCAGTATCAAATCCAGACCTGCAGACGAGCGTTCATATTTTGAACGCCCGTCCATTCTGAAAACTAGTCGGATTTAACGCCCGATTAATTGGGCGCCCGTCATGTCCTGTCTGCCATCAGTTTTTATTTTTATTTTTATTTCAATTAGGTTTTCTGGTTTTTTTTCGTAGGTAAGTGTCGTAGGTAGGTTTCTTAGGTTGAATCATCGACTCACATCTTTCACGATCAAATTTTTGGATAAAAGGGTCCGTTTAGCACTTGATAGTATTTTGGCCATAACTTTCGGCTCGAGTGTCGGATTGGCGGCGGGACCCCAATTCGGAAAGCTCGTTCGACGCCGACGACGTGGCGGACCGCCAGAGGCCGTCCGACACCGTTTTCGAGGTCAAAATCCATTGTTTTCCCTTCCATTTTGGGCTCAGAAGATTTCAACACGTTTTTAGTGTTTCCTGTTTTTCTGTTTTTAAATTTTTCGTAGTTAAGTTTCGTAGTTTTTGATTCCTCTAGGTTTAGTTATCCTTTCCCTCTGTCTGATCTGTCCTTTCGTCATTTTCTATCCTTTCTTGCTCAACACCTTGAGTTGGTGTTCGGTTTATGCAAACTCGTAGTCATAAGGGACCACTAATCTATTCCCCTGACCCCGAGCGGACCATAGTCCGACCCAATAGGCGGAGACTTCGTTTCGACGAAGGAAACGCTCTAGATCAAGAATTTGAGCAATATCTTTCAGGAGAAATCGAAAGAATAGTAATAATGGCAGCGGAAGATAGACGGACGTTGGCCGACTATGCCATGCCCGGCACAGTCACCATCAACCCGGCTATCGTCATGCCTACCATTACTGCTCCAAACTTCGAGCTTAAACCCGGACTTATTCAGATGATGCAAAGATGCATCAATTTTCCATGGTTCCCCATCCGAAAACCCCACACTCACTTACACACATTCTTGCAAATATGCGGTACTACCCGTATCCAAGGTGTAAGTGAGGACGCCATCAAGCTTAAACTATTTCCATTTTCCTTACGGGGGGAGGCACTCGAGTGGTATCACTCTCTCCCCTCTGAATCCATCACTACGTGGGCGGAGCTCGAGAAGGAATTTCTAAGTCAATACTTTCCTCCTTCAAAGACACATTCACTGCCTCGAACGAAATCTTCACATTCCGTCATTTGGAAAATGAGTCATTCTTTGAGGCGTGGAAAAGGTTTAAAGTCTCTCTGCGAAAGTGTCCCCATCATGGCTTGCCAAAGCAAAGGCAAGTCCATACTCTTGGTGGATTGACCGAGCTCACCAAGGGCATGGTCAATAGTTCCTCTGGTGGGGCATTTCTCAAGAAAACACCTGATGAAGGATGGGCATTGTTCGAAGACATTGCCAAATATAACTATGCCCCATCCTATCAAGCTATTCAGGCACCTCCTCCTCCTCCCAAGGTCGAGGAAGTGACTATGCAAAATCGATTGCCATGTTGCAAAAGCAAATGGCTAATTCTCAAAGCAGACAACATCCCAAATTGTCCCTAATCTGAGTAATCGACTCTTTTCGTTTCCACAGTAACTCTTAGGTTCAGTATTGCAGCATCTTTGTCGCCGACCGCCATATGGTGGCCAATGTCAATTTTCTTCCCCTCGCCTTTCGGCAAGTCAATGCTTGTTCATGACTATGGACAAAGATAATCCAATCACATGCCAAGTGTGTGACAAGACATAGGGCATCTTCGCCGTCACGTCCCATGAGTGGGCGAGAACGCGGAAGTCAATGCTTTCTCTGGCCGGACAAATCGGAGATTCAATAACCAATTCTCACGGCGAGCAGTTTCCAAAACCAAGGGTTTAATCAATCTTCGGATTTAATCCTAATTCGAACTTCAATAGAAACCCTGGTTACAATCGGGAACCCAAGCTATAATTTTTCCAATCCACAACAAAGTTCAATCGAATTGGCCCGCCAATTCTAATTTCGCATTCCAAAGTCACCAAGTCACCACTCCTCAAAATCATCGAACTCTCAAGGACCCTCCCAATCCAACAATTTGAAACCAAGTTGGAGGAGCAAAGCAGGACAATAAAAATCTTGAGAGACAAATAGGGCAATTATTTGAGCGGCTAGCGTCAAGACCCCCAGGGCATCTCGCCGATTTTTTACTGAAAAACCAAAAGGCGGTCAAGTCGCTCACGCCGATTTAAGCAACGACCAATGCACCGACCTCGTGCCAATAATGCAATACGGTAAAGAGGAGGCAAAGGCGATGAACTTAAGTGGTTCTCAAGTTGGTGGTCCCCCGGCTTCCAGGAAACCACTAGCCCTCCCGCCGCCGATAAGGCGGGAGGGAAATTGAGCACCCATCATCCCTCGGTGCAGAAGGCAAATCGGTGGGTGATCCCGATAGAAGAAAGAGTTGAGATTCCTCAAGTGGGTGATCCCTTGAGGAATAAAGAATCAATTGGAAGTCCTCGGTGGTGATCCCCGAGGAGTGAGTGATGAGTTAAATGAGAGTCGGTGGTGATCCACGACTAGCAAAAAGAATGAAAAGACGGTTCGATGGAAAGATTTGGAAGACAAGGCCGTTAGTTAAGCCCTCGAAGAAAGTATTTTCCGAGGAGGATTTGAAAAAGCTTCCTTTCCACCTAGAAAGAGCAACATCCCATTGAGCGAAGATAAGAAGTATGAAAAGGTGCTTAATTTGTTGAAAATACTCGGAGTAAATCTTCCATTGTCGGATGTCTTGGTAGAGATGCCTAAGTACACCAAATTCATAAAGGATGTTGTTTCTTCCAAGAAGAAGTTAGCGAGGAATGGATCAAGCAATTGGTAAGGAGTGTTCTCTCGGTCAATTATCAAGACTTACCAACCAAGAGAAGCGACCAGGCAAATTTGTGCTCACATTGCGGATGGGAGGTCTAGTCTTCCAATTCCTTGTGTGACTGGGTGCATCCATCGACTTGATGCCATTGTCCGTTTGCAATCGCCTTGGTTTGCGAGAATCTTCTAGAACCCACTACCATGAACTTGCGGTTCATTGATCGATCTTCTAAGAAAGCCTCAGGGATCCTAAAGGACGTATTGGTTCAAGTGGGTAGGTTTACCTTTCCGTTGACTGGTATGTCTTAGATATGGAGAAAAATGAAAATGTCCCTCTGATTCTTGGAAGACCTTTCCTATCTACAGCTAGAGCCCTCATCGATTGTGATGGTGGGAAAGTAACTATCCGAGTTGGTGACCAAGAGGTGAGCTATAGCGTTTCTAAATCTATTCAAGTACCTTCCGGTTCTCCAACCGGCTTTTCCATTGAGGAGACGTCTGATGACTTCAATGACTTCATGGATAAGCAAGTCTTGGCTGTAGAAGCAGAATATGAGCGATTGATCGATAATCTGAATAATCATGGTGTGGTCAATCTAGACCAGTTAGCAGCTGATTTTGAGGATGAGCTAAGAGAAGAAGCCTTGGCAGTAGGACCACTAAGTAAGCTCGGCGATGTTGAGTTGAAGAGTGGCGAACTTAAATCAAGTCTAGAGGATCCTCCCGTAGATTTGCACTCAAGCCGTTACTCAAACATCTTAAGTATGTGTTTTTAAGAGAAGGTGACAAGCTTCCTTTGATCATCTCTCGCCAAGCTATCTCGTATGTAAGAGCTTAAGCTGTTAAACGTCTTGCGCAAAAATGAAAAAGCCTTTGGATGGCGGTGGGAGATATCCGAGGATATCTCCCGACATCTGTATGCACAAGATCAAGGCGAGGAGGGTGCAAAGCAGTTAGACGACCTCAGAGAAGGCTCAACCTCACATGCAAGAGGTAGTCAAGAAGGAGATCATTAAACTTCTAGATATGGGTATCATTTACGCCATTCTTCGACAAAGTGAATGGGTTTCCCCGACTCAAGTAGTTCCCAAAAAGGTGGAATTACGATTGAGAAAAATGAGAAGGGAGAGGAGATAGCATTGAGGCTCAATTCATGTGCTATAAGGTCTGTATTGACTATAGAAAGCTCAATGAGGTCACACTCGAAAGATCATTTTCCCTTCCATTCATTGACCCGGATGCTTGAGCTGCCTGGCGGGCACGATTCTATCGCTTCTGGATGGATATTCAGGATACTTCCAGATACCCATCGATCCTGTTGACTAAGAGAAGACCACTTTCACCGCCCCTATGGTACATTCGCCTACAGCGGATGCCATTTGGTCTCTGTAATGCCCCAGCCACCTTTCAAAGGTGTATGATGGCAATCTTTGACGGGCTAGTTGAAAAGTGCATGGAGATTTTTATGGATGACTTCTCGGTCTTTGGTCACTCCTTCGATGATTGCCTCGATAATCTTGATCGGGTGTTGTCAAGATGTGTGGAAAAGGACTTAGTGCTTAATTGGGAAAAATGCCATTTCATGGTAGATGAAGGTATAGTCCTTGGCCACAAAGTGTCCGCCAAAGGTATAGAAGTAGATAGGGCCAAGGTAGAAGCTATTGAGAAGATGAGTTACCCTAAGAATGTTCGGGAAGTCCGAGGTTTTCTCGGACATGTCGGCTTCTATAGGAGGTTCATCCAGGACTTTTCGAAGATCGCCAAGCCCCTGTCTACCTTACTAAAGGAAGACGTTGAATTCGATTTTGATGATAGCTGCAAGCAAGCGTTTGAGGAGCTCAAGAATCGGTTAATATCCGCTCCAATTCTTATCTCACTTGACTCGAACTTACCCTTTGAGCTTATGTGCGATGCATCCAACTATCTTTGTTAGTGCGATCTTAGGCAAAAGCTTAATGGAAAGTTCCACCTATCTATTATGCCGCCACACATCGAATCCTTCTCAAGTTAACTACACAACCACCGAAAAGGAATTATTAGCCGTAGTCTTTGCTATGGATAAGTTTCAGTAGTTACTTCTTTGGGTGCTCAAGTGATTGTGTGGGTGACCACGCCGCTTGCGATATCTCATGACCAAAAGGAAGCTAAACCGCGCTCTCTGCGTTGGATACTGACCCTCCAAGAGTTTGACGTTCAAATCAAAGATAAGAAGGGCAGTGAGAACGTTGTGGCGGATCATGTTTCTAGGATGACAAGTGAGGAAAAGGGTGATCCTGAAGATATAGATCTTTACTTTCCTCTAGAAAACATCATGTTGATCGATGGCCGTTCTCCTGATGTTCCTTGGTACTCCTCCATTGTGAACTACCTTCATGCCAAATACCTTGATCCTGAAATGTCTTATCAAGAGAAGAAGAAGTTCTTCTCTGATATGAAATATTTCGTTTGGGATGAACCTTACCTTTTCAAGATTTGCAAAGATGGTTTGCTGAGGAGGTGTGTTCCCGAATCTGAGCAACGCGATATAATCGAGCAATGCCATAGTGGACCCACTGGTGGTCACTTTGGTCCTTGGAAAACGATTGCAAAGATCTTTCAATCCGGTTTTATTGGCCAACGATCTTTCTGAGATACGTAAGCTTTCTGTAAAGCTTGTGATCGTTGTCAAAGAACCGGAGCTTTGACAAGGCGATTTGACATGCCTTTGAAACCCATCCTTGAATGCGAAGTCTTTGATGTTTGGGGCATCGATTTTATGGGACCATTCCCATCATCTTGTGGCAACAAATACATCTTAGTCTGCGTTGACTATGTTTCGAAATGGGTGGAGGCAATAGCCACTCCTCACAATGATCATAAGACGGTGATGAAATTTCTAAAGAAGAATATCTTCGTGAGGTTTGGATGTCCACGTGCCTTGATCAGTGATGAAGGGACACACTTTTGCAACCGACCTTTGGAAAAAGTCCTCGAGAAGTATGGCGTTCGCCATAAAACTGGCACACCATATCATCCGATGACTAGTGGTCAGGTTGAGCGAAGCAACCAGAGTCTTAAGAAAATCTGGAGAAGACGGTGAATAGTCATAGAAAGACTCGAGTTCGAAGTTGGACGATGTACTTTGGGCATATAGGATCGCCTATAAGACCCCTATGGGTACATCGCCATATCAAATGGTCTCACGGTAAGCCATGCCATCCGCCAATCGAGTTAGAGCACAGGCGTCATGGGCTACGAAGTTTCTTAACCCGATTCCCAAATCTGTGGCAAACACCGCTGCGCAGATTTGTAATGATTGGATGAATTCAGACTCCAAGCTTACTTAAAGCGCCAGGATTAGTAAGGAGAAGATGAAACTCCTCCACGATGCCAAGATAAAGAAGAGAGAATTCAAGGTCGGTGAGCAAGTGTTACTCTACAATTCCAGGTTGCATTTGTTTCTGGCAAGTTGAGGACACGTTGGTCCGGTCCTTTCGAGATTCTCCAAATCATTCCTGGAGGTGTGCTAGAATTACGAGGTTATGGTGATCAACCGTTCCGAGTTAATGGTCGAGGTGCAAGCACTATATAGGTGAACATAAAGAAAAGCCTTTGATTGTTAAATTCCTCGAAATCCTCGGTGTGGGACTTCAAGTCACCCACTTTGACGAGTTTTCACCCGATTTGTTTTACGAGGATGACGGTTGTGTTAAATCTGAAGATGTTCTAGCAGTAGTCTTTGATATGGAAAAGTTTGAAAGGAGCGACAACTTAAACGTCATCGGAGGAACCGGAGAAGAAAGAATGCAACCATGGGAAACTTGAAAGGTATGGAGAGCTTTCAAAGATTTAACCCCATGTGTTCATTTCAAGCTTTCGCGCCACACTCATCGATTCGAGCTTACACGATGTAGTGGTGGAAGAAAAGTCAAATGGCCTGATCCAGCCGAGCTTTAATGGTGTCGAGCTAACGACATAAACCAAAAGCGCTACTAGGGGCACCCTAGATATCGATTTTCTTTTGTTTTTCTTTTGTGTGTCTTCGTTTAGTTTTAGTCTAGTTAGGGTTTTGTGTGAATCGCTCTGTATTTGTAGTTGACGGTTGGATGCTCGCACTTTTCCTTGGACGATGATTTTTTCCATCTAATACGATTCTCTCTTGTGTTTCATATGATATAATTCCCTATCCCCGAGATACTTTTCGTGTTTGTCAAGTGTGCAGATAGTCTTGATAGCGTTTGTGAGTTTGAGACGATGTCGATTTTTCGGTGGATGGTCCACAATCTCTTGATGTCTTGAGCATTTCGATTGGACGACGCCACTTCCAAAGTGTTGCCCCCTCTTTAGAACTACAATCGGCTAAGTTCTCTTTTCTTTTATTTTGCACACCATGAGGACATGTTGTCATTTAAGTGTGGGGGAGGGGAATGGTCGCTATGTATCGACCATTTGGTTAATACATGATATTATTTTCTATGCTAAAATGATGCTAAAATGATATTATTTTCTATGCTAAAATGATGCTAAATTTTCAAAATTTTTGTTTTGTCCCGAGTAGGCAATACACGTTTTTGTTCGGTTTGTTATAGTCATTGATGCTGTATACCATATTTTTAGTGAGTTAGTTGTTTCACCAAGATTTATTTTCCACGTGCCATAGTGAATGATGAGCTAATTTATAAAGCTATACCCCGTTTGGATTAGTGATTTTTGATTATCTTGTAAGTCGTGGTGCTTAGTGCTACGTATATATCTTGAGATTTATGATAGTTTGTATTTAGTTCCGAGTATGATATACTGTGAATATCTAGACGTTTGAATGTGATAAGTAACACGGGGCTAATGTCAATTAAAAAGATAAGTTAATAGTTGATTAAAAAAAAGGGTGTGTCGAAAGCTAGTCGATGATTTGAGTGAGGTAGGGTGTACCACGTATGTCCTATACCACTATGATGACTAAAAGCTCACTTACAGTTAGAAAAAGCGCGCCTTATGATTGGAGTAGGTAGGGTGTTATCTCGAAATGTCCTATTCGCGCTATGAGGGCAATAGCTTGTTCTAATGTGTGTTTAAAGTGAAATGGCTAAATCAACTAAGATATTGTTACGAAATTGAATATAAGGCTTAGTTTTCGTTAATCTTATCCCCAGTATAAACTGATGGATATGTTGTAGGGATTGTCCTCTGAGTATTTGTAAAGGCCCTAGATTCATTCGATCATTCTTTTCGGGATATGTCACGTTTGTAGGGTGCATCTTATGAGTGTCATTTATTACTAGTCCACGAGGGGGTATTATCTAGTTTTGCTTTGAGTTCCTCAAGTTTGGATTTAGTGGAAATTTTCTATGGCTATGCACACACACGGGTGAACTTCTTGTTTATTGACTAAATGGTATATGTGTTGAGATGTCTATATTCTTTCCGAGCCTTTATCTTGTTTTGTTTTGCTCGGGACGAGCAAAGTTTAAGTGTGGGGAGTTGTTAAGGGTGAAATTTATGATTTATATGACGTTATTCCCATAACAATATCCTTGGTATTTTAGTACTTTTATAGAAAAGTGTTGGTTTTATCGAATTATTGAGTAAACGAGTTTTAAATGTGTTTAAATGCAAAATCGAGATATTTACGTGATTTTATCGGTGTTTTATGTTTATTCGTATGATGTTACATTTTGCATGTTTCTATCATGTTGGTAGATACGTTTTCATGATGAGTAAGGAGCTTAAACGATGATCACATGAAGATGGAAGAGTTGGAAGATGTTTAAGTGAAGAATCATTGAAGAAACCGAACCAGGCACTTCATGGGGATTTTGTCCACACTTTTAGGCACTTTCAGGAAAGTTGTCTTGATGAAAGTTGTAGAGGATTGAAATAGCTTTCCAACGCATGTTGAATCACCTCATTTGGAGCCCTAGAAGTGAAGTTATGAGCAAAATACTGGAGCTGAGTGGTGGACGGGCGTCCATAAAAGTGAATCGGCGTCCGTAATCGTATTTTACATTCGAGAGAGTTCAGACGGCGTTACGAACGAGCGTTCATTCTCCGTTCATAGAGGCTGGACGAGCGTCCAAGATAGTGGACGGGCGTCCACGGCACCGACTCAGCGAAACCGACCTAAAAATCTATAAATAGGCGCGTTTTACCAAACCCTAAACATACAATTCGATCCCTAAACCCTAGGGAGCAGCTTGGCTGCGTTTTTACTCCTTTATTTTCAGCTTTTATGCAATAAAACATCTAGATTAGATAGTTAGATTTATGTTCTTTATTCCATCAATTCGAGTTTGCATAAGGATGCTAGGAGGCTAAATCCTCCTTGAACAAGCGTTGTGAAGCCGTCCGTTTCAACAGTTTGATCTCTAGTTCGTGATTATTTTGTGAGTATCTATTAAAGTTGTTACTTTTATCATGTTTTTATATGTTGATTGCATGCTATATCGAAAGATCCGTGCTTTTGTTTATTGTTTGCTTGATGAAAGTCATGTTAACCTTAGAACACCATGATAAAAGTTTAGACCTTTAATCTAATCACAACGAAAGTTATTAGATTGAATCTCTAGATTAGAAATTGAAAGATTTCACGCCTAGGTTAGAAAGACGTAATCTTTAACATCGAAAGATAAAAGATTAGAAAACGAACTCGTCTACTTAGAGTAGGAGTTTATGCCTTCGATTAGGTGAATCACGACTTGAGTAGAGATCACGAATTAATCCGAGTTAGAATTGAATGTTGATAGGATAGGTGGATCAATTGCTTGTTCGCTCGTTATAAATTGATTTTAATCCTTAAAACTTGAATTGTTTAGCTTTAGTTTACTTTTTCTGCACTTTAGTTTAGTTTAGTTTATCGCTTTCAATCTTGCCTAGCATTGGATTAATCTCCTCTGTCTAGTTACTTTTTCTGCATATTTGTTTAGGTTAGTTCTTCGTTTAGGTTAGTTTCGTGACAATAGTTTAGTTGAAAACAAAAGCTAGGATTCACATTCGTCTAGTTCCCCGTAAGATCGACCCGGCATTAGCCTCCATACTACGATCCTTGCACTTGAGGTTAACCGGTTTATTACTTGTTGTTTTGTATTGATAAAATCCGGGACAAGTACCTTGGCTGAAAACGGAAAGGTGATTGACGATCACAATGAGATGTTCGATTCTCAATCTGATCTTCAATATTAATCGAAACCTCTTTGACCTACCCTAAGACGGCACTGAGGCATTAGATTAAATCCTTGGAACGGTAGGATAGACTATAAAGTAGTTAGTTTATGTTCCTAAAATTTTAGTAGTGTATGATTTGGATTTATTTTCTGTCAATTTTATTTACAACTGTTATATATATCTCTCTAAGGTACTAGACTGCTAGTGTATGTGAAATTGACTAGTAACGACTTCGTTAAAAGTGGTAAGTAACTAGAACGTTGTATTTATTAATCTCACATGCGATTAATTTTCGGAAGAGATATTTCTCTTGAGCCTTCAAAACTTAAGTGGCGTAAATAAGTATGTCACTATCACACTGTCACTGCGTCTTGCGAGCGAGAGACAACCGTAGTTAGTTTGAAAGATGATTGGGACGATAAAATTCTTCTAGTGAATTGTGTAGTGTCTACACGAGAAATTTTCTCGATAGAAAATTGGAGAATCATAAATTAAAGTGTCGCTAGTTAGACGGTATTTGGAACCGATCAACTAGCGGGAGCTTTTATATTATGTTTTTCTAATTTATTAGAAAATCAGTCCCACTGGGTAACACTTTCATTAGACATCCCACAGTTCACGAGTAGTGTCTACTCAAACGAACTGCTAGTTCAAGACTATTTCCTTTTCAGGAAAGTTAAGAATGGGAAAGAATGTCTATAAGTGTTAATCATCTTAACTAAAGTTTTGAGGCTAAACCGGAACATTAATTAAAGAAAGTATAGGATAAGGAAAGTGATTTCGGATCACTAACCAATGAATCCTTAGCGACTTTCTTAACCGAGTAACTTGACTCAGTGGCTTAGTTCTTTGGAAGAACAATGAAGCTGTGCATTAATAAAGTAACAACGGGCGTAATTTAGAAACTTGAATAGTGGGAGTGATATAAGGAAATGAATTTTGATTCTATCTTGAATATCACGAAAAATTTATTTTTCTGTTTTGGATTCGTTGGAACAAATGGATTCACTTTCAACTCGATATATTGTTGCCTCAAAGAAAGTGAATTTGACATTTGTAGTACGAATCCGAGACTCGGACTTTTGTTTGATAAAGTCATAACCACTAAGAAAAGCTGAATAAGTATGTGTACCACATCTAAAACTATTGTAGGCAAATGGTTTCCGTATTAAGATAAATGATTCTTCATAATCTATTAATTAGTGCATATATCCTAGAGATAAGACCTAACGACTGGCTAAGGGTGATTCCTATTTCCCAGTCTGGGAACACTGTCTCAAAGGAACAATGACTAAGTTTCCTTTCAATCGGGAAAGGGTAATAGATTTGAAGCGGTAACATAGCTTGTTCACCATGACCTTCGGGGTCTAGTGAGAGATACAAGCTAGTGGGAGATTTTGAGTGGTGACATTCTGCGTCGATAACTACTCAAAACCTTTGGTTGGTTTATCGAAAGAATACTAGGAGGTGTCTCTGATTTTAGTAGAGAATAGAGTATTCCATGCTCAGAAATAGGCTATCGCATAGTCTTGGGACTGATGCTCGGCCTGCCTCCTAATGGAATGTTTCTCACCGAGGAAGAAACCATAGACTTGCCCTATATAGTTATTGATATGCTACAATACACTACTAAACTCGATTAAGATAATTCGTTGCAAAATAACGGTTAACATTATTATGTAAACCGAGAAGTCTACCTAGAAGATGCTAGTGAGATTATGGATAAGGAGTGAATTCGGTTCACACCACATCCGTAAATGTAGGCATTTAGCATTTAATGCTTGAAAGCGCAGGATCGGGATTTTATGATACGTTCAGATTGTGATTGTTCGTGAAATATCTTAATGTCACGAGTGAAGGTTGTTTTTAAGATTCTTGAGATCGAAAGTGACGGTTGGATTTGTCACACCTTTCTACTGAAAGAATACATAGATAACAACCTTAGAACTTGGAGTACGGTTACTCTAGGTAGTTACTATCGATTTAATCGGACCACGCCCAACATTAGTTGTTGGTGATTACACCGATAAATACTACTAGATCATAATGTCAATCCACCCAAGTCACGGTGGGAGTATGGTTTAACCGTTGACCCATTGTGATTTTGTGGACTTTATAATCTATTTGGGTGATTTATAACCTATGGCTCTTGGTAAGGTGTATAGGATTACGATTATAGAGGTTGGTTTGAAAACCTTAACCCTCGTGAATGGAGTTTTGGTACTCTAGTTACGTTTCAAACCTCTTGTAGAACCACCCGAGTGTCTCAGCCCAGTGGGAGCAATTGGATCTACACGGAAAAGAGTCGAATGAATAGGAAAGTTTAAACTTTTGGCGCAAAGTTGAGTGGTATAGGGGTGATTCACGACAAGTAGAGAGTTAACTGGACCTTGAACTCTCTCACCACTCGCCTTGCTAGATTTCGTTAAGCGTAAAATAGGGGTGATTCCCTGAGACTTTCTTGCCGAACAACGGAATCAATTCATTCGAAACGAAGGGTTTTAGCTAAGAATGAATAACGGATTCGTTACAAAGCGAGAAGATAGGGGTGATTCCCAAGACCTTTTTTGCGAGACTAATGATATCTTAATTCATTCGTAAAGAACCTTTTGGTAGGAGGCCTGCCATGGCTTATATCCTTTGTGGATTTAAGAGAACCTCTCGGTCATTTAAAAGGCACATGTTTTAAAATATGTGGACTTGACCAAAATATTGATAAGTTTTTCGTAAACTGGATATCAATATTGGTAATGTAGTAGTAGTATTAGTGTTCATAAATGATAACACTAAATCGGTTGGAAACAACATGTGTGTGCTATCTGAAGTCGGAAACTGACAGGTCAAGATTCTCTGAATGAGAGAATTGGACTATATTCTAAGAATTTGATTCGGTCAAATTCACAAGAATGAGGCATTGGCTATCCCATTCGTCTTATTGGTTAAGATGATCATGCATATACGTATGCAACATTCAACGAGAGTAGTCCTACCCTAACTCTCAGGAATGATTCTCTAAATCTTCGGATAAAGAGAAAATGGGATAGAGTCTCTCTTGGATAATGGCAAGTCAGGTTATCACAAGTCAATAGTAATCGAATCTCGGATTCGAGCATTGAATAGCGGTTTTCGTACATCCTCAAGTATTTTTTAAGAACGAGGAATAATGTGCTTGTATATTCGGGTGCAAACTTGAATATGGTTAACTACACTGATTCTGACTTGTAGTCAGATTAAGGATGATCATTAAGTTGATCTCGGGCTCGGTGTTTACTCATAGTGCTTAGAATTTTCTTTTGGTCCAGGAGTAATTCAGTGTCCGATAAGCCGATATCATTTCATTGTGAAAACAGTGAAGAGATAGCTTAGAAGGATCTTCTCTGTTACATGAAGTCAAAAGCATATTGAAAGAGAGTACCGCCTGATTGGAAGGACCGGCAACGTTTCAATCCTAAAGATCGTCTCGAGTCGACAACCTAACTAATCGATTGTACCAAGTCGAGTGCTTTGAGGGTACGGCATTAATGGATATGTCTCATCCGCTTTTAGAGCAAGTGGGAGAGTGTTGTGAATAAGATGAGAAATGGTGTGCTCTAAAACAATCGTTACTTGTCATTTCGTGCAAGTGGGAGATTGTTAGGTGTAGTGCCGAAAGACAATTTGTGTAATTGTTTTTAATAATGAATGACAAATTTATCTCACCTTATTACTTGCTTTGTGCTTGTAAAGTAATACATCTTCTTTGCAAACCCTAAGTATATCTCAGATGTAACCACTTAACTCGGTGTATGGATTACACGTGAGGATTGAGTTAGTGGTGATATACTTAAATCTGTTAGTCCGTGGTGAACTTAATCGAGTTTAGGGTCTCTTGATTAAAACACCAATAATGCGCCCTAACACCTTAGGGTGTGATAGTCTTATCCGGACTGTCGGTGTAGGTACCTACGTGGGGCATTTATATATGATGGCATTCATATAGATGGACCGATTTAATCTCAATTTCTCGATATAATTCCGTAATCGAGGAATCTTATTAAATCATTAGATGATCATATATGGATCAACCTTAATCCCGAGGTGATCACTGTGGAGTCTTTGTTTGTCCCGGGTAGTGTTTGATGTGTTAGTTACGGTTCACTTAAATAATGTGTTCCAAGCCACTTCTCATTGGCACTATCTCCGGATGAGTGAGTAGTTACGATTTTCACAGACATAGAATCCATTCCTTCCTGCGGGAAGTAGAGAGACAGTCCGCCTATTTGTTAGCCCTAAGAAAGTGATCGATCGGCCGAGTTCATATTTAGACTAATTGGCTACTAGTCAGATATGTGAACTAATTGATCACTAGGGGGTTGATGGTAAATAAAAATAATATATTCTGAGTCGGGTTCACGGAGACTTCCCTCTCAGAATGGACAGTCTATGGAGGGTTAATATGTATGTAGTGATTATATCAATGGACGCTTATTCGCTCTATGGGTTGAGTATAAGTATACATCTATAATCGGTAGAGTTCAGTTTCGGGTTTATGGTGGCGTAATCCCGGAATTAATAATTAATGTACTTATTCCGTTCGATGAATAATTAATTATTGGAGCTACTGGTTATAGGTCCATGGTCCCCGATGTGGCTTACGTAATTGGACTAATAATCTTGTTATTTGGGCCTCAGTGAAAATTAATTGGCTGGGCTAATTAATTGATATGCATGGATATTATTTAGTTGGGCTAAATAATATAATACACATAAAAGACATTTTATGTGGGCTTAATAACCCTAGAGGTGGCGCCAATATATGTTGATTAATTAGAGAGAAATTAGTTTTCTTGGATAATTATTTGACATGTGATTTATCTTTTATTTGTTAAATGATAATTCATGGAATATTAGATAATAACTTGATTTATCCTAATTTGTTTGGGATAATCATTTTATTTATCTTTTATTTGGAATAAAGGATTAATGGAATAATTATCTCTTAATTATTTAATCCTTGGAGGACAAGGTTTACTCTCCTATATAAAGAGAGTTCTCTCAAGCCTTTTAGTATGTCAATTTTCGACCACCACATAAAAAGGATAGGAAAAATTAGTTTTCTCTTGACTAGGGTTTTAGTAGAAGAAAAACTCTTAGTTTTTCTTGGTGTTGCATATCAAGGAGGCTCGTGTATCAAGAAGGGTGTCCACCAACCACCATTTGGAGAACACATCGGAAGATCTTGGCTTCTCTTCCTACTATTGGTAACATGATTTTAACCCCCTTGTAGTTTTTAAGTCCTTTAACTATGTTTTGTGATATGTAAATCGTGATCCGTCCGCTGCGTATAGATCTAACTTGGTTAGATCTAAGAACCTGCATCCTTCATCCTCAACCCCTTAATCCACTACCCACCCCCAATTTCTCTTTCCCCTCTTCATTCTTTTCCCCCTTTCAAAGCCCTGTTGCTGCTGTGTGCCGCCACTACCGGCCTGTTTGAAGCTTTTCCGGCCACCTTCTCTGTGCTTTTCTCTGTGCGGTTCTGATGGCGTTTCTACTCCCAATACTCCTCTCTCTCGTGTGGTAAGCGATTCTCGACCCTCTTTTGTCAATTTTTTTCAGTCTAGAGGTGACTGTAATTGACTGGTTTTTCTTTGTGATTGATTGCATTATTGTGTATCGTTGTGGTGGTGGTGTTATGGTTCGGGTGTACTACATTGTGGTGTGGGGGTGGTGTTGTCGTTTTGTTGGTTCGATTGGTTTGTGTTGGTGTTGTTGTGTTTGGGAAATCCCGATTGGACAATAATCGGGTTGTGGTTGTTGGTTGTTGTGGTGTCGTTCCGGTGGTGTGCTTTCCGTTGTATCCAACCCTTAGGTTAATGGCTCCGCCCAAATCCACGTCCAATCCCGACTCTTCCGCTTTGGCCAAACGAAAGGGTAAGGCAGCCGCCGAGAAACCCTCAAAGAGGCCAAAGACTAGAGGACGGGCAGCCCTCACTATCCGCGAACCGTCCAATCAACCTAGGTCCAATCCTCCTAGGGGTGCCTCCGGTCCAATTCCGTTTGAACAGTGTTTTATCTCACCCTTAGCCCTCGACAACTACAAGAACTTCTTTATCAAAAAGAGCCCCATTGTTGAGCGTTGTTTCGATTCTAAGGATGTGGGTATGCATTTCGATGAGAACATAGCCCAACGGAAGTGGGACCCTCTTTTGACCACCAACGCCAAACCACCCAATCTGACCATCGTTCGTGAATTCTTTGCCAATTGGACAGCCTCTCCATAGCCTTGCACTTTGGTTAAAGTCTGGGGAGGCACCCTTACTATCTCTCCCGAGGCCATCAACACCCATTTTCACATTCCAAGGGTGCTTTTGGAGAAGGACTATGTCAGTGCACTTGACACCCTCAGTGCACTTGACACCCTCAAGAAGTGTAAGCCAAAATTCCATGAGGAGGGTAGACAAGTGTTGTGCCCCGAAGTTCATTTTTTATCTAAGTCCAGTAAAGCCCCCAGTCTCTTGATCAGTTCTATGTCTGATGCCACTAAATTCTTGATCAAGTTCCTTCTGAACCGCCTTCATCCTAGCAAAAATTAGTCCCGACTGTCCAAGGACGACTTTGATCTTCTCTATGCTTTCCATTTTGATTTTCCTATCGATGTTGGCCGCTACATTTATAGCCAGCTCACGAGTTTTAAAGCTGATGACAAGCGAGCCCTCATTTTTCCTCATCTCATTTTTGAGTTGGCTACCACTGCGGGTGTTTTGACCTACCCTGGAGACGACCGTCTTCGTAAGAACCCGGAGCATGTTGTCCTCAGGAATACGCATGCCCGACCCTCTGTTCCAGCCCTTCCACCCCCTGTCTCCACTCCTTCCTCCTCCGCTGCACCTCCACCAACCCAACCTACCGGCCCATCTTCTTCCGCACCATCCTCTCTTCCTCCTCTCTCCACCTTCGAGCGTAATGTCTACACCATGGCAGCCTCTTTCCGCTCGTGGGCTGAGGATCAGAGGCTTGTTCTAGCCGATCTTGTCGAGGCGATCCACACCTCCGGCAACTCCTCCGTTAGGAAGAAGCTTCGTCGGCCTGCTCTTTCTTGTGTTTTCCCGGGGGAGTTAGACTCTTTTGTCACTCAGGTTGATTACCAGGAGATGGGAAATGAGGGAGATCAGGGGTCTACTGCTGAGGATAGTGGCTCTGACGCTGAGGGCAGTGAGTCTGGCGATGAGGAGAGCAGTTCTGATTCTGGGTCTAGTTCTGGTGATGAGGGTAGTGAGTCCGAGGGGGATGGTAGTGCTTCTGATGGAGACGAGGTCACACCACAGGCCACCACAGTTACAGGTACTGCTGCTACACCTGCTGAGGGCGGAGAGAGCGCTTCCACCGACGTGTTGATCGGGGTTCAGGATGATGTGGTCACTATTGAGGGTGATGTTCCTGCTGCTGGGGCTACTCAAGCCCATACTACTGCTGCACCCGCCGTTGAGCCAGAAGATCCAGCTGACCGTTATCTCGTGCGCGATCCCCCAGACCAGTCTCCTAGTGCTTGAGTTTATTCTGTTCCGTTCTCTCGATGTATAGCCCTAGACTAGTCTGTTGTCTTTTGCACTTTTGAGTTTTCAGTTAGACTTGATGTAAGCCCGAGGGGCACTAGACTTGTTTCTTCACTTTTCCGTCTTTTACCGTACTTGGATGATTTGACTTTGGCCCGTTTTGGCTTTACTTTTATGCATGGTTGATACTCTTTTCTTTTATTTGATCTTTCTGTCACATGTAGTCTGAGTCGGTATTCTCCCCGTGTCCTCCCCTATTCGTATTTGTGGCATTATCTTTCTTATATCTCGATATCTATTGCTTCTATTCGGCACGATGGCTGTTCCCCGTGTTTGTGTTTTCTTGGTGTAGGTATTTGGGATGGAGCTTACTTAGAAATGTCACGTCCACAGTTGCGCCTTTCTGCCGGGTTAAGCTAAGCCTTCTTTCCTTTATCATTCACACACTGAGGACAGTGTTGCATTTAAAGTGGGGGGTGGTAGGCTTAGCTTTGATATTTACTTCATTGAGACTTGAGCCATTGTGTTGTATGCTTCTCATTTGGTCACTTCTTTAGCAAAATTCGAGCAATTTTTAAAATTTTCTAAGGTTTTGATGTTACGCTCGTGTGTTGAGTCGACACGTTAATAGGGTAAACGGTTTAGTAAATGTTTAGATGCATGTTACTTGGCTTACTACCTTATCTTGGAGACGGGATTTTTATGCACGTATAGCTTTGATTTCATATACCATGGTGACTAGTGACCGATTATGGTAGACTTAGGCACAATGCGTCTATCTAGAACTCATACCATTAACTTCGAGACGAAATAGAAAGGCCGACTTTGGTAGAGTTTGGGACGATAGTTATGGCATTTATTTGACCTAACTAGAGTCAAATAGCCATCCCGTGACATACTCCACAGTAACCCCTCTAAGCCTTGGTAGGATGGTTAGACCCCCATCCGACACTTAGCCATTCGTTTGTAGCCCGTAATTTCCCGACCCCCAAGCCTTATTTGTGGTCTACATTCCTTTGAACACCCTACGAGTTAAGCTTAATCTCTTCATTTCGAGCACACTTGCTAAAGCAAGTGTGGGGTGGTAGAGGAGTACGTATGTATAGAGAAGTTGGTTTTTACGAGCTATTTTCACGATTTGGAGGGGAGGAGCTCATGTTTATATAGTATGTACATGATGGCCTTTGACTCAAACCTGTTTAATTTGTATAATGCAGCTTTCTAAGTTCAATCTTCTTCTTCTTCAAAAAAAAAAAAAGAGAAGAAAACTCAAAAGAAAATGAAATCAATCAAAGAAAGCTTGCATTAAAGTAAATAAAAGTGTAATAAAGGTTGAGTCAAAGAAAGCCAAGCGTGTTAAGACTTGTGTTTAGATTTGATTTGTGAGGTTGGTGGTTGGGACGAGTCTCCAGTTTAGAAACATGATTTCATCTACATTTGAGCCTCGTTACACTTGAGACATAGTGCGATATGGCGTTTTACTTAATGAATCATGTTTCTAGGCCCATTTTTAGCTAGTTAGAGAAGGGTAGCGCTAGCTACGTTTTACATTGTACACCCCAAGATTAAGCTTGCTCGTGTTTATCTCTTTGTTGTTTATTCCCCAGAAATTCCCTTCGGTTAGCCCCGTCCCTAGCCTAACGCTACAACCGTGCAAGTCCTACTTGACCTCACTTAGCCTCGGTTGGCCTCGATTAGTGGAGATGCTTATGAAGTATGAGCCTATGGTGTAGTCGTATTAGCCTAGCATCTATAATCCGAACCGGTGAACCGTGGTAAATGTAGGAAAAGCTATTCACTCACACACATCCCGTTTGCTTGATAAGGTAGGGTTAAGTTGCATGCATTTACTCATTTACTTTCCGGTTATCATTGAGGGGTGATTGACTTGACCTACGCGTGTGACATTGACTCCTTGGATTCTTTTAAAACACTCATTTTGCTCGAGGGCGAGCAAACGCGAAGTGGGGGGTGGTTGATGAGAGTCAACTTTACTTTGCTCCGGTGCTTAGTTCAACCCCTATTTATGGCACTTTTGGCTCATTTCGGGCAATTCTAGGCCATGTAAAGGGAGAAAACACACAATGTATTCACGTTGAGGTAAACCATCATATAGATGGCAAACCTTGTTATTTGATGATGTTTTTAGTCCTTTCGAGTCCTATTTATCTTGTGAAATTATGCTTGGTATGTGTATAGATGTTATGACACAGGATTTGGGTGCTCGTAAGCCTGGTAGGTGAGGTAATGAGCTCATAAAGGTGAGACCGAGGTTCGGGGATGAGAAAAGTTGAAGAAAAGTGGAAAAGCTGAAGAGATGCAGTCTATGCGTACGCATCATATTCTATGCGTACGCATCTTAGGAACATAATGCAAAGTTTTGGAAAAAGCACTCAATGCGTACGCATTCCAAGCTATGCATACGCATCCTTGATATAGGATGCTCAGGATTGAAAAAAATAGAAACAATGCGTACGCATTATATTCTATGCGTACGCATTCCAGAAAAAACAGCAGCTAAGGAATTGGGGCAAAACGTTCAATGCGTACGCATTGTTGGGCTATGCGTACGCATCCACCTCAGCAGGATCAGAATTTCTCAGACAGCCACTGAGTAATGCGTGCGCATTCAGGCAGCAATGTGTACGCATTGGACAGCTTTAAGTACAATTTTTAGGCACATATAAATAGGAGATTGCACAGATTTTGGGGATACCTCTTTTGATACTCCATTTTTACCTAGAATTATCTCCCCATACCCTTCTCACCCTTAGATCGAAATTCACTCTTAGATTATCTTCTACATTAGTTTTTAGGGAGAATTAGCTCAATTTAGCTCAAGTTTCTTCTTTATTTTTGGATTTCATCTTTGTGGGTCTTCATCATCATCAATTGACATTGGATGGTGTTGGAGCTTGATGTAATTCAGATTTCTCTATGAATTTGGTAATCGATCTTAGTTTCCTCTTCTTTTATGCCTTTAATTTTGTCTTTAATTTCTGTTTTTAGTTTCATTATGAGTAGCTAAATATTTCCATATCCAAACTATGTAAAGATTGAAGAAATCACCCTCTAATTGGTGAAATTGGGAATGGGTAGTGCTTAATTGTTGTTATTTTGACGAATTCCTGTCTTAAAACTTGTTCTTAATGCTTGAATTAGACTGTACACCTAGTTCATGAACACACACACCACTTTTATAAATGTATGTTGTGAAGGGGTGTGGGAAAAGGGGGTTTAAGATCATTCTTTATAATCAACTGAGTTGTTTAGATTGATTAGGGAGTGAGGTTCAATCGGTTGTGAAATCGGGCAACTCTAATGCTTTAATCTTGTTTCGGTCAATTAAATTCTTAAAGGCGAACTGTTGAACCGGGCAAAGGGTGTTCGATTGTTGTATAGCGTCGTACACTAACTTAGGAGTTTGCACCCATGAGTGAGTCAATATAAGTAGAGGTTGGTTAATCCCATTCCCGAGCTAACAGATTGGAGGGGTGAAAGTAATCAATTGGATCATAGTTTGGCTACGTCTCTTTCTCTCTTTAGTATCTTTAGTTTATATTTTGTTTTAGTATAATTAAACTTGAAATATCTTGGTTGACCTAAACTAAATTCGAAAACGGCTTTGATACTCGATTGATTCCTCGTGGGATACGACCTTGCTCGCTACTATAGTGCATCCGACTCGGTACATTGCCGGTTAAAGTTGGACTGTCACTATTTTGTCCATCAGAAAGCAAATCGGCCCTAAAGATCATAAGTATAAGAAAAGGAAACTAAGAAAATAAGGAGTTGGGCGATGGCAGCCTAGTGCCGCCGGCGCCGGTGAGAGGAAAGCAGTGAAGATTGAGCGCCTGAAGCTTTGAGAGGATAAGGGAGATAGAGAGGATGACTTGAACTCGTCATTTCCAAAGATATTGAGACAAATCTACCTTCAATCCCCCGTTTAGGTTCGGGTTATACCCGGTCTTTTTTTTAAAACCAAAAATTGGTATGTTTGCCTAGTTCGGGTTTTATTTCAGCATAAAAAGCTGACTATAAAACTACGGTTTCTTATTTTCGGTTTGGTTTGGTTCAATCCTATCAATTAGTCCAGTTTTCCATTTTATCTGTACACCTTAGTTTGTGCCGTGGTTGGCAACACTAATGAGTGGAAAGCAGTGAAGATTGAGCGCCTGAAGCTTTGAAAGGATAAGGGAGAGAGAGAGAGGATGACTTGAACTCGTCATTTCCAAAGATATTGAGACAAATATACCTTCAATCCCTCGTTTAGGTTCGGGTTATACCTTGTCTTTTTTAAAAACCAAAAATTGGTCTGTTTGCCTAGTTCGGGTTTTATTTCAGCATAAAAAGCCGGCTATAAAACTACGGTTTCTTATTTTCGGTTTGGTTTGATTCAATCCAATCAATTAGTCCAGTTTTCCAGTTTATCTGTACACCCTAGTTTGTGCCGTGTTTGGCAACACTAAGCAATATGTCAGATAGAAAAACCTAATACGGATTCCACCATCAAGGAACATTAAACGGGCTGATCCATTAAAACAACCTTACAACCCCGCGGGCTTACTGGCCCACAATTATCTTTTCACTATATCCTCGCATTATATATTGGTGTTCAATTTACATTATATTATTATACTTCGGTTACCATAAATACACATAAATTTAAAACGTGGTACAAAAAGTAATAACGGATCCCAATAAACATAAGGCATACTACCATTACAAACTCTGGATTATATGATGGATTATAATACGCTACCTAAACGAGGTACATATTACACCATAAGACACATAAGCCACGGGAGCATAGTTTAGTTGCTTAGCTAAGTCTGACTTTGTCCTCCGTTTTCTTAATGGGGCTTTCGTTTGCTTTGGAACTTGCCTATGAGCTGTCAACTACAACATGGTGGCGGACCCATGAAATTTTTTCAATGAAGACCAATTTCTTACTAAAATATCATAGGGAAAATTTTCACAATAAGAAAATTCACAAATATATCTAAATAAGAAGGTTATAATAAGAAGGTTTTTGTCGGTTTAGATGTCGGTGATGTATTAGCAATTTTTATTTAGGGCAAAGGGTCCAAAAAGACACAAAATGTACTTAAATAGGCAAATAGGACCTGCTAAACATTTCATTGTTTATAAAGACTCAAATTACACAGATATGCCAAAATAGCCTCAATAAAAAATAATAATAATAAGGAGAACCGGCGCTGGGAAATAAAAGGAGAACAGGCGCTGGGAAACGATTATATGGATGCTGGGAGAAAAAAAAAGTTTTTTAAATAATTTTTTCGCTGAAAATTTGGGAAATAAAAAGAAAAAAAGAATTGTGATTTTCTCTCTTACAGAATATTTCAAACGGTTATATCTTTTGAAATAAAACTCATCCCCTCAATAAAAAATAAAAAATAACTCCGATCATCGTAATTTTTACTCCAGATACGAAAGATTCACACACACTTGCCCCAAGCGGGGCTCAAACCCTGGTCTCTTGCTAGGGTATGACCTAGTGAAACAACTAGACATATGCCTCATGGGCCGATCATCGTAATTCTTTACCCATAATTCATATTTTCGTCATTTTTTTTCTAATAATTCATTTGATGTTTTTTCAACTTAATTTCTGAAAATTGAATTTTCCTTCATAAAAATCGACGCGATGCAGTGACATGTGAAAAAAATTGGTAAAAAAAAACGGTTATATCTATGATATGAAACTCCGATCAATGTAATCATTTTACCATAATTAATATTTTTTGTCCTTTTTATTCTAATATCTCATTTGATATTTTTCCGACTTAATTTCTGAAAATCAAAACTTCCTTCATAAACATCGACGCGATGCAATGACATCTGAAGATTAAGTGACATGTGAAGCTTCAGTGACATGGTGATGCAGTAACATTGCATTGCAGTGACATTTGAAGATGAAGTGACATATGAAGACACCATAAAAGCAACCTTAATCATGTATTTATTAAAATCAGTACAACTTTAGTAACCTTATTATTCAAATTCAAACAATAATAAAGCATTCTCAACTAACAGGCCTGCAGTAACAGTGTAACACTAACAGTAGTATAAAATATCAAAATATTGCGAGATAATTGTGATCAGCCTAGTTGGTATGTTCAGAAAAGCTGCGCGTTACAACAAATGGCTGCCTACTCAGCAGCCCGTCTAAGCAACTACAAAATGTTGGTGATTTTTATAATTCTTACAAGTAGTTTTATGCTAAACAGTGCTTGTGCCCTAGTGCATTGATCAAGTGTAAGATTTTCGGGAAACGGTAGACGTGTCATTTTGCGAAAACGAAATATTAGATTCATTCTATTTTATGGAATAAAGAAATATAATTATATATATGTATATATTTCAAAATGTATATATGTATATAGTTGGGGCTGTTTTGTAATGAAAAGATAATTAAAGGGGTTAGTGGATCAAATAGTGGGGAGAGGTTTTATTTGGAAAATAAACTTCCCACTATTTGATGTAAGTTATCAGGATTTTGAATGCAAATTGCCTGCAAGTTGGAGAGAAAAGAAAAAAGAAATGTTACTCCTTAGAATTCTAAGTAAATTCTGGGTGGTTTTCAGATCAAAGTAGATCACCGGATTTGTGAGAAGACAAGGATCGTGTTGATACTAAGTTCGTCAAGTTTTATCAAGGTATGAAATTCGGCCTAAGGGCTGTTTTGATCAAGTTTGGTGTTTTTTTGGGTTCGATTAGTAGATATAGTTGTTTAGAAACCTTGATCCTAACTAGTTCTTGAATTGGTTATGGATCAAATAGGTTTTTGTGGAGTTGGAAGGTGTTGATGTAGTCTTTTCTTCAAGTTTGCTATGTTTTGGTGCTTGAAACAAGTAAGAGATCTTCCTATTGTGTTAATTCAAGTATCTTAAGGTTTAGACATGAGTTGAAGTTTTTTTGGTGTAAGATTTGTGTGTTTTGATGCTTGGATCAATGTACTATGTTATGGTATGTTAAAGTGCCTTGTTTTGCCATTGTTTTGATGTTAAAACTGATGAAGAACATGTTGGTTGAGTTGTAGAATCGAGAGAAGTGTTGAAAAACATGTTTAGGGCTTACACAGGTGGATTGCGTACGCTTTGTGTAGCAATGCGCACGCATTTTTGGTTCTGAGTTGAGCAGGATGGTCACAACAGGTAGAATGCGCACGCATTCATGCTTCAGCTTGCTTCAGGATGTTCTCAGCACAGGCAATGCTCACACATTGTTTGAACAGCAACTTTCAGCATGTCTCTGACCACTGAATGCGCACGCATTGACCCTGTTTTTGGGAAATATGATGTTTTGAGTCACGTGTTGAGTTTTAAGTGTTGTTTCTTGATCTAATAACATTAAATAAAGATGAACAAGCTTTGAATGAGTTTCTGATGCATTTAGTTTTGGCACCGAATGTACTCTTAAAGGGAGTTGAAGTTTGGGACCGTTGGAAGGGCATGATAGGCTTGTGCTTTGGTGGATTAGTATTCTTTAATGTCTGTGTATGTGATAGGACGTTGTGTGATGAGAGTCAACTTTACTATGTTTTGGTGCATGTTTAGGTGTAGTGCCCGAAAGACAATTTGTGTAATTGTTTTTTATAATGGATGACAGAATTTATCTCACCTTATTACTTGCTTTGTGCTTGTAAGTAATACACTGCTGCAAACCCTAAGTATATCAGTATGTAACCGCTTAACTCAGCGTATGGCATGCACGTGAGGATTGAGTTAATGGTGATATACTTAAAGCGTTAGTCGGTGGTGAACTTAATCGAGTTTAGGGTCTCATGATTAAAACACCAATAATGCGCCTTAACACCTTAGGGTGTGATAGTCTTATCCGATTGTCGGCAGAGGGTACTACATGGGGCATTTATATATGATGGCATTCATATAGAATCGGACCGATTTAATCGAATTTCTCGATATAATTCGATGAATCGAGGAATCTTATTAAATCATTAGATGATCATATATGGATCAACCTTAATCCGAGGTGATCACGAGGTGCTACTTGTCTCGGGGTAGTGTTTGATGTGTTAGTTACGGTTCACTTAAATATGTGTTCCTAGCCACTTCTCATTGGCACTATCTCCTGATGAGTGAGTAGTTCTAATTTTCACAGACATGGAATCCATTCCTTCTTGCGAGAAGTAGAGAGATAGTCCCCTTATTTGTTAGCCCTAAGAAAGTGATCGATCTCAGGAGTTCATATTAGACTAATTGATCACTAGTCAGATATGTGAACTAATTGATCATCAGGGGGTTAATGGTAAATAAGGATAAGATATTCTGTGTCGGGTTTACAGAAACATCCCACACAGAGTGGACAACCTATGGAGGGTTAATCCGTATGTAGTGATTATATCAATGGACGCTTATTCACTCTATAGGTTGAGCGTAAGTATATATCTATAATTGGTAGAGTTCAGTTTCGGGTTTATGGTGGCGTAATCCCCGGAATTAATAATTATATATATTTATTCTGTTCGATGAATATTATATTTAATTATTGGAGCTACTGGTTATAGGTCTATGGTCCCCAATGTGGCTTCTATAATTCGGGCTAATATTCTTGTTTGTTTGGGCTTCAGAAATAATTAATTGGCTGGGCCAATTAATTGATATGCATGGATATTATTTAGTTGTGCTAAATAATATAATACACATAAAAGACATTTTATGTGGGGTAAAAAACCCTAGGGGGTGGCGCCTATTTTGGTCTTAATTAGCACAAGAATTAATTTTCTTGTGTTATGGAAAATAAAAGATATTCTTGTTATGTAATTGGTTGTATGACATGTTATTTAATTTCCTATTGGTCAATGACATGTCACAATTATTCATTAAAGAAAATATTAATTAATTAATTAATTATTTAATTAAAACTTGGAGACCAAGGATTTACTCTCCTATAAAAAGAGAGTTATTCCAAGTGTAAAACACACTTGAAAATTTCGGCCATCATCACCAAAATATAGAGAAAAATTAGTTTTCTTGTCTTGGGTTTTAGAAGAAGAAAAACTATAAGTTTTTTTTGGTGTTGCATATCAAAGAGGTTCTCATATCAAGAAGGGTGACCACCAACCACGGTCTGGAGAATACATTGGAAGATCAAGGCTTCTCGTCTTAAGATCAAAACCTCTCTTCCTACTATTGGTATGGTTTTTCTTAACCCCTTGTAGTAATTAAATCCTTTGTTTATGTGTTATAATATATGAATCGTGATCCATCCGCTGTGCATAGATCTAGTTTGTTTAGATCTAAGATCCTACTTCCTTCAGTTTTAACCCCGTTTACGACACTTTTGGCTATTGGGTAATTTTAGACCATTTATAGGGCAAAATGCATTGCACACTGACCTTGAGGTGAACCGTCACATTGATGGAAAACCTCGGCATTTTACAATGTTTTTGACCCTTTTCGAGACCTATTTAGCTTGTGTAATTATGCTCGGTATGTGTTTGAATGTTGTGATACAGGAAATAGGTGACTCGTGAACCCGAAAGTTAAGGAACGAGGCTTAGAAAGACGAAACCGAAGCCCGGGAATGGAAACGGATCAAAAGTGGTTGGTGCATTCACCATATGTTCACTTCATCAGCAATTTGATCCAAGATACTTGCAATTTCTGGACTCGTGTTCTTCATAAAAGTTGTATACAATTGAATGAGCTTTCCAACGCATTTTGAATCACTCAAATCGGAGATCTACATGCAAAGTTATGATCAATTTACTGAAGACAATTTATGCGTTTTTCACCACAAAAACGGGATATCCTGCTGATCTCTCATTCCCCCCCTTTTCCCAAAACCCTTAGCCACCATTCTATTCTTCCCCTTCACCCTTAGATTAATTTCTACACCTAATTTACTTAGATTAAGCTCAAATTAGCTTAGATTCTTAGCTCAACTCTTGGATTTTGGTGTGTTTTGGATCCTTTTCTACCCTAAAGTGACATGGGTGTTGTTGAAGCTTGGAGAACATCAACTCTCTGCATTTTCTTTGGTAATTGATTTCGTTTCCTCTCATTTCATGGGTTTAATTTCTTGTTTGATTCTAGTTTTTGTAGTTGTAATGAGTAGCTAATTACTACATAGCTAAATCATGTGATAGTTGAAGAAATCACCCTCTAGTTGATTAATTGGAGTGGGTAGTGTTTAATTGTTGTTATATCGATGAATTAATGTCTTAAAACTTGTTCTTAATGCGTGAATTAGCTTGATCACCTAGTTCATGAACACACACCACTTTTATAAATGTATGCTGTGAAGGGGTGTGGGAAAATGGGTTTTAAGATTGTTATTTACAATTGACTGAGTTTTTTAGATCGATTGGGTAACGAGGTTTGTGTCAGGTGTAGTTCCCGAAAGACAATTATCTAATTGTTTTAGGACAGAATTAATAATTCAGCTTATTATATGCATGTATGCTTATAATTAAGACACTACTGAAAACCCTAAGTACCTTGTTTATGTAATCACATAACTCAGTGTATGGCTATACAAAAGAGGATTGAGTTACTGAGATGTACTTAAAATTAACTTAGTCCATAGCATTGATTAATCTGAGTACGGATCTCATGATTAATATGCTAATAATGCGCCCAGAACACTTTAGGTGTGACAGTCTTATCCGGACTATCGGTAATAGGGTACCTAGTGGGGCATTTATATATGATGATAATCATATAGGGCTGGACCGATTTGATTTGAGTTCTCGATATAATTCCATAATCGAGAAGTCTTATCGAATCACATGATGATCATATTTGGATTAATCTTAATCTGAGGTGATCATGAGCATTTAACGCTAGACAAGGGTAGGGTTTGATGTGTTAGTAAGGATCACTTCGCAATATGTGGTCCAACACTTCTCGTTGGCTCTATTCGGGATGAGTGAGTAGTCCGTGCTATCACAAATATGGAATCCATTCCTTCCTCGAAGTAGACATCTGATTCCCTTATTTGTTAACCTTAAATCGATCGATGGACCCGGTTCATACTATATTAGTGGTGAACTAATTGATCACTAGGGGTTAATGGTAAATAAGGATAATATGTTTCGAGAAGGGTTTACGGAGATATCCCGAATCAAGTAAGCGATCATGGAGGATTTATCCGTATGTAATGATTATATCGGTGGACGCTTATCAACTCGTATGTGAGTGTAAGTTTATATCTATATTCGGCAGAGTTGATTTGGGTTTATGGTGGTGTAATCCCGAATTAATAGATTGAATATTATTGTTCGGTCGACGGATAATATTATTTAATTTATCAGAGCTCATCGAATATGGGTCATGGTCCCCGACGTGGCTCCTAACATAGCATATGTTTTCTCGTCGTTTCACCTCAATTATAATTAAATAGTTGGATTGGACTATTTAATTGATATGTGGATTAATTGTTTAGTTGGACTAGATAATTAAATACACGGAAAACAGTTTTTTCGTGGACTCGGCCCAATGTGTCAAAAAATGCGCATGGACCTTATTTTATTAGGGTGGGGCGCATACTTGTATTAAATGATTATTAATGAATTAGTTTTCTTGGATAATTATTTAATGTGTGATTTATCTTTTATTTATTAAATGATAATTCATGAAATATTAGATAATAATATTATTTATCCTAATTTGTTTGGGATAATTATTTTATTTATCTTTTATTTGGAATAAGGATTAATCTAATAATTATCTCTTAATTATTAAATCCTTGGAGGACAAGGATTACTCTCCTATATAAATAGAGTTCTCCCAAGTCTTATTGACATACTTATTTTCGAATAATTGGGAGTATTATAGCTTAGAGATTTCGGATATAATACTTGGGTTCGAGTTTTAGAAAAACTTCGGGTTTTTCTAAGGTAGCATATCGAGGAGGTCCGGCGGCTTGAAACACCATCCACCCGGTGATGCTTGGAGACACACGTTGGAAGACTATGGCTTCTCATCTAGCTTGGATCTTGGATTGAAGATTGTTCTTGGAGTTTATTCACCATAAACTGGTAAACAATCTAAACCCCCTTTTAGGTTTAGATCTATTTATCTTATGTATTTTGGTTGACTAGATCTAGATCTATACTATTCCGCTGCGTAATCGGGTGGATCTTGATACATCCGACAATATTACATCTAACAAGTGGCATCAGAGCCTTTGATCTAGCAATCAAAGTATATGAATTTTAGATCTAAGGAGTGGAATAAGCATGTTAGATTGTTTTTATTTTTGTTTTATGATGAATTCGAATATATCATGTTGTATGCTTGTGAATGTCTTGGTTGAAGAGATAGATTTGTGTTGGTATTGTTTACCCGTAGATTTATTTTGTAGCTCTTTTGATTAGTATCAATTGAGCATAGGATTTGTAATTTAATTATGTTGAATTCGAAAATTATGTAAAGGTAGTATATTTTGTTTTTTAATTTGTTCCGGGTGACGATGAAGATCATGTTGTTGAAGATCTTTAAAAAGTAAAAGGGAGGAGGCCGAATTGTTTGTTAAATTAGGTCTCGGCAATATATTTTTTTTTTGGCGGCCGCTTATTTTTAACCTAATTGTTTTATACATCTTTGGCCGAAAGGCCATAGCATTAAAAAATATATATATATATATAATTTTATGGAACTGCCGTGATTGGTGAATAAAAAAATAAAAATGAGAAAGTTTCCTTTTTTTTTTTGAACTTGGCCGAAAGCCTTTAATAAAAATAAAAAAATAAAAAAGTTTTTTTTTATTAATTTTGGCCGAGGGCCTGTTATAATAATAAAAAAAAAGAAAGTTTTTTTTTTTTTTATAAAACAACTTAATATAGATATATTTTAAATATATTGGTATATTACGGCCTTCTCTCATCGTCGTTCGTGGTTCGTGTCAAAATCGAATATTCGAGATCCGGAAAATTCGAGATCAACATTTGAAGATCAAGACTTGAAGACATAGATTTAGTTTTACTTTTCCTTAGAAAATAGGTTAGTCGGGGGTACCAACGATCCATCTCGGTGTTTATTTTTCCGTTATTTTTCCGTGTATGATCGAAAATTGTATGATATAACCGAAAAGTACCATGACATGCATCATATCTTGATTCCACTCCAATGCATACATGTAGCTAGTTTATTTCGAATAAATTAGGCATGTATAACTCGTATAATTAGTTTAAAGGCTTATTTAATTAATATGTGGTAGTTAATAAATAAGTAACTAATTATAAAAACCGAGGAACCGGGTTTTGTCAATCGTTACGAATTTAGTGATGGATTCTCGGTGAATCCCACTTAGATAAATCGCTGAGTTTTCGGTGAACCCACCTTAAACAGAAACGAGATTACGCTTTGGTTGATAATTTAGAAATCGGAAAATCTTAGTACATGGTTCGGAAATGGTCTAACCATGGTTGGGCGAGTTCAACAGAGCTTCGGCTCAATCGACTCCCCTTTCACGTGTGATGTACGTTATAGTAGTTCGACAAGACTTAGCATAGCCGATAAGCCTTCGGGCTAAACGGGGCTTCTCTTGCCGGATTAGCTTGAACTGTCACATATGTTCCAACGAATAAGACGGCGTAGGCTTGCCTACATAACCGACCCTGCTCGAGTACTTTGACTTATTGTTTCTATTGTCAAGACCGAAACCGTAATTAGTAAACCCACCACTTTTTCAAATTATTGAGTGGGAGCGGGAAGGCGGCGACCAACCCCACGGCCTCTACTATAGATGCAAGCACGTGAGAGAAGGGTGACGCCGAGCCGCTTTGATTCCGGCCCCTGCGGGTGGTGTTCACTCTATCAAAATTCAAGGCTTGGTTTCCAAAGGATAGGATTTCGGTACTCGTTGAGTCATCGACCGACCCTGCGGCGGCACACACTCGGGAGTACTTTGAGATCCGATATAGTAGATCACTCTCTTTATGGATATTTTCGAAATGTCTAGGCTAGAAAAATGAAGGTAATCAATGATTAAAGACCGGGATGTCGATTCCCGTGGGATGTTTGATTCTCAAAGTTTAATCATTGAGAGAGATTGTCTCAGATTGAATCGTCACCTCTTTGGTGACCACGCGCATGCGCAGCGAGGTGTGAGGTTAAATCCTTGGAATGGTAGGATAGACTTTAAACAAGTTTATTATTCCTAAAATAAAAATCTAGTAGTGAAATTTTAATTTTTGAATTTAACTTTCTGTCAGGTTTATTTACAACATTAATCTCTAGACTACTAAACTGTTAGCAATAGGACTTCATTAAAAATGTGGAAAGTAACAAGTACGTTGTGAATTATCACTAAATGCAGTTAATTTTCAGGAAAAGATTTTCTCTTGAGCCTTTAAAAACTTAAGTGACATAGTATAGGTATGTCACGGGTGTCACTCGTGTTGAACGAGAGACGACCATACTTAGTTTACAAAAGATTATATAGGACTATCAGACACATTCATATAGTGAATTTTAAAAGTGTAATTACACAACAAATTTCTAAATTGAAAAATCATATACATAAGGCGTTGCTAGTTAGACGGTATTTGGAACCGATAAACTAGTGGGAGCCTTAGCCTTATGATTTGTTGTTTTTCTGAATCATTAGAAATATGTAATGGACTGCACAAGAGTTTTTCCATTCATTGGAAAAACAAGAATAAAGCGTTACTAGTTAGACAGTATTTGGAACTGATAAACTAGTGGGAGCTTAGTTCTGGAGATTTTATAATCTTTGAAACATCATGAACACAACATTGCTAGTTAGACAGTATTTGGAACTGATAAACTAGTGGGAGCTTAGTTCTAGGTGATGTCCTAATCTTTGAAAAATCAAAAATACAAAGTGTTGCTAGTTGACGGTATTTGGAACTGATAAACTAGTAGGAGCTTTGGTCTTATGATTTGTCGATTAGAAAAATCGATAGTCCAAGCAAGTAACACTGAACATCCCACAGTTCAAGAGTAGTGTCTACTCGAACGAACTGCTAGTTCAAGACTGTTTCCATTTAAGGAAAGTCGAGAATGGGAAAGAATGTTTATACGTGTTAGTCATCCAAACTAAGTAGTTTTAAGGCTAAACCGGAAAATTAAAAAATTGGAAATTAGAAGATAAGGAAAGTGATTTCGGATCACTGACCAATGCATCCTTAGCAATTTTCTCAAAAGCTAAGTTCTTAGGAAGAACTAGGTAGCTTTTCATTAAACGATAAATAAAATAGACAATGGGCAGTTATTTCAGATAGACTAGTGGGAGTGATACAAGGAAAAGAATCTCGGTTTCAATTCTTGAGTATCATAGATAATTCATTTTCTGTTTTCGGATTCGTTGGAACGAACGTATTCATTTTCAATAGGATAATTTGTTTGTCTTATTGACGATAAATATAACATTCGTAGCACGAACCCAAGACTCGGACTTTTGTTTGATAAAGTCAGAACCACTAAGAAATGCTGAATAGGTATATGTAACACATCTTAAACAATATAAACGCAAATGGTTTCCGTATTTAGAAACGCTTCTTTCTATTCTATTAATTAGTGTATGTTCCATAAAGACAAGATCTGAAGACTGGCTTACGGTGATTCCTATCTCCCAGTCAAAGGTACACTGTCTCAAAGGAACCATGACTAAGCTTCCTTTCAATCGGGAAAGGGTAATAGATTCAAAGAAGTTACATAGCTTGTTCATGTTGACCTTCGGGGTCATATGAAAGGTACAAGCTAGTGGGAGCTTTTTCAAGTAGTGACATCTCGTCTGACAACTACTCAAAACTCCAATAAGTTTATCCAAAATATTTGAAGGAAAACTCTGATTTCACCAGAGATAAAGTATTCCATACTCAGAAATAGGCTATTGCGTAGTCTTCGGGACTGATGCTCGGCCTGCCTCCCAGTGAAATGTTTTCACTAAGGGATACACCATAAATTTGCCTTATATTGTTATTGATGTGCTACAATATGCTGCTGAACTCATTTAAGATATTGGTCGCAAAATGACGGTTGTAATGAAAAACCGAGAAGTCTACCGAATAGATGCCTACGCATTTGTGGATAAGGAGTGAATTCAGTTCACCCCACTTCTGTGAATATATACATTTAGCATTTAATGCTTGAAGGTAGGACTGGAAATTTTGCGTACACATTCATGTCGTGAAATATCTTAATGCATTGAGTAAAGGTTGTTTATAAAACTCATAAAATCAGAGAATGACGGTGATATTGTCAAACTCGGTCTGATAGAGTCTATAAATAACAACCTTGGATCTTGAAGTATTTGTACTCAAGATGTTACTAACTGATTTGTTCAGTCCACATCCAACACCGGCAGTTGGTGATAACACTAATAAAAACTACTAAACTAGATCAGTATATCAATCCACCCTGAACGCGGTGGGAGTATGGTTTGTCCATTACCCATTGCAGGACCTTACGGTCTATAGGGTAGATTGATGACCTATAGTCCTTTGTGGGCTGTGTAGGATCTTGATCATAGAGGTTGGTTTAAAAGCCATAACCCTGTGAATGGAGTTTGACACTCCAATTCTGTTGAAACTCTTGTAGAACCACCTGAGTGTCTCAGGCCCAGTGGGAGTAATTGGAACTACACGGAGAAGAGTCGAATGAATATGAAAGTTTAACTTTCACCGCAAAGCTGAGTAATTTAGGGGTGATTCCTTAAAAGGTAGAGAGTTAACCAGACCGTGATCTCTCTTACCACTCAGTCTTGCTTGATTTCGTCGTAAAGCGGGAAATAGGGTGATTCCCAAGACTTCCTTGCCGAACAACAGAATCTGAATTCATTCAGAACATAAGGGTTTTAGCTAAGAACAAATAACAGATTCGTTACAAAGCAGGAAATAGGGGTGATTCCCTAAGACCTTTTTGCGAGACTAACGGTATCTTAAATTTATTCAGATAGAACCTTTGGCAGGATGCCAGCCATATCTTATATCCTTTGGGGATAAAAGCAAACCTCTAGGTCATTTCAAAGTCATATATTTTAATATATGGACTTGACCAGAAAGTTGATAAGTCTTTCGTAGACTGGGCATCAATATTAGTAAAGTAGTATGTAGATTAGTGTTTGTGAATGGTAACACTGAAACAGTTGGAAACAACATGGGTGTGTTATCTGAAATCAGAGTCTGACATGCCATTGGGATTCATTCTAAAGGATTTCATTCACTCAAATCTGTGAGAATCGATCATTGGCAATCCCATCCATTCACCTGGTTAAGATATTCTTGCATTTATACAGCATTCAACGATGTAGTCTACCTTACCTCTCAGGAATGATTATCTAAACCTGCAGATTGAACACTAAATGGGATGTTTAGTGAATCCTCAAGTCTCTTTGGGAGAATGAGGAATAATATGCTAGTATATTCAAGAATATAAGTGATAACAGTGATTCTGACTTTAGGTTGGATTAAGGATGATCGTTAAGTTGATTTTGTCCTCAGTGTTGACTCAAAGGCATATTGAAAGTGTACCACCGGATTAGAAGGAAAGGCGACGTTTCGATCCCAAAGATTGACTCAAGCTTCCAACCTACCTGATCAGTGTACCAAGTCACATGGTATTCGGATTCTAAGTACGCGCCGGGTCACTGACCTACCCTGCGGCGGCACACTCCGGTCGTGCTTGGAAGGATGAATTACTAAGATGCGCTTGGAGGGTATGAATCTTGGGGATATGTCTCACTTGTTTTGAGCAATTGGGAGAATGTTGTATATATAGATATAAAGAGTGTGCTCTAAAATAATTAATCCACATGCCTTTCGTGCCAGTGGGAGATTGTTAGGTGTAGTGCCCGAAAGACAATTATCTAATTGTTTTAGGACAGAATTAATAATTCATCTTATTATATGCATGTATGCTTATAAGTAAGACCCTACTGAAAACCCTAAGTACCTCGGTTATGTAATCACATAACTCAGTGTATAGCACAAGAGGATTAAGTTAGTGAGATGTACTTAAAATTAACTTAGTCCGTAGCGTTGATTAATCTGAGTATGGGTCTCATGATTAATATGCTAATAATGCTTGAGAACACTTTAGGTGTGACAGTCTTATCCGGACTGTCGGTAATAGGGTACCTAGTGGGGCATTTATATATGATGATAATCATATAGGGCTAGACCGATTTGATTTGAGTTTTCGATATATTTCCGTAATCGAGAAGTCTTATCGAATCACAAGATGATCATATATGGATTAATCTTAATCCTGAGGTGATCACAAACCACTGCTTAGACTAGGGTAGGGTTTGATGTGTTAGTAAGGATCACTTCGCAGTATGTGGTCCAACACTTCTCGTTGGCTCTATTTTGGGATGAGTGAGTAGTCTGTGCTATCACAGATATGGAATCCATTCCTTCCCTCAGGAAGTAGACAGACAGTTCTCTTATTTGTTAACCCTAGAATCTGATCGATGGGCCCAGTTCATACTATATTAGTGGTGAACTAATTGATCACTAGGGGGTTAATGGTAAATAAGGATAATATGTTTCGAGAAGGGTTTACGGAGATATCCCGAATCGAAGTGAACAGTCTATGGAGGATTTATCTGTATGTAATGATTATATCAGTGGACGCTTATCAACTCATAGGTGAGTGTAAATTTATATCTATATTCGGCAGAGTTCAGTTTCGGGTTTATGGTGGTGTAATCCCGGAATTATTAGATTGAATATTATTGTTCGGTCTGACGGATAATATTATTTAATTTATTGTAGCTACTGAATATGGGTCCATGGTCCCCGATGTGGCTCCTAACATAGCATATGTTTTCTCGTCGTTTCACCTCAATTATAATTAAATAGTTGGATTGGACTATTTAATTGATATGTGGATTAATTGTTTAGTTGGACTAGATAATTAAATACACGGAGAATAGTTTTTTCGTGGACTCGGCCCAATGTGTCAAAAAATGCGCATGGACCTTATTTTATTAGGGTGGGGCGCATATTTGTATTAAATGATTATTAAGGAATTAGTTTTCTTGGATAATTATTTAATATGTGATTTATCTTTTGTTGAATGATAATTCATGAAATATTAGATAATAATAGGAAAAATTAGGTAAAAGTCCCCTTTTCCCCCTTAATAAAGAATTAATCCTGATTCAATTTATAAGTTGCAATAAGGACAGTAATTTTCCTTTCGGACTAAAATACCTCCACAAAGACACCTCCTCGAAAATCCTTCCTTTTTTCTCTGCTTTCTTCCTCCCAATTCTTCGTCATTTGCACAATTAAAACTCATTCAATCACCGGCGACTTGTTGTCATCAACTTCATCTTCTTTGGATTTCACTTCCACACCTTCATCTCCGGCGCAACGGACTCGAACTCTTGATATTTTGGTTTAATTATGGCGATGGAGTTCAATTCATATCCTTTCCTCTCATCTCATCCAGATTCATTAAGTGCGTAACGGTTGGTGGAGCGGTTGGCAAGACCTGTCTCTTAATTTCTTACACCAGCAATACTTTCCCTACGGTGATTTTTCTTTCTTTTCAGTTTGATTCATCTCTTCTGTTTCAGCTATTTATCGATTAGCATCATTGGTGGATGATGATTGGGAATACTTTGTTTTCTGTTTGTGTTTAATACTTTAATTGAATTTGGTGATAATGCATTAAAGGTGTATGTTGAAATGCCTGAAAGAGGGATTTTACATGAAGTCAAATCCTCTGATTGTCATGTTTTCTCATTACTTTAAAACAGAAGAAATAAAATGATAATCCCTTCTTAACTACTAAGAAACAAGACATTTTAAGTGCAAAAAAATTTGGTTGCCATTCAGGAAGATCAATCATGATTAGGGCCTTGATTAAATTTTGCTAATGTTCACCAGAAGACTGTTTTTTAAAGTAAAAACAGGGCAATGTTCTTAGTCCGTAACCAATAGACAAGTAAAATTATTTTTTGTAAGCAACCGATGAGTAATATTGTAGTGTTCATTGATTAATACTTTGGACACTTGGATCATATATGTTTCGATTGAGCATCCCATATTCTGATTGTGAGGATTGTCTTATTATAACAAAACAAAAGAAAGTTGAATTTCAGACAAAGCTTTTGTTTGCATTTCTCCTAAATTTTTGTAGATTATGGAACAGTAGCTTTTGCAAGAGATTGTTGTGTTAACTGTATTTTACATATCTACAAGAAATTGATGTTATTTACATCCATTCTCGCAACACTACTCATTTTCAATGCTAAAAAAGTAAAAACACAAAAAGCACAACCACAATTTACATGTTTCGGTGATGTTTTTGTGCAACATTTATGTGCTTATATTAGTTGTATCCTTCTATCATTTCATAAGCAGAATTTTGAATGTCCCAGTTCCTGGATTTTTCCACTTCCACGAGGGACATGGAAGCTTTACAGGGGAGGGTGTTGTCATGTATAGCTGAGATAGCCTTTGGTATTTGATAAAGCTATTTGGGAGCATGAATATATTGTTGAGCCATAACTATTTTGGAGTCCTCCTTAGTGTTAGTAGGATTATGAGTACATATAAGAATGATCAAGTTGAAATGAGTGGATTATCAATGATATTTTGAAGCATCTTGAGGTTTTCAAAATATATGTCATGTTTGCATCTCAGCCTGGAGTTTGGAAAGTTGAGAAATGGGGTTGTAAATAAGTGATCTGAAGTTTAGAACAAGTTTTAGGCCTGAAGTTTAGAACAAGTTTGCCATGTTTGATATTTGAAAAATCGATGATCGATGATCGTGATCGATGCTCGATAAAGATCCGTGTCGTTAATTTGCCTTATATGAGCCAGATATGTGTGCCTTGAAGTAGTCGCTTGAATTAAGCCTTAAATGATAATGATTACCTGCCTTGAAGTAGTCTCCTTATTTTACTAGTTGCATATTTTGTTCCATTTCTTTTTTGGGGCTTTAGTTTCTGCCATTTTTGCTGTTTTCCTGCTATTATTGGTGTTGATTTGAGGGGGGAAAATGTACAAAGTTTGGGGTATTAATTTTTAGCTATTTTTGCTGTTGAATTCTGTTGTTGTTGGTGTTAATTTGAGTGGAATATGTAAAGATTGGAGCTGTTATTTTTCTGCCATTGTTGCTGTTTTTTTGGACTGTTCTTTCTTCCATTATGGTTTGCCATTTTTGATGTTTATTTGGGCCTTAATTTCTGCAAATTATTGCTGATAATTTAAGAGAGATATGCAAAGATTGGAGCTTTACTTCACTGCAAATATGAGGAAAATATGCATGAAGCATTTTGTTGAAGGGTTTTTTTTGGGCCTTATATGAGCCTTATATGAGCCAAATATGATATTGTGTCCCTTGAATTAAGCCTTATATGAGCCAGATATGTCTGCCTTGAAGTAGTCACTTGAATTAAGCCTTAAATGATACAGATTACCTCATGCACCAAGCATCGACATCGCATCTATATCATATCGAGCATCGATCATCGACATCATTCTTGTGTTAGTGTAATCCTACGATTAAATTCGGCTTTCAAATACTACGTCGAAATGGTATCAAACGCGGTCTCAAAATGAAGATAAAAAAAATGAACTTTGGTGAAACAATTTTGATGATCGGTGTTCTAAATCAAAAGTTACGGTCGTTTATAAGAAAAAACGCTCCGGTTAATACAACTATTTTTTCATCTTTCAAAATATACGTCGGAAGGGTATCTTATTTGGGCTCAAAATGAAGAGCAAAAAAAAAACATGAATTTTTGGTGAAAATTTTTCGATGATCGGTGTTGTAAATCAAAAGTTACGGTTGTTTGAAAAAAGAAAAAGAAAAAAAAGGCATATAAACAACAACAGTAAATATATCATATATGCAAACAATACACTGAAGCTATGCGCGCGTCTCCTAAGGGGTATTTTTGCCCGTCTGAAATTGTTTGTCCTTTTTGCAACTAAAAAAATGTGTGTGTCCTATTTATTTATTTTGTGCCAAAAAGAGGACTTTTGGCTCTTTATCTCATAATAATATTATTTATCCTAATTTGTTTGAGATAATTATTTTATTTATATTTTATTTGGAATAAGGATTAATCTAATAATTATCTCTTAATTATTAAATCCTTGGAGGACAAGGATTACTCTCCTATATAAAGAGAGTTCTCCCAAGCCTTATTGACATACTTATTTTCGAAATAATTGGGAGTATTATAGCTTAGAGATTTCGGATATAGTTCGAGTTTTAGAAAAACTTCGGCTTTTTCTAAGGTAGCATATCGAGGAGGTCCGGCGGCTTGAAACACCATCCACCTGGTGGTGCTTGGAGACACACGTTGGAAGACTGTGGCTTCTCATCTAGCTTGGATCTTGGATTGAAGATTGTTCTTGGAGTTTATTCACCATAAACTGGTAAACAATCTAAACCCCCTTGTAGGTTTAGATCTATTTATTTTATGTATTTTGGTTGACTAGATCTAGATCTATACTATTCCGTTGTGTAATCGGGTGGATCTTGATCCATCCGACGATATTACATCTAACAAGTGGCATCAGAGCCTTTGATATAGCAATCAGAGTATATGAATTTTAGATCTAAGGAGTGGAATAAGTATGTTAGATTGTTTTTATTTTCGTTTTATGATGAATTCGAATATATCATGTTGTATGCTTGTGAATGTCTTGGTTGAAGAGATGGATTGGGTTGGTATTGTTTACCCGTAGATCTATTTTGTAGCTCTTTTGATTAGTATCAATTGAACATAGGATTTGTAATTTAATTATGTTGAATTCGAAAATTATGTAAAGGTAGTACCTTTTGTTTTTTAATTTGTTCGGGGTTCGAGACGACGAAGATCATTGTGTTGAACATCTTTAAAAGGTAAAAGGGATGAGGCCGAATTGTTTGTTAAATTAGGTCTCGGCAATATATATATATTTTTTTTTGGCGGCCTCTTATTTTTAACCTAATTGTTTTATACATCTTTGGCCGAAAGGCCATAGCATTAAAAGTATATATATATAATTTTATGGAACTGCCATGATTAGTGAATAAAAAAAAAAAAAAAAAAAAAAAAGAGAAAGTTTCCTTTTTTTTTTTTTTTTTTTTGAACTTGGCCGAAAGCCTTTAATAAAAATAAAAAAATAAAAAAGTTTTTTTTTATTAATTTTGGCCGAGGGCCTGTTATAATAATAAAATAAAATAAAAAGAAAGTTTTTTTATGAAACAATTTAATATAGATATATTTTAAATATATTGGTATATTACGGCCTTCTCTCCTCGTCATTCGTGGTTCGTGTCAAAATCGAATGTTCGAGATCCAAAAAATTCGAGAAGGGAATATTGTGCATAATACCCCATTGAACAATACATTTCAACAAAGAACCAATATCCCTCTCCAAACTCCACAAATCAATGAACCACAACAACCTCCACAAATGGACCCCCAATTTCTCCAACAATATCAACGGATGATGATGCAAATGGCCCAATTCAATCCTATGATGAATTCCATGATGAACCAGTTCCCTCAAATGGCCAATCCCTATGTTCAACAATTTATCCATCAGGCCAATCCTCAACCGATCCCTATTATGAACCCTCAACATTACATACCACAAGCTCAAGTGAACCAAGCGGGTAATCGACCGGTGAGACTTTGTAGAGACTATGTGACACCGATGGCTACTACGGGCCATAGTCCTATTCGAGTACCCAATGTTGCGGCTAATAACTTGGACATAAGGCAACACACGTGGCACATACTTGCGAATAATGCTGAGTTTGAAAGAAGAGCTACGGATGATCCGAATACTTTTATCAATAGCTTCCTAGAGATATGCAAGATGGTGAAGATCAACGGGGTTAGTGAGGAAGCGATTCGGCTACTTTTGTTTCCTTTTGCCATAAAAGGAAAGGCTAGGAATGGTATTCATCTTTGGCCCACGATTCCCTTCATACTTGGGACCAAGTTGCAAGTGCATTTTTGCTCAAGTACTTTCCACCATCAAAGGCCCTTGATCTTAAATCCGACATCTCCAACTTTGAACAATTGGATGGTGAAAACTTATTTGAGGCATGGGATCGATTCAAAACTATGTTACGGAAATGCCCTCAACATGGATTTGAAGCATGGGACCAAGTGCATCTATTTTATAGAAATTTGGATGGTAATTCAATGCAACAACTAAACACAGCATGTGGAGGATCTATAATGGATATGGTACCAGAGGTGGAACTAGCTACCATTGAAAGGATTTGTGAAAATAATAGGCAATGGAGTTCGGGAAGAAGGAAAGTGAGAGAAAAGAAGCCACTTGTGACCGCCATGGTTGATGAACCCGAGAGGAACTCCAACTTGGAAAACAAAGTCTTGGCCATGGAACAAAAGATGGATGAGATGGCTCAAGAAAACAAGAAAGCTCGGATATGTCAAATTTGTGGTGGTGGACACTCGGCCAATGAGTGCAACATGCCTACACCGCTTACTTCCTACATTGCATCACAAGCAAACTCATTGTTAGCCAATCCGAGCACACTCCAACAATCTTTGATGAATGTTTATGCTATGGGACAGTTGAATGCGGGACAAATGGAAGTGAACCCTAATGTGAACAACCCCATCATTACTCCCATGGACACTATCTTGATGTTGGACACACAACCCTATGATGCCAACTATGTGGGACAAGGCCGTGTTCAAAATTATGATTTTCAGGGGGTGGTTTCACAAAATTGGCGTGACAATCCGAATCTGACTTGGGGTCGTAGTCCGAATCAAGGGCAATCTTCTAGACCTCAACAAGGCCCCTCTTATCAAGGAAATCAAGCTCCACGACAACAACAATCCGTAACTTACCAACATCCGAATGCTCATCAAAATTACTCTCAAGGGAGCTATTCTCAACCTCCACCTTTGGCCCCCATTCCACAAAAAAGCTCTACCGATATTCTCTTGCAGCAGATTAACAAGACATTACAAGTGCACGGAAGATTGCTCCAAGATCAAGGTCGGGAATTGAGGGACATTAAAACCAACGCTACCACATTTCAATCGGCTTTGAGGAATCTTGAGACTCAAGTGGATCAATTGACCGAAAATGCTAATACCGCACCGGTTGGAGGCTTGCCAAGTAACACCGAGAGAAATCCCAAGGGAGTGAATGCTATTTCGACAAGAAGTGGCAAGTTGGTTGGTAGTGACATTGGGTTGAAGGAGAGAGTTGAAGATCATGATAAGAGCAAAGATGATGATGTGGTTGAGAAAGAAAGTGAAGATCAAGTTGTTGGGGAGCAAGATATAGAAGCTCACAAGCAAGATGAGGAGGCACCTAAAGCGACTAAAAACGGGGACACGACCACTTCAAATCCACAAAGGAAAGGTACAAGTAGCAATGGTATGAATACTTCTTCTGCACATTTTGATGTAAATACTTTACCTTTTCCCCTTAGAGGTCCTAAAAAGGATGTACTAACTAAGAGTCAAAACAAGTTCCTTGACATTTTGCGCAAGGTTGAGATCAATATCCCTTTGGTTGATGCTATAGCTAACATGCCTTCGTATGTTAAATTTTTGAAAGGGATATTGTCCAACAAGGCCAAGATGGATGAGGTAGTGTGCCAAAATGAAGAATGCTCCGCGGTCTTTCAAAACAAGCTTCCGCCTAAAATGAAAGACCCCGGATGTTTTTCTATCCCTTGCACCATTGGCTCTGTAAGATTCCCGAAAGCTTTATGCTACCTAGGTGCTAGTGTGAATCTCATGCCTAGGAGTATTTGTGAGAGGTTGGGCCTAGGTAGGTTGACCGAGACCAATATGACTTTACAAATGGCCGACCGGACTCTTAGGAGACCCATGGGGATTTTGGAGGATGTGTTAGTTCAGGTTGATAAGTTTGTGTTTCCGGCCGACTTTGTCGTGCTAGATATTGCGGAGGACCCTAGAAATTCACTTTTACTAGGAAGACGTTTTCTAGCTACCGGGGGCGCCAATGTAGATGTGGCTAAAGGTGACATCACTATGAGAGTAGGAGATGAGAGTGTGACTATGAATGTGTTTGATGCCATTAAGTACCCTCATGACGATGTTGAGGAATGTGACGAAGTTGAGTCCATATATTCTTGTGTTTCTGAAGTTACTAACAGGCAGGTATATCAAGAACCGATGGAGGAGTGCTTAATGAAATCTAGCACAATTCATGATGATAATGAAGAATTGCGGGAAGCGGCTTGTGAGTTGGAGGCAACGCCTTTTCTAGAAGCGTCATGGCACAAATACTTGGAACTTGGCTTAAATAGTGAGAAAATGAAGCCGTCTATTGAGGAGCCACCAAAGGACTTGGAACTAAAGCCACTCCCGGAGCACCTTAAGTACGCTTTTCTTGAATCCGATAATTTGTTGCCTTTGATTATTTCTGCGGCACTAACATCTTTGCAGGAAGAAAAGCTCATGAAAGTGCTAAGGAGACATAAGAAGGCCTTTGGATGGAAGATGGTTGATATCCGGGGTTTTAGCCCCGAGATTTGCAAGCACAATATCATATTGGAAGAAGATGTGAAACCGGTGAGGCAATGTCAAAGAAGGCTTAATCCACACCTTCAAGAGGTGGTGCGTAAAGACGTGGTAAAGATGCTTGAGCATGGAATCATCTATGCCATCTCGGATAGTGAGTGGGTAAGCCCTACTCAAGTGGTGCCTAAAAAGGGAGGTATGACTGTTCAACCTAATGAAAACAATGAAATGATCCCTACCCGCTTAGTTACCGGTTATCGTGTTTGCATTGATTATCGAAAACTGAATGATGCCACTAGCAAAGATCACTTCCCTTTGCCTTTTATTGATCAAATGCTAGAGAGGTTAAGTGGTCACGCTTTTTATTGATTTCTTGATGGTTTTAGTGGCTATTACCAAATTTGCATTGATCCTAAAGACCAAGAGAAAACTGCCTTTACATGTCCCTATGGTAACCTTTTCATTTAGACGGATGCCTTTCGGGTTGTGTAATGCACCCGCGACATTCCAAAGATGCATGAAGGCTATCTTTGCAGACATGATTGAGAAATTCTTGGAAGTCTTTATGGATGATTTTAGTGTGTTTGGAGATTCCTTTGATGATTGCTTGCATAATCTTGATAAAGTTTTACAAAGGTGTGAAGACACCAATCTTGTGCTTAATTGGGAAAAGTGTCATTTCATGGTAGAAGAGGGCATAGTGTTAGGCCATAAAATTTCACGTAGGGGGATTGAAGTTGATAAAGCCAAGGTTGTGGCAATTGAAAAATTTCCCATCCCCACGAACTTGAAGACCCTTCGGGCTTTTCTTGGTCATGCGGGCTTTTACCGGTGCTTTATCAAGGATTTCTCCAAGATTGCTAGGCCACTTACACTCTTGATCACTAAAGACACTCCCTTTGTCTTCACTCAAGAGTGCGTTGATGCCTTTCACATGCTTAAGAAGTCGTTAGTGACCGCACCTATTCTAGTTGCACCTGATTGGTCGCAAGGGTTCGAGGTTATGTGTGATGCTAGTGAAACTGCTGTAGGGGCTATTTTAGGGCAGAAAATTGATAAGATATTTAAGCCTATCTACTACTCTAGTCACACACTTAATCCCGCACAGTCTAAGTATGCCACGACCGGAAAAGAATTGGTTGCTGTTGTTTTTGCTTTTGATAAGTTTCGGTCGTATTTAGTTGGATCTAAAGTTATTGTGCATACTGATCATGTTGCATTGAGGTACTTGTTTGCCAAACAAGAGGCAAAACCCCGCTTGTTGCGGTGGATTTTGCTTCTTCAAGAGTTTGATGTGCAGATTAAGGATCGAAAGAGTTGTGAAAATGTAGTGGATGATCACTTGAGTCGTATGATGTTAGATGAGGAAGTGCAAAGGTTTGAGAGAGAAATCAACGAGTCATTCCCGGATGAACAGTTGATGGTGGTTGATGCAATGCTTTCGGTTAAAAGGAGTGCTCATGAGCAACGAAGTAAGTATGGTGATCCTTGGTATGCCCCCTTTGTAAACTTTCGTGCTTGTGGTTACGTGGAACCTAGCTTAAACGATTATCAAAGCAAGAAGTTTTACAGTGATATTCGATACTATTTGTGGGATGACCCATATCTATTTAGATGTTGCTCGGATGGTATAATTAGGAGGTGTGTGCATGATGGTGAGATCATGATATCCTTTCCTTTTGTCATGACCGGGAAGCCGGTGGTCATCTTGCGGGGGATAAAACCACCCTCAAAGTGCTTCAAAGTGGCTTTTATTGGCCAACTATTTTTTGTGATTCGTATGGTTATGTGAAAGCTTGTGATGCGTGTCAACAGGTAGGTAGGATCTCTAGGAGAAATGAGATGCCCCAAAAACCCATCTTAGAATGTGAGACATTTGATGTTTGGGGACTGGATTTTATGGGACCTTATCCTTCATCACACAATAACAAGTATATCCTAGTTGCGTGTGATTACGTGTCAAAATGGGTAGAAGCCATAGCATCCCCTACAAATGATAGGAATGTGGTCATCCGGTTCATTAAGAAGTATATTTTTGCTTGTTTTGGGGTGCCACGTGCTATTATTAGTGATAACGGTAGTCACTTCCACAACCGTCCTTTTAACACTCTTCTAGCCAAATATGAGGTTAAGCATAAGTTAGGGACAACCTACCACCCCCAAACTAGTGGCCAAGTGGAAGTGAGTAACCGGGGGATTAAACGTATCCTTGAGAAGACTGTTAATTCACACCCTAAGGATTGGGAAAATAAGTTAGATGATGCGTTATGGGCCCTTAGAACCGCCTTTAAGAGTCCCATAGGTATGTCGCCTTACATGTTGGTGTATGGGAAGTCTTGTCACTTACCCGTAGAGCTTGAGCATAAGGCATATTGGGCCACCCGGTTCCTAAACTTGGATGATGGTTTAGTTGGTGAGAGGCGTTTAGCACAATTAAACGAGTTAGATGAGTTTCGCCTTAGAGCTTACGAGAGTGCGAGGGACTATAAGGAAAAGACCAAGTTACTTCATGATCGAGCCATTAAGCCCCGTGAGTTTAAGGAAGGTGACGAGGTCCTCCTTTATAACACTCGCCTTCACCTTTTTCAAGGTAAACTCAAATCTCGTTGGTCGGGTCCTTATGTGGTTTCTAAAGTCTACCCCTCCGGTGCCATCAAAATTACTCACCAAACTAAGGGGGCAATTGTTACAAATGGCCTTCGTTTAAAGAAGTATGAGAGACTCCATTTCGATGAGGCACTTCAGGTTATTATCCTTAAGGACCCCATCCCTTGTGTTGGTTCTTGTGAGTCTTGTCAAGGACTTTAAACTTGACGAAAATCATAATCGTATAATTCCATCAAAACTTCTTTCTATCCACATTTCCCACCTTTGTGTCAACGGTATAACTTTAAAGTTGACACCGTATAAGTCATTCCGTCGAGCCAACGACGTAAAACAAACGCGCTCGGGGGAGGCAACCCACCATTTCTCTTTTTTTTTGCTTTAGTTTTTGTGCTAGGAGTGGTGTAGGGTGATACTTTGGGGGTATGGGTACCGTTTTTGAGTGGTTCTTCTTCGATCCGTTGTTGGCTCGTGTCTTTTTGCATGAATGTTGTTTTACTTGTTTGATTGTTTTTGCATCGCATGCGCCCCGAGTCGGTTCCCCTTTTTGGTTTCATATGATCGTGTATGTGACTTTGCGCTCTTTTATTATAGCTCGATATTTGTTGCTTGCTTTTGGCACGGTGGCTATTCCTCGTGCATGCGTTTTCTTGGTGTTTTTGTCTAATGGCTTCAAGTATTCGAGTGGAACTTTCATGGATATGTCACGTACATGGTTTGCGCCTTTCTGCCGGGTTAAGCTAAGCCTTCTTTCTCTTTATCATTCACACACTGAGGACAATGTTGCATTTAAAAGTGAGGGGTGGTAGGCTTAGCTTTGATAGGTGCTTCATTGTTTTTTTAGCCATGTGTTGTATGCTTAGTGTTTGGTCACTTCTTTAGCAAAAATTTGAGCACTTTTTAAATTTTTCCATGGTATTGATGTTGCATTCGTATGTTGAGCCTTCACATTGATAGGATAAACGGTGTAGTGAATGTTTGAATTCATGTTACTTGGCTTACTACCTTATCTTGGAAATGAGATTTTCATGCACGTATAGCTTCGATTTGAGCCATGGTAACTAGTGACCGGTTATGGTAGACTTAGGCACAATTCGGCTACCTAGAACTCATATCATTAACTTCGAGATGAAATAGAAGGGCCGACATTGGTAGAGTTTGGGATGACGGTTATGGCGTTTCTTTGACCCGACCAGAGCCAAATAGCCATCCCGTAACATATTCCACAGTAACCCCTCTAAGCCTTGGTAGGATGGTTAGGCCCCCATCCGACATTTAACCGTTCGTATTTAGCCCATAATTACCCGACCCTTGAGCTTTATTACCCAACTCTTGAACACCCTACGAGTTGAGCTTAATCTTTTCATCTAGATCACACTTGCTTAGGCAAGTGTGGGGTGGTAGAGTGGTGTGTATGTTGAGAGGAGTTGGTGTTTTTACGAGCTATTTCATGATATTGGAGGGTAGGAGCTCGATTCATTTTATGTGTATGTGATGGCCTTTGACTCAAACCTAATAAAAATTCAAGTTCAAAATCAAGAAAAAAAAAAGAAGAAAAAAAAAGAAGAACAAAAGTCATGAAAGGAAAATAAAAGGTTGAGTCAAAGAAAACCAAATGTATGGGACTCATGTATTGATTTAGTATGTGATGTTGGTGGATGGGATGAGATTTTAGTGAAGAAACATGATTTCTTGTACATTTTTGCCTCGTTACACTTGAGACATAGTGCAATATTGCATTTTATTTCTTGGATCATGTTTCTAGTTTCTTTTTGAGCTAGAGAAGGGTGGAGCTAGCTACGTTTTGTATTGTTACACCCCATGATTGAGCTTGCTCATTTTTATCTCTTTGTTGTTTATTCCCCAGAAATTCCCTTCGGTTAGCCCCGTCCCTAGCCTAACGTTACAACCTTTCAAGTCCTACTTGTTGGAAATAATATTTGTGTTTTGATGATGATTCGTCACGTATTTAGAAAGTTCACTTATCACCCATGATGATGAAGTCATAACTAACTGTTATAGTGCATAATGAAAGAAGAAGCAAGAAATAGTCTAGAGAAAAATATATAAGTTCTATCTAGAGTGTGAACCTTGTATAGGTTGTTTCAGACAAGCATTGTAATAGACAGGAACTAGGCAAACAGCTGAGTCACAGCAAGCAAACTGAGTGTACATCTGAAGAACTGAGGGACACAGACTCAGTTATGAAAGAACTGAAGAAGATAAGTTCGCTGAGGGACACAGACTCTCGTTGGCTTATCTAGAAGATCAAGAATCGAGGACACAAACTCGATTATTGAAGATCAAGAAGCGAGGTGGCAAACTTCGGTTAAGAGTTGATTAAGTCGTGACTATAAGTCGAGAATCGAGCAAGTCTGTGGTGACCTGAAACTGAACTATAGATCATGTAAAGCTGAATAATCTTAAGGACAAAGATTATCGATTACTGGAAAAGAAAGCTGAATGGTGTACCCAGAGTTAGTCAATTAAAGTTAGATGTCAAGTATATGAGGTACTCAGTTTTGAAGAAGAGTAGAAAACTGAGTTGGGCCTTGTTGAATTTGAAATGTCTAAACGACAAAAGGTCGTACATATGAACGTTGGCTAAACGACAAATGTAACGACTATAAGATTTATTTGACCGTTACATTACCCCTATAAATACACAGAGGGAAGCACTTGAAAAAGTGAGATCTGGAAAAAGTTGTACACAGTATATATTTAAAGATCCAGATCCAGAAAATCAGATTTCATATCTAAAAAAGGGGAAGCCAATAGAATTGCCTTGAAGATTACAGAGAAACATCCAGTAACCCATTAAGGGGGAAGAAGGCATCTTGGAGCTACAACGCCATATCTAGAAGAATCAGACAGCTCACTAAATTAATCTTTTGATTAATTCTAAACCTAACCTTTGTGAAAAAGGGTTGGCTGTGCATAGTTTGAGAAGAGCAACTCCACCTTTCCTCATACGGTTGCAACTTAGTTGCCACAGCTGTTGGTGTAGTCTGCGGACTGTGTTTGTGTTTGTGGTGAGCTGGTGAAGGAGTAATTCCACCTCTGAAGGATCGATCAATGCGAGTGAAGGAGCAATCTCACCTTTCTTCATTATATGTAGGCGAGTGAAACTAGGGTGTCGTGAAGGACTGTCATTAGGCCAGGATTTCTTAACAGTTATCTCAAGATTCTAGTGATACCTCCTACACCACAGGAGAAGAGGAGACGTACGGGATTACCCCACCTTGAACTTCCATAAACAAACTCTGTGTTGATTTACTTTACGCATTTATATTTGTGCTGTGATTGCTTTAATAATTGCATTATCTTTTCATCACTTCACTCAACAAAAATTAGACACTGAGTCAGCACAGAACTGATACATAGGAGACTTAGATCTTTATTGACACATCATTGCACATAAGGCTTGATCTTATCTGCTGCAAGTTAGTTCAGTTCTAGCATTAGCTAAGCTGAAATAACAAACTCCTATACAAGGTTAAAGGATAGGAACAAAACTGAGCTGAGTTACATTGTACATCAGTTTGATAGTTCAGTTTGAGTTTAGAAGAAACTCAGTTCCTGGGGCACTTTTAGTTTTTGGTGACAAGTTTATTCACCCCCCCCCCTCTCTAAACTTGTGTTAGCCTTTCCAAGGGACCAACAATTGGAATCGGAGCAGTTCTTCCTTTTGGAAGTGATCCAAAGATATCTTACAAACCAATTGTTGAAAACCCCTCACTGTATCAGTTGTAAAAGCACTTAGTTGGATTTTAATGGATACATCTAGAATTAGAAGTTGTCTTATTCACCCCCTGACTAACTGTTTGCAAAATGTATCTGATTTTCAGGATCAAGTATTTGAGAGGTTCAGTGCTACAAATTCACATACAAATCCAGAACCTCAACTCAGTGATGATGTGGATATCAATTTCAATGTGTATGTTGAAAAATCCAGAAGAGTTCCATTACTGAGTGAGTTCTCAGAAGAAGAAGAAAAGGAATTGTTGCAAGTAACTGACAATGTAGAAGATTCATTAGAGCAACAAAAGAATGTATGCTCCAACTTTGAAGCTGCAACAAACAATCAAGAAAAGGTACATTCTTCAACTCAGTTATCATCCGCTGAACTCAGTCAAAGAAACTCTGAGCTTGTCAAGTTGGTGGAAAAACTCACACTCGAGTTGGAACTAAAAGATATAGAACTTGGCAAAGCAAAAGATTGGAATGAGTTTCTTGAAACTGAGATGTCAAATCTAGCTGAAAGGTTATTATCTAGTAAATTTGACAAAAGCAATGATAATTCCCTACCCTTACCCAATCTTGAGATTTTTCAAGGAGCATAAACTCTAGACATCAAGATACTGGAAGACCTGGTGGATTACATAGAGAAAATAAAGATGATAAATCTAAGAGAATCTTTTTTGAAATCAATCAAGGTTGAGCGTAATGGTCTATCTAGAAAGGAGATGAGAAAGTTTAATTCTCTCATCAAAGAAGCTGAAAGTTATACTTCAGTAACTAATCCAGCCGGACCCAAGAAGATATGGGTACCGAAGAAAACTTAAAACTGTTTTGCATGTAAGGTCAGTTTTATTGCAAAATCCATAGAAAAAACTGACTTCCACACAAAAGCTGATGAAGAGCAAAATGGTCAAAAGCTGAAAACTTTCCAGCTACTATCTGACGCTTGGGCTAACAAACAAATCACCAGAAGCCACGTGTCAATCGAGGAGAAGAAGTAGATGTGCATCCCTACAAATCTCATTGATTGTGACATGACTCTCACTTAAACGGTTGAGTATATTGAAAGACTCAGAAACGCATACTGTTCTTACAATCTTGACCAAGTCTTGCACAATCAACTTCAAGATATTCAAGGTTCCCCCAAGAAATCTCAAATTGAAAATCCATGGAGAAATATAACATTGATGAAGGAATCACCATGAGTCTGGACGACTTCAGTCAAAAATTTTCAAACTCCATCCTATCAATTTAGATTGCAGACAAAATAAAAAAGATTCGAGAACTTGAAAATCTGATTGATACGAAGGTCAATATTCTGTGCCCAGAAAATATCGAAGATTTCTACAAAAACGCCATAATCGCCGATGATGGAAAAAGCTCCAGGACATCAATTCAAGAGAAAAACATTACTGTTAATGAACATCTTCTTTCCCTAGTCTTTGGTTTGGACATATTTGGAGGATCTTCATCTCTTACTTTTGAAAATGAAGAAAAAGATAGACTTTGGAAAGTCACAGCACTCAACAAAGATAAGAAGAATTTCATTGGATCTATTCATCAACAAAAACAAAAATTCGTATTTTTGACAATTCTTTTGACCAAAAACGTCATTGGTCATACTTGGAATCTCTACACTCTTTCAACAGTGAAGCTGAAACTAATCTATGCAATTTGGTTTGAGAAGAAACTAGACTGGAATAAATTTGTCTTCAAACATTTGTTAAAGCAAATTTTGGATGGAAAAGCAAAAGTTCAAGGAAGAAAGGCTATTCGAGAAAAATTCATGTTGAAAAAGGGATTTCCATATTTGGTACAAAGGATACTGAATCATTTCTCCATCTCTAGACCTACAGAGTCAGAGGTAATAGAGAAATCAGTGGCTAGTGCAGCAAAGAAAAGAAAAGTCCATGATGAAGTCATAAGAGAAACTTTGGTTCCTAACAAAACTGAAAACCAGGATGATAGAACAGCTAGAAGACAAAGGAGGATGATGCAAAAAAATTTTTGTTTGACTCAAAAGAAAACTGGAATAGAGGACATAATTCACATTGAAGACGAAACTGAAGAAAGTGAATCCTCAGCTGATGAACATGTAGGATACATTGAGAAGCAGAGAGAAAATCTGGAAGATGTTGAATTTTGTGCAACTGAGTATGAGAGAGAACTATTAAGCCATGACTCTCATCATCATGGAGTCAGTTCCTCATCTCAAGTCCAAAATACGTCTACAAGCGAATCAATATTGACTGACATCCCTCATCTTGCAACTCAAAAGATTCAGCAACCGTTAAAGGAAACTGAGAAGAGATTGGAAGGGTTAAAGAGGATCATCGAGAGCCTGATGCGGACTCTACAAAAGAAGCTCTACAACTTACATGGATCTATCTCTACAGCACACTACTCAGGTCTGAACAATTACTCCAACATCATCACCTTACACAAATTATTTGAAGAAAGCGTTTGCATGTCTTCAAACAAGGGGGAAGATGAAACTGAAGGTGATGCTGATAAAACTGAAGGTGCTGAAGTTAAAACTAGACTGACAAAGACAAATTTAGCTGAAGAAGTCTGTGCTAAATTGGTTGAAGAACAAGACAGACAAGTGGATACTGATTTACTTGTTATTCAACAAAATGGAGAGGCAACTGATAAATTGATCGAGGAGTTGATTGCAGAAGAGGTCTTTAAAGAAACAAGAACTGAGGAAGATGAAGAAGCCTCAGTTAAAGCTATGTTGAGCATCAGAAAGAAGATTGCAATATGTGCTAGATTTCAAAAAGAATTAAAGGCAGTTAAAGACAAAGAGGCAAAAGCTGAGGGGGAAAATATCCTGACACCAGAAGAAAAGGAATTTGGTCCTACTCGACCTTGCTTAGCCTCGGTTTGGCCTTGATTAGTGGAGATGCTTATGAAGTATAAGCCTATGGTGTAGTCGCAATAACCTAGCATCCATAATCCAAGCCGGTAAACCGTGGTAAATGTAGGAGAAGCTATTCACACACACACATCCCGTTTTATTGATAAGGTAGGGTTAAATACCGTGCATTTACTCATTTACTTGTCGGCTATCATTGATATGTGATTGTCTTGACCTACGCATGTAACGTTGACTCTTTGGATTCTTTTAAAACGCTCATTTTGCTCGAGGGCGAGCAAACACTAAGTAGGGGGTGGTTGATGAGAGTCAACTTTATTATGTTTTGGTGCATGTTTTAACCCCCGTTTACGACACTTTTGGCTTATATTGGGTAATTTTAGACCATTTATAGGGCAAAATGCATTGCACACTCATTTTGAGGTGAACCGTCACATTGACGGAAAACCTCGGCATTTTACAATGTTTTTTTTACCCTTTTCGAGACCTATTTATCTTGTGGAATTATGCTCGGTATGTATTTGAATGTTGTGATACAGGAAATAGGTGACTCATGAACCCGGAAGTTAAGGAACGAGGCTTAGAAAGACGAAACCGAAACCTGAGAATGGAAACGGATCAAAAGTGGTTGGTGCATTCACCATATGTTCACTTCATCAGCAATTTGATCCAAGATACAAGCAATTTCTGGACTCGTGGTATTCATGAAAATTGTAGACAATTGAATGAGTTTTCCAACTCACTTTGAATCACTCAAATCAGAGGTCTACACACAAAGTTATGATCAATTTACTGAAGACAATCTATTACCGAACCACCTGTCGAGCCGAGCTTCGAGCAGCTCTGCTCGTTATGCGTTTTTCACCACAAAAACGGGATATCCTCATGAACTCTCATTTGCCCCCCTTCCCTTTTCCCAAAACCCTTAGTCACCATCCTCTTCTTCCCCTTCACCCTTAGATTAATTTCTACACCTAATTTACTTAGATTAAGCTCAAATTAGCTTAGATTCTTAGCTCAACTCTTGGATTTTGGTGTGTTTTGGATCCTCTTCTTCCCAAAGTGACATGGGTGTTGTTGAAGCTTGGAGAACATCAACTCTCTGCGTTTTTTTTTGGTAATTGATTTCGTTTCCTCTCATTTCATGGGTTTAATTTCTTGTTTGATTCTTGTTTTTGTAGTTGTAATGAGTAGCTAATTACTACATAGCTAAATCATGTGATAGTTGAAGAAATCACCCTCTAGTTGATTAATTGGAGTGGGTAGTGTTTAATTGTTGTTATATCGATGAATTCATGTCTTATAATTTGTTCTTAATGCGTGAATTAGCTTGATCACCTAGTCCATGAACACACACCACTTTTATAAATGTATGTTGCGAAGGAGTGTGGGAAAATGGGTTTTAAGATTGTTATTTATAATTGACTGAGTTGTTTAGATCGATTGGGTAACGAGGTTTGTCGGTGTAAATTGAGCGGCTCTAGAGCTTTTATCTTGCTCCGGTCAGTTAAATCCTTAAAGGCGGACTGTTGAACCGGGCAAAGGGTACTAGGTTGTTGCATGGAGTCTAGTACTATCTTAGGAGTTTGCACCCATGAACGAGTCGATATAAGCATTAGGATGGTTGGTTGGTAGTCTCCATTCCCAAATAATCGATTAGAGGGGCGAAAGTATTCAATTTGATCGTGATTTGGCTATGTCTCTTTCTCTCTTTATCTCTCGTTTAAATATTGTTTTAGTATAAATTTCCATGAACAAACATTTGATTGACCTAAACTAAGTACGAAAACGACTTTGGTATTCGATTGATTCTTCGTGGGATACGACATTGCTCTCCACTATATTGCTTCCGACCTGGTACTTTGCGGGTTAAGGTTGGTCGTTACTATGTTGGCTATCATTGTGTCTAGACGTCTAAGTGAGGGAGTAGAGTTGGCTAAGGTGAGTTTTGCCTTGAAAACACATAGGTGGTTAGTTAATGATTAATAAAATATATAATTGTGTAGTAAAAGAATAAATACCATGTCATTCTTGGTTAGGCACAAGGCTATATCGCGACGTGTGGGCGGTCAGTAAAAGTGAACATCTCTATTGGTCTATAAATGGCTGAATGGTAGAGGGACATCGCCGAACGCGTGCACTATTGGGTTAAACACGTGGCTATCAGTGTGATCCATTGTTAGGTTGCAAACGATATCTCGTGGTGGATATACACCATGCGTAGTGCTCCTGGATACGAGTATAGCAAAGATATGTTAAGTTAGAAATGTTTAGTCATGACATGTTGATGAGCATGAAATGAAACCTAGATTGAGTCGGTTACATAAAGATAATCTCATAAATATAATTGATACTTTAAATACTAGTTTAATACAATAGCTTCTATCTTTTACAAAGTACCTTTGTACTTACCTCGAATGCATATTGTTTGTGTGTTTAGGGATGAGAGATGAACAGGTGGAACAAGATTTCGATGAGGACTTCGAGGATGATATATGAAGCTGTTTTCTATGCTATGCTAGACTTTTTCATTTATGACAAACTATGACTGTATTTCTTTTGTTTTAAGACATGATGTACTTTCATTTGGTTTTCTTGTAAGATAACTATGTTGTTCCTTTAAACATCGTAACGTTGTAAGCTTTACATATCGTTGGATTTTGTAATCTTTCTATCTTTAGAACGTTGCATTTCTATTCTTGTTATAAAAAATACCCGAGTCTTTTAGCTTCCACTAATGCTAAACTCGATACGACGTAGTAGAGGCTTACATATAATATTGATTTATTTAATATTTAAGTGCCGAACGTTTCTTTTCTCAATATGGACTCGGTGTCCGGGAATGGGGCATTAAAGTTGGTATCAGAGCGAAGTGTCCTTTAGACTTCCTTTCTTGAGATAAGTTTCTTTAGATCACCTAGTAACCTTTTGATCTTCTTGATCTTTCAGAATGGTGACAATGAGAAGAGGTACTCATAGGTCCGAGAGTTCTGGTGCTAGACGAGAGGCTCGCAGTCCCACACCTGTGGTAGGCAGTGGAGTGATGAGACCTAATGTTACACCTCAACAGAATCAGACGCCGCGGGCTCAACAGGAGCAACCTCCACAGTGGCATGCGGAAGGATCGGTTCAGGTTACGATAGTAAGTGATGTTCCAACAGGCTTTATACCACCAGTGAGTGAAGTTTATCCTCCACCACCACCCGTAAGCTATCCTTCAACCACCACTTACCCTTCTCAACAACAAACCTTCTACCCTCCACCCGCAAGTTCCCAACCTCAACCTATAATCCCTCCATCACCACGGTTTGACCATCACTGTGGCTTTGGATACCCACCTTATGGTCTACATCAGCCATACCACACTCCACCACATCATCCGAGATACCACCCTTATCAACAAGCACCACCAGTGGCTCAACCTCAACAAACTCAACAGCCTTATCCTCCACCTTATCCACCTAAAGAACCATAAGCACCCTACGGTTATCCACTAGTTTATCCATCCGTTTATCCTCCAGCTTATCCACCGGTTTACCACCTGCTGCCCCTCCGGTTAGACCCCTAGTTTATGAGCAGGCACCACCCGGGGATTGGTATACTTGTTTGAAGAGAAACCGTATGCAAGACTTCTACGGGAATGTGGAACCAATCGAGGCCGAGATATGGTTGAGGAGCTTTGAAAAAGCATGTAGAAATGTGAAGGTACCGGAAACAGAGATGGCTTAGTTAGCTGCGGGTTTCTTGTTGAATACGGTAGAGAGTTGGTTCGATGCGATAAAGAGCAGCCGAGGAAAAGTTACGGATTGGAATGAGTTTAAAGAGCTTTTCTATTATGAGTACTTCCCACCAACGGTTCAAGCCAATCAAGCAAGGATTTTTCTGAGGCTTAGTCAAGGTATGCACACCACCGTGTCTCAATACACCAATCGCTTCAATGAGTTGGGAAGGTTTTATCCTAAGATTATGAGAGTTGAGGAAAAGAAGATGGTGTTGTATAAGAATGGCTTATCTCGTGAGATTCAGGCCGGTGTGATGGGAGCTACGCCGAGAAACATGGCATAATTGTTGAACAAGGCTATAGAGGTCGAAACCTTAAAGAATAAGCCTTCCATGGTTGTTGAAGTTAAGAGGAGTTTTGGTACAAGTCAAGGAAGCAACCGGACAGCACCTCAACAGAATGCAAGGAAGACAACGGCACCTTTGAAAGCTACTCCATCAGCTAGTGCATCACTTTGATCAAAGGACTTATGCCGGTGAGTGCCGGGCAAGTGCAAATGGATGCTACCTTTGCGGAGTCCCGGGGCACTTTGCAAGAAACTGTCCAAACAAGGAGAATAAAGGAAAACCGAATCAAGGGAATGAAAAGGGAAGCACAAGTCGGCATGTTCGCGTGTTTGCTATGGATGCTGAGTTCGTGGAGCGCGATGACAATGTTATTTCAGGTACTTTAATTTGTTCATTCTATGTTATTAAAATTCTTATAGCACGTTAAATCATGTTATAATTGTATTTAAATAAATGAGTTTACATTTTAGGTACGATAATATTAGATGGCTTAGTAGTTACAGCTTTGTTTGATACGGGAGCGTCTAACACTTTTGTGTCGACTAAGATCGCTAAGAAGCTAAATCTACCTTCTGAAACTTTAAGGAATTCTATGGAAATAACTACACCTTTAGGAAAGGTATGTAAGGTAGCTAAGATGATACCCCAAGTTGATGTGCGAGTAGGAACCTATCGGTGTAAGAGTGACTTGATAGTGTTGGACATTTCGGACTTTGATGTCATTCTGGGGATAGATAGGCTATCCAAGAATTTTGTACACTTGGATTGTAGAGAGAAGAGAGTGACGTTTAAGGTAACCGGGAAATCATCTAAGACTTTTCAAGGAAATGTCTACAAACCTAGCAAGAAAAGCCACCCTATAATATCAGCGGTTAAGGCTATAAGAGCATGTCAGAAAGGATGTGAAGGCTACTTGTTGTATGCAATGGATGTTGCACAAGTAAAGTCTAAGTTGGAAGAAACTCCAATAGCAAGAGAGTACGCTAAAGTGTTTCCGGAAGAGTTACTAGGAAACATGATGGGTAGGGAGATAGAATTCGAGATCAAGTTGGTACCGGGAGCGGCACCAGTTGCTAAGGCACCCTATAGGATGGCCCCGGCTGAATTGAAAGAGTTGAAGGCTCAACTCAAAGATATGCTCAAAAGGAATATAATTCAGCCAAGTACATCACCATAGGGAGCCCCTATGTTGTTTGTTAAGAAAAAGGACGGTAGCATGAGGATGTGTATCGACTAAAGAGGTTTGAACAATCTCACTATCAAGAATAGGTACCCCTACCAAGGATTGATGATTTGTTCAACCATTTGCATGGTAAGAAAGTGTTTTCCTAGATTGATCTTAGGTCAGGTTACCATCAGTTGAAGATAAAAGTAGCGGATATACCTAAGAAGGAGTTTAGTACAAGATATGGACATTATGAGTTCTTGGTTATGCCTTTCGGACTCACTAATGCTCCATCAGCTTTTATGGACTTGATGCAGCATGTTTTCATGCCATATTTGGATAACTTAGCGATAGTATTCATAGATGATATTCTTATCTACTCAAATGATGACAAGGAGCATGAAGAACACTTAAAAATCGTTTTCAAGACGTTGAAAGAGAAACAACTTTGTGCTAAGTTTTCAAAGTGTGAGTTTTGGTTGAATCAAATTAGTTTTTGGGACAATTGATATCTGGGGATGGTATACAAGTCGATCCGGCGAAGATAGAAGCAATTGAGAAATGGCCAAGACCTACTACAGTGTCAGAGGTAAGAAGTTTTCTGGGTTTAGCGGGTTACTACTGGAAGTTTGTGCCAGACTTTTCCAAGATAGCTACACCACTCACTCTACTCACCCAAAAGAATGTGAGGTTTGATTGGACTGATGAGTGTGAAAGAGCTTTTCAAACCTGAAAGGACAGATTAACATCAGCACCGGTTTTGGAAGTCCCGGAGATCTTTGACAACTATGACATCTACACTGATGCTTCTGGACAAGGTTTGGGTTGTGTGTTGATGTAAGGAGGTAAGGTTATCGCTTATTCATCTAGACAACTCATGGTGCATGAAAAGAACTATCCGACACATGACTTAGAGTTAACAGCTGTAGTGTTTTCCTTAAAGACTTGGAGGCACTACTTGTACGGAGTCAAGGCTAGAATCTTCACAGACCATAAGAGTTTAAAGTACTTCTTTACACAAGAAAATATGAATTTGAGGCAAAGGAGATGTTTAGAGTTTGTGAAAGATTATGACTTGGACATTCAGTACCATCCAGGTAAAGCCAATGTGGTTGCAGAAGCGTTGTGTAGAAGACCAGGGCCTACGGTTTCAGGGGTTGAAGTGGCTACAGAACAGTTAGATGGACTGAGAATCTAGGGTTTTGATCAGTGTGGAAACCATCAGTTTGTGGCTCCGTTGTTGGCAAGGTCAGAGTTGATGGATGATATCCGGGGTAAACAAGACGAAGATCCGGTGTTGGTTGACTTGAAGAGAGTTGCTAGAGAAAAGCCTACGGTTGGCTATGTGCTTGATAAGAACGGAAACCTTTGGTACCAAGAAAGGTTGTGTGTTCTGAATGTTGTGGACTTAAGACAAAGAGTCATGGATGTGGCACACATGATAGCTTTTGCAGTCCACCCGGGAGCTACCAAGATGTATAGAGATTTGAAGGAACGCTTTTGGTGGCCTTCAATGAAGTTGGGTTGTTAAGGGTGAATTTATACGATTTATAACGCTATATTTTATGTTATTTTCTCTCATATTTGTATGAATTTGTATAAGAAACGAGCGTTTAATGGATTTATCGAGCAAATGGTATTTTAAATAAGTTATTCGCAACATAGGATTAATTAATGTGTTTTAATTATGTTTTTATGATTATTTGAGCGATATTACATTTTGCGATATTTTTATGTGTCATAGAAGCACAAATTCGAGCTCAAGAGGTGATTCAAAGATGATCAAGTCGGATTTGATTAAAGAGGAAGAGATAATGATGATTTACATTGAATTAAAAGGAGATAAAGATAAAGAAATCGAAATCCAGTCATATTGGACTGGCGTCCAGGTCCCGTCCAGTGGACGGGCGTCTGATGGAATTGAACGAGCGTCCTGGGATGGGAAGTTGATTCAGGACGTTTGGACGCTGAAGTGGACGCCGTCTGGACGAGCGTTTGGTCATGACTCGGCCCGATTTGAAGTTCATATGAAGAATGGACGGGCGTTCACCCTACCAGACGGGCGTCCGCAATGCCGACTTAGTGAAACCGCCTCAAATCTCTATAAATAGTATTGTTTTCTCCACACAAAAGGATCATACACTCATTATTTAAAACCCTAAACCTAGGGGCGGCTTTAGGCTGCGTTTTTCATCTCTTTATTCCCGTTTTTATGCTCTTAGTTTAGATTAAAAACTAGTTACTTTTTATGCAATTTGTTTACGCAAATTTGCGTTCTTTGAGGATGTTCAGAGGCTAAAAGCTTCATCAAACGAGTATTGTGAAGCCGTCCAACAATTGTTGATTTCGTTTTCTTCGATTATCTTGTGAGTTTTTAATAAAGGTTGTTTCTTATTCATGCTTATTCATGTTTAAATTGCTCTTATATCGGAAGATGTGCATGCGTTGATTGTTTATTGTTGATGGAAGTCTTAATAAACCCTAGATCACCATGAATAAGAATAGTAATTGAATCTATCATAACGGAAGTTAATAGGTTTGATTACTAGATTATAAACACAAAGTTTGCACCTTTGGTTAGAAAGCGCGTTAATCTTACATCGGAAGATAATAGATTAATAGATGAACTTTCTAAGGAATTAGGGTTCATGTGTAGGTGAGGTGAATCACAACCTAGATAAAAGCGCAATATAATCGAGATAGGAAATCAATGCTTGTTGGATAGGTGGATCAATCCTCGTTTGCTCGTTATAAATTTGATTTAAATCCTTAAAAGCTTGAATTTGTCTAGTTAGTTTACTTTTATATCGCATCTTAGATTAGTTAGTTTAAATTGGTTCGCAGCCCGTATCCTTCCGGCTTTAGATCATCTCTTACGTCGGCTTTACGTTTTAGTTAAGTTTAATTTTCAGTATTCGTTTAGTTTTATCCGCTATTTAGCTTAGTAATCGTGACATAGGTTAGTTAGATAAAAACTAGAAATCACAATCGTTTAGTTCCCCGTAAGATCGACCCGGCATTAACCGCTATTACTACGATCCTTATACTTGAGGTTAACCGGATTATTACTTGTTTATTTTGTGTTGATAAAATCCGTGACAAGTTTTTGGCGCCGTTGCCGGGGAACCGGACGGTTGTCTAGTTTTTGTTTTCGTTTTCTGTTTTTTTTTTTTTTCTGTTTTATCCCGTTTTAAATTCCTGTTTTCAGTTGATAATTGTTTTAGGTAGTTGTTAAGTAGATAATTAGGGTTTAAAACTTTCCCTTAGTAGTTTTCTTGGAGTTAGATCTTACGTCTTCTGCTTTTCTCGACGTTCTTTCTTACCTTCTTTTATTCTCTGCAAATTCTCGCTTACATTTCTAAGTTTTCCGTGAGCAAGCGGGCGCAGGATATTGGACGCCCGTCCGCTGGAAAATTATCAATTCTGTTCTGGTTTCATTCACTTAGACGAGCGTCCATAAGTTTTGGACGCCCGTTCAGGTATTCCGTCTATCAGACGAGCGTTTAAATTACTAAACGCCCGTCCGATCTCAATTTCATCCGGGACGCCCGCCCAATCTTTTGACGTCCGTCTGGTCTTGTTTTCCTCAACACTTTTGTTTCTTTTCTTCATTCCCGTTCTTCTCTTTAGGCTTTTAATTTTTAGTTTAGGCTTTTACTTTCTTAGTTTTTAGGTTTTGTTCCACTTGTTTTTGGTCCGGTTTATGCAAACTCGGAGTCAAAAGGACCGTTAATATACACCACGACCCGAAGCGAACCGTAGTCCGGCCAAACAGCGGAATTTCCGTTCTCGCGTTCGCGCAGACGAGCCGAGCGAGATCTTGAAGAACAACTAGCAAGAGAAATCATCGATTTTGTGATAATGGGCGATAATAGGCGTGCGTTGGCGGACTCACGCCATGCCAGGCGAAGTCAAGGTCAACCCGGCTATTTTTATTCCAACCATTCTCGCACAAACCTTTGAGTTGAAGCCAGGACTTATCCGGATGATGCAAAGACGCATCAATTTTTCACGGCTACCAATCGGAGAATCCGCGATACCCACTTACACACATTCTTAGAGATATGCGGTACTACACGCATCCAAGGAGTAAGTGAGGATGCTATCAAACTTAAACTATTTCCATTTTCGTTGAAAGGAGGCTAAAGAGTGGTACACCTCTCTCCCATCTGAATCTATCACCACCAGGCGGAACTCAAAAGGAGTTCTTGAGTCAATATTTTCCACCTTCAAAGACGGCTTGATTGCTTAAATGACATTTTCACATTCTATCGAAAGAGAATGAATCTTTCTTCGAGTGTTGGAAGAGATTCAAGTCCCTTCTTAGAAAGTGCCCCCACCATGGCTTGCCCTTTGGAAAGGCAAGTCAATACATTCTTCAGTGGATTGACCGAGCTTACAAAAGGCATGGTCAATAGCTCCTCTGGGGTGGCATTTCTGAAGAAAACGCCTGATGAGGGATGGGCGTTGTTTGAGGACATTGCAAAGTACAACTATGCCCCTCTTATCAAGCAATTCAAGCACCTCCTCCTCCCAAGGTTGAGGAAGTCAATTTACAAAGTTTGATTGCCATCTTGCAAAGCAGATGGTACCACCTCAAGTTTCCAATCCTATAAATCAAACTTTTTCTTTTCCACAGAACCCTCGGGTTACAGTATTAAGAAAAATTGTTGTCGGACCGGCCATATGAATGGCCAATGTCGATTTAATGCCCCCGCACCTTATCAAGTGAATGATGTTCATGACTATGGACGGTACAATCAAGTCACATGTCAAAGCGTGACGAGGTGGGGCACACTTCTAAATTACGCCTATGAGCGGACAGAACGCGGAAGTGAATGCATTCTATGGACGAGAACAATCAAAGGTTCAATCGGTTTCAGGCCAGGGTAATTTTCAAAACCAAGGGTTTAATCCATCTTCAAACTTCAATTCAATTTTAATTGAATCGTAATTTCAACGAAACCCTGGTTTAATCGAATCAAAACTCAATTTTTCCAATCCTACTTAAAAATTCAATCGTAATTGGCCTTCCAATTCAAATTCTCAATTTCAAAGTCGGCTGACCAAATTCTATGCTCCAAATCTCCAAAACTCTCAAGCCCCTCCCAACCTACAAATCTTGAAGCTAAGTTGGAGGAGCAAAGTAGATCGATGAAGAATCTTGAGAGACAAATTGGGCAACTGGGTCGAGCGGTTGGCTTTCTAGACCCCAGGGGCATTGCCCGTTTTTCGAGAAGAATCCAAAGGGTGGTCAAGTTGCTCAGGCTGATTTGAACAAAGGCCCATGTACTGACCTCGTGCCATCAATTCAATACGGTAAAGCGGAGGCCAGTGCAATGAATCTAAGGAGCGGTACTCAAGTTAGTGGTCCTTCCCATCCGGGAAACCACTAGCCCCTCCTGCCATTGATAAGGACAGAAGGAAAGCCGAGCACCTACACTCCCTCAAGCTGCAAGAGAAAACTCGGTGGGTGATCCACGAGAGGTGAAGAATTTGGTGATCCTCAAGTGGTGATCCTTTGAGGACTGAAAAAGCAAGCGAAAGTCAGGAGGCTGATCCCCCGACTACTAAGAAATCTGAAAAAACTGTTCGTTGGAAGGATCTGGAAGACAGAGCTGTTAGTGCATCCTCAAAAAAGGTTTTCTCTGAGGATGACCTTAAGAAACTTCCATTTCCACCGAGAAAGAGCAACATTCCCTTGATTGAGGATAAGAAGTATGAAAAGGTACTAAACCTTTTGAAAAATACTCAGGTGAATCTTCCATTATCGGATGTCTTAGTCGAGATGCCTAAGTATACAAAATTTATTAAGGATGTCGTGTCTTCAAAAAAGAAATTAGCAGGCATGGAAAGGCATATTGGTGAGGATTGTTCCATGATTAATTATGAAAACTTACCAGTTAAAAGAGGCGACCCTGGAAAATTCGTACTTACAGTATTAATGGGAGGTCTAGTCTTCCCAAATTCTTTGTGTGATCTAGGTGCCTCTATAAGCCTTATGCCAATGTCTGTATGCAAACAGCTCGGTTTACAAAGCCTTCTAGAACCCACTACTATGAGTTTACAATTCGCGGATAGATCTTCTAAGAAAGCTTGAGGATCCTAAAAGGCGTTTTGGTTTAGATTGATCGATTTACCTTTCCGGTTGATTGGTATGTTTTAGATATAGAGAGAAAGACTAAAACGTTCCCTTGATTCTAGGAAGACCTTTCTTATCTGACTAGAGCCCTCATCATTGCGATGGTGGGCAAGTGACTATCCGAGTTGGTGATCAAGAGGTGAGTTACAATGTCTTAAAGTCCATTCAAGTACCCTCGGCCCTCCAACTGCTTTTCCATTGATTATATGACGGATGATTTCACCGACTATATGGATAAGCAAGTCATGGGTGTAGAAGCGGAATATGAGCGATTAGTTGATAATCTGAATACTCATGGTATGGTGAATCTGGATCAACTAGCGGTGATTTTGAGGAAGAAGTGTTGGAAGGAGAAGCTTTGGCGGTGGGACCACGAGTAAACTCAATGATATTGAGTTGAAAAGTGGAGATCTCAAGTCTAGTTTAGAAGACCCCCTACGGATTTGGTGTTGAAGCCGTTACCTAAACATCTTAAGTATGTGTTCTTAAGAGAAGCGACAAGCTTCCATTAATCATATCACGCCAAGCTTTCCGTATAGAGGAAATGGCGATCAACGTCTTGAAGAAGAATGAAAAAGCTTTTGGTTGGCAAGTAGGAGATATCGGGGAATATCTCCGACATCTGCATGCACAAGATCAAGGCGAATGAGGGTGCAAAGTGTGTCGAGCTGACCCAGAGAAGGCTCAACCCTCATATGCAAGAAGTCGTTAAAAAAGAAATCATTAAACTTCTGGACATGGGAATCATTTATGCCATCGCGGATAGTGAATGGGTTTCCCCGACTCAAGTAGTTCCCAAGAAAGGTGGAATTACAATTGAGAAGAATGAGAAGGAGAGGAAATTGCATTGAGGCTTGTCATTTGGTTCGAGTGTCTGCATCGATTATCGAAAGCTCAATGAGGTAACCATGAAAGATCACTTTCCCTTCCATTCATTGACCGGATGCTCGAGGCGTCTGGCGGGACACGATTCTCTGTTTCCTAGATGGATATTCGGGATATTCTGAGATACCCATTGATCCGGTGACCAAGAAAAGACCACCTTCACACCGCCCTTATGGTACATTCGCTACAGACGAATGCCGTTCGGTCTCTCTGCAATGCCCAAGCTACATTTCAATGATGTATGCTAGCCATCTTTTGACGGGCTTGTAGAAAAGTGTATGGAGATTTTTATGGGCGATTTTTCGGTTTTGGTCATCTTTTGATGATTGCCTTGACAATCTTGATCAGTGTTATCCGGATGTGTGGAAAGAACTTAGTACTTAATTGGGAAAAATGCCATTTCATGGTAGATGAAGGAATAGTTCTTGGCCACAAGATCTCACCAAAGGTATAGAAGTTGACAGGCAAAAGTAGAAGCTATCGAGAAGATGAGCTATCCTAAAAATGTGCTTGAAGTGAGAGGCTTTCTTGGACACGTCGGCTTTACTGAGAAGGTTCATTCAAGATTTCTCCAAGATAGCCAAGCCCTGTCCACTTTACTAAAGGAAGGCGTTGAGTTTAATTTTGATGATGAGGCGCAAGCAAGCGTTTGAGGAGCTTAAGGATCGTTTAATATCCGCTCCAATTCTTATATCACTTTGATTGGAACCTACCATTTGAGCTTATGTGCGACGCATCAAACTATCTTTGTTGGTCTTTGTTCTAGGGCAAAAGATCAAGGAAAGTTCCAGCCTATCTATTACGCAAGTCACACATTGAACCCATCTCAAGTTAACTATACTACTATCGAAAAGGAACTCACCGCCGTAGTCTTTGCTATGGACAAGTTCGTAGTTACTTGTTAGGAGCTCAAGTGATCGTGTGGGTGATCACGCCGCTGCGTATATCGATGACTAAGAAAGAGGCTAAACCCGCTTACTACGTTGGATATTGACCCTACAAGAGTTTGACGTTCAAATTAAGGACAAAAAGGGCAGTGAAAATGTAGTGGCGGATCACGTTTCTAGAATGTTAAGTGAGGAAAAGGATGAACCAGATGATATAGATCTTTACTTTCCTCTAGAGAACATTATGTTGATGAGGCGGTTGTCCTCCGATGTTCCATGGTATTCTTCCATTGTAAACTACCTTCATGGCCGTTATCTCGATCCGAGAGATGTCTTATCGAGAGAAGAAAAAGTTCTTCTCGGATTTAAAATATTTCGTTTGGGATGAACCTTATCTTTTCAAGATCTGTAAAGATGGTTTGCTTAGGAGATGTATTCCAGAATCTGAGCAACGTGACATCATTGAGCAGTGCCACAGTGGACCCACAGGAGGTCACTTTGGTCCTTGGAAAACCGTTGCTAAGATCTTTCAATCCGGTTTCTATTGGCCTACGATCTTTAAAGATACGGAAGCTTTCTGTAAAGCTTGTGATAGGTGCCAAAGAACCGGTACTCTGACAAGGCGTTTTGACATGCCTTTAAAACCCATCCTCGAATGCGAAGTCTTTGATGTATGGGGTATCGATTTTATGGGACCATTCCCATCATCTTGCGGTAATAAATACATCATAGTCTGCGTAGACTACGTGTCCAAATGGGTGGAGGCTCAAGCCACTCCTCACAATGATCATAAAACGGTCATGAAATTTTTAAAGAAAAATATCTTTGTGCGGTTTGGATGTCCACGCGCCTTGATCAGTGATGAAGGGACGCATTTCTGCAACCGACCCCTAGAGAAAGTTCTCGAAAAATATGGTGTCCGGCATAAAATTGGCACACCATACCATCCTATGACTAGTGGTCAGGTTGAAAGAAGCAACCAAAGTTTAAAGAAGATCCTGGAGAAAACTGTTAACAGTCATAGAAAAGACTGGAGTCTAAAGTTGGATGATGTACTGTGGGCATATCGAACTGCCTATAAGACCCCCATGGGTACATCACCATATCAAATGGTCTACGGGAAACCATGTCATTTGCCTGTCGAGTTAGAGCATAGAGCTTATTGGGCTACAAAGTTTCTGAACTTTGATTCCCAATCTTGTGGGAAACATCGACTACAGCAGTTACATGAGCTGGACGAATTCAGACTCCAGGCCTATGAAAGTGCCAGGATTAGTAAAGATAAGATGAAGCTACTCCACGATGCTAAGATTAAGAAAAGAGAATTCCATGTCGGCGAACAAGTTCTTCTATATAATTCTAGGTTACATCTGTTTCCTGGAAAGTTAAGGACACGTTGGTCCGGCCCTTTCGAGATTCTCCAAATCATTCCGGGAGGCGTTCTAGAACTTCGTGGTTATAGTGGTGACCCGTTTCGAGTCAACGGTCAAAGGTGCAAACACTATATTGGTGAACCTAAAGAGACATCTTTGATTGTTAAATTTCTCGATATTCTCGGATGTGGTGTTCCGCGAGTCGAAGACTTTAACGAGTTATCACCCGACTTGTTCTCCGAGGATGACGGAAGTGACCCTTCTGAAGAAGTTCTAGCAGGTAGTGCTGATATGGAAGAGTTTGAAAGGGAGCGTCAGTTGAAGCGTCATCAGAGGGCTCAGAGAATGAAGAGGTCACCCATGGGGAAGTTCAAGCGTATGTGGAAAGCTATTAAAGATTTCACCCAATGTGTGCGATCTTTGTTTCTGCGACCACACCATCGATCGAGCTTACAGGAGGTAGTGTGGCGAGAAAAGTCAAATGGCCTGACCAGGCTGATTTTTCAATGGTGTCGAGCTAACGACATTAACTAAAAAGCGCTACTAGGAGGCATCCTAGATATCCCTTATTATATTAGTTAGGTTACATTCTCATTTGTTAGTGTTTTATTTATTTCGGTTTTAGTTTAATTAAGTTTTAGTGATTAAGTTTTGTATTTATATCCACGCCGATTCTTGTGCTTTTTAGATATGGATTACGGAGTTCTTCCCGAGAGTTCCCATCATTAGTCGGATTCCACCGATTCTGATGGTGATGGACCAGGAGGCACTATAGTCTTGCGTAGATTTTGAGCTTAGTACCGTCGAAGACCATCACTTATGTTCTCATCGTGCCCGCTGTTCGGGAGGTAGTGACTTCACCACCGAGGAGCTCTGAGGAAGCTATAGGGCGTCCATATACGATCCTAAATGACCCTATCTTTGACAGATCTAGCGCTGGTACTCCAGGATTCACATTTTAGAGGTTTAGAGGTAGCTGGAGATGACTGGGGCGTACAAGACGACTATGATTTCCCTCCTGCTATTGATATGCTTCGTCGTCTCATCCGTTTGGTGGATTGGGACGAGATTTATGCTTGAACTAGCGTTAGTTAGGTTTATTAAATCGAGCAAACGACGTAAAACAAAAAGCGCCGTGGGAGGCAAACCCAACGTTCTCTATTTGTTTTTATGTTCTAGGAATTTTATGTACTTTGTTTGATTTAAGGTTGTATTTTTGAAATTTTAAATTAAGTTTAATAAGAGCTGTACTTTTAAAATTGGGTTGCATGGAATTTTATGATTTTTGCATTTTTGGCTGTTGGGACGCCCGTCTAAAAGCGGCGCCCGTCGCTATGACAAATCCTTAGACGGACGTCCACAAAGCCTGGGCGCCCGTCCGATATTTTCCTCCAATCAGTATGTGATTTAAACTCTTGGGAAGCGTCGGCGCTTTGGGCGCCCGTCCGATTCATCTCGATTTCCAGTGGATGCCCGTCCACCGAGTTGGACGAGCGTCCAACATCTGTCTATATATACCCCCTGCTTCGATGAACCCTCACTTTTCAGTTTTTCAAATCGCAAACCGTTTCCTCTCCCTCTTTTTGGCCTAAAATCTTCATTTCTAAACCATTTTGAGCGATTCCGAGTGCTACAGGCCGCTCTTGATCCCCTCTCTTTGATTTTCATAACCAAATTCCCCAACAAACCATATTCTTGGAGAATCAGCCCCATTCAAGTCCGACTTTTCGTAAGAAAAATTCGATTTTTGGAGTCCATTTTGGTGTTATGCGGATTGATTTCCACCTCGATCAACATCCACTCACCCTACTTGGTAAGTTAAGTAGCAAAATTTCTAGTTTTTATTCACGTTTTAAGAGTACGATCTTGGTCGGCTCGTTCACTTGGATATTGCCTTAATTCGGTTTCTGCTTTTTTTTGTTTCTTGTTGCTTTGTTTTGGTGATATGGTGTTGTGATGGGTGATGCATTGGGGTTGTTTGGTGATGGTTATGGTTGTGGTTGTGGTTTGGTTGATTTGAAATCCCGCTTTGGATGTTAAACGGGTATCTTGTTGTGAATCGGGGTTGTTTTGGTTAGTCTAAGCTTGAATATGGTTCATAAGAAGGGAGTGGTTAAGAGGCATGGAAAGGAAGTGGCTAGGAGGCCGGAAAGAAGCGCAAGGAGTTTGATCCTACTTTGGTCGATCCCAACCGGGGTGTGAGTATACGAGAACAACCTCCTAGAGCCACCCAAACTAGGGCTACTTTGAGAGATGAGCCGACCTCTGACTCTGAGACTGATGACGATGTGCCTTTGGTACGGATGCCTAGAGTTCGAGAGAGGTGGAGGTTAAGTCAGAGGTGAAAGCTATCGATGCTACCCGGGAAGAGGAACCGGTTGTACCTAGGGCTGCCCCTCCTAGAAAGAAATCCAAAACCGTACCTCCTATGCCATTACCTCATCGGTTCGTGAACCCTAGAGCTCACGATGTGTTTAAACAGCATTATTTCTCGAGGACGATGTTGATTGAGCGGGCCATTTTGGAGGCCAAAGTCGATCGAGGGTTCGTTTCGGTTGCTCAAGGATCGGAAATGGGAAACCTTGATGACAATCCCGTCTACCCCGGTGAATAGCTCCATAGTTCGGGAATTTTATGCTAACTGTTCGGAAACCGATTTGGGGAGGAAGGTAGTCGTGGTTCGAGGGGTAGAAGTTCCTTTTACACCGGAAGTGATTAATCGTAAATACAACTTAGCGGCTTTGAGGGTCGGGAGTACAAGGAAGAGATTGTACATAGGCGAGTTTGGGGCGGGATCCTTTGGAGGAGTTGAGGTTAAAAGTGTGTCGGACGTGGCATGGACGTTAAGACCGGCGGTGACCGGAAGGAGTTGGTTACCACGACTGGACGGAGGATTGGAAGGTCCAGTGTCGGTTTATTCGAGAATCGGTTGTTGCCTAAGAACAACTTGGCGCACTTTCACATCGGTGACCTAGGCATGTTATGCGCGATTGACATTTGGCACGAGCGTGAATGTGGGGCGGGCGTTATATGATGAGGTGGCTATTAATCGGAAGATCTATACCCGATGCTTGATTATCCTCACGATACACGATCTACGATCGATCTTTGGTGTGCCTGAGTATGGAGCCGATCACAAACCGAAGAATCCGAGGCCGATATCAATGAGAAAAGGTAAGCCTTCAGTCCGTGCGAGATGGAGACACCACGAGCCCGGTTCATCTTCGGCACCGCTGAGAGCGTCTGATTCTCGCTTTACGCGCGCCGGTCGGACGCGCTACGTATGGCCAGCGGTGTGCGGGAGTGGTGGAAGACATCGGGACGCGTCTCGAGAACAACATTTTGACAATCCTGAAGTGTATATGTGAAGGCCGGCAACCGAGGATGACAGGTTTTTGATCCGAGCCTCATTGATTTCCATTATTCTTCCGAGATTGAAGCGAGGCCATTGCCGATGTTCTTCACGAGTCCGAGTCCTCTTCCGATGAGGAGCGCCCGATTCGGCACCTAGGCTACGTCACCACCTTACGGCCCTCCTTCCGATCCCCGGTGATGATACCCGGCCCGGGCCAATCTTGATTTTCTTTGTCTATTTTTCACTTTTGATTTGCACTAGCTCATCGTGGATTGTATATTTTTGCTACTTTTGATTACGTGGTTCATTGTATTTCGTTTTTTTTTGCTACTATTTATTCTTTCGATGGATCATGTAAGCCATAAGGCACTCGTACTTTCATTTAAGCTGTGTTTCTACTTTCTGGATGTATTGCATGCTATCACTTTGCTTTATCTTCATTTTTGATATCTCTTTTCATTTTGGTATGACTCCCCGTTTTCCCCGAGATGGTTCCATGTTTGTCTAAGACGTGCAGGTATCTTTTTAGCGGTTTCATCGAGCTACATTGTGCAGTTACGCATTCAGAGTGTCATTATGTAGGCTCCGGCACGATCAACGATTCGAGTTTCGATCACTAAGTCTTTTTTTTTTTCTTTCGTTCTGCACAACATGAGGACATGTTGATTTTTAAGTGTGGGGGAGGGGAATGTTTCATATGTATCTACACATTTGCTTAATTAAGTAATGTTTCTATGCAAATGAGCTAAAATTTTTGAAATTTTACGACACTTTTGTTTGTTTTGTCGAGTAGGCAATTCTATTAAATGTATCATATATTTGGTAAGTTAGATGTTTCACCTGACACTATTTTTCACGAGCCATAGTGACGATGAGCTATTTATAAAGTTATACCCCTTTTGGATTAGTGATTTTTGTTTTCTTATGAGTCATGTGCTTAGTGCTACGTATATATCTCGCGATTTATGATAGTCTGTATTTAGCTCCGAGTATGTTATACCGTGAATATCTGAAGGTTTGAATGTGATAAGTAACACGTAACTTATTGTCAAATGAAAAAGTTGAAGAAAAATATGAATTAATTGGGTGTGTCGAAAGCTAGTCGATGATTTGAGTGCGATAGGGTATACCACGTATGTCCTATGCCACTATGATGACTAAAAGCTCACGACAGTTAGGAAAAGCTGCCTTATGATTGGAGTAAGGTAGGGTATTATCTTGAAATGTCCTATTCTACTATGAGGGCAATAGCTTATCCTAATGTGTGTTTAAAGTGAAAAAGTTAAATCAAGCGATAAAGTGTTATGAAATGTATATAAGACTAAGTTATCGTCTCGCCTTATCCCAGTAGAAGCCGATGAGATATGTTGTAGGGATTATCCTCCGAGTATTTCAAAAGGCCCTAGATACATTCGATCATCTTTTCGGGATATATCACGTTTGTAGGGTGCGTCTTATGAGTGTCATTTATTACTAGTCTACAAGGGGGTATTAGCTAGTTTTACTTTGAGTTTTTTCGAGTTTGGATATAGTGGAAGTTTTCTATGGCTATGCACACACACAATGGTGAACTTCGATTTATTGGATATGTGTTATGCATGTTTAGATGTCCATTCTTCTCTCGAGCCTAATTTTTGTTTTGTTTTGCTCGGGACGAGCAAAAGCTTAAGTGTGGGGAGTTGTTAAGGGTGAATTTATACGATTTATAACGCTATATTTTATGTTATTTTCTCTCATATTTGTATGAATTTGTATAAACGAGCGTTTAATGGATTTATCGAGCAAATGGTATTTTAAATAAGTTATTCGCAACATAGGACTAATTTATGTGTTTTAATTATGTTTTTATGATTATTTGAGCGATATTACATTTTGCGATATTTTTATGTGTCATAGAAGCACAAATTCGAGCTCAAGAGGTGATTCAAAGATGATCAAGTCGGATTTGATTAAAGAGGAAGAGATAATGATGATTTACATTGAATTAAAAGGAGATAAAGATAAAGAAATCGAAATCAGTCATATTGGGTGGCGTCGAGTCCCGTCCGGTGGGCGGGCGTCGATGGAATTGAACGCAGCGTCCGGGGATGGGAAGTTGATTCAGACGTTTGGGCGCGAAGTGGACGCCGCCTCTGACGAGCGTTTGGTCATGACTCGGCCCGATTTGAAGTTCATATGAAGAATGGACGGGCGTTCACCCTACCCAGGCGGGCGTCCGCAATGCCGACTTAGTGAAACCGCCTCAAATCTCTATAAATAGGGTACATTTGTTTCTCCACACAAAAGGATCATACACTCATTATTTAAAACCCTAAACCTAGGGGCGGCTTTAGGCTGCGTTTTTCATCTCTTTATTCCCGTTTTTATGCTCTTAGTTTAGATTAAAAACTAGTTACTTTTTATGCACTGTTTCTGCAAATTTGCGTTGCTGAGGATGTTCAGAGGCTAAAAGCTTCATCAAACGAGTATTGTGAAGCCGTCCAACAATTGTTGATTTCGTTTTCTTCGATTATACTGTGAGTTTTTAATAAAGGTTGTTTCTTATTCATGCTTATTCATGTTTAAATTGCTCTTATATCGGAAGATGTGCATGTGTTGATTGTTTATTGTTGATGGAAGTCTTAATAAACCCTAGATCACCATGAATAAGAATAGTAATTCGAATCTATCATAACGGAAGTTAATAGGTTTGATTACTAGATTATAAACACAAAGTTTGCACCTTTGGTTAGAAAGCGCGTTAATCTTACATCGGAAGATAATAGATTAATAGATGAACTTTCTAAGGAATTAGGGTTCATGTGTAGGTGAGGTGAATCACAACCTAGATAAAAGCGCAATATAATCGAGATAGGAAATCAATGCTTGTTGGATAGGTGGATCAATCCTCGTTTGCTCGTTATAAATTTGATTTAAATCCTTAAAAGCTTGAATTTGTCTAGTTAGTTTACTTTTATCGCATCTTAGATTAGTTAGTTTAAATTGGTTCATGCAGCCCGTATCCTTCACGGCTTTAGATCATCTCTTCGCTCAGTTTTACGTTTTAGTTAAGTTTAATTTTCAGTATTCGTTTAGTTTTATCCGCTATTTAGCTTAGTAATCGTGACATAGGTTAGTTAGATAAAAACTAGAAATCACAATCGTTTAGTTCCCCGTAAGATCGACCCGGCATTAACCGCTATTACTACGATCCTTATACTTGAGGTTAACCGGATTATTACTTGTTTATTTTGTGTTGATAAAATCCGTGACATGGGTATAGCAAATTTTGTGTCAGAATGCGATACGTGTCAGAAAGTAAAAGCAGAGCATAGAAAGCCGGGAGGTATGCTAAAACCTTTAGACATCTCCGAGTGAAAGTGGGATAAGATCACCATGGACTTCATCACCGGTTTACCAAGAACAAAAAGTGGTCATGATATGATTTGTGTGATTGTTTATAGATTGACAAAGTCAGCCCATTTCATACCTACAAAAGTTGATATGTCATTGAAGAAGATGACCACACTATATTTGGGTAATATATACTGTGAAGCTACATGGAGTACTCATCTCAATAGTTTCAGATCGTGATAGTCGGTTCATCGGTCGCTTTTGGAAGAGTTTGCAAAAGGCTTTGGATACAAATTTGGACTTGAGTACAGCCTTTCATCCTCAAACGGATGGACAATCAGAAAGGACGATCCAAACACTTGAGGATATGTTGAGAACATGTGTTTTGGAAGTAGGTGGATCATGGGATGATTACCTACCCGTGACTGAGTTCGCCTACAACAACAGTTATCGTGCAAGTTTGGGTATGCCGCCGTTTGAAGCTTTGTACAGTAGAAGATGTCGAACACCTCTGTTTTGGTACGAAGTTGGGGAAAAGCTACTCACCAGGCCAGAATTAGTTGAGAAAGCTAAGGAAAGGGTTTTGTTGGTGAAGAAGAACTTGAAGGTAGCTCAAAATCGTTAGAAAAGTTGGGCTGATGTTCATAGAGGACATTTGGAGTTCGATGTTGGTGATAGAGTTTACTTGAGAGTGTGTCACCAATGAAGGGAGTCAATCGGTTTGGACAAAAAGGGAAGCTAAGTCCTAAATACGTTGGACCTTTCGAGATCATCGAAAGAGTAGGACCTGTGGCTTATAAGTTAAAGTTACCGGAGTCTATCGCAAGAGTTCACAATGTGTTTCATGTCTCAATGTTGAAGAAGTGTTTGACAAAGTTGGATGTTGAAGCTACAGTAGATCCAGAAATCCTTCAAGATAACCTTGTATATGATGAGAAACCGGTTAAAATTTTGGATAGAAAAGAGAAGATGATCAAGAGATGGATGATCCCTTTGGTGTTGGTGCAATGGAGCAACCACTCACCAAACGAAGCAACGTGAGAAGTGGAAGATGATATGATCACCGAGTTCCCAGACTTTTTGAACTTACTAGGTATGTTCAAGTTTCGAGGACGAAACTCTTCTTAAGGGGGGAGGAATGTAATATTCTGATTTTCGGGAAAGAACAGACGTGTCATTTTGAAAAAATGAAATAGTAGATTCATTCTATTTTATGGAATAAAGAAATATACTTATATATATGTATATATTTATAAATGTATATATGTATATAGTTGGGGTTGTTTTGTAATTAAAAGATAATTAAAGGGGTCAGTTGAGCAAATAGTGGGGAGAGGTTTTATTTGGAAAATAAACCTCCCACTATTTGATGTAAGTTGTCAGGATTTTGAATGCAAATTTCTTGCAAGTTTGAGAGAAAAGAAAAGAAAAAAGTTACTCCTTCATAATTCTAGGTAAATTCTAGGAGGTTTTTAGATCAAAGTAGATCACCGGATTTGTGAGAAGACAAAGATCGTGTTGATACCAAGTTCGTCAAGTTTCATCAAGGTATGAAATTCGTCGTAAGGGCAGTTTTGATCAAGTTTGGTGTTTTTATGGGTTCGATTCGTAGATATAGTTGTTTAGAAACCTTGATCCTAACTAATTCTTGAATTGGTTGTGGATCAAATAGGTTTTTGTGGAGTTGGAAGGTGTTGCTGCAGTCTTTCTTCAAGTTTACTGTGTTTTAAAGTAAGAGATCTTCCTATTGTGTTAATTCAAGTATCTTAAGGTTTAGACATGAGTTGAAGTTGTTTTGGTGTAATATTTGTGTTTTGATGCTTGGATCAATGTACTATGTTATGGTATGTTAAAGTGCCTTGTTTTGCCGCTGTTTTGATGTTAAAATTGATGAAGAACGTGTTGGTTTAGATGTATAATTGAAAGAAGTGTTGAAAAACATGTTTAGGGCTTACACAGGTGGAATGCGTACGCATTGTGTAGCACTGCGCATGCATTGTTGGTCCAGAGTTGAGCAGGATGGTCACTGAAGATACGGGATTTCACCCCTCCACGTGGAATTATCTAATTGGTCCAGCTGGCATGTGGAAAAGTCCAAGTATATTATCCACATCGGGTCGAATACGAGACGAATCAGTGATCACCACCGCAGCCAGCAGATCTTGCAAGTGTGTCAACTCGAGCACCCATGTCGGTGTCATATATGTCGATATCTGCCCTCCAAGTATCATGAGAACCTTAGGTTTGGATCATATTTGGCCAGTCTTTGTGACTAGGCTTTTTTGTTATAAATGCTGAAATTTTTACAAGTATTTGGTGTCAAACACTTTTGTTGCATGTCGATTCCCATTCCTTTGCTCGCTTTTTCTCGAGTATTCAATGTCGACTCGTTGTTGCCTCCAAAGTATAATGCTGATTCATCATCTTCGTTATACTTTGGTGAGTTCCATTTGTCGACCATATGTAACTTGTCTTCCATGCTTTAGCATTTTGGACTTTTCTTTGTTGTTGCGTGGTAGAAGAGATGCCCCTGGTTGTCTCATTTCGTTTGTCGGAATCGATGCTCTTTAATTTTGTTGATAGATATTTCCGGCCACGATGTCCTAGTACTTCTTATCTAATAAGACCGGTAATACGTAAATGTCGCTCTGGATCTCGGTGTCGTGGTGTTTCTTTGTCGTTCATGACTCGCGACACATGATCGCCGAGAGTTTTGGACTTGGTCCGAACTTCGATGCCTTAGCCTTTTGGTTCCATGGAACTTTTAGCTTCACCGGTGTCGATCGAAATGATCATGTTGCCCGGCCTCGATGCCCAAGTAAATTCTCTCTCCGGGAGTCGATTACGCCGATGTCGACTCGGACTTCGATGCCATTGCGTTTTCGCCCTATTAGGACTTGTAAACGCGTTATCGCCGACATGCTTGAAGGCATCCGACTTGCGGATCCTCGTGAGACCGTTGAGTAGATCCTTTGCGGAGTGGATCCTCGAGATCGCCAGGCACTAGTCAAAAAGTCGCAATAACCATAGGGATAGTTCCCGAAATAAGAAGGCTCGTCCCGCCATGCTCGGCTCGGAGAGTTCCAAAAAAATAGCTCGACCGCTTGATTCGGTAGGGTGAGTTCCAAAATAAGATAGCTCGACCCGCTTGATTCGGTAGGGTGAGTTCCAAAATAATAAAGCTTGAGGTAAGATGCGAGTCGAACTCGGACTTATTATGATTCACTCATCGGTGAGCTCCAAATATGACGCCTAGTTTTATTTTGCTTCAATTTTTGCGATATGTTGCTTGTCACTTTTTGTTGTCTCTGTCTTTCACGATTCGATCCACAGGACTTTTGAATTTTGAATTTTGAATTCGACATTTCCTTTGAATGTTGTTTGTGTTTTGAATATTTGCCTAGGGTGTAGTCCTTTGGACTTAATTCCTTGCAAAAGCTGCCGTGTGGGGTGTAGTCCTTTGGACTTAATTCCCTGTGGCCCTCAAAGTGTAGTATGAGTACATGACTCATGGTACACTTGGATATGAGTCGACCTAGCACTGCATCTTGCCTTATCGGCTTGACTTGGCTATCTGGTCGGAGCTCGAATCGACTGTCTTGCCTCGTCGGGCTTCTGACATGGTCGAATTGAAAAATCCCTACTCGACTGTCGCACTTCGTGGTGCTTCTGAACTGGTCGAATAGGGTATACATCGTGGGATCTTCCAACTGCTTAGCATCGTGGCTTACTGGCAGGTCGGGAGTGATATAAGCTCTGTCAGTGACTTGGCTTTTTTCACTGTTTTATTTCTACTGCATCGTGTCGAGGTGATATAAGCATTGTCAGTGACTTGGCTTTATTCACCATATTATTCCGACTTCGTCGTGTCGAGGATTTGTAGTTGTGGTTGACTTTTGCCTCTTTTATCTTTTAATCACATGGACTTCTTTTGCTTTAAGGCTGGTCGAATTTTTTGCCTTTGCCATTTTGTATCGTGGTAGATTTGCAATGTGAAGGCTGTAAATCATAACAAACACAAAATCGTCTCGAGGAAAGACATGCTTATTAGAATATTTATGAAATTGTCACATGGACTTATTACAAGACATAAAAATGTAAAAACAGAAGTTAATTGAGATAAGGCTTAGCTTATTTGGTGTAGTCTGTTGGTATCATGCTTAGATGGCAGGCGGACTTACGTAAGGTCGCCTTCGAGCTCCGAATATTATGCCGAGGCGAGCTCGGTCTTATTAAAGATGCGCTCAAGTTGAGCTTCAAATATGGGGCCGAGCCGACCTGCGGTTTTATAAAGATTCGCTCAAGTTGAGCTCTAAATATGATGCCGAGTCCGAGCTCGGTCTTATAAAAGATGATGTCGAGCCGGTCCCGGTCTTATAAAAGATACGCTCGAGAGAGCTCCAAATATGATGCCGAGCCGAGCTCGGTCTTATAAAAGATACGCTCGAGAGAGCTCCAAATATGATGCCGAGTCGAGCTCGGTCTTATAAAAGATACGCTCGAGAGAGCTCCAAATATGATGCCGAGCCGAGCTCGGTCTTATAAAAGATACGCTCGAGAGAGCTCCAAATATGATGCCGAGCCGAGCTCGGTCTTATAAAAGATTCGCTCGAGAGAGCTCCAAATATGATGCCGAGCCGAGCTCGGTCTTATAAAAGATACGCTCGAGAGAGCTCCAATATTATGCCGAGGCGAGCTCGGTCTTATAAAAGATACGCTCAGAGAGCTCCAAAATGATGCCGAGACGAGGCTCGGTCTTATAAAGATACGCTCGAGACGAGCTCCGATATTATGCCGAGGCGAGCTCGGTCTTATAAAGATACGCTCCAGAGAGCTCCAAAATGATGCCGAGACGAGCTCGGTCTTATAAAAGATACGCTCGAGACGAGCTCCGAATATTATGCCGAGGCGAGCTCGGTCTTATAAAAGATACGCTCCAGAGAGCTCCAAAATGATGCCGAGACGAGCTCGGTCTTATAAAAGATACGCTCGAGACGAGCTCCAAATATGATGCCGAGACGAGCTCGGTCTTATAAAAGATACGCTCCAGAGAGCTCCAAAATAAGATAGGTTATTTAAGTTGTAAAAACGTAAATAAATTTCCATGACGGCTCGTACCTGGATAGCTTGTAATGAGAGAGCTAAAGATGGGGAGATTAATGGCTCGCTTGGGTTTTGGAGCTTGAGCTCATCCATGAGCCTTGACTGCCGAGCTCATGTTGAACTGTCTAATCTTTGCATCTTTTCGGGAACGATCAGGCATCTAAAGCCCGACCCGATCGGTCACGAAATTTGGAGGGTTTGTTCGTCCCTCCTTCCTCTTCAATCTGACTGGTGGAAATTGTGTTTCACTGTTTGATTAGCGGCTATAAGCCATCGATCAACCTGCTTTTTACGCTTTCGGTTTTTCGGGATGCGGGGCGTCCTTTTAACAACGATCGGGCATCAGAGAGAACTCCGATCGGCATGAAACTTTTAGGGCTTGTTCGAACCGCCTTAAACTTAAATCTGACCGGAGGATATCGCGTTTCATCAGTTCGATTAGCAGCTATACCCCTCTAAAGTTTCGGCTGTGTGTGCTGTGTTTTTGGTGGCACAGCAGCAGCTTTCAGATGAAAAGTACGCATTGAAACGGCCTTTGATCTTCATGAAATTTTGAGGCTTTGTTCGTCCCCCTTTATTCTTTGATTTGACCGGTGGAGATCGTCTTTCAACTGCTCAATCTCTGTCATGAAGCCGTAGATCTAACTGCTGTGTCCACTGCGTTTATGGCGGCGTAGCAGCATCTTTCCGGCGGCTTTGTGCCTCCAAAACGACTCCGATCGTCATGAAATTTTGAGAGTTTGTTCATCCCTCTTTATTCTTTGATGTGACCGGTGGAGATCGTCTTTCAACGGTTCAATCTCTGTCACGAAGCCGTAGATCTAACTGCTGTGTCCACTGCGTTTATGGCGGCGCAGCAGCATCTTTCCGGCGGCTTTGTGCCTCCAAAACGACTCCGATCGTCATGAAATTTTGAGAGTTTGTTCGTCCCTCTTTATTCTTTGATGTGACCGGTGGAGATCGTCTTTCAACGGTTCAATCTCTGTCACGAAGCTGTAGATCTAATGCTTTGTGTCCGCTGCGTTTATGGCGGCGCAAAGAACATCTTTCCGGCGGCTTTGTGCCTCCAAAACGACTCCGATCGTCATGAAATTTTGAGGGCTTGTTCGTCCCTCCTTCCTATTCAATCTGAATGGTGGGAATCTTGTTTCAATGGTTGAAACTCCAGCAATAATCCGTCGATCTGACTGCGTTTTTGGTGGCTGCTGCGTTTTGGTGATACAGCAGATACTTTCCGGCTTCGATCGGGCATCTAAACGGACTCCGATCGTCACGAAATTTGGAGGGCTTGTTCGTACCTCCTTATCCTTGAATCTGAACGGTGGGAATCGTGTTTCAACGGTTCAATGTTCAGCAATCAACCACCGATCAGACTGCGTTTTTGGCATTAAATTGATCACGAACCACCTCCTTGATCCATCACCGATAGAAGGCCCTCCTTCTAGCGCCAATGACGATGCTGGAGTTTGTCATGTATAATTTGAGGCCAATTTAATCTAGGGATGATAGAATTAAGGATGGTTTTGGGGGTGATTTTAGGGTTTTATGGCTGAGTCCAAGAATGTATCTTGGATTGCCTACGTATCCTGTGTATTGTTCAGGAATCAAGCCTTACGTAGTTCCTAGAGTAATCGACATGCAACAAATGTTTTTGACACCAAATACTTGTAAAAATTTCAGCATTTATAACAAAAAAGCCTAGTCACAAAGACTGGCCAAATATGATCCAAACCTAAGGTTCTCATGATACTTGGAGGGCAGATATCGACATATATGCATCGATATGAGAGAGGCCGATGTGCAAATAAGGCCAAAGGCCGCAATAAAGCAAGATGGTCTACTTCAAAGACCAAATAAAAGAAGGAAAAATGTAACAATTTTTCAAGGAAATAATAAGCCAAGTCCAAATGACCGGCTAATTGTTTTTACAGATGGAAGACAACGACAACGATGGTTAAAAAGGGCAAAGACTAAGAAGAAGCATCTTTTTTGGCGTTAAGGCAAAGTCTCAAGACTGTTAGACTAACATTCGAGATCCGCATGCCGTACTCCAAAATCCAGGCAAATCAGATTCTTCAGAGAAGTCGACCTCGACCGAGACGATCCCAAGTTGGACATCTCATCATTCCTTCGACAGCTACGGCATCGAAGTCGATGTCAACTTAGCCACACGTTATAAGTCTAAGGACAAATAATGCTAAGATAAAAAAGTTTGCAAAGTGAGACATGGAAAGGCCGTATGTCGGACTCCACAGAAGTAAGTCTGCAGGCGATTTAAATTGAGCATTGGATGACAAAGTGGCGAGATACACCTTTGACAGATCGGACCGACCTCAAGAGCTCAGGCGGATCTGGGGGCTTATGACGATACGGGATTTCACCCTCCACGTGGAATTATCTAATTGGTCCAAGCGGCATGTGGAAAAGTCCAAGTATATTATCCACATCGGGTCGAATACGAGACGAATCGGTGATCACCACCGCATGACGGCCGGATCTTGCAAGTGTTTCAACTCGAGCACCCATGTCGGTGTCATACAAGTCGATATCGAGCTCCAACCCAGGTTCCTAAGCCCAATTTTCCAAGTGGGTTACTTGGGCAAGGGCAAGGCCCATTAAAGGGTATTTATGTCAATAGACCAAACCGTCTTAAGTTTAGGGCAGAAGAAGGGCATGTGCCTATAAATACACTACTCCAGGAACTACGTAAGGCTTGATTCCTGAACAATACACAGGATACGTAGGCCATCCAAGATACATTCTTGGACTCAGCCATAAAACCCTAAAATCACCCCCAAAACCATCCTTAATTCTATCATCTCTAGATTAAATTGGCCTCAAATTATACATGACAAAATCCAGCATCGTCAGTCACAACAGGTAGAATGAGCACGCATTCCCTTGAATATGCATGCATTCCTGCTTCAGGTTGCTTAAGAATGTTTTCACCACAGAATGCGCACGCATTGACCCTGTTTTGAGGAAATATGATGTTTTGAGCCATGTGATGAGTTTAAGTGTTGTTCTTGATCTAATAACATTAAATAAAGATGAACAAGCTTTGAATGAGTTTCTGATGCGTTTAGTTCCAGCACCGAATGTACTCTTAAAGGGATTTGAAGTTCGGGACCGTTGGAAGGTCATGATAGGCTTGTGCTTTTGTGGATTAGTTGTTAGTAATACCATCCGCAACGGAAGCGATTTAAGGATCTAGATCTATAAAATACACGTAATAAAATAACTAGATCTACATCTACAAGGGGGTTGTAGATCGTACCTCTTGGATCTCAAAATCCAAGCTGAAGAACCGCAATACTAGTCAAATTGCAAGTATATTATCCACTTTTTAACGAAGTCAATACTAGTCAATTATAAAATCTAAGCAATTTAGTAAGGGATATAATGCTGTAAATAAAATGACATATATTAATTCAAGTTTAACACTACTATATTATTTTATTTTAGGAATTGTAAACTAAAAAATAAGTCTACTCTACCATTCCAAGGTTTTAACCTCGCATCTCGATGCTGCGCTAGTAGGTAGGTCAAAGAGATGACGGTTAAATCGAGACAATCTCATCAATGAGTAACTTGTGAGAATCGAACATCCCACGAGAATCGAACATCCCTTTATTCATTGACTACCTTCCTTTTTTAGCCTAGATATTACCAAAAATATCTTTTATGAGTGTGACCTACTATATCGGATCTCTTAGGTACGCCCCGAGTATGCCGTCGTAGGATAGGTCAGTGACCCGACGAGTACCCAGAAATCCTATCCTTTCGGAGACCAAGCCATGAATGTTGATAGGGGTGAACACCATCCGTAGGGGGACGAAATCAAAGCGCCGCGAGGCGTCACCCTTCTCTCACTTACTTGTATCTATAGTAGAGGCCGTGGGGTTAGCTGTCACCTCCCCCGCTCCCACTCAATATTTTGGAAGTGGTGGTGGGTTAACTAACCACGTCTTTTTGATGTTAACATTAAAGCACATCAAAACAAGGATTCCGAATGGTGTCGGTAACGCAGGCAAGCCTACCCGTCCTATTCGTTGGAACATATGTGACGATCCGGACGAAGTCGGGTCAAGAGAGCCCCATTGAGATAAGAAGGAATCACCCTCCGCTCTCCGGTGTAGCTTAGTCTTGCCGGACCCCGTGCATACATCACACTAGAGGGTTAAGTCGGTCGAGCCTAGCTCGATTGACCACCCAACCTATAAGCGAACCATTTTTATCCAAGATTTATTGTTCTTTTACCATCATTCAATCTCGTAGACACTACGAATCGAAAACGTGATCTCGTTTGGGCTTTAAGGCGGTTCACCGAGAACACACACCGAAAGGCTTAACGATTTCATAACCCGTCCTCGGATCTTTAATTAGTTACTAAATTAATTAATTACCACGTATTAATAAAATTTCAACTAATTACGCGAGTTTGTATACATGCCTATTTTAATTACCAAAATTAAAATTCTACATGTATGCATGGAGTAGATTTATGATATGATGCATGTCATGGCAATTCCGATTTTATATCTATTTTATGATCAAATACATAAAAAAATAAATTGCGGAAAATTTAAACACCGAGATGAATCGTTGGTACCCCCGACTAACCTATTTTCTAAGGAAAAGTAAAATTAAATCTATGTCTTCAAGTCTTGATCTTGATAACTTCCGGATCTCGAACCTTCGATATTTACACGAACCACGAACGACGAGGAGAGGAGGCCGTAATATACCAATATATTTATATTAATAATTGTTCTGAAAAAACTTTTTTTTTTTTTTTTGTTACAGCATGTCGGCAAAACTTATAAAAAAAATTAGGATTTTATTTTATTATTTTTTTTTTCTTCACGGCTGTAATGCAATATTTTTTTTTTTTTTTTTTTATTTGGTCAAAACTTGCGGCCAAACCTAATACATTAGGTTACAAGAAAAAAAAATTTTGCAGCCGCCAAAAGAAATTTGACGACGGAAAAAAAAAATTAATTAAACAATTCGGCCTCCTCCCGTTTTTACCTTTTTGATGATCTTCAACACCATGATCTTCAACACATCATCTTCGTTGTCTCGAACCCGAAACCAAAAAGAATAAAATAAAAACACAAAAGGTACTACCTTTTACAATTTTTCATATGACATAAAATAAATTACACATCCTATGCTCAATTGATGCTAATCAAAAGAGCTACAAAATAGATCTACGGGTAAACAATACCAACCCCAATCCATCTCTTCAACCACGACGTCATTCATAACATAAAAAATTAAGCATGTGCATCGGCCCCATTTAAAAAAAAATTAGGACAAAAAATCTACATGTTTTACCACTCCTAGATCTAATATTTTATACGTATAAATATAGATCACCTTGGCGACTGATACCACTGTTAGTAATACCATCCGCAACGGAAGCGATTTAAGGATCTAAATCTATAAAAGACACGTAATAAAATAACTAGATCTACATCTACAAGGGGGTTGTAGATCGTACTTCTTGGATCTCAAAATCCAAGTTGAAGAACCGCAATAGGAAGATTGCAAGTAGATGTGAAGAGCACCACGATCTTCCGTACGTGTGATCCAAGCAACTCCCGGTGGAAGGAAATCCTCGACTCGAACCCCTCCGATATGCTACCCGGAAAAACCTCCAAGATTTTTCCTAAACCCCTTGGCCGAAATTTTCCTTCTCCTCTCTAAGAGGTGCAGGTCGAAATTTGCAGTGTGTTAAAAGGCTTGGGAGAACTCTCTTTATATAGGAGAGTAAAACTTAACCTCCAAGGATTTAATAATTAATACAAAATCAATTATGATAATCCCATTAAATAAAAGATAATCCCATAATATTTTAGAACAAATCTAGAATAATATTTATCTTTATTTCTTACCATAAATATTTATCCAATAAATATTTTATGCACATGTCTTATTAATCATTGAGAAAACTAATCTCCCAACAATTAATGACACAAAATGGCGCCACCTTATACCCTAGGTATAAAGGCTTCCACACATTTCACACACTTGGGCCAAGTTTATGAAAAATGTCTTTTTCACATATTTAATTATTTAGCCCAACTAATTTAATAGTCCACTAAACAATTAATTCACATATCGTTTTAATAAAGTCCAACAAGAACTAAATTAATAATATCAGATTCGACGTCCGAGAATAGCTATGCTATATTAGGAGGCACGTCGGGGACCATGGACTAATAATCGTGACTCGATAAATCAATCACAGAATATGCCACCATAATCCTCGTGATCGCACTCCTCCGATTATAAGATTATATTTATCTCCTCACGAGAATAACAATAAGCGTCCATTGATATAATCATTACATATGGATTAATCCTCCATGATCATTTCACTCTAAATCGGGAAGTTACCGTTAACCCTTTTTAGAACCTATTATCCTTATTTACCATTAACCCCTAGTGATCAATTAATTCATACAACTCACGGTAGCTAATCGATTGCAATATGAACTCGCGCGATCGATCGCTTTCTAGGATTAACAAATAAAGGAATCTGTTCATCTACTTCCATAAATGGAAGGAATGGATTCCGTATCTGTGATAACACAGACTACTCACTCAATCCAAAGACAATGCCAAGATGGGGTAATTCGAGATCACAGACTCGGTGTAATCCTTGACCGTCAAGTCAAACCTCATACCGATTCAAGCGGTTGGATGTGATCACCTCAGATTAAGATATATCCATAAATATGATCATCCATTGATTCGATAAGACTTCTCGATTACGGAATTATATCGTGAACTCTAATCAAATCGGTCCAAATTTTATATGATATATCTATCATATATAAATGCCCCACTAGGTTATCTTAACCGAAAGTCCGGATAAGACAATCACACCTATTGTGTTATGGGCGCATTAATAGCACGTTAAAGGGAGACCCGATACTCGATTAACTTCACTACGGGCTAATTGTATTTTAAGTACATCTTCACTAACTCAATCCTCCTGTGTATATCACATACACTGAGTTAAGTGATTACATAAACGATATGCTTTAGGGTTTTCTGTAGTGTAAATACTATTGTCACATCGGTGAATATGAGAATAATAAATATGAATAATAATATCATTTCATTTATTAAATAAAACAATTACAAAAATTGTCTTTCGGGCATCATACCTAACAATCTCCCACTTGCACGAAAGCATGTGATTAATTGTTTTAGAGCACACCCTATTATTTAAACTACAACAAACTACATCTCCCACTTGCTCTAAAGCAATGGAGACCCATCCCGTATTCTAGTACCCATTAAGCATAGCATAACCATTATAGATGACAAAATACACTCCGAGTGTGCCGTCGTAGGATAGGTCAGTGACTCGGGGAGTACCTACATCTAAATGTCATGGGTCTTAATGATTAGTCGGGTTGTCGGCCCGAGGCGATCCGTAGAATCAAAACGTTACCGGTCCATCTAATCATGTGGTACCGAGTAAACACTGAGCCCGAGATCGACTTAACGATCATCCTCAATCGACTTAAAGTCAAAATCGATTGTATCACACATATCCAAGTTCACACATGAATATGTCCGCATATTGTTCCTCGTTCTCTCAAGATACTAAAGGACATACTAAACTTGCTTTGTTAACCGCCGAATCTAAGATTCGATCAAAGCCGACGCTCAATAACCTCGACCATCTCTTACTAGAAAGAGAATCTATCCCATTTCTCTTGATCCGAAGATTTTAGAGTCATTCCGAGGCATAGGGTAGAACTTCCTCATTGAATGTTGCATACACGAGATGCATCATCTTAACCAATAAGATGGATGGGAAGCGAGTGATCGATTCTAAAGAATTCGACCGAGTCAAACTCTTAAGAATGTTGTCCAAATCTCATTGCAGAAGAATTGTGGTATTGTCGATTTCGACTTCGAGATAACACACCCATGTTGATTCCAATCTGGTGCAAGTGTTATCCTTCACAAACACTAATATATGTATATATTCACTACTATACTAAAATTGATATCCAGTCTACAAAAAAAGGCTTATCAATATACTGATCAAATCCACATATTGTAGAAATATATGACTTCCAATGACCGAGAGGTTCGCTCTTTATCCACAAATGACATAAGCCTTTGGTCATCCATCGTCATAAGTTCATAAGGCAATACCCTTTTGTTCGAATGAATCAGACTCCGTTTGTTTGGCAAGAAAGTCTCAGGGAATCACCCCTATTTTCTTCTTTTGAACGAAATCAAGCAATACTAAGTGGTAAGAGAGTTCAAGGTCTGATTAACTCTCTTCTTCTTAGGGAATTACCCCTAGACCACTCAAGCTTTGCTCTGAAAGATAAACTTTCCTATTCATTCTACTCTTTTCGTGTAGATCCAATTACTCCCACTTTGGCCCGAGACGCCAGGTGGTTCTACAAGAGCATGAACAGTAATCTGAGTACCGAACTCCATTCACGTGGTGGTTATGGCTATTAAACCAACCTCTATTATCGTAATCCTATCACGCTTCACAAAAGAGCCATAGGTCATCAATCGATCCTCGGACTACAAAGTCCGCAGAACCCCTTAATGGGTAATGGATAAACCATACTCCCACTACATTCTGGGTGGATCGAAATTCTGATTTAGTTTAGTAGTGTTTTAGTGTTATCACCAACAACCGATGTTGGATGTGGTCTGATTTTAATCAGTTAGTAACTACCTTGAGTAAACGTACTTCAAGGTTCAAGGTTTTGCTGTTTATGGACTCTATCAGAAAGGATGCAACAGTATAACTGTCTCTTCCCGATTTCAAGAATCCTATATCTAACCTTTATACTCAATAGCTTAAAAGATATATCACGAATGGTCATTGATCGAACGTATACGCGAAATTCCCAGTCTTACCTTCAAGCACCGTGTGCTAAATGCTTATATTTATGGAAGTGGGGTGAACCGAATCCACACCTTATCCGTAAATTCAAAAGCATATTCTAGGTAGACTTCTCGGTCTTACATTTCAATGTAAACCGTTATTTCGCTTCCAATATCTTTATTTGAGTTAAGCAGTGTATTGTAGCACATCTAAAAAACTATGTAAAGCAATTCAATGGTTTCTCCCTTAGTGAAAGCATTTCACTATGAGGCAGGCCGAGCATCAGTCCCTAGGACTATGTGATGGCCCATTTCTGAGTATAGAATACTCTATCTCTGTTGAAAACAGAGAAACCTCAAAATATTTTGGATAAACTTACCGGAGTGTTTGAATAGTTATCGACAAGAAGTCACTACTCGGAAGCTCCTACTAGCTTGTATCTTTCATCGCACTCGAAGGTCGTCATGAACAAGCTATGTTACTTCTTTATAACCATTATCCTTTCCCAATTGAAAGGAAACTTAGTCATTGAACCTTTGAGACAATATAACCAGGATCGAGAGAGGAATCACCTCTGAGCCGCCTTGGTCTTGTCTTTTTAGGGACTATGCACTAACTATGGAATATGAAGAAGCGTTTATCTAAATATTGAAACCAATTGCTTTTAATAGTTCTTAAAATGTGTTTTATATACATATTTCAACAGTTGTAAGTGGTTTTGACTTTATCAAACAAAAAGTCCGAGTCTTGGATTCGTACTACAAATGGTATATTCACTTTCTATACGACAAACAAATTATCGAATAGAAGGTAAATCCATTCGTTCCAACGAATCTTAAACCGAAAATAAATTTTTCACGATATCCAAGGATTGAATCCGAGATTCATTTCCTTATATCACTCCCACTTTTCTAGCTAAAATTAACTGTCCGTTGTTTACTCTTTTAATCGTTAAATGCACTGCTACCTTGTTCCAAAGAACTTAGCTCGAGAAAATCGCCAAGGATTTATAGGTTTGTGATCCAAAATCACCGTCCTTATCCTATGATTTTGATTAATTAATTTTCGTTCACCTTAAAGTTTTCTCGATTTAGATGACTAACACTTTTAGACATATTCTCTCATTCTTGACTTTCCGTGAATGGAAACAATCTTGAACCAAATGGTTCGTTTGAGTAGACACTACTCTTGAACCGTGGATGTCTATTTCGAGTGTTACTCGTTAGGGACTTCTCGGATTTTCTAATATACGTAAAAACAACAAATCATAACATTAAAGCTCCCACTAGTTTATCGGTTCCAAATACCGTCTAACGAGCAATGCTTTATTATTTATGATTTTCCGATTTTTCGATTAAAAATCTTTCGTACATAGTTCCAATGTTTCGGAAAAACAACAAATCATAGAACTCCCACTAGTTCATCGATTCCAAATATCGCCCAACTAGCGACATTTCATGACTTTCCGGTTTTTCAATTAGAACGTTACGTGTGTAGTCGATTACACTTTTCTAATGTTCCAGAAAAAACAACAAATCATAAAGCTCCCACTAGTTCATCGATTCCAAATATCGTCCAACTAGTAACACTTCATGATTTTCCGATTTTTCAATTAGAAAATTGCACGTGTATTTCCTACACACTCAAAATTCACTAGAAGAATTTCAAAGTCCGAAATCACCTTTGATGAAACTAAGTTTGTCTTCCGTTTGACACGAATGACACTAGTGACATAACTATATGTCACTCTGGTTTTTTAAAAGGCTTAAGAGAAAATATCTCTTTCGAAAAATAATTGCATTATCGATTAAGTAGTTCAACGTCCTAGTTACTTTCCACTTTTTAACGAAGTCAATACTAGTCAATTATAAAATCTAAGCAATTTAGTAAGGGATATAATGCTGTAAATAAAATGACATCTATTAATTCAAGTTTAACACTACTATATTATTTTATTTTAGGAATTGTAAACTAAAAAATAAGTCTACTCTACCATTCCAAGGTTTTAACCTCGCATCTCAGTGCCGCCGTAGGGTAGGTCAAAGAGATGACAGTTAAATCGAGACAATCTCATCAATGAGTAACTTGTGAGAATCGAACATCCCACGAGAATCGAACATCCCTTTATTCATTGACTACCTTCCTTTTTTAGCCTAGATATTACCAAAATATCCTTTATGAGTGTGACCTACTATATCGGATCTCTTAGGTACGCCCCGAGTATGCCGTCGTAGGATAGGTCAGTGACCCGACGAGTACCCAGAAATCCTATCCTTTCGGAGACCAAGCCATGAATGTTGATAGGGGTGAACACCATCCGTAGGGGGACGAAATCAAAGCGCCCCGAGGCGTCACCCTTCTCTCACTTACTTGTATCTATAGTAGAGGCCGTGGGGTTGGCTGTCACCTCCCCCGCTCCCACTCAATATTTTGGAAGTGGTGGTGGGTTAACTAACCACGTCTTTTTAATGTTAACATAAAAGCACATCAAATCAAGGATTCCGAATGGTGTCGGTAACGTAGGCAAGCCTACCCGTCCTATTCGTTGGAACATATGTGATGAGCCGGACGAAGTCGGGTCAAGAGAGCCCCATTGAGATAAGAAGGAATCACCCCTCCGCTCTCCGGTGTAGCTTAGTCTTGCCGGACCCCCGTGCATACATCACACTAGGAGGGTTAAGTCGGTCGAGCCAAGCTCAGTTGACCACCCAACCTATAAGCGAACCGTTTTTATCCAAGATTTATTGTTCTTTTACCATCATTCAATCTCGTAGACACTACGAATCGAAAACGTGATCTCGTTTGGGCTTTAAGGCGGTTCACCGAGAACACACACCGAAAGGCTTAACGATTTCATAACCCGTCCTCGGATCTTTAATTAGTTACTAAATTAATTAATTACCACGTATTAATAAAATTTCAACTAATTACGCGAGTTTGTATACATGCCTATTTTAATTACCAAAATTAAAATTCTACATGTATGCATGGAGTGGATTTATGATATGATGCATGTCATGGCAATTCCGATTTTATATCTATTTTATGTTGCGGAAAATTTAAACACCGAGATGGATCGTTGGTACCCCCGACTAACCTATTTTCTAAGGAAAAGTAAAATTAAATCTATGTCTTCAAGTCTTGATCTTGATAACTTCCGGATCTCGAACCTTCGATCTTTACACGAACCACGAACGACGAGGAGAGGAGACTGTAATATACCAATATATTTATATTAATAATTGTTCTGAAAAAAACTTTTTTTTTTTTTTTTTTTGTTACAGCATGTCGGCAAAACTTATAAAAAAAATTAGGATTTTTTTTAATTATTTTTTTTTCTTCACGGCTGTAATGCAATTATTTTTTTTTTTTTTTTTTTTTTTTTATTTGGTCAAAACTTGCGGCCAAACCTAATACATTAGGTTACAAGAAAAATTTTTTTTGCAGCCGCCAAAAGAAATTTGCCGACGGGAGAAAAAAATTAATTAAACAATTCGGCCTCCTCCCGTTTTTACCTTTTTGATGATCTTCAACACCATGATCTTCAACACATCATCTTCGTTATCTCGAACCCGGAACCAAAAAGAATAAAATAAAAACACAAAAGGTACTACCTTTTACAATTTTTCGTATGGCATAAAATAAATTACACATCCTATGCTCAATTGATGCTAATCAAAAGAGCTACAAAATAGATCTACGGGTAAACAATACCAACCCAATCCATCTCTTCAACCACGACATTCATAACATAAAAAATTAAGCATGTGCATCGGCCCCATTTAAAAAAAATTGGGACAAAAAATCTACATGTTTTACCACTCCTAGATCTAATATTTTATACGTATAAATATAGATCACCTTGGCGACTGATACCATTGTTAGTAATACCATCCGCAACGGAAGCGATTTAAGGATCTAGATCTATAAAATACACGTAATAAAATAACTAGATCTACATCTACAAGGGGGTTGTAGATCGTACCTCTTGGATCTCAAAATCCAAGTTGAAGAACCGCAATAGGAAGATTGCAAGTAGATGTGAAGAGCACCACGATCTTCCGTACGTGTGATCCAAGCAACTCCCGGTGGAAGGAAATCCTCGACTCGAACCCTTCCGATATGCTACCCGGAAAAACCTCCAAGATTTTTCCTCAACCCCTTGGCCGAAATTTTCCTTCTCCTCTCTAAGAGGTGCAGGTCGAAATTTGCAGTGTGTTAAAAGGCTTTTGAGAACTCTCTTTATATAGAAGAGTAAAACTTAATCTCCAAGGATTTAATAATTAATACAAAATCAATTATGATAATCTCATTAAATAAAAGATAATCCCATAATATTTTAGAACAAATCTAGAATAATATTTATCTTTATTTCTTACCATAAATATTTATCCAATAAATATTTTATGCACATGTCTTATTAATCATTGAGAAAACTAATCTCCCAACAATTAATGACACAAAATGGCGCCACCTTATACCCTAGGTATAAAGGCTTCCACACATTTCACACACTTGGGCCAAGTTTATGAAAAATATCTTTTTCACATATTTAATTATTTAGTCTAACTAATTTAATAGTCCACTAAACAATTAATTCACATATCGTTTTAATAAAGTCCAACAAGAACTAAATTAATATTATCAGGATTCGACGTCCGAGAATAGCTATGCTACATTTGGAGGCACGTCGGGGACCATGGACTAATAATCAGCGGCTCCGATAAATCAAATAAATAATTATAGAATAATTATATTCGATAAATCAATCACAGGAATATGCCACCATAATCCCGTGACTGCACTCCTCCGATTATAAGATTATATTTATCTCCTCACGAGAATAACAATAAGCGTCCATTGATATATTCATTACATATGGATTAATCCTCCATGCCATTATTCATTCTAAATCGGAAAGTTACCGTTAACCCTTTTAGAACCTCTTATCCTTATTATTTATCGATGATACGGGATTCACACCTCCACGTGGAATCATCCGATTGGTCCATCGGCATTTGAAAGAGTGCGAGGCGGCTATCCGCATCGGGTCGATACGAGGCGTACCCGGTGAAGACCACGGCTCAAGTAAGATCCACCAAAGGTCGGACTCGAACGATCACATCGATCTTATTCGAGTCGATATCATACACCTTAGCCTGGCCTTCTGGGCCCACATCCCACTGAGTAACTTGGGCAGGAGGCAAGGCCCATTTAAGGGTATTTATGTCAATAGACCTCATTGCCCTTAGTTTTAGAGGCGGGGAAAAGGGCATGTGCCTATAAATACACGGCTCCGGGAACTACGTAAGGCTTGATTCTGGACTTTCACCTGAGATCGTAGGCAATCCAAGATACATTCTTGGACTCAGCCATAAAACACCCAAAACGTTACTTTTCCCACAAGTCACAGCCCTTCAATCTCTTACAGCTCATCCTTAGATTACACGTGGCCCCGATTTAGTGGTGGTGTATTATTTTGCATCGTCATTTGGCGCTAGAAGGAGGGCCTTCTACCGGTGAGTTGGTAAAGAGATTGCAATGGTGCCGCCAGCAAGGAAGAAACCGACGAACGGCAAGAACATGCGGTCGAAGAGCACACGGATATAGATCAGCAGGGGTTCCCTCACAGGTTCAAGAAGTCCCCACTGGATCTAGACCCGCAGTTGCGGATCCTCCCAGGCCTCAGCTTCCCCCACAGCTGCAAGACTTGGCAGACCACTTAGCATCTTTGGATGAGGACGCTTTGAAGAGGGTGGTAGCCTTCGGCATTCATAGGTAAGGAATCTGCAATCCCTCGTTGAACACCAGTTAGACCCTCCAGTCGTAAGGAGATTGATAATGCTAAGGTAAGAGAGGCTGTTGGGGTTGAAGAGAGTGTCGGGAAGGCGCGATTGAAATCGGCGTGACTAACGCCCATAAGCGTCCTGAGCAAGAAAAGCTTCATTGGCGGTCGAGGATAGCATCAAAGCGAGTTCAACCGCATTGTGGGAAAGATCAACCCACCGAATGGCTTGAGTCACCATTTAGTCCCGAGATCGAAATATATACGATGCCCGAATCCTTTAAGCCGCCAAAGATGGAGCCCTATGGCGGTACTACGGACCGAGAGGACCATCTATATCGATACATATCTTTGATGAGGTTGAGAAGCGCCAATGGCGCCATGAAGTGTCGAGCTTTTGATACGTTGCTCAACTGGTCGAGCTCGGGAGTGGTTTCATAAGCTACGTCCCGGGTCGATCTCTAGCTTTGCTGATTGGGACAAAAATTCGAGACGCTTTCATTGGGAACAAGAAGTTCCATCTTAGTGCCACCCACCTTATGAACATCAAGCAGAAAAGGAGAATCTACTATCGACTTCATGAGGCGTTTCAACCTTGAAGCCATGAAAGTGCATAATGCCGGTGATGCGGCGCAAGTTAATGCCTTTGTGGGAGAGTGCATGGAATATGAAGATGTATGATAAGCTATCCAAGAAAATGCCGAATGATATGGATGAATGTGTGAACATAGTCCATAGATTCCCGCCAAGGTGAAGAAGCGGTCGTCGCACACCATTTCACTTGGCCTCGGCTCGAGAGCGACTCGAAGCCAGAACAAGGGTCAGCCCAGGGGTCGGAATGAAGAAAGCAAGTCCAACGTCTTTGATCGACTGACAGCTCCGATATCGGATCGGTTGGGAAAGAAAGGAAATTTGAAAGACCGAGATTTTATACCCCTCAACCGATCTCGGGGGGAGGTATTGGCAATCATGATCAAGAAGAACATCGCTCGGACACCTAAACCGATGTCCAAAGATCCAGAGAAAAGGAAAAATACTCACAAGTATTGTGACTATCACAGAGATGTGGGGCACGACGCGGAGGAGTGCTTTGATCTGAAGAGGGATATCGATGCTTGTATCCAAGAGGGTCGATTAGATGAAGTTGTCGACAGGTCAGAAAAAGACGAGCCAAAGGGCCGTCGGGAGTACAAGAGAAAGAGCTACAACGGAAAGAAAGATCGGTCTCCACGTCGAGATAACCGGAATCGGCGAGAAAGGTCATCCGACCCAACATCTGAGAGACAATCCCGAGATGACCCTCGAGAAGTTGAACCGAGATCCTCATCGAGATAATCGTGCCGGATATGGCGTTAATACAATCGTTGCGAGCATGAGTCGGATCGACCTCGATCAAGTCGACATTAAATCAGACATGATTGAGAGAGTCAAAAAGGTCGAGGTTTACCACGGAGGTGGGTTATGGGCCTAAGGGCGATGTTCGAGTTCCCATAGCCATAGTGAGGGGTTGGTGATCGGCGATAATCAAGGAGAGGTCGAGTAAAAGAGTTTGTGTCGGCGATTGGAAGCGCCCGTCAATATCCTTTATTATTCGGCGTTTAAGGCAATGAGGTTGAAAGATGAAGACATCATTCCGCTATCTACCCCTTTATTCGGATTTACAGGCGGGCTATCCACCCGTCGGGTCGATCAATTTGTTAACTACGGTCGGAAACGGAGAAAAAGGCGGACGATGGAAATGACTATATGTCGTAGTTAAGGCCCCTTCAGGGTATAACGCGATATTAGGTCGAGCCGGCATTATATGATCTCGAGCTATCATCTCGACATTCCACAACATGACATGAAGTTTCCAACCTGCACGGTACCCATGAAGTCAAAGGAGACATCGAGGTAGCCGGAATTGTAGTCAGTTACGATCAAAGGAAAAGGAGTTGGGCGAGGTGCTAGTTGAGGAATTGATACGAGGAAGAGGAAGATCGGAGCTGGGTTTCGCCGACCCGACCGAGGAAGTTCGAGTTTGGGAAGAGGAAGAAGGTCAATGGGTCCGGATCGGGAAGTGGATGCCACACCCGACATGAGAGCCTGAGTCGACCTCTAGTCGAGTTTCGAGGCGTTTTTGCGTGGAAAGCGGATGACATGCCAGGCCTATCGGCAGATATAGCGATTGCACCAACTTAACGTCGATCCCAAAAAAGAGGCCGTCACGGCAAAAGAAGAGAAATCTTGCCCGAGAGAAAGGAAGATGAAGAAAAGAGGTCGACAAGTTGTTGACTGCAGGATCGTGAAAGAAGTTTTTATCCGGATTGGTGGCCAATCGGTGTTAATTAAGCGATCGTCGAATTTGGCGAATGTGCGTTGACTTCTGAGATCTTAACAAGGCATGCCCCAAAGATTCTTACCCGCTATCGAAAATCGACCGGTTAGTCGACTCGACCTTTGGGCCGAGGTATTCGGGTTCCTCGATGCATACAAGGGTTATTATCGGATCTATATGGATCCACAGGACTCGAGAAAAAACGCTTTTATCACGAATTTGGCACTTTTGGCCGTTCACGATGCCGTTTGGGCTTAAGAATGCGGGGCTACTTATCAACGGGCCGTCAACAAAATTTTCAAGAAACAGATAGGTCGGAATATGGAGGTTTATGTGGATGATTTATTGATCAAGAGCAAGTCTTTGGGGCGATTTCTTGTCGACGTCGAGAGAGGTATTCGAGTGCTGCGGGCGCAAACATGAAGCTCAACCGAAGAAATGCACGTTTGGAGTCCGATCGGGTAAGTTTCTAGGTTATATGATATCGAGAGATGGGATCGAGAACTAACCGGATAAAATCGAGGCTCTCAAAAGCATGCCCACACCTCGGAATGTCAAAGAGGTGCAAAGGTTGGCAGTCGGATGGCGGCTCTCAACCCGTTTTACATCGATATCGGCCTGAGAGAGCTTTACCTTTCTTCAAGATTCGAAAAAGCTAGTCCGTTCGATGGGATGGGGAGTGTCGGAAGGCGTTTGACGATTTGAAAGAATATTTATCTGATTTGCCAACATTTGTCCTCACCTCGAGATGGAAAGCTCCTGGTTTATTTAGCGATGCTGTGAGGAAGCGTAAGCGCTGTCTTAGTTCGAGAGAAGAAGACCAAGGACAAATCCCAATCTATTTTGTCGGTAAAGCCTACATGGCGCAGAGGTCGAGATATACCCCTGCGGAGAAATTAGCGTTGAGTTTGATTCATGCGTCGAAAGTTGAAGCCATACTTCCAAGCACATCCCATTCTTGTGGTCAGCGACCAACCGTTGAAAGCAGATCTTGGCAAAGCCGAGACATCGGGTCGATTAGCCAAATGGGTTGTCGAGATAGCGGAATACGACATAGAGTTTCTACCTCGAACGACCATCAAGAGGTCAAGCTCGGTGACTTCATAGCGAAGGGTTGTCGATTCAATTAGAACAGTGGAAGCGATCATCGAAGAAGCGAGTGGACACTCCACGTCGGACGGTGCCTCGAGTAAAGAGAAGTGGAGGTGGTTTCCTGCTAGTTAGTCCGAAAGGGGAAGAGTTTCCGTATGCACTCCGATTCGAGTTCAAGGCTACGAACAACGAAGCCGAATATGAGGCCTTAATCACGGGTTTAAAGCTAGCATCGAAGTTGGGAGTCGAGAACCTTCTGGTATACAGCGACTCTCAGCTTGTGGTAAATCACGTGAAGGGAGAGTATGAAGCTAAAGAAGAATCAATGAAAAGCTATCTAAAGGTTGTTCGAGGGCTTAATGTCGAAATTCAAGGCGGTCCTAGTCGAGCAGGTGCCTCGAAGTGAGAACAAGCGAGCCGATGCGTTGTCTAAACTCGCGTCGAATTTCAAATCTAAGAGGAAAGTTCTGGTTGAGATGCTAGCGAGCGGAGCTATAACGAGGTCGACGTGCAACCCGTGGTCCAAAAATCGACTGGATGGATCCTATAGCACTATTCTTGAAAGATGGAACCCCTCACACCGATAAATCTCGGGCCAGGAAAATCCGAATTCAAGCCTCGAGTGCGCTCTTTTCGATTATGATCTTTATCGAAAATCATTTGTAACCCTTGGATGCGATGTGCATCGGAAGAAGAGGGCTTATCGCTCGAAGAAATACACGAGGATCTGTGGTAATCATTGCGGAGCTCGAATGTTGGCAAGGAAATGTAAACTGGCAGGATATTTCTGGCCATCAATGCAAAAAGATGCGGGTCGATTGGTAATGAGTTGTAGAGCTTGCCAGGTACACGATGTGATAACTCATCAGCAAGCACGAGAAATGAATGCTATCGAGTCTGTATGGCCGTTCGATGAATGGGGAGTCGATATAGTCGGACCTCTACCTCGAGCTCCGGGGAATTTCAAATACGTCGTCGTTGCGGTTGATTATTTTACTAAATGGGTCGAAGCCAAAGCTCTTACTGACATCAGGGCTCAAACCATCAAAAAATTTCTATGGGAGAATATTTTGTGCAGATTTGGAATTCCAAAGTATCTGATCTCGGACAACGGGACTCAATTTCTCGATGATAGAGTGCAAAAGTGGTTGAAAGAATTCAGGATCGAGCACAAAACGACATCGGTGGCCCGACCTCAATCCAATGGGCGGAGTCGAGCAAACCAACGAGCAAATTAAGTTTGGATTAAAAAGCGATTGGAAGATGAAGGTCGAGATTGGGCGGCTCGATTTACCAAGATATCTTGTGGGCATATCGACGACACCCAATTCGGCTACCCATGAGACTCCTTTTGCCATGGCCTATGGATGCGGCGATGATACCTGCGGAAGTCGGGCTAGCCTCACCTCGGGTTTTGGCTTACAATGTCGAAACTAATCTTTGCCGACCTAAGGAAGAAAAAAGACAACGTCGAAGAGAGAGATGGCGGCATATCGGATGGCAGTTATAAAAGAAAGATTTCTCAATATTACAACGAGAGGGTGAAATACAAATACTTCCAAGTAGGAGATCTCGTATTGAGGAAAAATGAAGCCAGCAAGCAGGACCCAATAGGCAAGCTCGAGCCGAATTGGGAAGGTCCGTACAAAATCTTGAAAGTGCATCCTAAAGGGTCATATCAATTGGGGAGGTCGGATGGAGCTACACGGTGCCTCGAACTTGGCATGCCACCAACCTCTAAAATATTATGTTTAAATTATTTCTTATTCTCATAACTTTTGCGATTCTATTCTCATCAATTGTAATAGGTCGATATGGCGATATATTTCGATTCCTTTTATTAAGCATGCTTTCTTTTTCTTTTAATTACGCAATAATCGATCGCGACATCAATTCTACGACCGAACAACTCGGCTTTATATACGGTGAAAAAGCCAAGTCACCGACAATGCTTATATCACTTCGGAGGGCTGAACGATCCATCGACGACGATGGAGTTAAAACAAAAATAGTGAATGAAGCCAAGTCGCGACAATGCTTATATCACTTCCGACATGCCAAGAAGCCACGATGCTAAGCGTCGGGAAGATCCCACGATGGATCCCTAACTCGGCTCGATCATAAGCACCACGATGTGCTCGATCAAAAGCACCATGATGAGCAGCGATGAGTACGGACTTCTCAATTCGACGTCTTTATAAGCGACAAAGCGGAGACCAGACGAATCGAGCTCCGACCAAAAGCCAAGTCAAGCCGATAAGGCAGCACAATGCTAGGTCGACTCATACTCAAGTGTACTACGAGTCATGAACTCCTACCACACTTCGAGGGGCTAGCAGGGGAATTAAGTCCGAAGGACTACACCCCATAAGACAACATTTTCAAGGAATTAAGTTCAAAAGGACTACACCTGAATAAACGATCAATAAGAAACAAAAGACATTCAGTGAAAAGCATAAGATTCAAATCTGAAGATCAATGCAAAATTAAAATGTCAAAGTTTACAAGATCGAATGGACGAAATGAAAGTTCGAGACAAGTTAAATCATAAAAGTTATTACAACCAAATCGAATCGAGTTATTTAAAGTAACAAAAGAGGAAATAGCATCAGGCATCAGGCTGGTTCGAGGTCGAAGCGTTAGGATCGACTTGATCCCCAGACTCGACATTTTCTGTGCCATCGTCGCTCAGAACGGAAGTCACGTACTTCTTATACAAAGAGATGCCAGTCTTGAACTCAGCAAAGTATCGCCCATAATGAGGAATGGCCTCGAGATCATATTGATAAGGCTTCGCAAGGGCAGACACGTTGAAGTTTGGATCGACCTCTTTGACTTGGTCGATAGCCATTGTAAATCCACCTTTCATGCCCCCGAGTCATGAGCAACGTCAGGTCGTCTTGAGTTCCTTTGAGTTCAAAAAGTCACGCTTAGCGGTTTGGCTCGTGTCGTTAACTCGTCGAGAAGAGATCGGGCGGTAGTCTGAGCCTTGGCGCCTCACCCGTTCGGCTTTAGTCCCCTCGAGCTCCGACTTCACCTCCGCTAATTCCGATCTCAACACCGCCATCCCTGCATCCCTGTCAGATACATCTTTCAGAGCTTGGGATAGATCGTCTCTAGCCTTTCTCAGATCCGACTCCAGTTTCACACGGCGTTCGTCCAATTTGTTTATCTTGGCCTTCTGCTTCTCGATGTCTGTGGTCACTTAACGATGGTTTCCTTGTGTTCCTCCCAAGCCGGCGACGGGGACACAATCTGTTGAGTGCAGCTTTAGCTGCGAGTCGAGTCTGCAAAAGAACACACTGATGATGTCAAAAACAGACCCAGATCACAAATTTATAAGGAAAATAAAAAGAAGGCTTACTGCTCGACTACTCTTCATAATAAAGTCATGCAGCTCCTCTGGAGTCATGCCTTGCATCTCCGACATGCTCACTGCAGGAAGCGCGTCGGTGGAGATAGGAGGGGCTAGGTTGCGGGTCTCCTTCCCAATCCCGTGCCTCACCTCCGTTGTCTTTTGACGCTTCCTCGGCACGAGGCTCTCCTCAGCTTCCTCAGTCGGCTGAGCCTCGTCAGGCTGGTCCCTAAGGATGTTGGACGTCGACACAGGTGTAGCAGATCGGGCTGGCCCCCTTTGATTCCCAGAAGTCGTAGCGCCAGACGCAGCCGTTTTCGACCCGATGCCAACCAGCGCTTGGATTTTCTTCGGGTCGGTAGTTTTGGGGTCAGGCATCTTGCCCAAGGCGTCCATCTTTGAGAAATAATCCACTGCGGACAGAGAAAATTCGACGTTAGAACAACAATTAAAAATACAAAAGTGTTATGGCTCGACAGAATGCATAAAGGTCCTACATAAAAGACGAATGTCCTCATCAAGTTCGAGATAGGCGCCTGGACCGGCCGTCTCGATATCGGCATAAGGATACAGTGAATGCAGGTTTCGTGTGGCAATGTCGGGATGAACCATCTCGAGGGCCCCACACCCGTTGGGGGTGTCTGAGTCGAGTCGATCATGCGATTTCTGCGGCCTTTTGTACCAGGTGTGAATGTCGATGTCAATTAGCCCGTGCCGGATAAAGAAAAAATTAGGCTTCCAGTCGCCCTGAGACGAGGTCACCTTTCTCACAAATTCCGATGTCAAGGGCGCTTCGAAATGTGTACCACCCCGCGTCCCGCAAGCTCGATAAGGCATAGTATTGGCGGAAAAGTCGAGCGAGAACTCGACCTTGGCGATTCGACACGCCAAAGACAAAACCCATTACGCCCGGACCCGTTAGAGAGCAAGTTGGGTGACACAGATCTTATAGTGTTGAAGAAACGGCGATTAGGCATGGGTCGAAGAGAGCCGAAGTCCCTCCTTTAATTGCGCCAGTAAATGGCGCAGAACAAAGGGAGGCTCACAGCAAAGCTGGGCGACTGCCGTGTGACACCTTAATATTCTCAGAAGAATACGGAATTCCATATCTCAAACAGATGGCTTTGGCTTTATCTTGGCTCAAGTTTGACTTGCATCCGTATGGACCCTGACCCAACATTCTGGTCTTACGTTTGGTGGCAGGTCGAGAAGGGCCAACAGGTCGAGACGACGTTTCCTCCTCTCCTCCCTCTTCCTTTTCCGCTCCTTCTTCTTCTTCTCCGATGAATCCTTCACCGGAAACAGTTGGATGCTCAGAAACCGTCTCCTCCGTCGATTCTTCCTCTACAATTTCAACAACTTCCTCTCTATTTTGTGAATCACTAGTGCTACTAGACATGGAATCAACAAGAGATGCAAGAAATAAAAGACGGAAAAAGAGCTTGAATGAAATAGGGCTTACTTGTAGTTTTTGTGGCCGGGACAAATAATAGCGAGAGGATGCTTCACGGTTTTGGGCTCCTTATATGCGTGTGAACCTTGCGAGTGATTTGAAAGGATGGGATTTTGGGCGAGTTATAGAAGCGTAAAGCGAGAATCAAGGGCCAAATTTTCACGTGGCCCAATAAGGGGTAACCGTTTCTCACACCCATTAATGCCGACAACATGAGCGTCATCCTACGATGACCTAAAAGCATTAGGAGAGAAATTTATATTCCCGCCTAAAGAAGACCACGTGTCGAAAGAGTTATTTAAATTTTCAGATCCGATCTCAGCGTTCGAGGTAAGCTTCACTCCGATCTGGGGGGCTTATGATGATACGGGGATTCACACCTCCACGTGGAATCATCTGATTGGTCCATCTGGCATTTGAAAGAGTCTGAGCCGGCTATCCGCATCGGGTCGATACGAGACGTACCAGTGAAGACCACAGCTCAAGTAAGATCCACCAAGGGTCTGGACTCGAACGATCACATTGATCTTATTCGAGTCGATATCATACACCTTAGCCTGGCCTCCTGGGCCCACATCCCACAGGTAACTTGGGCAAGGAGGCAAGGCCCATTTAAGGGTATTTATGTCAATAGACCTCGCTGCCCTTAGTTTTAGGGCAGGAAAAGGGCATGTGCCTATAAATACACAGCTCCAGGAACTACGTAAGGCTTGATTCCTGGACTTTCACTCAGGATACGTAGGCAATCCAAGATACATTCTTGGACTCAGCCATAAAACACCCAAAACGTTACTTTTCCCACAAGTCACAGCCCTTCAATCTCTTACAGCTCATCCTTAGATTACACGTGGCCCCGATTTAGTGGTGGTGTATTATTTTGCATCGTCATTTACCATTAACCCCCTAGTGATCAATTAATTCATACAACTCACTGGTAGCTAATCAGTGCAATATGAACTCGCGCGATAGATCAGTCTCTAGGATTAACAAATAAGGGAAATGTCTATCTACTTCCGTATCTGTGATAACACAGACTACTCACTCAATCCAGTACAATGCCAAGATGGGGTAATTCAGATCACAGACTCAGTGTAATCCTTGACCGTCAAGTCAAACCTCATACTGATTCAAGCAGTTGACTGTGATCACCTCAGGATTAAGATATATCCACAAATATGATCATCCATTGATTCGATAAGACTTCTCGATTACGGAATTATATCGTGAACTCTAATCAAATCGGTCCAGCCGTAGGGTAGGTCAAAGAGATGACGGTTAAATCGAGACAATCTCATCAATGAGTAACTTGTGAGAATCGAACATCCCACGAGAATCGAACATCCCTTTATTCATTGACTACCTTCCTTTTTTAGCCTAGATATTACCAAAAATATCTTTTATGAGTGTGACCTACTATATCGGATCTCTTAGGTACGCCCGAGTATGCCGTCGTAGGATAGGTCGGTTGACCCGACGAGTACCCGTAAATCCTATCCTTTCGGAGACCAAGCCATGAATGTTGATAGGGGGTGAACACCATCCGTAGGGGACGAAATCAAAGCGCCGCGAGGCGCCACCCTTCTCTCACTTACTTGTATCTATATAAGAGGGCGTGGGGTTACTGTCACCTCCCGCTCCCACTCAATATTTTGGAAGTGGTGGTGGGTTAACTAACCACGTCTTTTGATGTTAACATAAAAGCACATCAAATCAAGGATTCCGAATGGTGTCGGTAACGTGAGCAAGCCTACCCGCCCTATTCGTTGGAACATATGTGACGATCGGACTAAGTCGGGTCAAGAGAGCCCCATTGAGATAAGAAGGAATCACCCCTCCGCTCTCCGGTGTAGCTTAGTCTTGCCGGACCCCGTGCATACATCACACTAGAGGGTTAAGTCGGTCGAGCCTAGCTCGCCTGACCACCCAACCTATAAGCGAACCATTTTTATCCAAGATTTATTGTTCTTTTACCATCATTCAATCTCAGACACTACGAATCGAAAACGTGATCTCGCTTGGGCTTTAAGGCGGTTCACCGAGAACACACAACCTAAAGGCTTAACGATTTCATAACCCGTCCTCGGATCTTTAATTAGTTACTAAATTAATTAATTACCACGTATTAATAAAATTTCAACTAATTACGCGAGTTTGTATACATGCCTATTTTAATTACCAAAATTAAAATTCTACATGTATGCATGGAGTGGATTTATGATATGACGATGTCACAAGCAATTCCGATTTTATATCTATTTTATGATCAAATACATAAAAAAATAAATTATGAAAATTTAAACACCGGAGATGGATCGTTGCACTTCGACTAACCTATTTTCTAAGGAAAAGTAAAATTAAATCTATGTCTTCAAGTCTTGATCTTGATAACTTCCGGATCTCGAACCTTCGATATTTACACTAACCACGAACATTTAGGAGAGGGCGTAATATACCAATATATTTATATTAATAATTGTTCTGAAAAAAACTTTTTTTTTTTTTGTTACAGCATGTCGGCAAAACTTATAAAAAAATTAGGATTTTATTTTATTTTTTTTTTCTTCACGGCTGTAATGCAATATTTTTTTTTATTTTTTTATTTGGTCAAAACTTGCTGCCAAACCTAATACATTAGGTTACAAGAAAAAAATTTTGCAGCCGCCAAAAGAAATTTGACGACGGGAAAAAAATTAATTAAACAATTCGGCCTCCTCCCGCTTTTACCTTTTTGATGATCTTCAACACCACGATCTTCAACACATCATCTTCATTGTCTCAACCCAAACCAAAAAGAATAAAATAAAACACAAAAGGTACTACCTTTTACAATTTTTCATATGACATAAAATAAATTACACATCCTACGCTCAATTGATGCTAATCAAAAGAGCTACAAAATAGATCTACGGGTAAACAATACCAACCCCAATCCATCTCTTCAACCACGACGTCATTCATAACATAAAAAATTAAGCATGTGCATCGCCCCATTTAAAAAAAAATTAGGACAAAAAATCTACATGTTTTACCACTCCTAGATCTAATATTTTATACGTATAAATATAGATCACCTTGGCGACTGATACCACTGTTAGTAATACCATCCGCAACGGAAGCGATTTAAGGATCTAAATCTATAAAATACACGTAATAAAATAACTCAGATCTACATCTACAAAGGGGTTGTAGATCGCACTTCTTGGATCTCAAAATCCAAGTTGAAGAACCGCAATAGGAAGATTGCAAGTAGATGTGAAGAGCACCACGATCTTCCGTACGTGTGATCCAAGCAACTCCCGGTGGAAGGAAATCCTCGACTCGAACCCCTCCGATATGCTACCCGGAAAAACCTCCAAGATTTTTCCTAAACCCCTTGGCCGAAATTTTCCTTCTCCTCTCTCTAAGAGGTGCAGCCTAAATTTGCGGTGTGTTAAAAGGCTTGGGAGAACTCTCTTTATATAGGAGAGTAAAACTTAACCTCCAAGGATTTAATAATTAATACAAAATCAATTATGATAATCCCATTAAATAAAAGATAATCCCATAATATTTTAGAACAAATCTAGAATAATATTTATCTTTATTTCTTACCATAAATATTTATCCAATAAATATTTTATGTGTTAGGTGTAGTGCCCGAAAGACAATTTGTGTAATTGTTTTTAATAATGAATGATGTAATTTATCTCACCTTATTACTTGCTTTGTGCTTGTAAAGTAATACATCACTGCAAACCCTAAGTATATCTCAGATGTAACCACTTAACTCAAAGTGTATGGATAACACGTGAGGATTGAGTTAGTGGTGATATACTTAAATCTGTTAGTCCGTGGTGAACTTAATCGAGTTTAGGTCTCTTGATTAAAACACCAATAATGCGCCCTAACACCTAGGGTGTGAAAGTCTTATCCGGACTGTCGGTAGAGGTACCTACGTGGGGCATTTATATATGATGGCATTCATATAGATTGGACCGATTTAATCTGAATTTCTCGGTATAATTCCGTAATCGAGGAATCTTATTAAATCATTAGATGATCATATATGGATCAACCTTAATCCCGAGGTGATCACAGGATGCCGCTTGTCCCGGGTAGTGTTTGATGTGTTAGTTACGGTTCACTTTAATATGTGTTCCAAGCCACTTCTCATTGGCACTATCTCCGGATGAGTGAGTAGTTTCGATTTTCACAGACATGGAATCCATTCCTTCCTCGGGAAGTAGAGAGACGATCCCCTTGTTTGTTAGCCTAAGAAAGTGATCGATCCCGGAGTTCACATTTGACTAATTAGCTACTAGTCGATATGTGTACTAATTGATCATCGAGGGGTTAATGGTAAATAAGGATAAGATATTCGAAAGTCGGGTTCACGGAGACTTCCCACCGTAATGGACGATCTATGGAGAGGTTAATCCGTATGTAGTGATTATATCAATGGACGCTTATTCACTCTATGGGTTGAGTATAAGTATACATCTATAATCGGTAGAGTTCGGGCCGGGTTTATGGTGGCGTAATCCCGGAATTAATAATTAATGTACTTTACGTTCGATGAATAATTAATTATTGGAGCTACATGTTATAGGCCCATGGTCCCCGATGTGCGCTTCGTAATTGGACTAGTAATCTTGTTACTTGGGCCTCAGTGATAATTAATTGGTTGGGCTAATTAATTGATATGCAAAATATTATTTAGTTGAGCTAAATAATATAATACACATAAAAGACATTTTATGTGGGTTTTTGACCCTAAAGGTGGCGCCAATATCATCATTTAATTAGAGAGAAATTAGTTTTCTTGGATAATTATTTGACATGTGATTTATCTTTTATTTGTTAAATGATAATTCATTGAATATTAGATAATAATATGATTTATCCTAATTTGTTTGGGATAATCATTTTATTTATCTTTTATTTGGAAAAGGATTAATGTGATAATTATCACTTAATTATTTAATCCTTGGAGGACATTGATTACTCTCCTATAAAAAGAGAGTTCTCCCAAGTCTAATAAAAGGTACTATTCACGTCACTATTCACGAGAGAAATTGGCGAAAAATTTCGGCCTCTATTCTAGGGTTTGAGTTGGAAAAATCTTCGGGATTTTTCTGGTTGCATATCAAGGAGGCTCATGTATCAAGAAGGGTGTCCACCAACCGCCGTTTGGAGAACACATCGGAAGATCAAGGCTTCTCTTCCCTATATTGGTAACATAATCTTAAACCCCCTTGTAGTTGTTAAATCCTTTGATTATGTTTTATGATATATAAATCGTGATCCATCCGCTGCGCATAGATCTAACTTGTTTAGATCTAAGAACCTGCATCCTTCATGTGGTATCGGAGCCAGGTTCCACGATTTATATAGTCATAATCGTAATTAAACGATTTAAAGGAGTGGAATTGCATGTAGGTAAATTTTATTTATTGTTTTATGCATTGATAATGATTAATTGCTATGGTTGAAGAGATGGATTGGGGTTGGCACCGTTTTCCCGTTAGATCTATTGTAAACTCATATAAACGATGAAAATTCGTTCATATGAGTATAGGAAATTATGTAATTCATGTATTATTGCAATTTTAATTTCCAGAAAATAGATCTGTACATTAGCTGTTTAGTCTTTTCATTTTTTCCGTTGTTTGAGCCGTTAAAACGAAGATCCCTCCGGTCAGAATCAAGATTGGAAGTTGATGAACAATCCCACAAATTTTTGTGTCGATCAGAGTCCGTTTGGGTTTCCGTTCGTTGCTGCGAAGTGGCTGCTGTAACAGAAAAACGCAGGATTCACAGAAACCCTAACTGTGACTTCTTCGATTTTCTGGGAACAATTGGACCGTTAAAATTAAAATCCGACCGGTCAGATCGATAATCATGGAGTTTTGGACGTGAGATAAAATTTTCAGGACGATCGGGATTCATCTTGATCCCCGATCGGCCTCGGGAAGTAAATGATGTGCTGCTGTAAGAGTCTGTTTCAGCAGCAAGTTGGGCGGCTCACTGAGGAATATTGACAAGTCAAAGCTCCAATCCGACCGTCCATCTTCAAGTCCGAAGAATGAAGATCAGATCTGGAAAGTTTCGTCCCGATCCGAGTTCGTTTGATATTCCGATCGTCGAAGATTCTTAACAGCTGCAGATTAGGGTTTTAATTTATTTTCGAGTAGATTATTACGGGGTGCCAACTGGTCCATCTCGGTGTTTATTTTCCGCACTAGTATACATGTGTAGATTGTATGAGTAGAACCGGAAAATTGCCATGACATGCATCATATCATGAATTCCACTGTGTATGCATACATGTAGAAATTAATTCGAGGAATTAGTTAGGCATGTATAAAACACACGATTAGTTTTAATTAATTGTTTGATATTAATTAGAAACTAATTAGGTAAAAAACCGAGGAACACGGTTTTTTTCAATCGTCGAGGTTGGGTGATGTATTCTCGGTGAATCCCACTCTGCGTAAAGCATAAGGAGTAAAATCTCGAAACCTCGTGGTTAAGGTGTTGGATTCTTGGTGAATTCCACCTTACTTAAGACGAGATTACGTTTTTGTTCCGTAGTGTCTACGTGAATGTTTGATGTTTAAGGATTGGATAATCACGGGCAAACAAGTTCGAAAGTGGTTTAACCACGGTTGGGTGGTCAACGATGAGCTACGGCTCAATCGACTTCACCCTCCACGTGTGGCGTTTGCACGGGTCCGCAATACCGAGTCATCCGAAGAGCCACTACGGCTCAACGGAGCTCTCCTAGCCTTGACCCGTCCGGCGGCCACATATGTTCTAACGAATAGGTCGGGTGGGCTAGCCCACATAACCGACAACATTCGGGCCTATGATTTATTGTTCCTTAATGAAACATCAAGTCCAAAAACGTGATGAGAAACCCACCACTTTTTCAAAATATTGAGTGGGAGCGGAGAGGCGACGGCCGACCCCACGCCTCTCATTGCTGACACAAGCAACGTGAGAGAATGGTGACGCCTCGTGCCGGCTTTGATTTCGCCCCTAAGGAAGGCCTTCACCGCTATCAAAATTCAAGGCTTGGTCTCCGAAAGGATAGGATTTTGGGTACTCGTCGGGTCACCGACCGACCCTAAGGCGCACACACTCGGGGTCTACCTAAAAATCTGAGACGATGAGGTCACACTCATAAAGGGTATTTTGGTAGTACCTTGGTCGAAAAGGAAAGGTGATTGACGATCACAAATGAGATGTTCGATTCTCAATCGATCTTCAATATTAATCGAAACCTCTTTGACCTACCCTAAGGCTGCCACTGAGGCATTAGATTAAATCCTTGGAACGGTAGGATAGACTATAAGTACTTAGTTTATGTTCCTAAAATTTTAGTAGTGTATGATTTGGATTTATTTTTCGTCACAAATTTTATTTACAAGCTGTAATATATATATCTCTCTAAGGTGCTAGATCGCTAGTGTAAAATTGACTAGTAATGACTTCGTTAAAAAGTGGTAAGTAATCGAACGTTGTATTTATTAATCTCACATACGATTAATTTTTCGGAAGAGATATTTCTCTTGAAGCCTTCAAAACTTAAGTGACGTAAATAGGCATGTCACATCGCTTGTCACTCGTGTAACGAGAGACAACCGTAGTTAGTTTGAAAGATGATTGGGACGATAAAATTCTTCTAGTGAATTGTGTAGTGTCTACACGAGAAATTTTCTCGATAGAAAAATTGGAGAATCATAAATTAAAGTGTCATTTAGTTAGACGGTATTTGGAACCGATAAACTAGTGGGAGCTTTTATACTATGTTCTTCTGAAAATCAGTCCCACTGGGTAACACTTTCATTAGACATCCCACAGTTCACGAGTAGTGTCTACTCAAACGAACTGCTAGTTCAAGACTATTCCCTTTTAAGGAAAGTTAAGAATGGGAAAGAATGTCTATAAGTGTTAATCATCTTAACTAAAGTTTTGAGGCTAAACCGAAACATTAATTAAAGAAAGTATAGGATAAGGAAAGTGATTTCGGATCACTAACCAATGAATCCTTAGCGACTTTCTTAACCGAGTAACTTGACTCAGTGGCTTAGTTCTTTGGAAGAACAATAAAACTGTGCATTAATAAAGTAACAACGGGCAGTAATTTCAGCTAGAATAGTGGGAGTGATATAAGGAAATGAATTTCGGATTCTATCCTTGAATATCACAGAAAAATTTATTTTTCTGTTTACAGATTCGTTGAAACAATTGGATTCACTTTCAACTCGATATATTGTTGCCACATAGAAAGTGAATATGACATTTGTAGTACGAATCCGAGACTCGGACTTTTGTTTGATAAAGTCAGAACCACTTAGAACAGCTGAATAAGTACGTGTAACACATCTAAAACTATTAAAGGTAAAAGGTTTCCGTATTAAGATAAACGACCTTTCAATATCTATTAATTAGTGCATATATCCTAGAGACAAGACCTCTTTGACCGCTAAGGGTGATTCCTATCTCCGAGTCTTGGAACACTATCTCAAAGGAACAATGACTAAGTTTCTTTTCAATCGGAAAGGGTAATAGTTTTGAAGGGTAACATAGCTTGTTCACCATGACCTTCGGGGTCTAGTAAGAGATACAAGCTAGTGGGAGATTTTGAGTGGTGACATTCATTCGATAACTACTCAAAACACTGGTTGGTTTATCGAAAGAATACGAGGAGGTGTCTCTGATTTTAGCAGAGAATAGAGTATTCCATGCTCAGAAATAGGCTATCGCATAGTCTTGGGACTGATGCTCGGCCTGCCTCCTAGTGGAATGTTTCTCACTGAGGAAGAAACCATAGACTTGCCCTATATAGTTATTGATATGCTACAATACACTGCTAAACTCGATTAAGATAATTCGTTGCAAAATAACGGTTAACATTATTATGTAAACCGAGAAGTCTACCTAGAAGATGCTAGTGAGTTTATGGATAAGGAGTGAATTCGGTTCACACCACTTCCATAAATGTAGGCATTTAGCATTTAATGCTTAAAGGTAGGACTGGAAATTTTGCGCATACGTTCAGATTGTGACTGTTTGTGAAACATCTTAATGAGACGAGTGAAGGTTGATTATAAGATTCTTGAGATCAGAAAGTGACGGTTGAACTGTCACAAGCCTTCTGATAGAATCTATAAGTAACAACCTTAAACCTTGGAGTACGGTTACCCAAAGGTAGTTACTATCTGATTTAATCAGACCACATCGGTTGTTGGTGATTACACTGATAAATACTACTAGATCAGAATGTCAATCCACCCAAGACACAGTGGGAGTATGGTTTAACCGTTGACCCATTGTGATTTTGTGGACTTTATAATCTGCTGGGGTGATTGATAACATATGGCTCTTGGTGGGTGTGTATAGGATTACGATTATAGAGGTTGGTTTGAAAACCTTAACCCTGTGAATGGAGTTTTGGTACTCAGGTTGTTTCGACCTCTTGTAGAACCACCGAGTGTCTCAGCCCGATGGGAGCAATTGGATCTACACGGAAAAGAGTCAAATGAATAGGAAAGTTTAAACTTTCGATTGCAAAGTTGAGTGGTATAGGGGTGATTCACGACAAGTAGAGAGTTAACCGGACCTTGAACTCTCTCACCACTCGTCTTGCTAGATTTTAGTAGAAAGAGAAAATAGGGGTGATTCCACGAGACTTTCTTGCCGAACAACGGAATCTGAATTCATTCGAGAATAGAAGGGTTTTAGTGAGAATGAATAACGGATTCACATAAAGAAGAAGAGGGGTGATTCCCTAATACCTTTTTAAGTAGATTAACGATATCTTAATTCATTTAGAAAGAACCTTTGGTAGGAGGCACGCCATGGCTTATATCCTTTGTGGATTTAAGAGAACCTCTCGGTCATTTAAAAGTCACATGTTTTAAAATATGTGGACTTGACCAGAGTATTGATAAGTCTTTCGTAGACTGGATATCAATATTGGTATAGTAGTAGTATTGGTGTTCATAAATGATAACACTAAAACAGTTGGAAACAACATGGGTGTGCTATCTCGAAGTCGGAAAGCCCGACACGCCAAGATTCTCGGATGAGAGAATTGGACTATGTTCAAAGAATCTGATTCGGTCAAATTCACGAGAATGAGTCATTGGCTATCCCACTGATCTTATTGAATAAGATGATTATGCATATATGGTTGCAGCATTCATCGAGAGTTGTCCTACCCTACCTCTCAGGAATGATTCTCTAAATCTTCGGATAAAGAGAAAATGGGATAGAGTCTCTCTTGGATAACGGCAAGTCAGGTTGTCACAAGTCAATAGTAGTCGAATCTCGGATTCGAGCATAAAATAGCGGTTTAGTACGTCCTCAAGTATCGTTAGAGAATGAGGAAACATATGCTTGTATATTCAGGTGCAAACTTGAATATGGTTGACTACACTGATTCTGACTTGTAGTCAGATTAAGGATGATCATTACGTTGATCTCGGGCTCAGTGTTTACTCATAGTGCTTAGAATTTCCTTTTTGGTCTGGGAGTAATTCCAGGTCTGATAAGCCGATATCACTTCATTGTGAAAACAGTGAAGAGATAGCTTAGAAGGATCTTCTCGGTCACCAGAGGTCAAAAGCATATTGAGAGAGAGTACCGCCTGATTGGAAGGACCGGCGACGTTTCAATCCTAAAGATCGTCTCAGTCGACAACCTAATCGATCGAGTGTACCAAGTCGAGTGCTTGGAGGGTACGGCATTGAGGGATATATCTCAACTGCTTTTAGAGCAAGTGGGAGAGTGTTGTGAATAAGATGAGAAAGGGTGTGCTCTAAAAACAATCGTTGCTTGTCATTTCGTGCAAGTGGGAGATTGTTAGGTGTAGTGCCCGAAAGACAATTTGTGTAATTGTTTTTAATAATGAATGACAGAATTTATCTCACCTTATTACTTGCTTTGTGCTTGTAAAGTAATACACTGCTGCAAACCCTAAGTATATCTGTATGTAACCACTTAACTCAGTGTATGGATAACACGTGAGGATTGAGTTAGTGGTGATATACTTAAACTGTTAGTCCGTGGTGAACTTAATCAGAGTTTAGGGTCTCTTGATTAAAACACCAATAATGCGCCCAGAACACCTTAGGGTGTGAAAGTCTTATCCGGACTGTCGGTAGAGGGTACCTACGTGGGGCATTTATATATGATGGCATTCATATAGGACTGGACCGATTTAATCTGAATTTCTCGGTATAATTCCGTAATCGAGGAATCTTATTAAATCATTAGATGATCATATATGGATCAACCTTAATCCTGAGGTGATCACGAGGATCCGCTTGTCCCGGGGTAGTGTTTGATGTGTTAGTTACGGTTCACTTTAATATGTGTTCCAAGCCACTTCTCATTGGCACTATCTCCGGATGAGTGAGTAGTTACGATTTTCACAGACATGGAATCCATTCCTTCGCGGGAAGTAGAGAGACGATCCCCTTGTTTGTTAGCCCTAAGAAAGTGATCGATCCGGGAGTTCACATTTGACTAATTAGCTACTAGTCGATATGTGTACTAATTGATCATCGAGGGTTAATGGTAAATAAGGATAAGATATTACGAGTCGGGTTCACGGAGACTTCCCACTCGAGAATGGACGATCTATGGAGGGTTAATCCGTATGTAGTGATTATATCAATGGACGCTTATTCACTACATGGGTTGAGTATAAGTATACATCTATAATCGGTAGAGTTCGATTTCGGGTTTATGGTGGCGTAATCCCGGAATTAATAATTAATGTACTTTACATTCGATGAATAATTAATTATTGGAGCTCTCGGTTATAGTCCATGGTCCCCGATGTGGCTTCTGTAATTCGGACTAGTAATCTTGTTACTTGGGCCTCAGTGATAATTAATTGGCTGGGCTAATTAATTGATATGCAAAATATTATTTAGTTGAGCTAAATAATATAATACACATAAAAGACATTTTATGTGGGTTTTTTGACCCTAAAGGTGGCGCCAATATCATCATTTAATTAGAGAGAAATTAGTTTTCTTGGATAATTATTTGACATGTGATTTATCTTTTATTTGTTAAATGATAATTCATTGAATATTAGATAATAATATGATTTATCCTAATTTGTTTGGGATAATCATTTTATTTATCTTTATTTGAAAAGGATTAATGTGATAATTATCACTTAATTATTTAATCCTTGGAGGACATTGATTACTCTCCTATAAAAAGAGAGTTCTCCCAAGTCTAATAAAAGGTACTATTCACGTCACTATTCACGAGAGAAATTGGCCGAAAAAATTTGGCCTCTATTCTTAGGGTTCGAGTTGGAAAAATCTTGGGATTTTTAGTTTGCATATCAAGGAGGCTCATGTATCAAGAAGGGTGTCCACCAACCGCCGTTTGGAGAACACATCGGAAGATCAAGGCTTCTCTTCCTATATTGGTAACATAATCTTAAACCCCTTGTAGTTGTTAAATCCTTTGATTATGTTTTATGATATATAAATCGTGATCCATCCATTCACGCATAGATCTAACTTGTTTAGATCTAAGAACCTGCATCCTTCATTATGCACATGTCTTATTAATCATTGAGAAAACTAATCTCCCAACAATTAATGACACAAAATGGCGCCACCTTATACCCTAGGTATAAAGGCTTCCACACATTTCACACACTTGGGCCAAGTTTATGAAAAATGTCTTTTTCACATATTTAATTATTTAGCCCAACTAATTTAATAGTCCACTAAACAATTAATTCACATATCGTTTTAATAAAGTCCAACAAGAACTAAATTAATATTATCAGGATTCGACGTCCGAGAATAGCTATGCTATATTAGGAGGCACGTCGGGGACCATGGACTAATAATCAGCGGCTCCGATAAATCAATCACAGGAATATGCCACCATAATCCTGTGACTGCACTCCTCCGATTATAAGATTATATTTATCTCCTCACGAGAATAACAATAAGCGTCCATTGATATAATCATTACATATGGATTAATCCTCCATAGACTGTTCATTCTAAATCGGGAAGTTACCGTTAACCCTTTTTAGAACCTCTTATCCTTATTTACCATTAACCCCCTAGTGATCAATTAATTCATACAACTCACTGGTAGCTAATCAGTGCAATATGAACTCGCGCGATCGATCAGTTTCTAGGATTAACAAATAAGGAAACTGTCTATCTACTTCCATAAATGGAAGGAATGGATTCCGTATCTGTGATAACACGGACTACTCACTCAATCCAAAGATACAATGCCAAGATGGGGTAATTCGGATCACAGACTCAGTGTAATCCTTGACCGTCAAGTCAAACCTCATACTGATTCAAGCAGTTGACTGTGATCACCTCAGGATTAAGATATATCCATAAATATGATCATCCATTGATTCGATAAGACATCTCGATTACGGAATTATATCGTGAACTCTAATCAAATCGGTCCGATACTATATGATATATCTATCATATATAAATGCCCCACTAGGTTATCTTAACCGAAAGTCCGGATAAGACAATCACACCTATTGTGTTATGGGCGCATTAATAGCACGTTAAAGGAGAGACCCGATACTCTCGATTAACTTCACTACGGGCAAATTGTATTTTAAGTACATCTTCACTAACTCAATCCTCCTGTGTATATCCCATACACTGAGTTAAGTGATTACATAAACGATATGCTTTAGGGTTTTCTGTAGTGTAAATACTATTGTCACATCGGTGAATATGAGAATAATAAATATGAATAATAATATCATTTCATTTATTAAATAAAACAATTACAAAAATTGTCTTTCGGGCATCATACCTAACATTAGTATCCTCCAATGTTTGTGTATGTGATAGGACGTTGTGTCTAGACGTCTAAGTGAGGGAGTAGAGTTGGCTAAGGTGAGTTTTGCCTTGAAAACACATAGGTTGTTAGTTAATGACTAATAAAATACATAATTGTGTAGTGAAAGAATAAATACCATGTCATTCTTGGTTAGGCACAAGGCTATATCGCGACATGTGGGCGGTCAGTAAAAGTGAATTTCTCTACTGGCCTATAAACGGTTGAATGGTAGAGGGACTTCGCCGAACGCGTGCACTATCGGGTTAACCCGTGGCAATCAGTGGTGGATATACACCATGCGTAGTGCTCTTGGATGCGAGTATAACAAAGATAAGTTAAGTTAGAATGTTTAGTCATGACATGTTGATGAGCATGAAATGAATCCTAGATTGAGTCGGTTTCATAAAGATAATCTCATAAATATAATTGATACTTTAAATACTTGTTTAATACAATAGCTTCTATCTTTTACAAAGTACCTTTGTACTTACCTCGAATACATATTGTTTGTGTGTTTGGGGATGAGAAGATGAATAGGTGGAACAAGATTTTGACGAGGACTTCGAGGATGATATATGAAGCTGTTTTCTATGCTATGCTAGCCTTTTTCATTTATGATAAACTATGACTTGTATTTCTTTTGTTTTAAGACATGCTGTACTTTCATTTGGTTTTCTTGTAAGATAACTATGTTGTTTCTTTAAACATCGTACTGTTGTAAGCTTTATATATCGTTGGCTTTTGTAATCTTTCTATCTTTAGAACGTTGCGTTTCTATTCTTGTTATAAGAAAAAATACCCGAGTCTTTTAGCTTCCGCTAATGCTAAACTCGATACGACGTAGTAGAGGCTTACATATTGATTTATTTAATATTATATGTACCGAACGTTTCTTTTCCGGACATGGACTCCGTGTTGTCATCATTGCAAGCTGGTTTAAACATACGGATCATTTGTCAGTTTCATGCTTAATTAATTCCAACCTATTTCATCATAGTAAAATTCTCAAACCCTTTTCATCATTTGTCAATTGGTTGTACTTGGAGAGAAAAAATGCTTCTCTATTGGCTAGACGACATTCTCGGTAGCAACTATGAACAGTAAAGGAGCCGGAGTTGCCTTTGAAGCAAAAACCAGAGCTTGTATGACTCAATCTGAAGGTTGTGAAGACGGAACAACATTTTCTTCAACTATTGCAGCAGTTTGGTAAATTCCCACAGCTTTGTAAGTCTTCACAGCAGTGTACCTTGGGTAATTACGTGCTCTTCCTGTTTTGAATCAAGCGGTGTTAAAATAAGGTACAAAACCACCAACCTATCTTGCTTGTTTATTTTTTCGATCCTTTAATTTTTCACTGTCGCGTGTTGCCCCGTCGGATGAGGAGACTTCCTTGACCCTAATGCATACGTCGTCAAGATGCCTGCCATGATCACGACATCGGATAATACCATTGGAGAAGTCAACTGGTGGAGGGTGCAAGTGGTGTGCTATTTTGGAGATTACCAGAAATAGCTTCTATTTTATAGTGCACAACGTTTTACTCATGCTTTTACTTATTGCGCTAGGCTTCATCATCAGCAGCATCGGAGAATACCATTGGGGAAGTCATAGGACTGGTTGCCCAAACAGCTGTATCAAAGGGTCCTGCAAATGCTAGTGCTAAAGATGAGCCAAGTGTTATGACATTGGATGCTCCAAGTTATATGTCTATAACACACCATGCTGAAAGTGGAACTTTAAGGGATGGGAAATATCAAGTAATTTCCAAGCCCCTGTTGCTAGACTTGTTGGTGAATCTGAATAAACATTAATAATGGAGAGAAAATTAGAATGGACATGTGACAAATGAGTTGCATCGGTTCAGTGAAAGGTTGCAACCACATAGGGGTTGCACCCGTTTGGTTGAATCATTATAAAATTGATGCAACCGGTCGTAAATAGCCTCCATTATCCTATAAAATCCTAGCATACAAATGAAAATAAAGCAGCAATTTTTCCCTAAGAAATTCATTCTCTTTAAAAGGTATGTTATTCATAGCATCCGGAAATAAATCTTGTATATTTTTTTGAGTCAAGAAGAGATTTACAGAAACATGATCGGTTCGTCGTCTTCTTCTTATTGAAGTGCAACAATCCGAAGAAGGTATAACTGTTGTATCTTGGGAGATGATTGCCATTATCGTATGCACATAATAGGGGTAAAAACGAAGGACAGAGTGTTGCACTCGCCTCAGTCAATAAGTTATCCAATTACTGTTTTTGTTTTTGCACGAATTACTTGTCAAACAACATGCTATATTGATATTTCCCCAACAAGACTTAACAGCTGAAAATTCTGTGAAGCTCATCGAAGAAAAAAAAAGAAAAGAAGAACACCCCCTCTAGAGTAATTGTTGCACGCTTACGGTCCAACAATTGGTAAGAGAGAAAAGTCACTAGTTGTCTTGTTTCTATATTTCTTTGTTTGTGATCTGGTTAGCTTTTGTGCTATCTGTGCTAATTGTATCTCTGTTTGCATTTCTTTCTTCTATTTGTTGTTCCTGTTATTTGGTTCTGCTGCTTTGCTTAATCTGATCTTATAACTTACTCTTAATCTGCCTGCAATCTGTTTAGGTGCACACACTTCACTCACCTTACACTCTTTGTTTCTTAATCACACACTTCACCTCTTGATCCCTTGTCTAAATTCCTTGGTCTTCATCTGATCTGCATTGTAAATCATTCATCTTTGAAAATATTGCATTGTATCACTACATTAGTCTGTTACGATCATTCTTGCATTGTAACCTGCATCTTCATTCATCATCTAATAGAAACACGTCTCTGCCTAGCATGGCTTCTTCCAACTAGAATTCACCTCATCGAGAGGGTATGTCTAGCCTTAGACCTCCTTTCTTCGATGGTACAAATTATGGCCTTTGGAAATGTGCTATGAGACTGTCTTTGGAGTCTATAGACCTTCAACTGTGGTTTACCATAGAAGACGGTCCATATATTCCAAAAAAGGCATCATAAAAGAAGGTGTTGAGGTTGAATTCATAAAGGATAGAAAAGGCTTTGGGCCCAATGATTATAGAATCATGGCATTGCACTCTAGAGCCGAGTCTACCCTTCTTGGCGCACTCAACCCAGCTGAATGTGATTATGTCTCTTCATGCTCAAACGCTAAGGAAATATGGGAATACCTGAAGGTACTAATCAAGTTCAGCGTTCTAAAATTGATAGGCTTATGCATGAATACAGGGGCAGACCCAGCCCCTTAAGGGTGAGTGCATGGACCCCATTCAAATTTCCGGACGATGTTACTAATATACCCCTCTTATAATATTAAAACTGTGTATGTATATTATTTCAGACAATTCTAATATAATAATTCACTTAGTTCAATTGGTTAGAAGCTTTGTTATTTATCTTAAGGTCATAGCTTCGAAACGTTTTAGCTATTATTGACTTTTTTTCCACCTTGTTTTTAATTTGGCCCCCAAGAAAAAAATTCTAGGTCCGCCACTACATGAATATGAAACATTTCAGATGAAGGCTAATGAATCTATTAGTGACATGGACTCAAGATTCACCACTATTATAAATCAACTTATGTCAGTGAACACCTCACCAATATGAAACTCTCTCAGAGAATATTGAGATGTTTGCCTCCCGAGTGAGATCCTAAAGCCACAGGTCAGCAAACTTTCCACTTCAGCAACATACGCCGGAAAATACTGACTGGATAACTTTATCATCCAAACACGCCAGCAGCATTATTTTGCTAAGAGTAACCACTATTATAAATCAACTTACTCAAATGCTAAGGAAATATGAGAAAACCTACGTATGAGATATGAAGGTACTAATCAAGTTCAGCGTTCTAAAATTGATAGGCTTATGCATGAAATATGAAACATTTCAGATGAAGGCTAATGAATCTATTAGTGACATGGACTCATGATTCACCACTATTATAATCAACTTATGTTAGTGAACACTTCACCAATATGAAACTGTGTCAGAGAATATTGAGATGTTTACCTCCCGTGTGAGATCCTAAAGCCACACATCAGCAAACTTTCCATGTCAGCAGCATACGCCGGCACGGAGTAACCACTATTATAACTTACTATTATAACTTTGGATAACTTACTACTATAACTTTGAGATGTTTGGATAACTTTGTCATCCAAACACGTCAGCAACATTATTTTGCAAAGAGTAATCACTATTATAAATCAACTTACTTTCCACGTCTGCAGCATCCGCCGAAACGGATACGCCGGCACGGAGTACCTACTATTATAACTTTGGATAACTTACTATTATAACTTTAAGATGTTTGGATAACTTTGTCATCCAAACACGTCAGCAGCAACTTACTTTCCACGTCTGCAGCATACGCGGAACGGAAAATACTGACCGGATAACTTTAATTTGTCATCCAAGACTAAAAATCTGAGAACTTTGCCATCCGAGCTACAGCCACATATGTTGGTTAAGACACAACATATTTTACTTAAAGATATGTTCAATATAAAAATATTATAGACAATCTAATGATACAGACCTTTTTATTTTTTTTATAAAGTAAAGATAGTATTTGTTACACGTGGTGATACATTTATTGAATGTTTATTTTAAATTATATAAGAGGTTATTAATTTTTTATTGTTCTTTTTTTTAATGTATAATATGCATAATGCATGTAACTTTCGTAAAGATGCAACATTAGGTATTTTCATAAAGATGCAACATATACTTGTCATGTCATATTCTTCATTTCTTCCAACTTTTATTCATTGTCACCAAAATGGAAAATTAATTAAATTAACAAATGAAGCATTAAAATGAATGTATTAATTTTAATTATTCTCATGAAACAAAAGCAAGTCCTGACATAATGGGACAAAAAGATATATTAATTACTCTGATTATAGCTAATGATACTGTTACGATCAGTCTAAAACAACAATTAACTGTGTCATGATGTAACAGTGAAAGATCGAATGATATTACATTTCATCAAAGGTATATAGTACCATTGTCATATAACATTACATGATTCGCTGTGTCAGAATGGTTCATTAAATTACAAGATGATCTAAGTCACATGCATTATACAATATATATTATACACAAAAAAGAACAATAAAAAAATTATGAACATCCCATATTACTTAAATAAACATTCAATAAACATATCATCACGTGTAACAAATATTATCTATAATTTATAAAAAAAAAATAAAACTGCCTGAACAATTAGATTGTCTATAATATTTTTATACTGAACATGTCATTAAGTAAACTATGTTGTGTTTTAATCAACATATGTGGTTGTAGCTCGGATAGCAAAAAGTATAAACTTTTAGTCCTAGATTGGAGGTTTGAATCCCATTAGAAGCAACATTTTACTCTTTGCAAAAAAATGCGCTGACGTGTTTGGATGACATGGTATTTATTTTGGCCGGAAAAGTTGTCCAGTCAGTATTTTCTGGCGTTCAGGATAGTTTTTGCAAAAACAAACTACTTAAAGGACCAAAATTGTGACCGGAGAAAAACATGACCAAAATTACAAAACGTATCCAGTTACAGAACTAAATTTGCAATTTAGCCCTTCATTTTATTATGTTGTCTCTTGATATTCGTACGAGTTGTCGTACGAATTAATGTTATCGCAACGAAACGGGGTTCGACTTGAAGGGATATGCATTTTCAGATACACGCATTTTCGAATCGATATGTACTTACCCTTTTGTGTAAGGGTTGCATGCTTTCATCCGGTGCAAGAGTACATCCATTCGTTTATAAGATACTTGCAACCTATAAAAGACATAAGTATGAAGACGAAAATCCATAAATTTGACAACATCATTAGAAAAACTTTGAGTGTTTCGGGTTTGATTCAAACAAGTCATTGTTTGAATCAAACACCCCTATCATATCTCGAAAAGAGATTTTCATTTGATCCCTTAGTGACAAATCGTGTGAGACAAAACATCTCTTAAAAGACAACGTTATTAACGTGTCTTGGAGTTTCTAATTCTCTGTCAAATCCTAAGTACTACATTTTTTCCAACACTTATCGTGTTTTTACAATCCGTAAAGGCAAAAAAATAATAAAACTTGTTTGTATATATATATTTTTTTGGTCAAGTAAATTTTTTTATTGGGGCCTTTATCAATTAGAGTAAAAAAAAAAATTTTTGGGCCTTTATCAAAAAAGAAAATTAACATATTATATTAGGTTGAATTGGATTCAATCTACACAATTTTTTTTTTTTCTTTTATATAAACATATATTCGTGATGATAGACCAGTCATCTAAGCACGTCTCGCCGGCCTTAGCATAGGGCCGGCCCTGACTATTTTTATACTCATTCGACGACAACTTATGTACTTTAACTAAGTTTTGGATGGGATTAGTTTAACTTTTACCGTAATCATCACCTTAAAATGTGGAAATATATATATGACCCAAGGTTTTTAATTATTTTGCTTTATTCATCTCGAAAAGAAAAAATTAAAAACCAGAATTCTAATCACTAACAATTAAACAAATTCAATAACCGAAAAAACTAAAATATCCAAATGTAATTTTTTAGTTTCATGTATAATAATGTTAAAAACTTGAAATATTAAGCCAACGTATAAACAGTTGCATTATTATTAGGACGTGTGTCTGTGCTTAAGATGCCAACTCTCCTAACGTTTTTTATTCTAACCCTCGATCATAATTATTTAATCATTAAAACAGAGTTGTTCAAAAACGTAATAATACCCACAATGACTTAAGTACGATAAAGTTGTAACTTCGGACAAACGTTTTTGGTTTTTCTTCCAAACTACGTACGTGATTGGGTGAATGTCAGCACCCATGACGCCATTCCTTGCAAATCTGCCGCGTGGGATTCCACATATCGGCCAACTAGTTCATGTTTTTATTTTTTATTTTTTTGAGGGAGCCAACTAGCTAGTTTATGTTAAATTACCATTTCAACCAATAACTTATAGTGGAGGGAAGTTATAAAACGAAGTTCGGGGTAACCTCCTCATTTTGGAGCCAACTAGTTCATTTTGAATTACAATTTCAACCAATACCCTTCCACTAAATTCTTCAAAATTTCGGAAGCAATTGTGGTCTATCAAAAGGCCACTTCGGGGTAACCTCCTCATTTGGCAGATTTTTCAAAATACCCTTCCAACGGCATTTCTTCTTCACTCAAGACACATCACTGAGGATGGTACATGCTCTTTATGCGGTATATGGTTATGGAAACTTCTTTACACGCGTTTCGAGATTGCAACTAGATCAAATCAATGTGGGAAACCGTGGTTCACCAACATAGATCAATGGCCTCACTTTACCTCGGCCTCGGACACCTCTTTATGGCTCACGAGTAGCTTAAGCGTGAACATGTATAAACACGACAACATTGAATTCTGTAGGTTCCTCTTTCGTGAACTCATTTAAAGTATATGGTATTGGAGGAATCAAGTAGTGCATGGGACCAACACCCAGCGGCTCCCGAAGAGGATCTTCATTTCTGAGGTAATTCTTAAAGCCCGCGAAATTAGAGTAGCTTGGATGTAAAATTTTACTACTAGAGTGTACATTCTGTATAGTTTTTATCTAAAAAAAAATTAAAGTGAAGACAACGTTTAGACACGTTAGGAGCTACAAGCACAACAAAATTGACAAAACATGATTTTCGTGCATCAATGACAGAAACAAGGTCAACAATAATGATTGGAACGCTTGAAGAGTTAACCAATGTTCTTAGTTTTTTCTAGGCATATGTGGTTGAGTGTTACTTCATCTCTTGTGTTGTGTTCCTTTTTGTTTTGGATGGTGCCTTTGCATAGTGGTTGCGTTAAACTTTTATAATAGGTTTCTTTGTATCTTTTTTTCCTAGCATCTTGCTAGATTTTTAATGATGTAACATTTTTGCCGTTAAAAAATAAGTAAATAAACAGACCATAACATAAGTTCACGCTCCATAATTGTTAGACAAGTCGCGGGTGAACTTATTCATATATACATTTATTTTTGAAGGATATGAAAATTAAAAAATAAAAGGCTAATCCATTGATTATGAAACATATGTGGTTATAGACTTATGGTAGGGGTCGACGTTAGAGCGCCCCATAATATCGTTACATAAAGATAAAAGAATTAATATTACAAGAAGAAAAAGACCAATAATAATGAGTAGCACATTACCGATCTTGCGAACACCCCACGAATATAATCAAGATAATTAGCACCTCTATTATCAACATATATGACGTCCACCGGTTCTGCATTGGATTGGAAGGGTACGAGATCCACCGGTTCTGCATCGGATTGGAAGGGTATGAGATCCTCCGGTTTTGCATCGGATTGGGAGTGTATGAGACCCACCGGTTCTGGGTCGGGTCGGAAGGGTCTGAGATCCACCGGTTTCCGGTCGGAACGGAAAGGGAAAATTTCAAGGATACTCCCTGAGTTGTTAATTTTTACTTCATTGTAGGTAAAGTCTTGAAAGTTGCATAAGATCAATGCTTGATCACTATATCCTCGCAAGACAAGAATATCTGGATTGTAAAACCCAAGGGGATAACGGACATCGTAGCCGAGACCCAAAAAACGCATGTCAACTTCCTTATATAATCTTCTTCCACAACCGGGTCTCTTGATCTTCAAGAATCCAAAGTTGCATGGATGCAAACATTCTCCATGTCATGCAATTAATGAAGCCAAGATTTCCTTGGTATTCGGTTATATTTTTTTCAACAATGGGTGATATTAATAAATACTCGATCGATATTCAAAAAGCTTAACGTAGACGCCTAGACGGAGGTAGTACTTAATCATAATTAGTGTAGGCATGAAAGAAATTTCATTGATTACCTGATACCATCGTTTGCACACAGCTTTGCCTTTGCATCTATCGAGTGTTTCTAAAAAAGAAATACGACCCAATATTTGGTACTCTGTATCGTAATCATCCATGGATATAAGTAGGAGATGGCGCGCGGTGCTTGCAGGATCGATATGATGAAGATGATTAGCGAAATATATACTATATAGTAGTATATATTTTAGGGAAAAAGACTTATAAGGACGCTTTTCTAGACTTATTATCCGCCTAAGGACTAAAAGAAATGTGCATGACTTATAAGGACACATTTCTTTTCAACTGGACTAAATTACCCTTCTTTCCAATAAACAGATCCGGTATTAAAAATTAAATAGAAGGTCCGACGGGAATGGCGGCAATGGACATCATCGCTAGGCGTAAGGCGTCGTCGGCTTTCCTTTCATCACGGCAGCTATTCGGTGGCTGAAAGTGTTCGTCCTTTCTCAGCAGCAGAGGCTTTGTAGTTTCATCCGACGACAACGATGTTGTGGTCATCGGCGGCGGTTCAGGCTTTGCAGTTTGTTTGATTATTGAGGATCTTGTTACGTCTGGTGCTTCTATGCTTGAAGCAGCTGCTCCGCTACGTGCTGCTGATTGAAAGTCACTGCTGCTGTTGTTATGATTGATAGGTACGATTAGCTTGAATAGATGTTTATTGAATGCGATTTAGGGATTTTTGTATGTATTTGTGTTGTTATTAGTTAGATTACGATTTGGAAATGAAGCATTGAGGTCTTGTTTTTGAAAGTTAATGGACGATGAAAGACTTAAGTAGCTTTCTTTTGTTCATTATTGGCAGCTAGTTTGATTAGCTGTGTTCAGTTTAGCTAATAAGGTGACAACGTTGTTTTTTTAATTCCATTTTTAATGAAAAGCTGAAAACTTTAAGCTTTTGTACAAGCTGGCAGCTTTCAAGTAGTGTATTGGTGATAGAGCCACCTGCTGGGTAATCTGACTACCTTTGCATCTGGCTTGGCATCTCCTCTTGTGGAGAATTCGTTCGTCTCTGTCGAACCGTTACCTTGTCTGAAACTTGGTAAAAGGACTTACTTTGAAAACAACAGCAACACAAGCAATATTAACAACAGCCCGGCTTCTGTAATTCCGTTGTCATCCATCGCGGGGAAGAAAACTAAGGCGGCCTCCTTACAGAATGGAGTTATACCACGCTGTCAGGTTCAGGGGTGCAATCTTGATCTTTCATCGGCTAAAGAATATCACCGTAAGCATAGAGTTTGTGATACTCATTCAAAAAGCCCTAGAGTTTTCGTTAGAGGCATGGAGCTGCGCTTTTGTCAGCAATGTAGCAGGTAATCTCGTGTCACCAGAATAATTTTAAGTACTGTTGTAGTATAACAGCTATGTCTCTATTAAAGCTTCAGGACTAACCATTTTTTTTGTTATACCTCGTACCAAAAGGTTTCATAGTTTGGCAGACTTTGATGAGAAGAAGCGAAGCTGTCGTAGAAGGCTTTCGGATCACAATGCTCGATGCCGCAAGTCAAAACCAGAAACTCTTCAGTTTCATTCAAGAAAGCTCTCTGTGTCGCTCTATTTTCTGAAGAGTTTCATTCAAAAAATACCAGGGCCGCCCTGATTTTGAGTTAACTTTCTGCATTATTGCCCTGCTACAATATCTTTCAGATTGGAATAAAATCATCATTTTCATACATGCACTTCATGGTTTGTCTATGCTCATGTATGGTTATGTTGTTTTGACAAGTCCTTAAAACGTATGTGTTTTGTGTTTTGTTTATTCTGTATGACCATTGTTACATCTTTCTGATCCGAGCTTTTAGATATTTCATTATCATGCATTCACAGATCAAGTTTGTTCGCTTTATGGAATTAGTTCTTTTAAACCGCGGTGTATGTGTTTATGTAACTCTTTTTCCCCTTTTTGTTCAGTACATTTGATTTCTCAAAGAAATTGTGTTTGCGTGGCAGAATGGACTCTCAGATTAAGCATGCTATTGTTGTGAAAGGTATGGGACGAACGGGGTCAAGGGGTAAAGTAACTTCAGTGCAGTGAAGTTTGTGGATGATCAGAACCGTTTCATCATGAGAAACGTTAAAGGACCTGCTCGGGAGGGAGACATGCTCACCCTTTGGAATCCGAGAGAGAAGCCAAGAGAGCTACCGAATCCGATCATATTTTCCCATTTATGACTATGTTTTGAATACTTTCTTTTATTTCGTACATGGCATTTTAATTTGAAACTTTTGCTATTTGAACTTGCGCTACTGAATCTCGCAAGATGCTAGTTATGTTGCTCGATGTGTTTTTTGGCTACAAATAATTCAAGAACATGAAAGTTTTATGTTGATATTGTTTATTTGTTTATGTTTTTAATTTGGTGTTATTTTAGTTTAAATGGATTTAAAAATTATTTAGTCCAATCATTATGTTCATTGATCATTGGTTTCATCAAACTCATTTAATATTGATGCAACTGAACTTCTTTCTATTTGAACATGAATCTGATTCAACTTTGAATAAATAAGTTATGTTACTTTTTCTCATAAACATAGGTCTTTATTCGATGGACCGAAATAACATTCAAATGGACTGAATAAGAAGTATTCATATTCAAATAAACTCAAATGGACATGGTAATTATTGATGTTGTTGTTACTAGTATTTTAACCAAGATTGAGCTACTATTTTTCAAGCCCAACAAAATAAATTGTCGATGTCACTGCATAAATACGGTTTCACTTCATCGCGGTGTCTCTGCATCGGGGGTGGTCACTGCATCGGGGGCGGTCACTGCATCGCGGTGTCTCTGCATCGCGGTGTCACTTATCGCAGTGTCACTTCATCGCGGTGTCTCTGCAATGCGGTGTCACTTCATCGCGGTGTCTCTGCATCGCAGTGTCTCTGCATTGCGGTGTCATTTCATCATGGTGTCTCTACAATGCGGTGTCTCTGTATTGCGGTGTCTCTACAATGCGGTGTCTCTGCATTGCGGTGTTTCTGCATCGTCAAATGTTATAACATCGCAACGTCTCTGCAATGCGGCGTCTCTACATTGCGGTGTCACTTCATCGTGGTGTCTCTGCAATGCGGTGTCACTTCATCGCGGTGTCTCTGCATCGTCAAATGTTATAACATCGTGATGTCTCTGCATCGGGGGTGGTCACTGCATACATCAACTAAGTCTCTGCATCGGGGGTCGTCAAATGTTTTCAATCATTTTTAGAATAAGCCAAATTGATATTCCATTCCTCCGCTGCCAAACAAGTCAAATTGATATAATGTAATGAAAAAAGCATTTCATTTCATTCCATTACCGCAATCCAAACATGCCATTAGAGTTTCTCCATTGCCAAACAAGCCAAATTGATATAATTAATGAAGTGGCATTGATGTCACTGCAGATGTCACTGCATACATTAGACAACTAATGAAGTGACATTGATGTCCTCGTGCATATGTCACTGCATACATTAGACAATTAATGAAGTGACATTGATGTCACTACATAAATCGATACAATAAGACGTCACTGAATAAATCGATACAATAAGACATCATTGCGGTGTCTCTGCAATGCGGTGTTACTTCATCGCGTGTGTCTCGCATCGGGGTGTCTCTCAGATCGGGTGGTCGCGTGATCGCGGTGTCTCTCGTGATTGCGGTGTCTCTTATCGTGGTGTCACTTCATCGCGGTGTCTCTGCAATGCGGTGTCACTTCATTGCGGTGTCTTTGCATCGCGTTGTCACTTCATCGCGGTGTCTCTGCATCGTCAAATGTTATAACATTTGACGATGTCTCGCAATCTTGGCGTCTCGCATTGCGGTGTCACTTCATCGTGGTGTCTCGTAATGCGGTGTCACTTCATCAGCGGTGTCTTTGCATCGCGTTGTCTCTTATTTGCGATGTCTCGCATCGTCAAATGTTATAACATCGTGATGTCTCTCGCATCGGGTGGTGGTCACGCGCATCGCGGTGTCTCGCTGATCTGGGTTGGTCGCTTTGCTGATCGTGGTGTCTCTCGCGATCGGAGGTGGTGGTCATGTCGAGGTGATCAATGGATCTGGCGTGGCCAATGCATCGTGGTGTCACTATATTGGCGTCTCTTCGCATAGCGGGTGGTCACTACGTCGGCCAGATCACTTCATCGAGGTGTTTACGCGCGCGGCGTCTCTGCATCACGGTGTCTCTACAACGGGGTGGTCAGCGATCGCGGTGTCTCGCATCGCGGTGTCACTTCATTCCGTGTGTCTCGCATCACGGTGTCGCTTCATCGCCGCGTGTCTACATCGTGGTGTCACTTCACCGCCGCGGCGGTGTCTCTTTATCGCGATGGTCATCGCGATCGGGCGTCGCGGTGGTCAATGCATCGGGATGGTCATTGCATCGAGGTGGTCATTGCATCGGGGTGGTTAATGCGTCGCGGTGGTCAATGTATCGGGGGTGGTCATTGTATCGCGATGGTCAATACATCGTAAAAAAAAAAAAAAAAAAAAAACTGAACAGTCCCTGAATTATATTAAAAAAAAGAAATTAAAAAAAAAACAGTCCCAGGAACGGAAAAGGGAAAAAAAAAAATCTTACTAACTAGTAACTACAGCGCTTCTCCCTCCCCCCCCCCCCCCTTTTTTTTTCTTTTTTTCTTCATTAAGGGTATTTGAGTCTATCTATCTAATTTGTGTCCTTATAAGTCCAATAGATTCCTTTTTGTCCTTATAAGTCGAATAAGTCCGTTTTGTGTACTTTTGGGTCTTTGGCCCTATATTTTAATGGATTAGGGTTTTCTGAAGTCAAGGTCGTGCTTTTTCTTTTGTTGCTTTTTTTTAATATTTTTTTTTTATTTTTTTTATTTTTTACAGAGTCATCTAGAGATCCATTTCACACCATATAATCTAGTAGTGAGCAATTAGTGTTTTTTTATACATATTTTTATTAATAACGGAAACGAAAGATATTAGAGAGATTTTCACATAATATAAACTATTCTAACTCAACATGAGTCATAATAATGTGTACTATTTTGATTTTATTAGAGTTGGATGTCAAGTGTTTTCTACACCCAATATAGGTCAGAAAGCATATTTCATACATTCTGACCTAAATTCAGGTAGAAAAACTCAAAATTCTACCTAAATTTGGGTTAGAATAAATAAGCGTGAAAATATAAATAATAAAATTGGAAAAAAAATGTGTGTTAAGACATTTTGCTGTGTGAATGATGCGGCGAGGATGCAAAAGTTAATTAAGTTGGGGTCAATTTCGTCCATTAATGTTATTTAAGCAATGAGGGTATTTTTGTCTTTTTAGTATATTGAACATTAAGGTATTTAAAACCCCAAACCCTTTCCCAGCTAGGCAATTTTTGGACAATTACGGTTTGTAATCAAACTTGCTGAGAGTACCAATTAACTTCTCTTTTGATTCTAATTCAATAGCCTTTACATCATATGGTATCAGAGATCGGAGCTTAGGGTTTCGCCCTTTGGTGATCCATGGCCGGTGCTGATGAAGGAAGCCGGATACGCAACGTTGTTTGGGGTTCAATGATCCGTTTGGATATTCTGTGGGGAACTTAATCGACAGCTTGGTTCTGTCAAGAAGTTCAGGAATAAATATTTCTCATATCTTGATTCATTCCAAAAGGTTACAAGTATAGTGTATATGCATGAAAGAATCCTACGCAATTGATATACCCGAACTGGATTGGGGCCCTGTTCATCTAGATTGGACTTATTTTCATAGCCCAATAACCGATCTTGGGCCTCCAACCTCTTGGTCCGCAATTCATAAGCCGGATTCTACCCGCCGTTCATAAGCCGGGTCCCGTCCGCTATCTGTAAGCCGGATCTTGTCCGCTGGTCATAAGCCGGATCCCTCCATTCCTTGTGATCTCTACCCATGTAGCCAGGCTTACTTCATGACAAGGCAAATATGAGTCCGACCTACAAACGAGTCCGCTGTCCGCCATACTTATCCAGACATCTGGCCGGTCCACGTATATAATGTATATGATTATCTCTAATTATATCATTTTAATTGTCTTGTCATGAACAGTGAACCGACTTAGTCCAACCGACTTAGTCCTAGCATATATATATGAGATCACAATGTAATAGAACGGATCCAAGAACTTAATACGCATAGCTACTCTATCAATTTGTCGACTCACTCGTGTTTTCTTTCATAAGCGTCATTCCGACAACCTTGTTCTTGATATCCACCACCATCTCTCCAGAGAAATCACACATATACATCCATATATCCTCGATATAAACCTGTTACCGCAAATCTGGTATTCACCGCAATAACAGTTGGCTCCGTTACCGGGAACATCACCATCATTCAGCTTCTTTGATCGTTTGCTCCACCGCAGAGAAGATTTCACGGCGTCTCCGGCGAAGGAAACTTGACACCTCATCGGAATCGGCTCAACTTGAAGGAACCTCTTCAAAGCCATCATCATAAACACGCACACGAGTCCCTTTTAATACCCATGTTGGTGTATGTACTCTTGGTCAGTTTCAGGTCTCCAAGTAATACAAGAGGTGTTTGATTGTTAAAATCACCGGGGAAAAGTATCAGTTTGGGGAGTTGGAGAATATTACACCAACAAATATCAAGCAAAATACCTACAAAATATCTCAGTCAACATGACTGGCGGGAAAAATATGATACCTGCTACACCGACTAAGGCAGGCAACCAGGGCCCTCCACGTGGAGCAACACGCCGCCCAGAGAAGCAAGCAGGAGAGTTCTATCCGCCGGGGCTGATGTTGGACAGGATATATTGCCCGATATGCGGGCTTGCATGAGGGAAAGGACCCGAGTCTGGGAGATACATGAAGCGGCGATTAGAAAGAGCCGCGGGAAAGGTATTGCCGGGGCCTCTCGTCCGAATGGCGAGCAGGAAGCAGTCTCAACAGGGAGAACACCCTTACAACAAAGCCCTTATACGATAGATCTACAAGCGCATATGGAATACGTAGATGAAATGCGTATGGGTAACATGCTACTCATCGTGGAGGGTCTGCCTCCTCACCCTATAAGCATGTTTACCTCCCCAATACCAGCACCGACTGAGATACAACCCACTCTGAACCTGCATAAAACAATTCAACCACAGCGGTCATAGAGAGAGGGGAGCAGTCATGCCACTTCTCAACCAAATGTGGGGAGGAAATCAACTTTAGTCACTCAGCATCAGTACTCTCCTCAAGCTGGTTCTTCCCAGCCTCGTCTCCGGTAGCGGCCAACAGTGCGGCTAAATCACTCACTGCGAAAAGCAAAACAAAGAAGAAGGAAATCGGCAATTGATGTTGATATTCTGATTTTGAAGCAATGAAAAGACAACCGATGGACAGTTGATACGACAGGGGGGTTACAAACCCCAAACACGTTCTCAAAAACCGTCCCACTTCTAACGACGTGGGCAGGAACACCTCGAATCACCAAGAAAGTTATGACAGCGCCGTAACGGTAACTCTACCACCTGACAGAGAAGATCAATGTAAATTTTACAAGTCTAAATGACACTGGCCATGCAGCACCTCTAGCAGATCCGACCTCACAGCGAGCATTCTAGCCAGATCTGGGGGCTTATGATGAGGGTCGAACTATCCCTCGCCACCTGTCATCTTCTGAATGGCTAAACATTAAATTGAAGACATAAATTGTACCATTAAGAGCCAGGAGCCCCACTTTAAGCCTAAGGGAAAATCAAAACCCCAAATGGGAGATCGGCCGACCCATTTCCCAGTCCACCGCAGGTCGGTGATAAGAGTCAATTTGACTCGGTCTATATATACATTTTGTGCCTCGTAACGACTCATTTAGGTTATTTCTGGGAGTAATCGGCTTAGTTTTGATATAGTTTTTATATTTTGTGGATCCCGAGATCTAGAGTTATAGTCCGTGATTAACGGGGTTATTCCGGTAATTTTGTACATTTTCGGTCTTTCTCGGTCACCCCAAAGTCCCGTGGGGGTTATATTTGGTATGTTTTTGATCCATTTTCAGGTCTTAGGTGCTCGAGAATGTCGTAGAATGTGAGCCGGAGCTTCGGGATCAAGAAATCAAGTTTTTTTGGTGGAAAAAGGTGACAGGCGGCCGCCTGTCACCATAGGCGCCCGCCCGTAGATGCGTTTTTGGCTCAGAATGATGCTGATACATTTTGTGAAGGAAAAACTGACAGGCGCCCGCCTGTGGGAGACTATAAAAATTCCACTTAGTGGAGAGTTAGATGATGATGCATTCATAGTTTTCTTTCAGCATCTTTTTAACTCGTTTTTGAGACTTTGATAAGCTGTATGAACTTGGATTTCATGCTTTTGGATTAATTTCAAGTACAAATTGTTCATTGATCGTTGTATATTGTAACGGATCTCAAGACGGTTTTATTTCGTTGATTTTCGGTTATTTTCATCTATAAGAGGTATTTCCAATCTTCATATCTAGTTCAATTACTTATGTTTAACTTGTTTACTAGTGTTTTTATGGATAGAATGATTAGCTAATCTTCCTATAGCCGAGTTATGCGATGAATGTTAAAATCGAGCCTTAGTTCGGATCTTGGGAGAATTTGTGATGTGTTGTAGTTCATTCTGACATTGATTGTTGTCCTAAAACTTATGCCTATTGACGATTGTTGAATTCGCGACTTAATAATCGTATTTTACGTATTCTCTTTACATATGTATTTTTTTGAGAGGGTGCGGGAAAAAGGGTTTTAGGATTGCCGTGTAAAACCGACTAAGTGTTTAGATTCGGTTTCGTGCGTAAGATTTATATTGTTGTTAACAAAGCGTCTCATTCGGCGTAGACCGTATCGAGTCGATTAAATCCGGGTTGCCATGGATCGTTGAACTCGATATAGGAAGCTAGGTTGTTGAAATTGGCGCCTAGGTTCGGAATTAGGAGATGACATCCTTCGATCAATGTCAATCAAGGTTAGTAGTCCAAGTTCTCCCGGGAATGAGCTAGGGTTCGAGAGTAAGCATTCGGAACATTTCTCGGCTATTTCTTTTAATCGTTTAAACCTTGTAGTGTGATAGAACCGTAATAGTTATAGTGAATTAGTTTGATAATTGTGACGAGAGTTACTTTTGTTCCATGTTAAACAAATTGAAAGGTTATCGATCTAAACTCGAGATGAAGCTAGCCGAGGTACTTAACTCGTGTCCTCGAGGATATGACCTTGCTTGCCGCTTTATATTACAACCGACTCGGTACTCTGCGGTCAAAGTTGGTTACCATATAAAAGGCCATCAAGTTTTCTGGCGCCGTTGCCGGGGACTCGAGTTAATATCTCGTACGCCAGACTAATCTTTAGGATTAGGTCTTTGTTTTTGTTATTGTTTGTTGTTGTTTGTATGTATGCAAGTGTATGACCCGAAGTAGCACAGGGAGTTGGTTGAATATAATCACGAGATTCAAATCTTTTCCGTAGACAGTTGGCCTTGAGAAATCGGACGATTGAACGATTATCTACTCAACAAGCCGAGTCTTTGGAATCGGATATCGAAACTTCTATGGCTACAAATACGTCGGCATCCGCTGGATACACCTCTCCATCTGGGAAGGAATCACCCGAACCTCGTGTTGATGAAGCTGAATCAACTGGGCAACATGCCGACTCGAGACCTTCGGGTGAGGCTAAAGTTCATATACGCTTCCGAGAACCACTTCTACATCCGAGGCAAGATCCTAATCAACCTGAACCTCCACCACGTGCTCCTCAACCGATACCTCAGGTTCAGGGTATGAATCAGAATCTTAATCCTTTTGTGCAACAACCGGTACAACAGCCGGATCCGAATCAGATTATGCAACAGTATCAACAAATGATGTTGCAAATGGCCCAAATGAATCCTAATTTGAATCAATATCAACCAAGGGCAGCTCAATACAATCCCGTGCTTATGAATCCGTTAGTGGGACAGTATCAGAATCCGTATCAACAACCGTATGTGCAAGTTCAACAACCGATACCGATACCTATTCCGGTACAACAGCCCGAGATGAATGTTCCACCTTATCGACCGCAAGTGTTTAGACCTCCGGTTATTCCTAATGTTGTGAGACGACTGGTAGAACGTTACGTGATTATGCAACGCCGAGAGGTCGGTGAGGGCATTCTCCAATTCGTGTTCCGCCCATTCAAGCTAATAACATGGAGATTAAGGGCCATGTTTGGACTTTGTTGAAAGATATGGCTCGGCCGAGGAAAACCGAGGAGGATCCGAACAAATTCTTAAATCACTTTATGCAAGTGTGTCGGACGGTTAAGATTAACGGTGTTTCGGAGGAAGCAATTAAATTGTTATTATTTCCGTGACGTGTTGCAAGACTATGCTACCGAGTGGTATGAATCTCTACCACATGACTCGTTGCATACTTGGGACGAGGTGCGAGGACTTTTCTATCGAAATACTTTCCACGGGTCGAACATTGGATATGAGGCCGAGATCTCTAATTTCGAGCAATGGGATAGCGAAGAATTACACGAGGCATGGGACCGTTATAAAGCTATGCTGAGAAAGTGTCCGCAACACGGTTTTGAGATTTGGAATCAGATTCACATCTTTTATGGTGGGGCGGATAAGGAATCTAGAAGAACGTTGAATTCAGCTAGCGGTGGTGATTTGATGAGTTTAGAGCCGGATGTTGCTTTGGCTACGATTGAGAGGATTACCGAGAACAATCGGCAATGGAATTCAATGAAACCGAGAGAAAGGCAAAAGGGGAGGAATTCTGAAAGAGAAGTGAAAGTCGGGGGCTACGATCAATCGATGCAAGAGGAGAATAGCAAGCTCTCGAGTAAAGTCACTATGTTGGAGAAGCAGTTGCGGGAGGTGATACTTGATCAACGAGCGTCGAATAAATGTGCATATTGCGGTGGTGCTCATAATTCATCGGAGTGCACAAATGTCGACGCAAATCCGAAGAAAATCTTAACTAAAGCTCAAGTACATCAGCTTGATGTTGAAGAGGGGTCGGTTCAACCTAATATTGCGGCACAACCGGTATTCGATCCGAATCAGTTTGGTCAAATGTTTGCGGATCAAATCCATCAAGCGTTTGCAAACCAGTTGGCCTCGAATCCTTGGATGGCACCTCAAATGCCACCAATGGATCTGAATGTGATGTCGGGGAATCCTACTTTTGATGTGAATTATGTTCAGAATCAGAATTGGAGGGGTCAACCGAATCAGTGGCAACAGAATCAAAATTGGAACCGAAATCCGAATCAAGCCGGACCTTCTAATGTGCCATATCAGCCACAACAACAAGCCGGGCCTTCTAATCCAAGACAAAACATCTATCAACATCCGAATGCACCGTCTCGGAATGAGAATCAAAATCAACAACCGCCGACTTTGGATCAATTGTCAAGAATGGTTTATGACAATGCTAAGGAGATGAGAGACAGTAATAGAGAGACCCGTAATTCAATTACCTCAATACAAGCCTCAATACGGAACTTGGAACATCAAGTCAGACGGATGGCGAGAATCATAAATCGACTCCGACGGGTGGCTTGCCAAGTAATACGGTTAGAAATCCGAGAGGTGTGAATGCGGTATCTATTGAGGAATCGACGGTTGATGATGATGATGATGATCTAGGTCTCGGAAGGGATCTTAGGCCAGCTAATCCGGTCAATGCTATCGTCACTCGAAGCGGTAAAAGAGTCGGTTTGGAAGTTGATGTACGCCAGGCCAAGTCGAAGAAGACACCGGGTGTTGATGATGATAATGTGGCTGCGGGTAGTGATCCCGAGTTGATCAAGGTGAAGATTGAACCAATGGACAGCGATGATGATTCTGATGAGGTCGTGGAGGTCCCGAACCCCGAGAGGAAGGATCCTAGCATAAGTCAACCGGTACGACAGAGCAAGGCACGCGACAAAGGTAACAAGGGTATTGATTCTACTTCTACTCCTATTGATTTGAATACTTTACCTTATCCCCCTCGTGGTCCTCGTAAGGTTGCGTTGTCTAAGAGTCAGAATCGGTTTCTCGACATTTTACGAAAAGTTGAGATCAATATCCCACTTGTTGATGCGATTGCGAATATGCCTTCGTATGTGAAGTTTTTAAAGGGGATATTGTCCAACAAGACGAAAATGGATGAGGTAGTGTGCTTAAATGAGAATTGTTCAGCCGTATATCAAAATAAGTTACCCCAAAAACTTAAGGATCCGGGTAGTATTTCCATTCCCGTCACCATAGGTTCTAAGACGTATCCGAATGTGCTATGTGACCTAGGTGCGAGTGTGAGTCTTATGCCCCGTCATATTTATGATGAGCTCGGTTTAGGTAAGTTGACTCAAACCGCAATGACATTGCAAATGGCGGATAGATCCTTGAGAAAACCGTTAGGGGTAGCCGAGGACGTGTTAGTAAGAGTAGACAAGTTCGTGTTTCCCGCGGATTTTGTAGTACTTGAAATGGAAGCCGACAGCCGTACCCCGTTGTTGCTAGGGAGACCGTTTTTAGCAACCGCGAGAGCTTCAATTGACACCCAGAAAGGAGAGATTATGCTCAAAGTTGATAAGGAGCATGTCGTATTAAATGTTTACGACGCTATCAAACATCCTTATGATGAGTCCGAATGTAATTTTTTGGATGTTATTATGCCTTTGGTTGTCGAGAATGCTAACACGCAGGGCTACAAAGATGATGATGCTATGGAGGAATGTATAATGAAATCTGGCACGGTGATGATGAAAGCGAAGAGTTGGCCGAAGCCGCCGGTGAACTCGAAATCACTGATTTTATTGATGCGAGATGGCACAAGTTCCTGGAACTTGATTTAAGTGATGAAAAAGCGAAGCCTTCGATTGAGGATCCGCCACGGAACTTGGAATTAAAGCAACTCCCGGCTCATTTGAAGTATGTATTTCTCGAAGATGATTTACTTCCGTTAATTGTATCATCTGTTTTAACTAACTTGCAGGAAGAAAAGCTACTTCGAGTTTTGAGGAGCCATAAGAAAGCGTTTGGTTGGAAAATGGCTGATATTCGGGGTATAAGCCCTGAAATTTGCAAACATAAAATCATCCTTGATGATGAAATGAAGCCGGTAAGGCAACCGCAAAGACGGTTAAATCCTCATATGCAGGAGGTCGTGAAGAAGGACGTGATCAAGACGCTCGAGATGGGGATCATTTATGCAATCAGTGACAGTGAGTGGGTTAGCCCGACACAAGTCGTTCCGAAGAAAGGAGGAATGACGGTTCAGCAAATTAATGAGAGAAGAATGAGCTTATTCCGACTCGACTTGTCACCGGATATCGCGTTTGCATCGACTATCGGAAGCTCAATGACGCAACACATACCTTGGGAGTCCTTTTCCGGATGTCACGATCTGGATGAAACGCCTTTTGCCGGGTTTAAAGTTAAGCCTTTCTCCCTCCTTTGTATCTATTTAGACACCGAGGACGGTGTCACTTTTTAAGTAGGGGGTGGAGGCTTGCCCGTATAGCGCCTTTTATTTTCTTGTATATATATATTTACGGGGTGAAGGCTTGCCCTTTTACGCCTTTTGTTTGTTATCCCCGGTATTTAAATTTCCCGAGTCGTTACTTAGTTTTGATCGCCCCTTAGATGAAATACGAGCCGTTTTCAAATTTTTGTAGGACCAATGTTGTCAATATTTATAACGATCCCTCGCATTGCGTAGTTAGACATGTGTTAATACTCGAGTGCATTTTACGTTATAGCTTTTATCGTGTGTTGAGAAAAATGAACCGTCACGACTTCACTTATAGCTTCGACGTCCTCGATAACTCGATTAGTGATCGATTATAGTTGTTGTATGACCTATCTACCTAGAACTTATATTAGTAACTTCGAGGCGAAATAGAAAGGTCGACCGGTAGTTTGGTATGGTATGACGGTTTTGGCGCTTCTTTTGACCCGATCATTGCCATGTATAGCCATCCTGTACATTATCCATCGTATCCTCTAAGCCTTGTTAGGGTGGTTAGATCCCCACCGAAACGGCCATTTTGTTACTAGCCCGTATTTACCGAACCCCTAAAGCTCTTTGTGATCTACATTTCCTTTTCACCCTACTATTTGAGCTTTATGTTGAATATGTGAAATTTTGGGTTGTGAAAAGTTATTTTTGAATATGTTCGGGAAGTAATGAGTTTAGTGGGGTATTGGTTGGAGTTGAGTAAATATTGTGAGTTTGTTTTTTAGAAGCCTCGGTTGGTTATTAACCATTCCTTTGTGCTCGATGGCTTAAGCCGTGGTTACGCCTTAAAAGGCATTACTACACGGTGTCCTCGTTTGACTGAATCTTGGTGTGGTACACCTCGATTGTGCGGAATCCTCCCAAGAGACTGTCGAGGCGTTGGGAATGGAATAGATAATCAACTTCGGATTTCTGATTCAAAAAAAAAAAAAAAAAGAAGTGTATAGTTTGGTTGGAGCATCGTTTGTAATCGGGGTTGTACAGTTTTGGTTCTGAAGTTGATGAAATGGTAGACGGGAGTCGTGTTAAGTAAGCTCAATAGTACTTTTCTTTCTCCAGTCCCAAATTCCATTTCGTTACCCCCGACCCTAGCCAAACGTTATAACCATACAAGTCCTGCCTGACCGTACTGAACATCGGTTGACCTCGATTAGTGGAGATGCTTACGAGTTATAAGCTTATGGTGTTTTTGGTTCGTTACTCGTCTATAATCTAAACCAGTTGTATTAACTGAGTAATGCGTAGTGTATTAACTGAGTTTTGGTTTGTTACTCGCGTTTCGACTAGTGTATTAACTGAGTAATGCATAGTCTCGTTGTATATATTTATAATATTGACTCTACTTCTGTTTAGAACGCTCAATTTTGCTCGGGGGCGAGCAAACGCTAAGTAGGGGGTAGTTGATAAGAGTCAATTTGACTCGGTCTATATATACATTTTGTGCCTCGTAACGACTCATTTAGGTTATTTCCGGGAGTAATCCGCTTAGTTTTGATATAGTTTTTATATTTTGTGGATCCCGAGATCTAGAGTTATAGTCCGTGATTAACGGGCTTATTCCGGTAATTTTGTACATTTTCGGTCTTTCTCGGTCACCCCAAAGTCCCGTGGGGGTTATATTTGGTATGTTTTTGATCCATTTTCAGGTCTTAGGTGCTCGAGAATGTCGTAGAATGTGAGCCGGAGCTTCGGGATCAAGAAATCAAGTTTTTTGGTGGAAAAAGGTGACAGGCGGCCGCCTGTCACCATAGGCGCCAGCCCGTAGATGCGTTTTTGGCTCAGAATGATGCTGATACATTTTGTGAAGGAAAAAAAAAAAAAGCGCGAGCGCCCTTTGTCGATCTGAGCGCTCACTTTGTGGGAGACTATAAAAATTCCACTTAGTGGAGAGTTAGATGATGATGCATTCATAGTTTTCTTTCAGCATCTTTTTAACTCGTTTTTGAGACTTTGATAAGCTGTATGAACTTGGATTTCATGCTTTTGGATTAATTTCAAGTACAAATTGTTCGTTGATCGTTGTATATTGTACGGATCTGAAGACGGTTTTCTGTTTCGTTGATTTTCGGTTATTTTCATCTATAAGAGGTATTTCCAATCTTCATATCTAGTTCAATTACTTATGTTTAACTTGTTTACTAGTGTTTTTATGGATATAATGATTAGCTAATCTTCCTATAGCCGAGTTATGCGATGAATGTTAAAATCGAGCCTTAGTTCGGATCATGGGAGAATTTGTCTTTGTGTTGTAGTTCATTTCGACATTGATTGTTGTCCTAAAACTTATGCCTATTGACGATTGTTGAATTCGCGACTTAATAATCGTATTTTACGTATTCTCTTTACATATGTATTTTGCGAGAGGGTGCGGGAAAAGGGGTTTTAGGATTGCCGTGTAAAACCGACTTAGTGTCTAGATTCGGTTTCGTGCGTAAGATTTATATTGTTGTTAACAAGCGCCTCATTCGAGCGTAGACCGTATCGAGTCTGTTAAATCCGGGTTGCGGACTGTTGAACTCGATATAGGAAGCTAGGTTGTTGAAATTGGCGCCTAGGTTCGGAATTAGGAGATGACATCCTTCGATCAATGTCAATCAAGGTTAGTAGTCCAAGTTCACCCGGGAATGAGCTAGGGTTCGAGAGTAAGCATTCGGAACATTTCTCGGCTATTTCTTTTAATCGTTTAAACCTCGTAGTGTGATAGAACCGTAATTGTTATAGTGAATTAGTTTGATAATTGTGACGAGAGTTACTTTTGTTCCATGTTAAACAAATTGAAAGGTTATCGATCTAAACTCGAGATGAAGCTAGCCGAGGTACTTAACTCGTGTCCCTGAGGGATACGACCTTGCTTGCCAGTTTATATTACAACCGACTCGGTACTCTGCCGGTCAAAGTTGGTTACCATATAAAAAGGCCATCAGTCGGTCAGGACACAACAGAGCTAGGCCAGCACAGTTCGGGCTATAGTGGCTTCGGTGGCTCGATGCAGGTCGGCCAGAGCTATCCCTGTTTCTTAGCCCTTGTGCATATTAAAATCAGATAAACATGGAAAGAATCCTCATCCATAAAGGCTCTGATCCTATACTTAAATCAGTATGATTATCTCTTATAGTTTTTTTTCGAATATATTATCTCTTATAGTTAAGGGGATCAAATCGTAATTATCTCTTCCTTAGGGAACACGAAATCAAACTCCACCAAGGACACAACCTATGCAGGCCTAAAGCATAAGCCCCTCTATATAAACAATCCCTAAGAAACTACGAGAGACTTGATTCCTGACTAATTCACAGGATATGTAGGCAGCTTGAGATACAACATCTCAAGTCCCGTCTAAACCTCACACAAACCACCCCCTCTTTATCGTTTTTATTGTCCATGAAGCATGAATAGATTGTCACTAGGATCAAGAAGCCCCAAATTTAATACCCGACGATTTCCAGCATCGTAAAAAACCAACCAATTTCGAGCCTGTCTGTTCATGCTAACAAGTGCTATATATTCTGTCTATTTCATTCAGGATTGTTCCTTTTATAGGCATTATACATTATATATTTTGTCTATTTCATTCGAGACTGTTCCTTTTATAGGCATTAGGGAAGTTATCTGTTGGTTAAAAACCAACTAATTTCAAGCCTATCTGTTCATGCGAACAGGTGATTGTTCCTTTTATAGGCATTAGCATTCTTCCTTTTTTTTTTTTGTTAAAGCGATCTTTTTTATTCAATACATTCAGGTATCAAACTTTTACAAAAGTCCAAGCAGAGGCGAAAAAACAAAACAAAAAAACTAATTATTGTTCATCTAGTCCCCAAGTTAATCTAATATTTCGAGCTCTTTCCACCATTTGGCCAATAAAGACGTGAGGCGGTGGATAAGAAGTCTCTTCCCCAAATATGCGCTTATTGCGCCAATTCCAAATACCGTTGACAATCTCCCTCCAAAGATACTTGCATTTGGGAGTCTCCGTGAAGGCACGAGCACACTGTAGCGAAAACGTTATCCAATCCTTCGATGATTCGGCAGCAAAGAAGTCTCTTCTACAAGTTGGTTCTAGGAATTTTTCCCATATCGCCCTGGGCCACACACAATCCCGGAGGGCATGAAGAGAAGTTTCCTCCTCTAAACCGCAAATTTCACAAATGTCTGACTCCATTACGTGGCATCGGTATAACCGTACATTAACCGGTAAAGCATCATGACATAACATCCAAACAAAATGATTACCTTTGGAAGGACCCTTTAGCATCATGACATTAACCGGTAAGACATTCTTCCTTTTATTTATAGGCATTAAGGAAGTTATCTATTGGTTCCTTTTATAGGCATTAGCATTGTTCCTTTTATTTATAGGAATTAGAGAAGTTATCTGTTGGTTCCTTTTATAGGCATTAGCATTGTTCCTTTTATATATAGGCATTAGGGAAGTTATCTGTTGGTTGATAACCAACCAATTTTGAGCCTGTCTGTTCATGCGAACATGTGCATGAACATACGAATTGAAGCTTCTGTTCAGGTTCATTCGAGCTGAACTGCACATTCCCGTTTGATTTGATTTTGAAATCCTATGTTGAGTTGGCCCAAGAATAGTAATACCGGGCCGGGCCAAGACCAGCACAAGCCAGAGCCCGAACCGGGCCGGATGGCGGCGGCGCGCGCATATGGTGTTCTGAATCAACAAGCATCTACATCCTCCCTCCTTTACAAAATTCTCTTTCCCCTTGGGGCTTACCTCTAAGTGCCACACTACTCCTTAAATAGTGATTTCACTTGAGTTACTCTTCCAATGTGTGACAAATGAATACACATTATTCATTAAAACTCCACACATTTTACTCTATCTTTAGGCATTAACTTCCCATTCACCCGATATAGGAATCGAGTGATTCAAAAATCTAACATCAACTAATATCTTAGTAATTTCCAAAACCGTTTTTAGCCCCTGGAAATTCATTCCATAACTCATTCGAATTCGGGCATGAAATTGACCGTTTGTCACTTATACTTAAACCCATTTCGGAGCTAAAACACTATAAAGTTCCAACAGAAGCTAGACTCTCAATCCAAACAAGATAAAAGCAAGTATCTCCTAAACCAAGAGAGAGGTAAAACACAACACCTATCTAAGAAAGCACAAAGCAAGCAGTATATAAGCTGAGGACTCCAAATGATGCATATTGTCGTTTAATTCACAGGATTGTTTTGCTCCATGTTTGATATCCAGATTTTTGTAATTGTCACTCATTTGTATACTAATGTTTGCTCGATATATATATATATATATAACTTTTTATGGAATAAAGATTAAAAATAACTGTTACACCATAACCTTTTGTTTAATAAAGAGTCCCAGAACAAACTTTAAGGCCCCTGAGTGCTATGCAAACATTGTTGTTAAGACACATTCTTATTTTTCTGTTTGCAGCATTAATAAATATGAATTGAGTTCCCTAAAAAAATATTATAATTGTAATATTCCGATTTTCGGGAAAGGGCAAACGTGTCATTTTGCGAAAACGAAATATTATTATTCTGACTTCTTTTATTGGAGTTAAGTTTTTACGGGAAAAAATATATATATGTCGAGTTTATATATATATATATATATATATATATATATATATATATTAAGGAAATCTTATTTTAAGGAAAAAGGGTAATTAAGGAAAAACAAGGGATTAGGTAATTATTGGGATTTTCCTATTTAAAGAAAAATAAACCCAATCAGTTTCCCTAACCTTTCGAATCAGATTTTCCACATCCTAATTTTATTTCCTGCGTGTGAGAGCAAGAATTAGGGCTGAGAGATTTTATATCAGTTGCTAAGTCGGATCTTAACGGTTTTCAGATCAGAGTAGAGCAACGGAATCGTCGTGAAGAGAGCGTCGATTCAACACCAGAAAGTTGGAGTTTTCTTAAGGTATGTTTTGAGCCCTAGTTTGTTCTTACCCGAGTTTAATGGTTCTAAACTCGTAAATTCGTAGTTTCGTTGTTATAGAAGCGTGTGATCGTATCTAATTTATATATGGATTGATCACATAGGTTTCTGTAGAAATTAAAGGATCAAGTTTTGCTGCAGTTTTTCTGAGTTTTGGATTTGGATTAGCTTGCTAAAAGGTAATAAGCTCTTCCTACAATCTAATTATGGTTTAGAGTAGTTAGATCATTTTTTTGAAGCGTTTTCATATCAAGGTTTTACCTAGATGTGGTTTATGGATTAAGGGATGTTAGGATCTGAGAAAGTTGTGTATTTCTGATGTTGTCTGATAAAAATCGTTTACAACATGTTTGGATTAGAGTAGAGATCGTAAAGGGATGAAAATCGAGTTTTTAGGGTTTAGCAGCGTTGAATGCGCACGTATTCAGAGGAATGCGCACGCATTCCTGTTACAGGATTGCCTAGTTTATTTGCAGCAGGTTGAATGCACACGCATTCAATGGAATGCGCACACATTCGTGATTCAGGATTGATCTATCCTTTTTACAGCAGGTGCAATGCGCACGCATTGCTGGTTCAGAGTGGTTCAGGATGATCACAGCATGACTAATGCGCACGCATTGACTGGACAGTGTCTTTCAGCTTGTTTCTGGTCAGGGAATGCGCACACATTGCCCCCAATTTTTAATAAAACCATGTTTAAGCTATGTAATGAGATGTTAAACGTTGTTTCATGATTTAATAACATTAATTAAACATAAACAAGCCCTGACTGAGTTCTGATGCATTTGGTTCCGGCACCGGACGTACTCTTAAAGGGAGTTCAAGTTCGGGACCATCGGAAAGGCATGAAAGGGCTTGTGCTTTGATGAACTAGAGTTCATCAATGTCTGTGTAATTGATAGGATGTGAAGTCTAGCTGTCTAAGTGAGGGAGTAGAGTTGATAAGGTGAGTTTTATCCTGAAAACACTTAGGTGGCTAGAGAACAACGGTAATTAATTACATATGTGTAGTAAAAGCTAAAATGTCACTTATTCTTGGTTAGGCACTAATTCATATCAGCGATGTGATATGTTCATAAAAGGTGAACAACGCTACTGGTTCAAAAGGCTGAGGGGTAGTGGAGGAAATTCATCAAACGTATATGCATACCGGGGAGATCCCAGGACTATCGGTGCTAATCAGCGTAGTTGGCAAGTATATCTCGTGATGGATATTCATCATGCATAGTGTCATTGAGTAATGATGTAACCAAGATAAGCTAAGCTAGAAACGTATAGTCATGACATGTCGATGGACATAAAGTGAACCTTAGATCGAGTCGTTCTCATAAAGATAATCCTTATAATAAAACTTGTTAAAAAGCCTTAGTTAATTTGTAGCTTCTACTTCTTACTATGTACAATGTACTTACCTCAAATGCATGTTTATTTGTGTGTTTGAGGGAGAGAAGACGAACAGGTAAATCTGGAGTTCGATGAGGACTTTGATGACGACGTTTGAGGACGCCGGAATTGAAGAGTTTTATTTATTCATGTTTTTATTTATTATTTTAGACTTGGAGCTTGGTTGGAAGATTGTAATTTCTTTTAGATTACGTTTGGAGGTTTTCCGTACGTTTTTGGTTTTCGTTTGGCTTCTTTTCCCAATGTAATAAATGTTACATTTCTATCTTTAGATATTGAGTTTCTATTCTGGTTGTTTTGAAAAAAACTTACCCGAGTCTTTTTGCTTCCGTTTTGCTTAACTCGATACGACGTAGTAGAGGCTTACGTATAAAGTGAAATTTATTTTATTTTATATGTGCCGAACATTCTTTTTCCGGATAAGGACTCGGTGTCCGGGAACGGGGCGTTACAATAATGAATCGAACTATCTTAGATCTCCATCCTTCATGATCGTAGCAAGCATGTTGATCTCACATATGCATTTCACTTATCACAGTCACAGAGTTGGTCTCTGAGAACGAGACTGTCATAGAGTATTGTCTAATTGAAAAACAACAGTTGCAAACAGGTTTGCGAAACCATTAAAGTTGGAAGCCGTACGTTGAACTCAGAGATATTCTTTTTCAGCCTGATGATTATTGGCCATTTTATTTTTGTTTCTTTCGCTACATCTGTGTTGGAACATATTGCCCACACTCTTGAATGGAAAAGTATATAAATTATACAAATTGGCTGGACAAGTATATAAATAATTAATCAGAGGTAACATATGGAGTTGAGAGTTCTATTCCAGTATCTTGCTAGGGTGTTCAATAAAATTTATCTTTTGCCTATATATATATATGCACACAGAGAGCCTTGCCTATGCAATTGACACACAGACACTTTCAAGTTTCAACAAGTAGATATACATGAAACCGAATAAGCAAGATGTGGGAGATTAATTAGAAAGTGCATATCTCGATACAATGCGGAAATAACAAAAGACAGTAGTATAATGCAAAATATGTTACAAAAGAAATGAAAAATAATCATAAGAACAAATATAATGTAATATATATATGTGACTCAACACAAAATCGATCTGATATCAACTGCTAGCTTCCGGTGAGATCAGGAGGAGAAAGATCCACGTCTTCCAGGTCAGATCGGAACGGGAAACATTGGTACCTATAACCTTGATGGATGTCTAATTTTAGTTCCTTGTAGTTAAAATCTTGAACGTTGCAAAAGATCCATGATTCATAATGATGTTTCGAGTCACGAATATTATCATTGTATACATCGTGTTTCAAGACAAGAATATCTGTGTTATAAAAGCCAACCGGATGAATAACACCGCTATATAGACCGATAAAACTCAAGTCAACTTCCTTTATCTTATTCCACATCCACTTATATGTTGTCTCTTGATGATATTCAAGAATCCATTGTTGCATGGATCTATCCCTTAAGCATATCAAACCGAGTTTCCCTTGGTATTCAAATGCTCTTTTCAGATAAAAGAATGATGATATAGATTCCGAATTGGAATTTGGAAAGTCTCTTCGTTATGTCCATTGAAAGCGATAATGAGTTTTTCCATGAGAAAGTACAAGAATCTACCAACGTGAATTCCTTGCTGATTTAAGGGCGATTGATAATCCGGAAGTTGTAGATCTACGCTCTCGCTCCATTTCCAAGTTCTTGAATTAAAGATCTGAAGTCTATATTTGCAACGACCGTCAACATCACTAGCTGCATCAATTAATTGAACACTTCAAACATAAGATAAGTAAATTAGGGAAATACTACCGCAACAATAAAACATAGATAGATTTTACGGTCTAACTGTTGTATCAAGTTTAATCATATATTTTTACTTACCATGCATACACACCTCTACTATATGAGAGAGAGTGAAAATATGTGGATTTAAGATTTTCATTAATAAAAAAGCTAATAATTAAAAAAAAATCTGATTCAGGATTGAAAAGCATAAGGAATTCAAAGCTATATATATATATATATATATAGACAAAGGTGTCCAAGAAGAAAAAAAAGAAAAAAAAAAAATTACCAGTGGTGTCTGGAAATCAATATGATTTTGTAGCGCAAGGGTTTATTTGAAAGTATAATAAAGCCAACCATGTCTATTAGTTGTCTGGGACCGGGAATCTCTTGCCATTGTGTAGTAGTCGGCTTGCAAACATAGAATTGTATTCCTAGTACTTTGTAATAGCGTTTAACACAACACAAAATCCCTTGCATTGTCTGAAGCAGAAGAAGAAGCAGCAGCAACAGCAATGGCCTCATTGTAGCCATGTTGTTGTACATGTCCATTAATGCTCACAAAGGCTTTCGAATATTTTATGGCTGATTTATGCTCCAGGACTTGTATTAAATAGCCATATTTGTTTACTGTGTTTTGGCAATAACAAGGCATGAAAGAAACTTCGTTGATAATATTGTACCATCTTTTACACACAGCTTTGCATCTATCGAGGGTTTTTAACGAAGTGATTCGACTCAATATTTGGTATTCTATATCTTCAGATTCAAAATATCCCATGGAAATTAAACAAGCTAGCTAGCTAGCTAGATGGAGAACAACGCATGATGCGAATTATATATTTATATATATGGATTAGGGTTTAATTTGTGCGTTGTGCTTTAATTTTACTTTTTAATTTTTTAATTGTTTATATTCAATTATACTATCATTGTGGGATAAACATTGAAGATTTAATTTAAAGGTCAAACTTTATCCTTTCACGTTGTGATGACTTTAAAGTTTATCACGTTCTTCCATGGCCGTTCAGGAAAAAGAAAAAATCATGTGCTTCCGTTAATCACTTTACAGTCATCATGTTTCAGAGTTAGCATTCTACGTTTAATTCTTGTGTATAATAATAATAATAATTATTATTATTTTATGCTATCACATGAAGGAAAGGATGTAAGCAGGGGCGGTTGCAGGAATTGTGTTTGTGTAACACGGGTTAGTGATCGAGATCAACACACCGTATTATAAAATTTTAATACATTACATAAAATATATATGTATAATTATGGGTCAAAGGCAAATATTTGAAAATTTTAGCGGGTCAATAAATAGATATTAGTATATAAAAATTTTAAATTGTATATAAAATACATAGAATTTTTTTAATTTTTTTTTTTTAAATTTTTTTTTTAGGGTTAGGTGACCCTTTTTCTATAAGGTAGCGCCGCCCCTGGATGTAAGTGAATCAAACTACTCATGAGCTACTCGTATTCGACTTGAAAAAAGGCTTGACTCGATTCGTTTTTTTTAGTATGAGCTCGAGTCGAGCTACTCGAACGATTTACCGAGCCGATCTCGAGTTTCAAAATATAATGATCGAGTAGCTCGCGATTTAATCGAGCTATGTATGTATATATTTATTTATTATTAAATATTGTTTTACCTAAATATCGTGTACTTGATGAGTCGAGTTCAATGCTGCCTTTTAATGGTTCGATTGAGCTCGAGCCGAGTATCGAGCCTGAGTTTTTTTATAGTCGAGACGAGGTCGAACCCTAGAGAGTATCAACTCGACTCGGCTCGGTTCAATTACACCAAAGCTTGGATGTAGGTTCAATACTTTGAAAAGAACATTAGCAAAATCGTAGGTCAATGTAAGGATTTTTAAACCCATTTTTCAGTTAAAAGGGGATCTTTATTTATGGACATCAATTTATACAAAAAGTTCAACCAAGCGGATAAAAGCTACACATATGAAACTATATGTATACTACATAAAAAAGCTATGTCTGTAGGCCAATCTAAGCTCATGGGTTTGACAGGATTTGTTGATTCATAATCTTCTGTTGGGGTCGGTTTCTGCAGATTTGAGTCCGTCTCCCCTCTGACATCTGCGCAATCTTTGTAATTCAATGCTCAACCTAGAAAATCCGGCTGCTGCTTCATCTCCTACCTCTTATGTGGTCAATCGGGCATTCGCCGCCTGATTCTTTACGGATTTGCAACACATTTTTGCATAGAAACGTGGTGGCTGACCATCTCGGTGATATCCTTCCATATTCGGCTGATTCGAAGCTTTATTGTCTCGATTCGGTTCAGTTTTGCAACACGTGAAGGAGTCGTGATTTCGTTTCATGAATGCCTCGATTCAGTGGATTTGGAACACGTTTTTCTGATTAGAAAACGTGTCGGCTGAGTGAAAAACATAACCATGGCCATTAGGATTTGGGGAGGAGGAGGAGGAACGTATCATTGTTACTATATTTTTTTGGTTTTACTACACGTATATTATAGGTTGTTACTACTATTTTTTTAACGTTACTACATTTTTTGTTGTAACTTTATCTATTTTATGAATTGTTACTACTTGTTTATTGGCTGTTACTGCATTTTTTGGGCTGTTACTACTTGTTTATTGGATGTTACTATATTTCATAGGCTGTTACTACTTGTTTGTTTGCTGTTACTACTTGTTTATGGGTTGTTACTACACTTTATCGAGTGTTACTACATGTTTAATGTGAAATAAAAATCAAGGGTATTTCGGTCCATTTTTTATTATAAATTTGTCATTTTTAATCACATAAAATGACAATTGTCCTTTCATCCTCATTTATGATATTTTTTTTGTCCTTCTGGCCCCTTCCCCCTTATTATTAACCCTAGCCTAGCAAGCTACCAGCAAAACAGAGAAGCAACGTACAAAAGTAACTAAGCAAAAGAACATTAAACCGTGGTATAGCTTAATTAATGTCCCATATTGTTATTACAAATAGATAAGTAACTACTGCAAGAAGAAAAAAGGCCAATAACGATGAGACGCACTTCACTGATTTTTCAAAAAACCTACAATCAGCAAAACTGAGATCCACCGGTTCCCTGTCAGATTAGATAGGGAAAGTTTCCGGTCTGAGATCCATTGGTTCCCTGTCAGCATAACTGGGGTCTACCAATTCCTGGTCAGATCGGATGGGAAAAGTTTCCAGTTTGAGATCCACTGGTTCCATGTCAGCATAACTGGGATCCACCGGTTCCCGGTCAGATCGGGTGGGGAAAGTTTCCTGTCCGAGATCCACCGGTTCCCTGTCAACATAACTGGGATCTACTGGTTCTCGGTCAGATTGGGTGGCGAGAATTTCAAGCCTGAGATCCACCTCTTCATGGTCAGATCGAAAGAAGAAAGTTTATGGCATACAATCAAGGCAGTCGAGTTTTACTTCCTTATAGTCAAAGTCTTGGAAGTTGCATAAGATCAACAATCCATTGCATTGTTGTAAGACCAAAATACATGCACTGTAATAACCAACCGGATAAACAACACTGCGGTCTAGACCGAGAAAACTCATGTCAACATTCTTAATCTTCTTCCACAACCGGGTCTTTGGATCTTCAAAAATCCAAAGTTGCATGGAACTATTTTTTTTGTTAACAAACTTGTAGCTTTATACATTAAAAGCAGAAATTACATAGTTTGTGCCTCCATGACCTCCTAAAAACACATGTTACATCATTAATGTATAGTCATACCTCCTTAAAACTCGGTGTGGGAAAAAACAGGTGCTAGGGAAAAAGTATAGACCCTATACATTGGCAAGCCCCATCCAAGGAAAAGAAAAAGAAAAAAAAACCAGGTGATCTACGAATCACCAAACAACCTATTACACCATTCGCAAAAATCAGGGAGAAAAAGCAAAAAGAAATAGAAATAAAAGACCAATCGGGAACTATCAACGACACCAAAGCAAACCATTGATCTAGATTTGCATCTCTATAAACATAGCAGCTAGCTGAGGGTGAAGAAATCCTGAAAAAAAAAGAAGCACGCGCTAAAAAAATGTCCCAATGCATACCAAGAGAAACAAACTCAGGGGGAGAAGCCACAACCTGTGTGCACTCTTCATATAATATGAAGAGTGCGTCCAAAGTTACAATGCTATATCAAAATCCAAAACACGAGCCGATGGGAAGATGAGCATCAGCCTGCAGAAATAAAAACAGAGCGCAGCAGAAACCATCTCATACAAAAAGAAGTGCAATAATTGATGTGAGGCTTTGAGACAACCTGTGTGCACTCTTCATTGTTCAATGAAGAGTGCGTCCAAGAAGGAAAGAGGCGCTCAACGAGCTCTAATCACTGGTAGTTGAAGAGTGTCCCGCAAAACAAGAAGTCCTATAACACTAGGAAGGTTAAGACAATCCAGATCCATGGTAGATTGTGAAGTGCTACCCAATTTAGCTAAGAGATCAGACACTGCAACCTTCTCGATGCACATGAGTAATTTTGATCCGGTACTGATTTACAAGGTTTTGTAGCTCAGTGATCTCATCTAAATATCTCTATGGGATGGCATTAAGACCAAAAATCATATTTACAAGCATCCGGGAATCAACCTCCACATGTAGGGAATAACTGTCTTTGTTCACACACCGATCAATACCACATTTCATGGCATGAATTTCAGCTTCGATATTGGTACATCTTCCATAGCATGGAACTATACCCTTAACGTCATGCAAATCAAGCCAAGATTTCCATGGTATTCAATTACTTTTTTCTGGAAAACATGTGATCTTTTTGAATGGAAATTTTGCTCTACGGAGGATACAGATTACGGAAATGGAATTTGGAAAGTATCTTCATAGTCTCCTTGGAAAGCGAGAACGTGCATGTCCATTAGAAAGTGTAAGAATCTACCAACCTGAATTCCTTGCTTGTTCTAACACGGCGTGTCAGAAAAGGGGAGTGACAACCCATTCCTGATTCTTGTCGGTAGGCTCATCAAACACGTCCCTATCTCCGTAAATGTCAGTCATGTGGTACACATGGTCGCTCTGCCAAAAGATGCCCGACATATCCATTTTTTCAACAAATTCACTCCACTCGTCCACAAGCTCCCAGGCCTCCCCCACAAGCTCATCCGGCACAATTTAATCCATCCCCCTGGATGCTCGATAGCGGTGCCACCCATCATATGACAAATGACCTTAGCTTGCTATCTCTCCATGCCCCTTACTTAGGCGGTGATGAAATCTTCAACGGAGATGGTATTTCTCTCTCTATATCTCATATTGGTTGTGCCTCTCTTAATTCCCCTCATTCCTCTTTTCGTTTAACCAATGTCTTATGTGTTCCTACACTTTCTAAAAATTTACTTTCTATGTCCAAATTTTGTTCTGATAATAATGTTGTCGCAAAATTCTTATATGATTCCTTTCTTGTGAAGGACCAACACACGGGCCAGTGCCTCCATCAGGGCCAAACTAAAGGTGGAGTTTATTACTGGTCCAGCAGTCCACTTTTTACTTTTTTCGTCAATGAAGCTTCTTCCTATAAGATGTAATATCGCCGGATGGATCAAAGATCCACCCGGTTACGCAGCGGAAAGTACAAGATCTAGATCTAAACAATCAAAATACATGAATAATAAATCTAACCTACGAGGGGGTTAGATTACCAACCTTTTTATGGTGCAAAACGCCAAGAACAAGGTCTATCCAATCTGAGCAAGCTGAGAGCCTAGTTGAGAAGCCAAAGTCTTCCAACGTGTGCCTCCAAGCACCACCCGGTGGATGGTGTTTCAAGCCGCCGGACCTCCTCGATATGCTACCTTACAAAAACCCAAAGTTTTTCTAAAACTCAAACCCAAGTACTTAGGCCGAAAATTTTAAGCCTAATACTTCTCAAATGTCGAAAATTATGTGTTCTAAAAGGCTTGGGAGAACTCACTGTATATATGAGAGAAATCCTTGTGCTCCAAGGATTTATTTAATTAATACAAAATCAATCAAATTAATCATTTTCCTTAAAAAGATAAATCTAGAATATTCCCAAATTAATAAGGATATATAAAAGATTTTCTTTTCCTTAAATTATTTAACAAATAAATAATTTAATCACATATATTATAATTATCAAGAAAACAATTTTCCTAATAATAATAATGATGATAAATTTCGGCCAAACCCTAGCAAGTATAGGGCCACATGACTTTTTTCATAATTTGGGCCGAGTCCACGAAAAATGTCTTTTCCGTGTATTTAATTATCTAGTCCAACTAAACAATTAATCCACATATCAATTAAATAGTCCAATCCAACTATTTAATTGTAATTGAGGTGAAACGACGAGAAAACGTATATGCTATATTAGGAGCCACGTCGGGGACCATGGACACATATTCAGTAGCTACAATAAATTGAATAATATTATTCGTCAGACCGAATAATAATATTCAATCTATTAATTCCGAGATTACACCACCATAAACCCGAAACTGAACTCTGTCGAATATAGATAACTTACACTCAACTATGAGTTGAAAAACGTCCACTGATATAATCATTACATACGGATAAATCCTCCATAGAAAGATCGTTACGATTCGGGATATCTCCGTAAACCCTTCTCGAAACCTCTTATCCTTATTTACCATTAACCCCCTAGTGACCAAATAGTTCATAACTAATATAATATGAACTGCGCGCATCGGTCAGTTTCTAGGATTAACAAATAAGGAACTTTCTGTCTACTCCCCGAGGAATGGATTACATATCTGTGATAGCACAGACTACTCACTCATTCCAGAATAGAGCCAACGAGAAGTGTTGGACCACATACTACGAAGTGATCCTTACTAACACATCAAACTCTTCCCTAGTCTAAGCAGTCGTCTGTGATCACCTCAGGATTGAGATTAATCCATATATGACCATCTTGTGATTGGATAAGACTTCTCGATCACGGAATTATATCGAGAACTCAAATCAAATTGGTCCAGCCCTATATGATTATCATCATATATAAATGTCCCATTAGGTACCCTATTACCGACAGTCCGGATAGGACTGTCACACCTAAAGTGTTCTGGGCGCATTATTAGCAAATTAATCTTGAGACCCGTACTCAGATTAATAAACGCTACGGATAAAGTTAATTTTAAGTACATCTCACTAACTCAATCCTCTTGTGTATAGCCATACACTGAGTTATGTGATTACATAAACAAGGTACTTAGGGTTTTCAGTAGTGTCTTAATTATAAGCATACATGCATTTAATAAGATGAATTATTAATTCTGTCCTAAAAACAATTAGATAATTGTCTTTCAGGCACTACACCTAACAATCTCCCAATTGCACGAAAGGCAAGTGGATTAATTGTTTAGAGCACACCCTTTATATCTACAACATTCTCCCACTTGTTCAAAACAAGTGAGACATATCCCCAAGATTCATACCCTCCAAGCGCATCTTAGTAATTCATCCTTCCAAGCACGACCGGAGTGTGCCTCCGCAGGGTAGGTCAGTGACCCGACGCGTACTTAGAATCCGAATACCATGTGACTTGGTACACTGATCAGGTAGGTTGGCGGCTTGAGTCAATCTTTGGGATCGAAACGTCGCCTTTCCATCAAATCCGGTGGTACGATTTCAATATGCTTATGACTTCTAGTGATTTCAAAATCCTTATGAGCAACCTCTCCAATGTTTTTACAATGAAGTGGCATCGGCTTACTGGATAATACTTTATCACATGAGTAAACACTGAGACCGAGATCGATTTAACGATCATCCTCAATCTGACCTAAAGCCAGAATCAGTGTTATCACTTATATTCTAGTTTGCGCCTGAATATACTAGCATATTATTCCTCATTCTCCCGAAGAGACTTGAGGATTCACTAAACATCCCATTTAGTATTCATTCTCAGGTTTAGACAAGCATTCTTGAGAGGTAGGGTAGACTACATCGTTGAATGTTGCATTCCTTTATGCAAGAACATCTTAACCATTGAGATGGATGCATGGGATTTCCAATTGCTTATTTTCGGTAATTCGAGCGAGTCAAATTCTTTAGAAAATAGCCCGATGGCAGGTTAGCCTCTGACTTCAGATAACACACCCATGTTGTTTCCAACAGTTTCAGTGTTACCATTCACAAACACTAATCTACATACTACTTTACTAATATCGAAGCCCAGTCTACGAAAGACTTATCAATATTCTGGTCAAGTCCACATATTAAAATATATGACTTTGAAATGACCTAGAGGTTTGCTTTAATCCCCAAAGGATATAAGTTGTGGCAAGCATCCTACCAAAGGTTCTTTCTGGATAAATTAAGATACCGTTAGCCTCGCAAAAAAGGTCTTAGGGAATCACCCCTATTTTATGCTTTGTAATGAATGTCATTTGTTCTTAGCTAAAACCCATTCGTTACGAATGAGTTCAGATTCCGTTGTTCGGCAAGGAAGTCTTGGGAATCACCCTACTTCCCACTTTTTCGATTTAAATCAAGCAAGACCGAGTGGTAGAGAGATCACGGTCCTGGTTAACTCTCTACCTTTTGGGAATCACCCCTAAAGTACTCACTTTATGTTGAAAGTTAAACTTTCCTATTCATTGAATCTTCTCCGTGTAGTTCCAATTACTCCTCCAGGCCTGAGATACTCAGGTGGTTCTACAAGAGTTTCAACAGAACTGGAGTATCAAACTCCATTCACAGGGTTATGGCTTCTAAACCAACCTCTATGATCAGGATCCTATACAGCCCACGAAGGACTATAGATCATCAATCTACCCTATAAACCGTAAGGTCCTGCAATGGGTAATGGACAAACCATACTCCCACTACGTTCGGGGTGGATTGATATACTGATCTAGTTTAGTAGTTTTTATCAAGTGTTATCACCAATCGCCGGTGTTGGATGTGGGTGAACAAATCGATTAGTAACATCTTGAGTACAAATACTTCAAGATCTAAAGTTGTTATTTATAGACTCTATCGGACCGAGTTTGACAAAGATAACCGTCATTCTCTGATTTTACGAGTTTTATAACCAACCTTTACTCAATGCATTAAGATATTTCACGACTGAACGTATACGCATAAAATTTCGATCCTACCTTCAAGCACTAAATGCTAAATGTCTATATTTATGGAAGTGGGGTGAACTGAATTCACTCATTATCCACAAATGCATAGGCATCTTTTAGGTAGACTTCTCGGTTCCACATGATAATGTAAGCCGTTACTATTGCAACTAATATCTTAAATGAGTTAAGCAGTGTATCGTAGCACATCAATAACTATATAAGGCAAATTTATGGTGTATCCCTTAGTGAAAACATTTCACTGGGAGGCAAGCCGAGCATCAGTCCCGAAGACTACGCAATAACCTATTTCTGAGTATGGAATACTCTATCTCTGGTGAAATCAGAGATTTTCTCCAAATATTTTGGATAAACTTACCAGAGTCTCGAATAGTTGTCAAACAAGATGTCACTACTTCAAAATCTACCACTAGCTTATACCTTTCATATGACCTCGAAGGTTGTTATGAACAAGCTATGTTACTTCTTTAAATCTATTACCCTTTCCTGATTGAAAGGAAACTTAGTCATTGTTCCTTTGAGATAGTGTTCCTTTGACTGGGAGATAGGAATCACCCTAAGCCAGTCTTCAGATCTTGTCTTTAGGGAATATGCACTAATTAATAGAATAGAAAGAAGCGTTTATCGAAATACGGAAACCATTTGCGTTTATATCTTTTAAGATGTGTTACTAATACATTTTCAGCAATGCTTAGTGGTTCTGACTTTATCAAACAAAAGTCCAAGTCTTGGATTCGTGCTACGAATGTTATATTCATCGTCAATAAGGCAAACAAATTATCTTATTGAAAATGAATACGTTCGTTCCAACGAATCCGAAAACAGAAAATGAATATTCTGTGATACTCAAGAATTGAATCCGAGATTCATTTCCTTATATCACTCCCACTAGTCTATCTGAAATAACTGCCCGTTGTCTATTTTATTTATCGTTTAATGCAAAGCTACCTAGTTCTTCCAAAGAACTTTAGCTTTTGAGAAAATTGCTAAGGATGCATTGATCAGTGATCCGAAATCACTTTCCTTATCCTCTAATTTCCAATTTATTAATTTTCCGGTTTAGCCTTAAAACTACTTAGTTTAGATGACTAACACATATAAACATTCTTTCCCATTCTCGACTTTCCTTAGATGGAAACATTCTTGAAATAGCGATTCGCTTGAGTAGACACTACTCTTGAAGCGTGGGACGCTCAAATGTTACTTGCTTGAATATCGATTTTTCTAATCGTCAAATCATAAGACCAAAGCTCCCACTAGTTTATTGGTTTCAAATACCGCCTAACTCGCAACACTTTGTATTTATGATTTTTCAAAGATTAGAAAATTCCCCATAACTAGCTCCCACTACTTTATCAGTTCCAAATATTGTCTAACTAACAATGCTTTGTTCATGATGTTTCAAAAGATTGGAAAAACTCCATAGCTAAGCTCCCACTAGTTTATCAGTTCCAAATATTGTCTAACTAGCAACGCTTTATTCTTGTGTTTTCAATGAAAAGAGAAACTCATGTGTAGTCTATTACACATTTCTAATGATTCAGAAAAGCAACAAATCATAAGACTAAGGCTCCCACTAGTTTATCGGTTCCAAATACCGTCTAACTAGCAACGCCTTATGTATATGATTTTCCAATTTTTCAATTAGAAATTTTTTGCCGTGTAAATACACCTTTTAAAATTCATAAATGAATTTTTCTGATAGTCCTATATCATCTTTTGTAAACTAAGTATGGTTGTCTTTTGTTCAACGAGTGACATCCGTGACATACCTATACTATGTCACTTAAGTTTTTAAAGGCTCAAGGGAAAAATCTCTTCCGAAAAATTAACTTCATTCTTTTGATAATTACAACGCACTTATTACTTCCATATTTTTTTAATGAAGTCCTATTACTAACAGTTTAGCTTCTAGAGATTAAAGTTGTAAATAAACATGATGAAAGTTAAATTCAAAATTAAAATTTCACTACTAGATTTTTATTTTAGGAATAATAAACTTGTTTAAAGTCTATCATACCATTCCAAGGATTTAACCTTGCACCTCAAGTGCCGCAGCCAGGTAGGTCAAAGAGTGACGGTTAAAGCGAGACATTCTCTCTCAATGATTAAACTTTGAGAATCAAACATCCCACGGGAATCGAGACATCCCGGTCTTTAATCATTGATTACCTTCCTTTTCTAGCCTAGATATTTGAAAATATCCATAAAGAGTGTGACCTACTATATCATATCTCAAAGTACGCCTTGAGTATGCCGCCGTAGTGGTCGGTCGGTGACTCAACGAGTACCCAAAATCCTATCTTTTCGGAGACCAAGCCTTGAATTTTGATAGGGGAACACCATCCGTAGGGGGCGAATCAAACGGCTCGAGGCGTCCCCTTCTCTCACGTGCTTGCACCTATAGTAGAGGCTGTGGGGTTGGTTGTCGCCTTCCCCGCTCCCAATCAATAATTTGAAAAAGGTGGTGGGTTTACTAATTACGGTTTCGGTTTTGACAATAAGAAACAATAAATCAAAGTAATCCGAACAGGTCGGTTATGTAGGCAAGCCTACGCCGCCTTATTCGTTGGAACATATGTGATTCAGCTAATCCGCAAGAGAAGCCCGTTTAGCCCGAAGGCTTATCGGCTATGCTAAGTCTTGTCGAATTATTGTATCGTACATCACACGTGGAGGGGAGTCGATTGAGCCGAAGCTCGGTTGAACTCGTCCAACCATGGTTAGACCATTTCCGAACCCATGTACTAAGATTTTCCTATTTCTATGTTGTCAACCAAAGCGTAATCTCGCTTCGCATTTTGGGTGGGTTCACCGAAAACTCAACGATTTATCTAAGTGAGATTCACCGAGAATCCATCACTAAAATCGTAACGATTGACAAAACCGGTTCCTCGGTTTTATAATTAGTTACTTATTTTAATCAACTACCACATATTAATTAAAAATTTTTAAACTAATTATACGAGTTATACATGCCTAATTTATCGAAATAAACTAGCTACATATATGCATTGAGTGGATTCATGATGATGCATGTCATGGCAATTTCGTAATATCATACAATTTCCGATCATACACGGAAAAAATAACGGAAAAAAAACACCGATATACTGATGGTTTGTACTCGACTAACCTATTTTCTAAGGAAAAGTAAAACTAATTCTAAGTCTTCAAATCTCGATCTTTGATCTTGATCTTGAAACTTCCGGATCTCGAACATTCGATCTTGACACGAACGACGAGGAGAGGAAGCCGTAATATACCAATATATTTAAACTATATTAAATTGTTTTATAATTTTTATTTTTATTTTTAATTAAAGCCCTCGGCTTTAGTTCCAAAAAAAAAAAAAAAATCCTTTTTTTATTAAATAAAATAGTCACGGCAGAAATCAAACTTAATAATAAAAAAAATTTCTCTTAATCAAACTTTTCGGCCAATCCATGCAAAAAAGGTTAATAACAATTAAAGAAAAAAAAGAAGACAATGCCGCCAACCCTAAAAAAAAATTAAGCTGCCGCAAAATTGAAAAAAATTTGTGCCGTGACCTAAAAAAAACAACAATCGGCTCCTCCTGCTTTTACCTTCGATTATCTTGTGTACGATCTTCGCTGCCTCGAACCCTAAAACAAAATAAATATAAAAGGTGCTACCTTTTAACAAAAATTTCGAGTGTATAAATTAAATTACAGTTCTATCTTTCAATTGATACTAATCAAAAGAGCTACAAAAAAGATCTACGGGTAAACAGACTCAACCCCAATTCATCTCTTCAAACCACGACAATAACAAAGCATCATCATCAAATTTTTCGAATCAATAAAAAAAAATTAAAACGAAAACAAAGAATCTACACATGCTATTTCCACTCATAGATCTAAAATTCACATACTTTGATTGATATATCAAAGGCTCTGATATCACTTGTAAGATGTAATATCGCTGGATGGATCAAAGATCCACCCGATTATGCAGCGGAAAGTAAGAGATCTAAATCTAAACAATTAAAATACATGAATAATAAATCTAACCTACGAGGGGGTTAGATTACCAACCTTTTTATGGTGCAAAATGCCAAGAACAAGGTCTATCCAATCCGAGCTAGTTGAGAGCCTAGTTGAGAAGCCAAAGTCTTCCAACGTGTCTCCAAACACCACCAGTGGATGGTGTTTCAAGCCTGAACTCCTCGATATGCTACCTAGAAAACCCGAAGTTTTTCAAAACTCAAACCAAGTACTTAGGCCGGAAATTCTAAGCCTAATACTTCTCAAATGTCTAAAATTATGTGTTCTAAAAGGCTTGGGAGAACTCTCTTCTTTATATATGAGAGAAATTCTTGTCATCCAATGATTTATTTAATTAATACAAAATCAATCAAATTAATCCTTTTCCTTAGAAAGATAAATCTAGAATATTCCTAAATTAATAAGGATATATAAAATATTTTCTTTTCCTTAAATTATTTAACAAATAAATAATTTAATCACATATATTATAATTATCAAGAAAACAAATTTCCTAATAATAATAATGATAATAAATTTCGCCAAACCCTAGCAAGTATAAAATACATGACTTTTATCATAATTTGGGTCGAGTCCACGAAAAATGTCTTTTCCGTGTATTTAATTATTTAATCCAACTAAACAATTAATTCACATATCAATTAAATGTCCAATCCAACTATTTAATTATAATTGAGGTGAAACTACGAGAAAACATATATGCTATATTAGGAGCCACGCCGGGACCATGTGTTAGAATAAGTGTCCTAAACCCAATCGGGTTGGACCGGATCCGACCGGTCGGATCATTTTACTATTTCTTTATGTTTGTACATATATAAAATGGCTTTTTCGTTGTCATATATATGTTCTTTTAAGGAACCAATTATGAATTGTTATATGATAACGCCTTAGTATTAAAGCGTGATAGAGAAACCATGATAGGCGATTATGGTTGATGAGATCTCTAATCACTTTAATAAGTTTGATACTTAAATGTCTCAGGCCGATGTACTATTAAACAGGGCATTGATAGTATGAACATGCTAGCACGTCTTAGATGTCTTCGTCTTTGTGGCGGCCGATAGATATCGCCTCATCGAAGTGTAGAGACACTTGACTATACGTGGACGTGTATTAGAGAATGCGCGACGTTAGACCGACCCACTTACGGTTAAGTTAAGTGTCACACTATGTGGCGGTTGTGTAATTATCCTTTGGACCGAGTCTTCATGGTATCACGGTGTGGATTGTCATGCTTTGACACTATTGAGGTTTCCTCAGCCATGGGGCGATCATGCGGTAGTGATTGGGTATGACATCAAGCACGCGGAGTATACATGATTGGTCGACGGGAATCGCGTATCCTATGATTGTGATCGAATATCCGAAATGGCCTTCTTATAAGGAATGTCTTACTCGTGAATCTTTGCAAAGTGGGAGTAAACGAGTTACTTGAAAGAGCATGATATCCAGATTATAAGATACGGTCGTTGATATTTTGACGCCGACTAACGACCGTATGGATATTATTACAAATGATAGATTGTAAGTTACACGGTAATCGTTTCACATGAAAGGTAGTAGTCATTGCATTTGACTCTTCCGATGATTGGGGATCACGGTGTTGCTAGACGCTATCCCGTGATCGTTAGGCATGAAGGGCATTTTCGTAATTTGCACTTTATGTACATGGTCGATGGAGTCAACTTTTATCTGACTTTGGTGTGCATTTAACCCCGCTTATCACCTTATTGGCATGTTTTGGGTAAATATAGACCGTTTCGAGAGTAATATCGAGAATTATATGCACGGGAGTTGGGAGATCATATCGATAGTAAACTCCGCTTTTTAGTGATATTTCATTCTTTTCCGAACACTTTTGTCTTGCGGAATTATGCTTGGTGTTTGTTTGTCTATGTTATTGCAGGACTTAGGTGACTCGAGGACCCGTATAAGGCGATGTTTTGGACTATGAGACGTGTTCGTGGCCCGAATGTAGCATAAAAAGTGAAGAAAAGCCAAGTATGAAGTGTAGACAAGCCAGGACGGGCGTTTGGCCATACTCCGCAGCACAGGCGTCTGCAGTGAGGCCTACATGAAACGGGCGTTTGCCCATCCTGCACGGGCGCCCACTGAATTTATACTTCATTCGTAAAGTTTGATTTTCATTTGGACGGGCGCCTAAAAGACTTCAGACGGGCGTTTAAGTAGAGGTTCACCCGATTCAAAAGCCCATACAACATGCATTTAGCGGCCCAGGGTTCCAGACGGGCGCCCAAGGTTCGAAAAGCCTCAAGTCATAATTCACCGTGACGGGCGTTCGGAGGAATGCTAACGCCGTCCATCAAGACGAAACCCTAATATCTTCATATTTTTCCAGCGGACGGGCGTCGACATGGACCAGGCAGGCGTCCGGGACCCGCAAGATCGTGATTTTCGACCTACTCTATAAATACGCAGCTCATTCAACCCCTACTCATGTTTTGCCGACTTTAGACTTTTATTAGGCGATTTTAGCATAGATTAAACACCCTTTGATCCCTTGATTCCCTAGATAACTTCTTTTGATTCTACACATCCTTTATAGCTTAGTTTTGCATTACAAGATCAAAGATTCAACTTTTTGGGTGCAACTATTTCTTCATATTTTCTGGATCATATTTTCAGCAGTTATATGGTAATAATGTTTCTTTTATTTATTGTCTTTAGTTCAATTTCCATTCTTTATTCCGTTATTAGCATAATTATGAGTAGCTGTATTCATGTGTAGTCGAATTATGTGAAAGCGAACGAAAACCCTAAGGGGGATGAGATAGGGAGTTGTGTAGTGCGTAAATTATTGTTTAAACGATTAATCCACGTCCTAAAACTTATTTTAACGTCTTTGAATTAGATTGATCACCTAGTTCACTGTCACACACATCGAACTTATAGATGCATTTTATGTGAGATGTGGGATAAGGAGTTTTAGGATCGCGCGTAGATTCGCCTAGTTGTTAGGTCCGAACCCAATACAGAGTGATGGGTATAAATAATTCCACCACCTCAACAGTAGGAATCAGCCCACTGCGGCCACCCTCCGGAATGACAAGAGAGATCGCAAAAGGGGCGGCCACTGTGTCTCACCTCGCCGACCAAAGCATTTGCGGTCCTGTGCAAGTAGCGAGATCCCGTGAATCTCCTCCAGCAAAGTCAAGACGGGTCGCCAATGGGGCGAGGCCGAAAAGGCTTACTCTTTGCGACCTCGAGATAGATGGCCACGATTGATCCGCATCTTTTCCCACTTGTATATCGATATTTCGCCTTGCTTAGCATCTAAGTTAAACCTAGATATTAGTAAAATATCTAATAGATTACTTATGCCCTAAGTTACCCACCTCTATAAAAAGTGGTGATCATTGTAAACTAGTAGGATGAAATAAATGGAATACACGCTATACTTGCAAGCCAAAGCTCTCTCCATTCTCACTCCTCCATACCACACCACCACTGAATAACACCACACCTTAAATACAGCCAGATATCCACCATCCATACACCGCAAGGACACCCTTGACGATTTATACATCATCAGTTGGCTCCGTTACCGGGAAGGAAAAGCTTCATCAGTTCATAAAAACTACACACAATCCAAAACCACCCAAGGCGTAAATCTAACCACCAATAGTCAACCTATGGCGGGAAGCAAAGGACAAGCTGAACTCCCCAAACTCTGCGCAGAGGCGTTGAACAAACACATGTACAAGCCGATGTCGCGGTAGAAACACAAGAGATTACGCAAGCGGGTGGGAAGGATCACAAAGGAGTTTTGGCCCCCAATGATGCCCAAATTTGATAAATCGGAAGGCCAAGTCAAGAGAGGTCGAGCGACTTTGGATAGGAAAATCGAGAGGATCATCTCGATCGCAGCAAAGCCGTGAGGTCAACTCCCGTGGCAGAGCCGGATCTCAGGAGGATCCGGAGGTTGTGGAAATAAGGGAATACGCGAGGGCGCGGAAACTATGTACTAGCTAATTCCCGCCTCAGTGGCTAAGGGCCAAACTCCAATGTCGGTACGACCCCAAATCCTCCTAGAAATGAAATCGCCTCTGGTTGTGAATAAAGGTCGGCAAAGCCGTGACTCGCGGGATCGAGGTGTAAGAAAGCGCGGCGCTCATCAGTCGCAAAGGGCCTAGGAAGGATGTTGTGCAAACCTCGGTTCTCCCAGATCGCAATCATCGAGAGGGAAAAGTCTCACGAAAAAGCTTCGGCCTTCAAAAGGTTAGGTGAGAAGGACAAGGCCTCGCCCTGTCGTTTCCTTCCCGAAGAGGATTTCCCCAAGATAGGGACTCCACCGGATGCCCGCGATAATCATACGTGAGAAAAGAGCTCGCCGGGAAGAATCGCAAGATCGCCGGAGTCGAGCGCAGCCGGAAAAGACGAAGACACGAACCGCCGCGCCCGGTTTTTTGACCCGCCTTGGCAGAGCAAATGGAAATAATGAAAAATGAGCTCGCCGAATTGAAAAAGTCAAGGCCACCGAGAGGTCGTCCGATCTCGTGAATTGACGACTCGCCAAGAGAATTACGTAAACATTGCCTCGCTACCACGTAAAAGGTTAGCTACCCCACTATAATTACTACAATGGAAATTCTTGCCCAAACGATCGCTCACCGCTTTCAAGGTCGCATCACCTGGCGACCCAAAATAAATCCGCCGTGCATCGCTTTAGTCGGAAGCATGCGAGATAGGGCCGCCTTCTTGATACGGGACTTCGTGGTGGCTCGATGAAGGTCGAGGATCTCTCCGAGAAATTCGCCGAGAATTTGAATCGCGAGTAGGCCAAAGAAAACTATAGAGGACACGCACGAAGTTCGCATGGGAGGACATGAATCCGGAAAGGATTATTATGAACGTTTCATCAGAGTATACGATCAGACAAGAAACATTCCGGATGATGCAGTTGTCACATGCTTCCTCACAGGGATCGCCAAGGGTCCAATGAAAACTGAGTTCAACCTACGGCCCCCTAAAGCGGGTCTCAGGGAAATGTTGGAAAGGGCTCGAATGATGGGAGTCAGCGAAGCGCCGTCCTTGGGCAGGGCAAAACCAAAAGCAGAGCATCCTTCACAAAAAGAGGAGCGATCGAGGAGAAAAAAGAAGGAAAAAAAGGCGAGAGGCTAATCACTTAACGCGAGGTAAAAAGCCTTATAAATTCGGGCGAGGACAATTTTACCCTCGCCAACACCAAGGCGCCTCAAATATTGTTCAAATCGCGAACACTTTGACAAGCCCAAACCTATGAGAGGCGATCCCGATAATCGCGACAAGTCCAAGTATTGTGACTATCATAGGATCATGGTCACGTCATGCAGGCGAATGTTTTACGTTAAAGCGAGAAATAGAAAGGTTAATCCGCGAGGGACCGGGCCGACTAAGTATAAGCGAGATGGGAATACTGGTACAGCCAAGGTCGCCCCGCGGCTCATCGTAAGGAGGTCCAAGTTATCCATGGGGATATCCTCAAGACGATCGGTGAAATCTCGATACACCGGATCAATGCAAGCGGCTTTGAAAAGGTGGTATTGGGGAAAACGAGAAGGGAATCATGTTCACTTAAAAGCTTAATTGGCCACAAGTGAGGGCCCCATGAGGTACCCCTTGTTCTCAAAATCGGAATAAACGACAAACATGGAGTCGCAGAGAGCGATGATCGACACAAAGGGCGGTCGCGACGTCATCTATTTCGGATCGTTTTAAAACAGATCGGATTTGGAGAAGCTAAGTTGAAACCTTACCTCGGGTGCTCGAAGGTTTTACCAACGACACACCGCAATGGTCAAAGGAACGGTCGACCTCAACGTTACTCGCGACTATGAGCCATGCAGATCGAGATAATCACATTTTTAGTTATTGATCTTCCTCATACTACAACATTATCTTGGGGATCCCGGCCATGAAAAAATTTCAAATGGTGGCGTCCGCTCTCACCAACGGGTCAAATTTCAAGTAGGGGAAGAAGTCGGGTCGCCATCACCGACTGGAGCTTCCTCGACTATATGACCAAAACAGGATCGATTCTAAGCGACCCCGATCGGATGGTTTTAACACGACCACGGTTCGATTGCTATGATGAAAGAAATCCCGGAAAGCGCAAGAGGTGGAAACATTGCAAGTTCGTGACGAGCCCGACTTCACCGCCGAGGACGAGTTGATCGAGGTTATAATAAACGACAAGTATCCCGATCAAAAATAAAAATAGGATCGAGGACCACCAAGGAGGAGAGGAAGAATTGATCGGGCTTCTAAAACCAACTTGAGCGCCTTTGTATGGGAAGTAATGAGATATGAGTAGGGGCGTTGGGTCGAGGTCGCTTACACTATCTAAATGCCGACCCCAACTTCGCACCAATACAACAAAGAGCACGCCGCTTCTCTCCGGAAAAGAGATCGCAATAAAAGGCGAAGTCAAAAAGCTTTAGCAAAGCAGGCATTATTAAGGAGCTCCAATATCCCACATGGCCGGGCAAACGTAGTGATGGTAAAGAAACACAACGGCAAGTGGCGGATGTGTGTCGACTTCACAGACTTGAACAAAGCTTGCCCCAAAGACCCTTACGCGGCTGCCCCGGATTGACAAAATGGTCGACGGATCGCGGATTCGAGACAACCGAAGTTTTCTAGACGATATTCCGTTACCACCAGGTCAAAATGGCGCGATGAAGACAAGGAAATGACGGCCTTCTGGGCGCGCAGTGGACTATTACTATGAGATGATGCCTTTCGGCCTAAAGAGAACGCAGTTCGACATATCGAAGAATGGTGAACCGAGTTTAAGACACAAATAGGCCGGAACATGGAGGCCTATATTGATGATATGGTTATAAAGTCAAGTCGCCAGGGTCACCTGGTGGACCTTCGCTAAAACCTTCGACAATGTAGGGGGCCACTCAATGAAACTAGACCCTACGAAATGTACTTTTGGGGTCCAGGCAGGAAAATTTCTGGGCTTTATGGTAAGTCGAAGGGGGATCGAGGCAAATCCCGAGAAAATCGAGGCCCTGGTCAATATGAGCGAGCCCACCAGTATAAAGGAAGTACAGCGGCTTAACGGCAGAATCACAGCTCTTGGTAGGTTTGTCTCGAAATCCGCAGAAAGAAGTCTGCCTTTCTTCAAAATTCTGAAAGGGTCGTACCTTCTTCGATGGGCGGAATGCCCTGTGCATTCAAAGACCTCAAAGAATACTTGTCAAAACCGCCAAGTTGTTGGCCACCCGAGACTCGGGATATTTTGTTTTTGTATTTGGCGCCTCGTGACAGGGCCGTAGCCGCACAGACTTGTAAAAAGGAGGAAGGCTCGCAGGCTTTCGCCTTTTTTATGTTTCCAAAGCTCTGAGCCCCGTTGAAAGTCGTTACTTTAATATATAAAAGTTAGCTTATTGTGTTGTTATAGCTGCCCGCAAATTAAGGGCTTACTTTTCATCGCACACCATCGTAGTCTTGTCAAATGCATCGCTAAGACGTGTTCTTTACAAACCTGCACTGTCGGTCGATCGCTCCGACGGGCCATCGAGCTTCATCGAATTGATATCCGATATGAGCCTCGGAAGGCTATAAAAGCCAGGCTCTCCCACAGATTTCATAGCAGAAACAAGCTTCAACGAAGAGGTGAAAGAGCAGTCCGCTCCAAATGCGACCAGAAAAGAACACCATGCAGGACGAGCCTATAAGTCCAAGTCACCATGCTGGCGCTCACGCCGATGGCGCCGCTAATCACAAAAGGGTGTGGCGCGGGAATAATCCTATTAGATCCGGGCACCTCGGAAGAAATTGAGCAGCTCAAATTCGATTTCACCGCCTAATAACCGTGCAGAATACGAGGCCGTCATTGCTGGGTTGAAGCTCGCCAAAGCCATGAAGGTCTAAAATATACAAGTATTTTGCGATTCACAGGTTGGTGGTGAATCAAATCAATGGGTCCTTTGGCATTCATTAGTAAATTTTACAGAGGTATATTAACCTCGCCAAAAGACTCAAAGTAAAGCTTTCAGATATTGTCAATTCAAAAACATCCTCGAGAGGACAATCATAGTAAGCGTACTACTTATCCAAATTAACCAAATAAGACGGCGTCGTATGCGATCCCAACATCATGGTTTAACACCTATCGGAGCCCGCCATCTCCTGTGTCGAGATCATGGATTTCCAACCCAAAGAATACTTGCCGGGTCGACATCATGAAGTCTTATATTGAGTTGGGGAGCTTCCTCAAATGATCTTGCGAAGTTAAGGCCTTAGCAAAAGGGCCGCAAGATATACGATTATGGACGATGTACTTTACCGTCATTCATTCTCAAAACCCTTCGCGATAAATGCGATTTAACCGAGGAGGTAACGGGAATTCTAACAGAACTACATGAGGGAATGTGCGGTGGCCATCCCTCCAATCGAACACTAGCACAGAAGGTGCTTCTAGCCGGATATTATTGGCCGAAATTAGCAGAAGACGCCAAATCTCATACCCAAGCATGTGATACTTGCCGTGAAGTTCGCAAATATCCCCAGGCTACCCTCAATCGAACAAAGCATAGTGGTAGCCGCTCGCCCTTCGACATGTGGGCGATCGACCTCATCGGACCTTTGAAGAAGTGGTCGCTCAAAGTTGCGAATACGTGGTCGTCGCGGTGGATTATTTCACTAAATGGGTCGAGGCTAAGGCCTTGGTAAAAACCAATACCGGGACATAACCTACTTTTTGCTCGATCAAATATGGACCGATTTGGTGTTCGAGAGTGATGGTTTCGATCACGGACCTCAATTCGTAGACGAGTCGATGATTTTGTGAAGAGAACAATGTTAAACATTGGCAATCATCCGT